>CM056452.1:23105476-24305476 GCA_029783895.1 Triplophysa bombifrons
TTATTTTTACTTTTTTGGCTTAGAAAAGGATTCTAATTTGAAAGAAATGTCCAGCTTGACATAAACATGCATCTCAATATGTTTGTTATTGTACATTTCAAACAAACAGTTATTTTATTTTAATGTGTACATACCATCGATTTATTCACTATGCAAGACACATTTTTTTTAAAGATTTTTTTTACGTATTTTACTGACCTTTAGAGGACAGAAAGTTATTTTAGAGAGGACAGGAAGCGAAGTGGATAAGAGACAGGGGGTGGGGTCAGGGAAAAACTCTGGTCGTCTGGGACTCACTGTCGAAGCATGAACCATTCGACCATCGGCTGCGACGCAAGACATCTTTTAAATCTGGATGTGATGGCCATTACAAAGCGGTTAGAAAGTGAGCCAATGAGGATTAAGCACATCTAAAAAATGGAGAACGTTGCACCTGCGGTGCTTCCTGTTTTTACCTCTTGAAAGTCTTGTTTGCTGTTTAAAGGAGGGATGACTATCTCGCCGTTGGGATTCTCACAGCTGATTCTATGCTAATGCAGCTTGTTAGAAATGATTGCTTTGTTATCACTGGCAACGCTTTGTGCAAAAGCCTCGTGAGCAACATACTATTATGGCACATTAGTTCTAATGAACTGGTCCATATGCTCTCAAACTCCTCTGGAGGAAGGAAACAACAGATCACACACCGAAGCAAACAGAAAGAAGCAGGGTTTTAGCGTGGGGGGTTTCCGTCCCAGTTGCCCCAGAGCTGGCACACACGAACACTCTATCAGACTCCCACTGGTTCTTCAAAGAGACTTACAAAGGCCAGAAAACAAACACATCTGCTTGGAATCCAAACGACGTTACGCTTGATTGTTTCCATACAGACATTGTCTAAAACATTTTGTTTTGTGGCAAGTAACTTTGTGTAACTGTTTTTAACAAGTGCATTATTTTTTCTTTTTCTTAAATGGTTCTGTCAGATGCTTTCCATGACAAACGATAAGCGGTGCCCCAGCAATAAACCATGCTTTAGGTGGGTTGCAAATTTAGCTTAGCTTTAGTGCCCGCCATGTAATATCTCCAGCGCTCATAATTAGTTCCTTTAATGAGGAGCTGCTTCATTCCTGTGGGGCCTTTGTCTATTGACAACTAAAAGCGAGTTTTGTGTTAACTTTTGAATTTGAGTTAAGTGCATGCACGTGGCCATGCAATACAGCCGGACTCTCGTCCAGTGATTTCCATGGAAACACCGGCTTCCTATCTGCCCCAGCTGACCTATTGCTGTATTGTTATTTACGTAGCATTAGTGCCTTGTGATTCATTCTCGTAGAGCTTCTTGTTCTGGGGTTTGTATTGGAAATGAGTGGTGCAGGATTAGCTCATGTAAATATCAACCATGGAGCAGCATTTGCGGATGTTGTTGTAGTATCAGATGGGCTTTAAACTGTGACTCTCTATATGTCATCATCCTTTCATCTCTCACGTAAAATCCAATATGGCAAAACTGTTTTGAAATAATTATAATCATTTTATGTGTTTTGGGCCATATATATATTAAGGGTGTCCTCGACCAAGGATTTAAATAGTCAAATCAGATCTGTCACGTCTTGCCTATAGTCGAATCGCAGGTGTGCGTCCATGTGGGGACGACACCAGATGTTTAACAAGGGTACAGCTCAAAGTGCAGCGTCCAACATTGATACAGCAAAAAACAATAAAATATTAATTTACAGAATTTGTTTGGAACAGAATATACCTTTACAATAAATACAAATTAAAAACGAAGTAAGCCAGATTCAATTAGTAATGTGCGACATAAATGTGTTCAGGCAAAATGTGTGAAATGCATGGGAACATTCACAAATAGTCAAATTAATGGACGTTTTCCTTAAACATCATGTAACAATGCTGTGCCATACAATACTAGACCAGATCTCCCCTCAAAACTTTTAAAACTACTGGATAATAATGAATTCCTTTTTACAGCATGTTCCCAATTAACTGCAAATAAAGTGACCGCATGTAAAGGAGGAATGTAATAAATACCATTTAAACAGTCCTGCTTGATTTCAGTGCAAAGAATGACAAGTTCCAAAAGTCTGTGCCGTGCTTGCTTTATGCATTGATTTTGGTTACACTTTGTAATTTTTTTGTATCATGCAGCACACAGTTCAGTCTTAGAAACGAATTACATGCATCTACAGACAAAGTGTTAATTCATATTTATATGCCCAAACATTTAGTAAGTAACAAATGTTTGGAAAAGGTGTACATATGCCTTTGTGAGTCATCTGTGGGTGAGTGCAGAATGTGCTGCTTCTCTTTACCGGTCTCACGGCACAGAAGACGCAGAGAGACGCGATACTGTGCTGGGTCAAACCCAGACTTCATGCTCATTTGCTCCGGGGTTTTCGATACCCAACCCTAAAAATGTCCCATTTCTTTACATCATATATAATACCATTGGCTGCAAAGTGCGTACCCGTCTGCTATACGACTGCCCATATAACCAAAATGTCATGATCCCCAATTGCAAAACCCCTCTGTGAAGATGCGACTTCGTGATCAGTAGTCGAATCAAGCTCCTCCTATCAAAGCATCGAATCCTCAACTATTTGGGGTCACCTGTGATATATATACATATAAATATATACATATATATATATATATAAATATACTGTATATGCATCTTGTAAAAATATATAAAATAAATATAAAATAAAATGTTTTACTATTTTATTGGCCCACTGTTGCCATGTGCTTCCAGGAACGTGTCCACTATTGTTGTTATTGTATTAGATTAAAAATAATAACAAAATTGATACTAATAACATATTGCTACTAATAACTGTTAATAATAATGATTATTAATATTTTGCTTTTAATTATTAATATTTTGTTCTGCTACTACTACTGTACTACTAATAATACTAACATTTATTATAATACATATTATTAATAACAATAACAGCTTTAATAGCAATATTGCATTAATAATAGTAATAATAACAATTATCATTGATCATGATAATGATTATATTACACAGCAACAATTATAAACAAATATTTCATTTGTTCCAATCTGAATTACAAATGATCTGTCCGTCTGTCTATCATCCCACCCCAAAACGATATTTATGCCAGAATATTAAGCGTAATGCTAATACTTAAATTTTTCTCTCCCTCTTTTTTTTCTCTGTCAATTTTTGTCTCTCTCTCTCATCTCATCTCATCTCATCTCATCTAAGGACAACGGGTTTTGCCATTTTCCTCCACCATTTCCTAATCCTTTGCCATTGTCATGCGGGGAGCAGGTGCCACAGAAGCCTCCTTCCATCATTCATCATTTATTGGACTGTTACAGACAGCATTTGGTAATAAATGCTTCGCACCGGCACTCTGAGCCAAAGTCTTTACATGCATTGTTCGTTAGTGTTTACAGCCCTCTGGTACGATCTAATCCCATTACTAAACAGGGTGGATCTTTTAACAATCAGATGTAAAACAAATGGATGTAAATCTTTACCATGATGCACACAAAATGTCTCATTTTAACCTGATTTGTGGAATCCTTTCAAAAGAGATAGATAGAGATATATAAAACCAACAGCTTTTTTGTCGTTTTCAAACTTGCCCCGATTGCTGGACTCTGAATCCAAATTTTACTGTCCCCACTGCCCCTACTCGACTCGAACTGTCATACGTTTGCAAACAGCTGGAAGTTTTTCGCTGTTGCCGGGCAACATAGCTCTTGTCCACCAGTAGTTTTTGTTAGTTCCAAACTACGTATTTTTTTGGCAATTGGTAGACTCTTGTAGTAGCCTACAATCAAGCAAAAAAACATTTATCCGTGTGAGTGTTTTCTGGGAATGAAACCTATGACCGCGCTGCTAACGCAATGCTAACTAAGCTATAGACACTACTTGCGAATGCAAAATATACATAATTGATAGCATCACATGTTCAAAAAGCATTCACATTGACCACTAAACCCGCTGTGATTCTCATCTTTAGTCATCCCAGTTTTCAAAGTGTGCACACTTCAACTGCCCTCAACGCTAAATGAAACCCAGGACCTCTCCTCAACCAAGTGTGAATGCGTCATTAGTCAAATGATGTCACTTCAGCTTGACGTCTAATAGAAGTCGGGATTAATGAGTAAAAAATGTTCTGTGTTCATTTGATGTTTTTTTATCCTCGTCGAGTTGAACATACGGGGGGATTAAAACACACAAACAGCTGCTCTGTTTTCTTCACTGATGGAACGTCTTGTAAAAGCCAGCATGGTCCTGGGGGTTGTTCATCTCGGGTGCTCATGGTTAATTAGCTTAAGTACACAGAGACTTGTCTCTCCCGGTGGAGTCGTGCAGATCATATTTAAGAAGATCTGAAGCTTAAAACTATATTTTCAGACACACATACACTTGAATAGACACAGACAAAGCTGAACGTTTGGATCTGCCAATCTGCTGCTGGCCAGATGTTACACACCATTATCTGTGGACGTCGTCCAACTTTCAGTGTGCGTTTGTGTTTGTACTGTATTTACATGAAACAGTGTTCACGTTTACATTTATGCATTTGGCAGATGCTTTTATCCAATGCAACTTGTATTGCAATCATACTAAACGTTGATTCTAACTATGTGCAATCCCTGGGATCGAACCCATGACCTTGAAGTTGCTAGCGTCATGCTCTAACCATTGAGCCATTTAGGGGTGAATACCTCTGAGTAAGGCTTTATGAAGGGGGTTGGGACAAGCAAAGCAATGTGTAAATAGATAAAAAGCTTGTTTTTGCATCGCACCTGGTTATATAATTTTTTTTTGTTTACGAAGCTCAAATAGAGAAGTGTGGCACTTGCAACGGCAAGGTCAAGGTTTTAAATCCCAGGGCACACATGGGCTTATAAAAATGTATTAATGTAAAATGTTTACCTTGGTTGCTTTGGATAAAAGCGTTTTGCACATGCAAAGATGTATCATTTTAGCATAAACACATTATTACTTCAGAGAAATTGTGCTGAATTCCTCCAAAGTATTGGATGGCTGCTCTACATTCCATAGTTTTATTGTCCTGAGGGAAACACGTTTCCCTGATCATACTCTTGTCCCTCTGCTTGGATGTTTATTGGCTGCGGATTGAATTTGATTTAAAGCTGTTTGTGATCTCTGCCGTGCGACATGTACTGATGTCCGGCTTCGTATCCGAGTGTGATCAGTATTCCTGCCACGTCTTTCCCCTCGGGCGTCCCAGCCCACCTGCAGACACACACGCATGTTTTTCGCTCTCTCTTTTCATGGCTCCTTGCGGCCATGCAGGTCGCCAGGGTAACAGCTGGCTTCTCAACGCCGGTCTGTGTGTGTGTGTTTGTTTGCCCTGCGCCAGGTGAGCTATTAACACAAGTCTCACACAACCGCCACCTGCCACGCTGGCCGTTTGACCACATCCTTAGCGTGTACGTGCAACCGTTTGTCCGCATGTGCTTACATTTGCTGGGTCACGATCAGGTTTGGGAGTGCAGACATCTTTGCTGAGAATGTGTGGGTTGGAGTTATGCGTAATGCCATTACCTCAGTCTTTGCCATTATGAGCAGGTAAAATAAGATATGTCTGGTTTACTTCAGATGTTAAGAGAGTCTGATTGAAGCTCTGCGGCATCTATTATGATCAAGGTTTAACCCATTATGATCTGAGAGTCTAATCAACATGCTGTACATCTGTAAAGCTGAAATTCGACTAGCCACTGCATGCATTTCACATAAAATCTAATGAGGACTGAAGCTAGTTGTTTGGGGTTTAATTTAGATTTTTTGCTAGACGGATGGACCAGTCCACAAATACCGGGATGGATGCTTGTCACAATAGCTTTTCTCGCTTTACTGTGTGTGTATTTGTGTGATCAACGGAAGAAAGAAAGAATTTGATAACTTTTTGAAGTTCACAAACTGTATGCTTAATGTTATATTTTCATTCATATAGACCACTTCGTAAGATTTGTGCATGAGCACTTCTGGTTTCAGTGTTTATTTATTCAATCATATTTTTTACATACTGTATATAATAAAATCATAAAGACATTAGGATTTGGTAATAAATGTTCTGTTGCCTGTATTTTGTTCAGACATTTGTGTTGTGTTATAAAACTGAAACAGGAAGTTCTTCTGGACCAGCATTGCTTACATCTTCTGTAGTGGTCTATTCTTTTTGCTTTTTATTCAAACAAATCCTGGAAAATTATTTCTGATAACTGCTCAAATTGAAATTAGTTCAATGCAAAGTGTCTTATTTTTTGTTCCACTGGTGGCACTTAACAATATAACAAAAATATTAGGGGTGTAGTAGTGTTAACACTCAGCTCACAATTCACTGCTTTACATGATACTTAGTTTGGATTATAGTATTTTGAACAATATAACAGTATTAATCTGGAATTCAAGTAATCGAGTTGTCAAAAGCGTGTTTCGATTTCATCAACTTGACAACATTCAAGGTCACACATGACAATATTCAAGGTTTCCTGTGAATCTTCTATATGTAAATTTTAGAAAAGAAATTAAAAGGCTAAACCCTTGTAAATGGATCTTAACTCTGTCAGATTGACAAACTTAATTGTAAAATAGATTGCTGTGGACTGTAGGCCAGTGTAATTCATTAATAGGCATATCATGTAATTCATCTGATAAAAAATGTAATTAATTTACAAATTACACAGTTGGCCTTTAAATGAGGAAATACCTTTCTACCCCAACCTAATGTATTCTTGTTTACCATTCAGTCCCCACTGTGCATGTTTTCAGTAGAAAACTGTTGAGAACAAAATCACCAAAGTATGAAGGTTCTCTCATAATATACTCATTAATTTACCTTTATGCCATCCCAGATGTATATGACTTCCTTTATATTAAAATTTTCCAAAAATCACACACATACAGTACATCATAAAAAGAAATGCAAATGACTCAAGTGGGTAATAAGTATATTCTGAAGTGTTTATGCTTTGATAACTTAAAATCTTTTTAGTCTTTTCACTTTTTAAAGAAGCGAAAACCCGACGACATCTTCTGTCAGCCACCATAATGTGAAAGGGAGGGGTTGGAGTGAGCCGTTGGTTGCAATTTGCAACCTTACCACTAGATGCCGCTTAATTTCATATACTTTAACCCACTGAAGTCATTTGATCGGATTTAACCCATTTAACCCACTCTCTACATCTTTGAATCCATCTCCTCTCCCACATCTTCCCTTACCTGAGAATTAAACAGCTCACGGTATGAATGAAAGATTCTGTAAAATTTTGCGGTTGGGCATTGCCGATTAGACACCGCTCTTTCCACTGACCCATCAAGGTCACACGCAAATGCTGAGGGGAGCAGGAATCCTCTAAATGTCCATTCCAGCTCTGCTGCACACTAACAGGACGCAGAATAGATGCCAAAGCTGCCATTTTAAACTGATCTGAGACCTGGACCCGGCCTCTCACGGGACAATACAGACATTCATTTGAATGTGGGGAAACCTCCTGTTTGACAGGACGCTATCATGTAATTGTGAGTCTGTGCTGCTTCTGTAGGCGAGAAAATGGCAGCAAATGACTGCGATGGGACTGGCTGCTACACAGACAGACACACGGTTATTAACAGACTAATATAGCGCTCTGTTCATTAGAGATTTCCTACACATGCGGCGTGGGGCTCTAATGGTCTTCAAATACGGGAATTGTCCAAACAGGATCTAGTGCTCTGTTGTTAACAGGCTACATTATTTAATGAAGATCACCTACAGTAATAGTGTACCTTCTCTTGTTTCGTGTACGGATGCAGGGACACAGAACATGCCATAAACTAATATGTGACAGGAAAGCAAGAAAATAAATATGATGTATTACTTTTGGATGTGATGAATACATTTTGTCAGTTTATCGTTTTTTATTACGTATTGTTAGAATGTATAGAGAATGTGGGCACATCTGACGGTGTGTATAAGAAGATGTAGGGGGAGAGAAAGGATGTCTGATCTCTAGCTATACTGTACAGTCAGTGACGCACATCAAACATGAGCCTCACCTATATCAACACATCTGCTGCCCTTGTAGACCACTTACACACAAAAGGTCCTGGTAGCAGAGACCTGCATGACAAGACGCATATAAACACTGCACTTTACACAAGAATATATGGTGCACACACATACTGCAAATTAACAATTTGGGTGTGCTGAATGACCTACACACATAATAATAAAATATTCTGAATACAATAGCCTGGCAAATGCATAAATGTAAATGTACGTTATGAGTAATTTAATAACACAGTGACTATAGTTTAGTTTGTTCTGTATACCATTTTCCACATACAATCATTCTACATAATGTAAAGAACATAATATATAAACTTTTTATCTTATTATTAAGCAAGGATATGTCAAAGATTGAAATGAATTATTAGGAAGCAAACTTCTGTTTTTGTTTGCATGTTTGAATGATAACCATTATATATATAACCAAATATTCATTTCAGTATTATAAATAAAAATATGGGGTCTGTTTACCAAAATCTAAAGTAAAAGCGATAAATACACATTCCATATTTTTGCCCTTTTTCGCTGTAATTATTTGATGCTCTTAATATAAGACAAATCATAAGATTATGATACTTTAGGCTGGATTTCACAGACAGGATTAAATGTTTTATTATTGTATGAATTCAACTTTGTTTTGATATAATTGTTCAACTATACAAATGAAGGGATTTCTAAACATTTTATGATTTTCTCTTGATGCCCCAGACATTTTTATTTTAATCGTAAGTGTGGGATCAGTAAAGAAACAGCATATGTAACACCCATCTTTAAAAAAGTGAAACTAATATTCTCAGATGTATAGTTCTGAATAAATCCTAACTGGATGAGTCACACTCACAGCTGTTTTATGACAGTCGACATATGTGATCTTCTAGCATTTAATGTTTTCTATGTACAATCATTTCACAAAATGTTCACATTCTGTGAAAAAAACTTTTTATAAAAGATTGAATTCATAAGGAAATAAATGGCTGAAATCCTTTATGCTCATTATCTAAAAATTACATTATAAGAATTTAGCCTTTCACATTTAACATCGTAAGTTAACATTGCTTGGTAAATGTTAACAATAAAACTCTGATTCAAGTGTAACAGTGCCTTGCAAAAGTATTTATCCCCCTTCCTTTTATTCACATTTTGTTATGTTGCTGCCTTATCTTAAACTAGTTTAAAAAAAATAAAAAAATACATTAATCTACACTCCATGCACAATAATGACAAAAAAACTGGTTTGTGACAACTTTGCAGATTTATAAAACATTAAAAACTGAAATAAGTTAACAGTTTATTGCATAAGTATTCATTCCCTTTTCTGGGACACTTGACATTTAGCTCAGAAGCATTGTTTCTACACTTCAGGAGTTAACCTATGGAAATTCGTTTGAATAAGTATGATTTAGAGTGGTACATGCCTCTAAATAAAAGGTGCAACAGCTGAAAATGCATATCAAAGTAAAAACCAATACATGAGGTCAAAACAACTGCCAGTAGGGCTCTGAGATAGGATTGTATCAAGACACAGGGACACATCTGGGGAAGACTCCTGAAAAACATCTGCTGTTTTGAAAGGTTCACAGAAGCATGTAGCCTCCATTAATCCTTAATGAAGAAGTATGAAACCCGCCAGATTTCTTACCTGAGTTGACCTCCTGTCCAAACTGAGCCATCGGTGGAGAAGGGTCTTGCGGAGACCAAGAAGCTGATGATCACTCTGGTTGAGCTCCATGAACAAATACGAAGATGGGACAAACATGACTGCAAAACTTCACCAATCCGGGTTTTGTGGCCTAATGGCGAGACTCAAGCCTTTGCTCAGTGAAGATACAGTAAAACTTGAAATATGCAAAAACGTACTTCAACGAGTCTTTCAAACTTTCAGAAACATGATTCTCTGGTCTGATGAATCTCTGTTTCATGCATCATATCTGGAGAAAACCAGGCACTGCTCAATACCTGTACAATACCATCTCAAAAGTAAAGTGTGTTGGACAGAACATCTTGTTGTGATGGTATTCTTCAGCTGCAAGGACTGGTGCATTTCTCAGAGTAGAAGAAACGCTCAATGACACAACATACAGAGATAATGAACATGAACACCCGGCCCAGAACATTCAGAGCCTCAGATTCTCCAACATGACAATGATCCTAAGCACACACCTAAAACATTTTAAGCGTGGTTTATGGACAACTCTGTATATATCCTTGAGTGGCCTAGCTAGGGCTTCAACCCAACTGAACATCTCTGTAGAAACCTGAAAATATCAAACTGAAGATCTCCATCCAATCTGACAGAGTTTGAGATGATCTGAGGAGATGAATGGCAGTAAATTGCCAAATGCAGATATGTGAAGCTTGTCACATCATAGACAAAAATATTTGAGTCTATAAAGGTGCTTTAACCATCTTCTGGGTTAACGGTATGAATACTTATGCAACATACTTATTTTAGATTTTTATTTGAATAAATTTGCAAATCTGTCACAATTCTGTTTTTTGTTTTGTCATTATTGTGGATGTTTTTTTTAAGTAGTTTAAGATAAGTCAGCAGCATAACAAAATGTGACTGAAATGAAAGGGGAAGCATACATTTGCATGGCACTGTATAAACAGCATAATTTAATCTTATAATGTAAGATTTTTACCATTTCACATTATATACCATCATACCACTCATACCACTGCTCCACCCACAAGTTCATCGTTTTCACATTCCACATCTCTTCCTGGCAATATGACCGTTCCAGCTGTGGCTTCACCTATTTATGTGTCCCTTGGCTCTCACTCATCCGTCAATGTTCTCTATCCATCTCTCTTTATCGCCGACTCTCTTCGTCCTGGATGCCCGATCCTGTGTACTCCCACCGGGAAGTGTTTTAATTAAGAACCATGACCGCCTTGCTGGACGCTATTAGTACAGTTCCCTACAATTCACAAAGAATTGATAACTGTGTGTGTGGAGTGAGTCTACATTTTATCCAATCGCTCTAAGCGAGGCTGACATCCCACTGGCCTTTAATTCAAATACGAAGAAGCAGCTCTCTTTTTGCCTGTTGTAGAACCTTTGAAATTTTTGTGTGGCAAGTATGTCAAGATTAAATAGACCAAATGAAACAAATACGAAAGCTTTCGGGTCTGCTGTGTTGCACAAACAAGCGATAAAAATGTGACGCACCAATCAAAGTTGTAGTTTCTAGAGCCCGCCCTTCCAACATTGTAGAAGGATGGCTGTTTGATACAATTGCAGAAGTTGTGATAAAGTATAAATATAGATGTAAACTCAATAGATCTTTATTTCTATCATGTTTTCACATCCCGCGTATTTCCTTGCCTTTGTGTTTCATAAACAAATATCATTTATTAAGTGTTTTTTCAACATTGTGACCGTATGTTGATGGACGGTGGCAATAGAAAAACAAGTCTTCTGTATTAGTCAGCTGAATGTGCCAAAATCCTGTAACCAGGAATTGCATCAGGCATTTTTTTTAAACAATGATTATTTTTCATAGTATTAAAGCCATACAGGTGTGCAGATTACATTATTGTCCTTACCACACCATATCCTCCCAAAATCCCATTACTGTATTTGATTGTGTCATGTTTTATGTAATTTTGCAGCGGTTAATAGGAGTTGCATGCGGAGGATTTGACCTGTTTCCTCTGAAGGGTACGGATATTGCATTATCATAAATAAGCAGCAGTCACTGCCTTCTGGATCGGAGAAATCACGTACACACGCTCGTATGCTCCAGGCAAGGTCTTTAAACACACATCAGGCGATGATCTATACTGTACTCATGCACACATTCATATTCAGATCACTTTTATACGCTGATGGTGTACATGATGATGTGTACGTGGAATGTAACATTTCATACAGAGAAATGCATTTGAATATACAGATACTGCACTCTTCTGTATTGCTTAAGAGACTCAAGTTTACCCCAAAATAAAGTGTAATGCCATTTAAACCTGAATATTTACATTTACATTTACATTTAGTCATTTAGCAGACGCTTTTATCCAAAGCGACTTACATGTGGGGTAGGCAATGGAAGCAATTGGGACAGCATAAGTACAACAAAAGCATAAGTGCAATCAAAAAAAGAGGATTGGGTCTCATATAACCTAACACAGTATACAGAACCATTCATTCATTCATTCAATCATTCATTTTTTTTTTTTTTTTTTTTTTTTTAAAGAGTAGAGAAGAAAATAGAGTCAGAACAGATCAGTCAGATGTTGACGGAAGAGATGCTTTTTCAGACGTTTCTTAAAGATGGCTACAGAATCTGCAGATCTTGTAGCAGCAGGTAGATCATTCCACATAGGTGGAACAGATCCGGAGAAGGTGCGCGAGAGAGATTTTTTACCTTTTTGGGATGGTACCACAAGACGCTGTTCGTTTGCAGAGCGTAGGCATCTGGCGGGTACGTATGTCTGGAGTAGCGAGTGAAGATAAGGTGGTGCCGAACCAGTGGTGGTCTTGTAGGCCAGAAGCAGAGTCTTGAATTTGATGCGAGCAACTATAGGGAGCCAATGTAGCTTAATGAATAGAGGAGTGACGTGTGCTCTCTTTGGTTCATTAAAGATAACTCTTGCCGCAGCATTCTGGATCATCTGTAGAGGTTTGGTTGTGCAAGCTGGAAGTCCACCCAGTAGCGCATTGCAGTAGTCCAATCTGGACAGGACCAGAGCCTGTACTAGGACTTGCGTAGCATGCTCTGATAGGAAGGGTCTAATTTTCCTAATATTGTAGAGAATGAATCTACAGGACCGGGCGGTGCTGGCAACTTGATCTGTGAAGTTGAGCTGATCATCGATCACCACTCCCAGGTTTCTTGCCTTTCTGGAAGATGTGATGGTTGATGAGCCCAGTTGAATGGAGAGGCTGTGATGAGTCTTTGTATCGGCCGGGATTGCAAGCAGTTCTGTTTTTGAAAGGTTCAGCTGCCGGTGATGGTCATTCATCCAGAGCGAGATGTCGGCTAGGCAAGCTGAGATGCGTGCAGAAACCGTCGGATCGTCTGGGCGAAAAGAAAGGTAGAGTTGTGTATCATCCGCATAGCAGTGATAGGAAAAGCCATGTTTCCGGATGACAGAGCCTAGGGATGACATGTATACAGAGAATAGCAACGGACCAAGCACTGAACCCTGAGGCACAGCTGTGTCGAGATGTTGGGACTCAGACACCTCACCTCTCCAAGAAACTCTAAAGGACCTACCCGAGAGGTAAGACCTGAACCATTGTAGCACCATTCCGGAGACCCCCATAGTCTTGAGGGTGGACAGGAGGATGTGATGGTTAACGGTGTCAAAGGCGGCAGATAGGTCCAGTAGGATGAGAACAGATGAGTTAGAGGAAGCTCTTTCCAGTCTCAGGGCTTCAATGACAGAGAGCAGCGCAGTTTCAGTGGAATGACTGCTCTTGAAACCCGACTGGTTGCTGTCTAGGAGGTTGTTCTGGGCGAGAAAGGATGAGAGCTGGTTACAAACAACACGTTCTAGAGTTTTCGCAACGAAGGGGAGGAAGGATACCGGTCTGTAGTTTTCTAACAGTGTAGGATTAAGAGTAGGTTTTTTTAGTAGTGGGGTAATACGGGCCTCTTTGAAGAGTGTAGGAAATGTACCTGTGGTGAGAGATGAGTTGATAATGTGGGTCAGAGAGGGAACAACCGATGGGGAAATGGCCTGGAGGAGATGAGTGGGGATGGGATCTAGGGGGCAGGTAGTCGGGTGGTTAGAAGAAATGACCTTGGAAACGTCCTCTTCAGATACGAGAGAGAACGAGTGGAGCAAGCCTGTGTCTGGGGATTAGGCGTGGTCAAGAGGTGGTGGCGCCACCAGGTTTATACATTTATAATATGTATAAACACTTCTACTCTGCCTCGAACCAGCGTTGGTCCGGATGGGAGACAGGCGTTCTAACGAAGAGGCTAACACCGCAGTCTCTAGCATCTGTTGCTAGAGTGTCTCTGTTGGTTTACACACTGCACAGCTCTTCACTATCTGGCCTCTGTAACATATGACTATCTTCTGTGGAACACAAAAGAAGATATATTGAGAAATGTCTCAGGGGTTTTGTGCCCATACAAGTCAATGGGGGCCGTTATTTTGTGTTCCGCAGAAGAAAGAAAGTCTTATCCCCTCCCTTTCAAAGCATTACGGTGGCTTACGCAACATAACGCAACATGTCGTCGCTTTGGAATGACATGAGGATGAATAAATTATGAATTTTCATTTTCGTGTGAACTATCATTTTGATTGGTGGTTCTAATCAATCTTAAGGTTTCACATTACTTGGAAACACTATTTCTTGCTTTCACTTGATGAAACCGCAGTTTATACTATACAGTCTATCATGCTTCTGTATGAGGATGTACTGATGCAAGATTTATGGACAAAATAAGGTGAAGAATTATGCTTTCTCTGTCAGTGCTTGGGCATAATCTGCATCATCACATACCACACACACACACACACACACACATAACCGCATTATACTGTTTATGAATGCCTGTGTAACAAGACTTGAAATGGGTGAGGAGATAAATTATGCAAATGCTTTAATGAATGGTTTGCATGCTTAAACTCTCTCACTCGCTCACACACGCACACAGTCTTTGAGTTATGAGGTTCAGGTTACCTTGATGGGGATTTGCACATAAACACAGAGAGAGGGTCATTACAGTTTTACTCATGTAAACAAATCTTTCAATGTTTATGTGTTTTCTGTACGCCTGACAGGCACTGCTCTAATTTACTCTTGATCACAATTTAAGGGCCAAACTCAGAAAATCAAAACATTTACTGAAATGATCAATTTTGTTGTGTGTATACATTAGGTCTGTTCCAATACAGTAGGTATCTGCCAAAATAGCAACTTTGTGTGTCCCACAAATAGCAGTCCTAACTTGAAATGCAACCGGACACTTAATACTAGTTTGGTCAGGTTTGGAGACGATCTTAAACAAGCTAAGATCAGCTAAATGTATGTATTTTGGAACGGCATTCATATCAGGAACAGGCCCACAGTGTCTAAAAATGGTGTCTAGGCAGACGGTTCCTGTTTTGGAACGTGCTTCTTTTTGTTGAATAGTTGTGTAATTATGCTCATCGTGACCTCATTTAGTTTGGAGAGAGTGTCGTTGTCTCAAGCGTTTTTATCTGTTTGACCCGTTAAGAGGACGAGACTTAAACTCTACAGTTAATTGTAATGGAGACGTGTGAAAGCTGTTCATAAACCTCACTACATAATTTCAAGAGGTGGCCTTGAGCTTCCTTGTTAGAGCACCAGACTGGACGATGACCAGTAAGTCCCGTTCGGATAGGACCGGTTACATCAGCAAATATCTGGTTTTCGCAGTATGAGCATCTTATGTCCAATCTTTACAATTAACATTTCACATCAAGGTCACGTCGCTCCTCCACATGAGTTGATGTTGCAGCTGGCTTATTTATCTAATCAAGAGGTATGACAATTATTCAAAATATCATTTTGAGCTGCTTCTCTTGTGTAGAAAAAAATCATCATCTCCACAGTTGTATATGATACCCCGTCTAAAATTATATTTGACTTGTTTGTGTGTAGATGTGAGTATACTGTACTTTGAGAAGCGTGAAAAGATTTTATTTTCTGATATTTTCTGTTCATCTGTCTCTGTCACATTTTAAGTTTGCCGTGTTAAAGACCACTTCGCAAGATGTAAAAACTGGTCCCAAAGCACTTCCTCATTAATTCTAACATATACTGTTGAATAAAAATGTGAAGATATCTATTTAACACTACGATCTGGTTATACATGTTCTTTTGGTTATATTTTATTCAAATGTTTGTGTAGTGCATTTAACGTCAACAGGAAGTTCTTCTGGAGCAGCGTTGGATCAACGTTGTTTATGTTTTCTGAAGTGGTCTATACCTACAAGAAATATCTCACCCTCCTCGGTTGTACGGCTTTTAAAGAAAGCAAATGGGGTCGACCAATTCAATGCCTGCCTTTACATCACTCAAAATTTAGACTTCATCGGCATGCAATTCATGGAGTAACATAGGTATAACAAATCTGATTATGTATTTGTCCCTTTAGAGTTGCTATAGAAAAAATTCCCCCAGCGGCTAGTTTTCATGTTGTTAGATGTGGTCAGAGAGCAGGCTGTAGATTCGATAGGAAGTTGAGACGACGTTGAACAAATTTATGAGAAACGTGTCGTGCTTGTCCCGACTTCCTCTCGTTCTTTAAACATAGCTCAAAAAAATCAGCCGGCCATATGTGAAAAATGCTAAACCAACTTGGCAAAAGCAAACAGCTCCATCAAAACAACATCAATGTAGGAAGGAACATAAAGAATAAGCACATCCAGAATTTAATCTGTACGGAAGTTAGATAAAACAAACTATTTCCAGTAACATTTCACAAAACTGTTCAAATTCACTACAGTATGCGCGTGTGTGTTGGAAGAGTGTGGGATGAGCTATGTTTGGCCTCTACATATGAAACTGCATAAAAAGAGGTAAGAAATGATTTATGGAAGGCACAAGCCAACAGCTATGTCTTGCGTTCTCCTGAGAATACACGAGTGCATCAAAGAAAGAAGTATTTAAAGAGGGGTTTTTTTGTATTCGGGCATCGCACACAAATGGCCTTCATTGCTTGAATTCAAACATTTTGTTGGAACAGGAAAAGGAAATTGAAAAAATAACACAGAGAACCGATGAGTGAACAAAACAACGTTGTTCAACATTGAATCTGATGACCTTCCCTTGACACATTACAAATAAACTCATTAATCTCCTTCTTACTCTTGAAGGTCACAGAGTACCAACAAGATTGTTGTGTACTAGAAAGCATGCAAATTCAATTTGGTCAAATAAGACGTTATTAAGTCCCTAAAACCGAAGATTGGTTGTCCTTTACCCTCTCAATGTGTTTTAAGATCAACAGCCCAATAGAGTCAACTTGAGACCCTAAATAGGAAATGTAAGTTATAAATACCTTCCCTACTTTGTCACATCACCTGTTAGTTTGGGAGCAGTGGTACCATCTCGATTCAGACATACATTATACATTATTTCCGGATAAAATGCCATGCTTCTCCACTATTGTTTGAGGCGTCAGCTGTGTTTGTTTGTAACCATTATACCATGTGAAGGTCACCGGTGCTTGTCTCAATGGGAAGTTTGTTCGGTTACTTCATCTACCTGTGGGGTTCTGCAGTAAATGACTGTGGAATGACGTATGTCTTATGGTCCAGTCAACAGCTTCTGTGCCAGGTGGACAGACCTGACGCTAAGCCAAGCTGCCAAGTTCTCCGTAGACATCCACCCCACGGTGTTAAACAGGTGGCAAATTTTAGTTATTCCTGCTGTCACCGGGATCTTCTGAAGAAAGGGAGACTCTAGTATCCCAACTTAGATTGTAATAACAACAAAAATGGATCTAGGTTACTGATATAGACGCATTTACTGTTAGTAAACATTGTGACACGTTTTTGAGGGCTGTGCTTAAGTGGCAGAGAGATCCCCCCTGACCGCATTACTAATGCTAGGTAGCACGTTTTGTTTGTTTGCTTTCTGACAATAGCTACAAAAAATTTGGATACAACTTTAACATGTAAGGTCACTCACTGTCTAGGACCGCGGTTGTGTTTGAATAAGTTAACTTTAACGCCAGGAACCTGTCTGATCTGTACGCGCTCACTCAATGGATCCAGAGACGAACTGACGGGATAACCTCCAGTTAAGTGGCCTGACATCTACACCTACCAGACAGAGAAACCAAGCATGTTTTGTAAAGATAAACTAAGTGTATACATCCATAGATGCCTGTGTGTACTAACAGTGGCAAACGTTATTTGAAGACAAACCTGACCCCCATGTTGAAAAAAACAGCTTTTTTACCTGGGTTAGGTATGTTTTGATGCTGGTTTGACCTGCTTAAACCAGCACATGAGCAGCTTAAACCAGCACAAACCAGCATCAAAACATACCAAATCAGCATATGCTGTTATTTTCAACAGGGACATGACATAAGCCGTCTTACGGTTCCCTCTCCCTTTATACTTATGCAGAAAAAAGAGATCACAGTTTTCTTCATGTTTAATTTCTGCCCGATAGTTAAATGCTAGTTGTATAACTAACAAAGATGGCTTGCATACCGTATTTGTTTTGAAAGTTAACGCTTATGTAGACTAACCATGTTCCGTACACAACGATGTTCAGTACAGATGAGTTTTTAACGCTGATAGCTGAATAAAAACTTCAGTGTCATACATGAATGTCATCCTTCTTTCTCCCTCTTTCACCCCCGACCAAGACAGATATAGAGACAGAGTAAGTTTAAGTTTATGGTGGGTAAGCTTACACCTCAGACTGCAGCTTAGGTAGGGGGATAATTAGAGCAGTGCTACAAACTTTATAAAAGTTTGTAAAACGTTATAAAATGAATAATATGCTATTACAAATCGTTAAATATATTACCATATGTTGATTTTTTTTATACTGGAATGTTCAAACGTCTCTCCACTCTCAGACACAAACAGGAAGCATGTGTGCCCATCGTTCTGCATCCAGTGATTTACATTGTATTCATAAATTGTCATGTTTTAATAAATTAAACATTCACTGTAACTCAATTGATTGTGTTGTTTTTACTGCCAACTTTTCATAAAAGTCAGTTAAACACAATGATAGAAAATTCACACATATTTCATACGATTTCACACATTAAGTTATATTACAAAACTGTGTATATATAGGCAATTTTTTAAACAACCATTTGAAGTTAACAACTAAATAGCTCATTTCGCAGTTAAAATCAGTTATGCACTCTACAGAACATCATGGTAAGGGTGCACGGAACACTGTTAACCCTTATCATCTTCCAAACATGTGTGGAGGATGTACTTTTCCCACTTTTCTTAAATACTATTGGTCCAAAATACATCAAACAGAGGGACATTATCCCAGAGAATGAGCACACAAGCTCGTTTGTCTGGCTCTCAACAACTCAATGGGGGTCGCTGGCGTGCGGTGAAAGGTAAATAGTGTATGGAACATATTTAGTCTACATTATGTGAAAAACAACCTTGTTCCCCAGTCTCTGATTTGGGTATACATAGGATGATTTTAGACATATAGGCAAATCATAATCCACACCAACAAAAGATGGTAGCTTTTTTATCTTTAGTGTTATGAAGTGAAACGCAACCTTTTTGATGGTGGTGTCTGATCAGTCCGCTCGTTTTATTATGTTTAACAACAGCTGTCGTCAGTGTTTTTGTTTGGTACTGGCTAAAGGTATGTGTTTAAATATCAAATGGGATACTCTAATTTTGTTTGTTTGTTGCACTAAACAACACAACAAGATGATACTTTATATCCTTTAATGAAGCCAAATATATAGTTTGTTTTGGTGAACCAGCTTCATTCACACATGGCTTTGATAGTTCACTGGTTAGACCAACATGAGGCAATTCAGCATAAATCAGCCTTTGGACCCCTTTTGCACATCACAGCATTAGCTGGAGGCAAAGCAAAGAGAAAATTGGAGGCGGCCAAAACAAACTATATATTTGGCTACATTAAAGAAGATAAAGTATCATCTTGTTGTGTTGTTTAGTAAACATAATAAAACGAGCGGACTGATCAGACACCATCATCAAAAATGCTTACGTTTCACTTCAAAGCACTAAAGATCTCTGGGAGCATATTAGTTGTATTCACCTGATTTTCCCAAGTTTTTCAAAACAGAATCTGTTATTTCAAATGAATTCTTCAATTAAATTTTAATACTTGTTTATCCTTTCGTATGGAAATATTTTATAGCCATTCTCCTGGGCTTTGATTCAGTAAGCTTTACTAAAAAAATGTGTTTTTGCCAAGCCTCCCTAAATTCTGTCCAAAGCTGAGCTTTACACTCAAAGAAAAAAAACTATTTATTCGTATTATTTTACATAATATATACAAGCAGACCAGGATGGATTATGTAATGGCCAAGTTTGAATCCGATGAAATTCATATATAAACAGCTAACACCTTAACGGGACCGTTTAACCAAATTCTGTCATCATTTTCTCACCATCGAGTTGTTTCAGATCTGTATATTTTTTTGCTCTGATGAACACAGAGAAAGATATTTGGAAGAATGCTTGTACCCAAACAGTTCTTGGCCACGATTGACTACAATTGTAGGAAAATTACAATGGTAGTCAAAAGTGCCCCAAAACGGTTGGTTTTCCTATTTTCCTCAAAATATCTTCTTTTGTGTTCAACAGAACAAAGAAATTTATAAAGCAATTTTCCAACTTATGGTATTCAATCGTGGCCAAGAAGAGTTTGGTTACAAGCATTCTTCCAAATATCTTTTTCTGTGTTCATCAGAACAATGACATGTACACAGATGGGCTTTCAGCAGGCTTTACTCACAACTACAGTTGCACAGTGGTGTGAGAAAGCATCAGCATGTTAAGCATTGATAAAACTCTTCTTCTGATGATCTGGTCAACCAGCTTCACATCACCTTAGAGACCAGTTAGATGAGCTTTGGCCAGTCTAGCAGACCAGTTATAACCAGTAAACCACCTTTGCAATTATACTACTTTTTGTATACTGTGTATACTGTCAGCAACCACGCCTCTACCTCCCTACCTGTCGCGATTTCTGTAAGACTGCAAGGGAAGCTCAGCTTCCCCTATAATTGTCAAAAAATGAATGGTCAAATATATGAACTATTATGTTAACATTTTATTGACTAAAAATGCGTTAAACACGTTCATCTCAAACGAAAACAATTTCGTTCAGAATCAGCTACTTAGGTTGGCTGACTCGATTTCCTTCTCATTCATTCCCGTAGCGTACAGTGCATTACTCTGTTGAAGCCCAGCGTCCATTGACTTCAATGGGGCTGCTTTAAACAGTTTTTTTCATTGCTTAGAAACAAGACGGTCATTGGATAATGCTGCGATTATGTCCCGCCCACGGACGCTCAGCGTCTCTGGGATGGATGGAGGAGTGGGCTGGCCCAAACTCCGAGCGTCTGCGTGATGATTGGAGGGTCTGTCGAAAGATTGCATCTCCTTTTGATTGACAGCAATTTTGTTCTATAAAAAGTCGCTGACGCTGAAGCTATTCGATCTCAGTCCCATTGCGGATTTTGCAAGTGTAGTCGAAAAACAAACTGCTGCAACCTATTTCTTGGTACTTGCTTTCCGAAATTTCTAGCCAATTTTCATCATACATTTCACACAATTATACACCACACTCCTTGTTTCAGTTTAATGTAATTCCCACATTACCTCCGTCGAGTTTAATATCTTTTTTTAGATCGTTTGTTCATTCATTCATTGTGAAATGAGCTTCCCCACTTTGAAAGACCAGCAGCCGCCACTGCTCCCTACCTCACCACATCTATAATGCCCTTCCTCCAGAGGCAGCTATGCCGTCCCATTGATTTCATGTCTTTCAGTAAAGCTTAGAGCAGCACGCCTTCATGGTCACCTGATTTCATCTAAACCCAACCCATCGCACATTTTCTAGATTTGTGACATGCCGAAGGTCACATTGGGTTTGTTTGCGCAGGCCACTATGTTCCTTTCTGAGGCTCAGTCACCAAACGCAGTGAGGGAACGGACAAACAAGAGGAAGTAACGAACAACAGGACATGCTTTTAGATTGGCCGTCTGCGTGTATGTATCTGCTTGTATCCATCCGGCTTCACTGAATGAACAAAGATTGGATTCCCATAAAACAATTAAAAGCTTTGTGCATGCGTTCTACTTGCATGCTACATTCACACGATGAGACAGATCGAACAACCACATGACTGTAACTAACAAAAAATATTGGAGTAATGCCGTGGTAGCACACATACAGTACATTACCCCGATTGCTAACATACGTTTCAAAGTGTTCTATTTGATTTCTGCATTTAAATCTTCAAAACACCTAAAACGTTTCCTGACAGATGTCACACAAACATTTAGAAGCTGTCAGTGTGATGTTTATCATTTACAATGCATATAAAACTGCCTTTTCAATGATGTTTATCAGATGCTTTTACACTGCAGATGTTTTCAAGATCTTTAGCAGACATCTTACAAATGTACCTGTGCTATCTGGGCATGTTGTCGTACTTGCTTTTTACCACTGTGCAGTAAACTTCCATTTCCAATTCCTTTGAATTGAATGTCGTATTCTGGAAATCAACCTGTTCTCATTAATACTGCATGAAGGTCTTTTCTTTTCTGGCACTTGAGGTTCCTTGTTTTTGACAGCAGGTTCCTGCGCTACACTGAAACCCATACTGCCCCTTGATATGAATAAGGTCAAACTGCAGCATAGCTGAATTTAACAAGACCTTATATAAGCCATCGCATATTTAAAATTTCAGGCAGTTTGGAAAAATTTATTTGCCTTATTTGTTATAAGCAATTAGAACTTTCAATAAAGTTGTGCTCTGTTCTCACGGGCTTTAGTTCAGAAGAAGATTGCCGGGGGCTGTTTTTGTTGTGTGGCACAGATGCACATGCAACCGGTGTGTGTTGCGGCCGCAAAGTGTGTGAACCCGAAACAATTCACAGCTGTGGCAGGTGGCCTCTGCTGGAGCATGTAATGTTTGCTTCTCTTATTGGGGTTTGTATTTAAGGGAAGGCCACCAACCATCTCCCTTAGCTTAGAGTGGAGATCTGTCAGGTGTCAGGTTTGATGGGCAAGTTAGTAAGAGGGTCAGCATTGGCAGAACAAGACATTTGAGGCAGTTACTTAGACATACAGGTGTCACTGATAACGTCGTAAACAGGTCTATATGGCAAGAGCCGGCCGACCAGGGCAATGTAACAAACTTGCGGCCAATCAGGATACTCCAAAAGTGTTTGTAGTTCAATCTGGTCCCACAAATAGCCTTTTTTGTTACGCATCTACACGGTTGTCGCATTTGCATTTTTTCCAGCTCCTGGTCCCTGTCCCTTAGCAAGCCCTGAAATAGAACCCTAATTAGCTTCCCCAGGTAGTGAAGGGAGAACAGAAGACAATATCTGGCTCCTTGTCAACACACATGGTGCCGAGTGCACAAATAAAGCAGCGCGCGAGGGTGGGTGGCGACAGGAAAGAGAAAACCCGCTGTTTAAACGTCACGGCGCTTCTGCCAGAAAACTCCAATTTTGGCTTGTCGTTCTGGTTCACACGGGGAAAGCTCGGGCACTGCTCCCGCCAGGCTCTCTTGATGTACAGCTGCAGGTAGCAACAGTCTGCTGGAGCACTTGTGAATTTTTCCCTAGTTATGTTGGACTCTGTTGTTGCGCTTTGGCAGGGAGGCCCAAATCAAGCGGGACGGTCCGGATGAATATCGCATCCCCTCTTGAGTGGCAGATTGTTCAGGTATTTGTGGAAGGTCCCCTGGGTTTGGGGGAAACCGTAAAATATAATTTTTGCATTATGCTTTTGTGGGTCCTCGCATCACTGAAACGATTTCACAGCTTTTAAATATTCGATTCAATTCAAGTTTATTTATATAGCGCTTTTCACAATGTGCATTGTTCCAAAGCAGCTTTACAGGAGCAGATAAGAAAATCACTGACAGGTAAAACACAACCCCGTGCATGGTGTTTATAGAGCAAGCAAGATCATTCTAATGATTTATATCTAATAAATAAATAAATATAAATTCTTATAGGACAATTTGAACAAATGATCAGCCAACTATGTTTAATTAGTCACTGTATTTGCTTCATTATGAGCTAAATTTTCAACACAAACAATAACATTGTGTTCAATATAAATCTTTAATTTTAATTTTTCCTGAAAGGGTAACTGTTAATCAGCACACAAATGTATCGGTTTTTCATCACCCTTTCGTTTTAAAACAGAAGTATGGGAATATACCCGAAAATACAATGTATTGTATTAAATAAAACATTTCCATACATGTTAATAGTTTGGCAATTCCTTGTGTAATATATTTTAATATGTTAACGATGTATTATTCTGTAAATGTTCTAATATATATTAAACGACTTTATAGATTAATAGCCAATATATAGGAACATATAATTTTATTTGTGTAACGGTTTGCTTGATGTTATTAGGCAAAAACGTAGAAAAAAATAGTTGAAAAATAGCAGTAATCCAAAACAAATAAGAAGAATGTACAAAACCATCATTAACACAAAAAACAGCTGAACTGAAACGACGCTATCGGTGGGCTAAACTCATTCTTCTGTCTTATGCCGTATGTAGAATTTCGGCAAATGTAATGCTCATTGTTTTCCCAGATGATGCCTAAAGTATTGTGTTGATACAAAAATGAAGAGAAAATCACACCATCAGTCTTACTAATGTGTGTTTTCCCAGTCGATGATTTAGTGTTTTCCATGCTGTGATTTCATGTGTGCAGCATGCCACAAACACGCGCAGCTGCGAGATCCGTTCTTATCTTCCCACTCGGATGACGAAGAATTGTGGGATAGCTCTGGGCGTTCAGGCGGGTAATGTTTTAACTGCGTGCCACTCGCTTGTGAATTGCGTGCCGCTAAAGATGTAATAATTGTGCCTACATTGCGCGAGACACCTGCTTCGTTTAGCGCGTTCTGGTGTCGGCCTCGGCTTTTCAAAACTGATACACAAAACTTTTTTTGAGGGTTGACAAACTGCGTTAGACGCCAAACGATTGCGCTAATTAAAAGTGTTAGATGCTGATTAAGACAACTGAGGGGCTTTGTTACAGAAAGAATGTCGCCCCTGCTTTTGCGGCGCTAGAAGTGTCGATACCTCTGCCTGATTCACCTTTGAAAAGAGCTTGTACAGAGATGGCAACATTTAATTAGCTGCAAATCTGCGCTGTCTGCTGCCTGGCATTAAATTACATCCCTGACTGATATGACCTTTTTAAATGATGTATCGATTTGTTAATACTGCTTAGCGTTAGCGCCTGGGTGCCGCGATGTCGTTGTGTGAAATTGAAGTAATATTTGTGCTGGTATTGATTCAGTGAAAGGCGGAAGACGATGTGATATTTTCGTGTCTGTTTGCTTAGTGGATTCTTCTTTCCTGCTGGGTTGACATAACACGCTCTCTTTCTCTCTCTCTCTCCCTCGCTCGCTCACACACATACACATACATTTTTGTAATAATGACTGTGTGGCTCCTAAAAGTTGTGCTTTCCGGTATTTACTGGATACAAAAACAGCAAACAGCAAATAACAGGCTAGAGGAAATTATTTCAAATTTGTCATGAAATATGACATGATCATCATTGCACCTGATTGGTTATTAACCTCCCTGAGGAAACAAATATTTCGTTAAGGTAGGTTTTGTAGCACAAAAGAAATGTGTATATAGACAGTAATGTATACAGTATAAGTCGATGAGGTATGTTTGAGTGCATATTGAAATCGTCAATAGCACTTTTGTTTGCAGATTTGGAAATTGTAAAGTCATTTTGTGATGGTTGAGATTTCATCACAAACTCTAATGGAGACATTTGTAAAATGTCTTGGTCTTTTCTCAGGAGGCTGCAGGTTTGCGTCTGCTTTTCATTTTAATTCATTGATGTTTATGGGAATTTTAAAGGCATTTGTGATTTTTCTGCACTATATGCTTCAGATTCTCTGCTGCCTCTTAACTTATTTGGAATAACACAAGCCTCTTGTTTGTTTTGTGTGTCTGTTTGTACATCTCCGTTTGTAACGTACGGCCCTCTCTTTGAGTGCAAACCAAGTCTCTGCTGCTAAAATGTCATTGTTCTTTTCAATTATTTGTTAAGGAAACAGAACCAATCCTCTTGAGAACAAAACCCTGTGGGGTATTTGTTGCCTCAACAATACAAGGGCCCTGTTCTTCAGTGGTGGGACTTGGTTACTAGGAAATGTTACTAGTTTTTAGTTTGTAACTGATTTAAATGTACTTTGCCTTTTGCTACTGTTTTAGTATTGGGAAGATCTGGAAGATCATCGTTCAATTCTTTGGTATTACCTTTGATGTTAACAAATACCTATTTTTTAGCTATGCTAATAGCTGCTGCTAGCATTGCTATGTGTAAAAAGACCAATCACAATTCAGTATACACAATGATCACTGACATCAATACTGTTGATCAGTTTTACAAACTTTACTTAGTTTTATTAAATGTTAAAGGGAAACTCTGTCATCATTTACACATCTTCGAGTTGTTTTATGTGGCACGACGCAACAATCCCATTAAAACAAGCTGTTGTGTCATGTCGCCGATCGCGTCCGGAGTAGATATGATGTTTAGTTGGAGTCCGTACCTGAAGTAATTTTTAGGTAAAAAAAATAATAAATTAACAGCCAATTCAGTTCACATTTATTTACAGTACTTATCATTAATCATTTATTGCTTTATATCTACATTCTATATTATAATGGATTTTAATTTAGTTTTTATATATTTTCAGTTAATAATTTTAGTTTCTTACCTTGAACTAAACAAAAATGAGAAATGTTGCCCTAGCGATAAACTGAAATAAGTATACATTTTTCAAATAATATTTAGGGTGATATTTCATTAGGTTTGTCAAATGATTTATCGTGTTAACATAATACATTTCTGTAAACTGTGCATATTAATTTTGTATTTATAAACAAACTAATTAGAAAATATTAACATGTATTTACATTTACATTACATTTAGTCATTTGGCAGACGCTTTTATCCAAAGCGACTAGTGCACCAGTGCACTTATGACAGGGACAATCCCCTTGGAGCAACATGGAGTATCAAGTGTCTTGGTGGTCTAGTGGGTAAAACCACTGTACTGGTAATCAGAAGGTTGCTGGTTCAATCCCAGCAGCCACCACCAGTGTGTCCTTGAGCAAGACACTTTACTCCATGTTGCTCCAGGGGGATTGTCCCTGTAATAAGTGCACTGTAAGTCGCTTTGGATAAAAGCGTCTGCCAAATGACTAAATGTAAATGTAATGTAAATGTCTTGCTCAAGGACACACTCTCTATTTATTTATATATACCAATGATTTAAACTATATTTAAATGTTAATTCTTTTGTATATTTTTTCTTGAATAATGTATGTGTACATGTATATAAATATATTATAAATATGCACAGAACACGGACGTATATAAACACAAACTTTAATTCTGGATCCGATTGATCACAATTAATTGACAGGCCTTTATTTTACTTGATTTAAATGAACAGAAATGCTGTAATAGTTTTAGTAAACTGTAGACAGAGGTGATTGTCAAAGTAATATTAAATGTTCATACAGAAATATACAGTTTGTAACGGTCATATATCTAAGACAACGCAAATCATGCAGTTTGCTATCATTAATGAAGCACATTAAAGCAATAATCAGATGTTGAGTCAAGATCATAGCTTAAAAACCTATATAAGATTTTGCAGTTCATAAGTTGATTCAGAATTGCTTCATCACAAATACTGTGTTGTATTACATCTTTCTTCAGCAAAACTAGGAGTGTCTTGTGTTTGAAGTCTCTGCAGATGGTTCTCAGAAAACAGTCGAGTCCAGTATTGCACCATTAACAGGGCCAGTTAGCACAATCTACTTGTGTGTTGCGGGTATAGAAAGGAGAATTTCTTAAAATATAACACTACATTAGACATCTCTTTAAGTGATTTATTTTTGTATGAGCCTGTGTGAACAGCATATTAACATGATTTACAAATACTTTTATTTAGAAGCAAACCAATGGTTGATCCATCATTTCCACAATATTTGCTTTGTATGTGCTTTTTGACTTTCTTTGTTTTCCCTGCTCCTTATTTCAAGCCCCTCCCTTTGTTATTCACCTGTCCTGCCTTGAATCTCAGTACAGCCATGTTTGTCTGACTCTCTCGTTCTTTCTCTCTTTCTGCTAGAACAAGCAGATGTAATCTGAGTGAGTGAGTGAGCGAGTAGTTGGCGAGCGTGTTAATAGTGTTAGGCTGTAGGCAGGGTGCCGTTCTGGACCGGCTCCGCTGCACATGCATTTGATGGATCACTCTGCTGTCAGATCAATTTCAAAAATGCATTGGAACCGGGGAGACAAAGAGAGAACAAGAGAGATGGAGGGAAGGATAGCGAGGGTTGGTCAGGGGCGGAGTAAAGAGGGTATGGACCCACACAGGGCGAAATAAAAAGCAGGACGTATAAAGACACAGGGAGGGAGAGATGAAGACAATACCACCACTTGAAGGAAGCGGGAAACAAAGATGAGCTAAAACTGTATATTAGATTGTGAATGTGTGGGAGCCTGAAAGGTACAAAAAGGAGATATTTATTTTTCTATGGCCGACTGTATTTTTAGGCGATAAGGACTTGAGGCTAGAAAAACGGAATGATCTTTTTCACCTATGTGGTGGAAACTGACTATTAACTACACTCCTCCGCACCGACTTAAGCCCACATTCATTGATTTGCGCGCCACAAATATGTCAAAATTTTGCATATACACACTCTCCAACTTAACAGGAGCAGTAGAGGTTAAGAATGCTGGTGCGTGTGAGAGAGGCTATTGCTCAGAAAGGTCTAGATGGTAAAATGGTGGAGGGTGTAGTGAACTTTTAGAAGAGGTTGAGAAGAACTCACTTGAATGTTACATTTTTATCTTTTTGTAGTGCAGTAGGTTCAGCAAATTACTTAAAGGGATAATTCAACCAAAAGTAAAACATCAGTCATCATTTACTCAACCTCTTGTTATTTCAAACCTTTCTTTTTTCTGTAGAACACAAAAGAAGATATTTTGAAGAAAGTTGGTAACCAAACAGCATTGTACCCCATTGTACTATAGGATGGAGATAAAACCCAATGCAAGTTAATGGGGTCCAGTTAACAACATTTTTCAAAACTTCTGTCTTCTGCGGAGGAAAGAAAGTC
This sequence comes from Triplophysa bombifrons, assembly GCA_029783895.1. Taxonomy (NCBI): domain Eukaryota; kingdom Metazoa; phylum Chordata; class Actinopteri; order Cypriniformes; family Nemacheilidae; genus Triplophysa; species Triplophysa bombifrons. The sequence continues at coordinate 23,134,392 of CM056452.1, forward strand.
ATACAGGTTTAAAATGACTAAAGGGAGAGTAAATGATGACATAATTTTTATTTTCGGGTGAACTATCACTGTGGTGACCTATCACTATTCACTATTCAAGTTATTAGATACATTGAAACAGATTCAGCAACTAAAGAATCACTAATGCAGATTCCACAGTGGACCGTTTTCATTACCATTTGATTTGGTTTAACAAGTATTCCAAACCTAAATTTAGTTTGAGCTTGAACATGGTATGTCAGACCTCTCAAACAACAAAACAAGATATTGATACAACCACAGATTTAAAGTGTTTAACCTCACGTAGGTCAGTCTTCAAATAGTTTACTTGTATTCTGAATGACTGAAACAGCAGTTAGTATTTCAACTTCCAAAAAAACAACACTAAACCTTTAAAGCGCAGGTTTTCTCAGAATCCGTCCACCCCCATTTTTATATGTGGTGTTTCAAAAGGGCCGTCTGTGCCATCAGGCTGTAAAACCTTTTCACTTCAGATTTGAACCTTTTTTCGAGTGTGAACCGCACAGGAGATTCAAGAGTCTTTAAGTGGTTTGTGGGAGCTGGAGAAGACCTCTGGCGAAAGATGGATGGTAAGCCAGCTAAAGGAAGTTTTCAGACAGGTTACGGAGAGGTTGTGGAGGTTTAAAGAGGATCTATGTTCTTAGGACTTCAGCGCCGATACATGCTGAGAGATTTCAAATTAAGAAGCAAAAGGAAAAGACTGACAGATGGGGCGATGTGACGGTTGTCTGTCCTCTTCTTTTCATTTTTCGCAGCTCAGTGTTACTTACTCTTCGCTGTTCATCTCTTCATTTGATGCTTTCTCTACTCGGTTTGTATTCATTCCATCATTTGCTGGCATTTTTCTGTTCACATTCCCATTGTTTTCGTTTGTCAAGTACAATAAGCGATTAAACAGTAAATGCAAAGATTTTCCTACACAAGAAGATGAATTGCACAGAAACATTATGCAATCGAATCAAAGGAAAGGTCAATGAAACAATGTATTTATTCAAAGTTCCAAGTTTATTTCTCATTAGAATTCTCATGTTTTTGTTTCCCTGCAAGCCGCAACGCCTGTGAACAAACTGAATATAAGACTTGAAATTTGTAACACATTCCTCTCTGTCTCTTCTTTGTCGATAGATGACCCAGGAGCAGTACATCCTGGCATCCCAGCCTAACCCCCTCCAGAGGCCGGGCTGTCCTACGGTGTACCCGGTGGGGATTTACGGTTGGCGGAAGCGCTGTCTATATTTCTTCATCCTCCTTCTCCTCGTCACCATGATCGTCAACCTAGCCTTGACCATCTGGATACTAAAGGTCATGAACTTCACGGTGGTGAGCATGTCTTTACATTCTCCTTTACGCTTTCTGTTTGACTTTCTTTTTATTAGTTAAAGAAGCTTGTGCGTTTGGAAACACCACTGTTTCTCTTACTTGGGTTTAGAGATTTTAAGTAGTTGTAGGTGATCAAAGCTGTTGTAGAATTTCTGCCAGATTTACAGACAGACTGTAATAAGAGAAAACAGCTGCTCAATGTCACATGAGAGAAATCAAATCAACCCGAACGGTGAGCTCAGCTGTGCGTTAACCTTGTTACAAGAAATGTGACGCAAAAAAGAATCATCTCACGACAAACCGGCACTCTGACCTTCCTACTTTCTGCTTCTGGATGGTTAACAGGCAGACAGAGACTCGAAACGCTCTGATTGGCTCAAAAATATGCAGGCACTTTTTTACATTTCGTTTTTTAGGCCTGTTTTATTGTATGACACCTGTTAATGAAAAGTTGTCAGGTAGTATGTCGTTTTTGTATTCAGTTCCTTTAAAGCCCATTTAACACCTTTGTTTTCAGCTTTGGTTTTTGAAAATAATAGCACACAAAAATGACATTAAAGAAGAGTAAGGTATCAAAAAATAATACAATAATAATACCAGAAAAGTTTAGATTGAGAATATGTTTGCTATATGTTTGCTGGTAGTTTTTAAGCAGTCGGAATGGATTTTACCCCTGGCATACTGTGATGTGCGGATCAGCTCTAACGTCACCCGAATCCACTGTCAAAAATTTTCCGCATGCCACCACCTACCTGAATATTTTTTTTTCCAATTTAGATATACGCACCTGACCCACACCCGATTCCCATCACATTTATTCTAAATAGCAGAGTTAAGTGTGATGATATGGTAAAAAACATTCGATGTAGGCTATTTTTTCGTGAACATTTATTTCAAGTAAAGATTATTGTGCCTGTCATATGCTACAGTGCTTCACAGCTGTTAAATATCACATGCCTGCTCCATTTTACAGAATGAAGTTGATATTTCCATCATTAATGATTTATCCCATCCACGAATGAGAATGCTATTTATAATTACTATGAATCAGGTCACATTACATTACAGAGAGTTGGGTGATGGTGGACTTTTGACAAAGATAATAGATATTAACATGATTTGCCACTGATATTACTCTAAGTCCCGCCTTCTAAAATAAAGAGCCAATCGTCAGTCGCTAAAGAATTGTTTGGGGCGGCGCTCTACACAGAGTCTAGTGAGGCGCTTACAATCCTGGTAATGTTTTTATGTTTTTATGGCAATTTAAACTTAGTAAACAAAAGTTTCACTCAGGTTTAATCGTTGATGGGAGATATGCAATTTAATCGTGATTTTGCAAGTGATATGTCAGAAATAACTGTACTATCTGTCTTCCCCTTTCAAATCAATAGGACTGTGGTTTTGCCATGACTAAAATATCTCTCCCATCACTCACAGCAACATAGTAAAATAACTTGAAAATGCTTAAAACACCTTAGCAACTACACAGCAATGCCACTAGCTATTCAACTTTGCAACTGCTGATGTCTGTCCTTTTCTCTCATGCCTCTCACTTTCTCTCTGAGTGAAGTGACTTACTCAAATTGCCTCATACAGTATACTGCTTAGCATGAGGTCACAGCGCTTTATTTGTCCTTGTTTAAAAGCATCTGCCACACATGCTGGCTATACAGCAGTACAAAGCTGAGCCTCCCAGACCACTCAGAAATGAATCCAAAGGCAGCGAGAATAAAAATCTTTTGTGGTTCAAGTATATGCTTGTGTTAAGAAAGATTGGTAGTGCTATGTAAGAACTGGTATCTGCATTACCTCCTTGTCCAGCTTGTGTGGAGTTTGTGTTATAAATCACTTTTGTATTTGTGTTGTGTACTTGTGAGGTGATGGACCATTCTCTAGAAATGATAGTTAAAAATGTTCGATTTGACTGCCAGAGGGAAACCATAACTGTTTATTATCTTGAAGGCTGAACAAAACCTGGAATTGTTTGACTTGTGTTGTGCCTCTTAGGTGGTTCTTTCCCCTCAGACCTCACTGGTAGATATTACCAAACCCATCGGTTTATCACTACAATGCCCACCAAGCTCTCCTCACTCCCCTGATTGACCAGATACTGCCTGGTTCTCCAACAAGGCTACAAATAATCCTGGAGGCAAAATTCGCTCCGTAATCCATAAAACACTCAAATATATGTCGGGCAACCAATGCAGCATCATCCTTTCTGCTCATTACGTGATGCATTCCAATTCATCACAGTACAGCAGGTATAAAAATAGCTATTGTTAATCATAACGATTGTTTCCGGCTCCTCTGGATGGATGTGTAGCTCTGGGCTGGAAACCAAAAGGTTATATGATCAAATCCCACAAGGGATGATCTGTGATTGGTCAACATTTTGCCTTTGAGCGAGCCACTTAAACTTTAGGTTGCTCCAGGCGGAATGTCCTTTAATACGTGTGTATCATTTTGTTTTCTCTCAGGTTTTTGTCAATATTTTATATCTAGGTGAGTCTGTGTCCGTCCATACAGATATGATGAGCCACGCCTTTGGACACTATCTGTTATCACACATGATCAACATTAAGTCCAGTTATCATTTTATGTCATTTTTATTAACAAGTGGCAGAATCCACCCAAAACATTAATTTCTGTCAATCCATATTATTATACTGCAGTGGATACATTTTCTTACACTATAACTGTCAGCATTATAGTTTCAATACTGTTATGGTGTCATTATAGAGAGTACTTTTATAATGTAAGTATATAGAGTTGTCAAGAGACTTATATAGCTGTGGTGAATTATACGTTCCCTTCTGATATTACTGACTCAGCCCAAGGAAATCTTCAGCTATCTCAGTGCCAAAAACGCAACTCACTATATACAAGGGGCCACCGTTTCAGCCTGACACCCGATAATAGATTCCATCTGTTGCCGAGGCAACCGGTACTCGATAAACCCGTCAGAAGTTACATATCTATCCATTTTCTTCCATTTCCGGCGAAATATGAATTTTCCAACTCAATTTACCTGTCTGGTCACCAGCTATTCCAGCTGTAATATCCCACAATCCCCTCAGGGGCCAATGCTTGGACTGGATATATATGTATGCAAATCAGCTTGGTCAAGTCAAGTCAATCCTTCCCTACTGTTTTCATAAATGGCCCCCAACAATCAAATCTCCACTATGCTAGCTCAAAACAACCGAGGGGGTGGGCGGCGAGAAATGGAGGCGGAGATCGAGACGGAGCCAAAGCGAGAGCGAGCGAATGAGAGCAAGCATAAGGCTCGGGGAACGGGAAGGCAGATGGGTAATTTCACAGGAACCATTAGCATGTCTCTGGGGTTGGCGGATTCTGCTGTTACTAAATCCAATTGTGCAGATGAATTTCCTTCCCGTTAACCCATAAAGCAGAATATTCCACTGAAATTAGTCAAATCTCTCAAAGTGATAAATGTCGCACAAGTCTGAGGTTGTGAACAGGGACCTCGTTTTTTAGGGGGCACCAGTGGCAGTTCTGGATCCGTTGTGGCGAGAATAGACACTTGGCCCTAGGCAAGAGTTGAAGATGGAATGTATTAACAACTTTGTACAGTCGTGGCCAAAAGTGATGTCTAACCCAAGTCTATATAGAAGTTTGACATCTTCGCTCTTTTTTCAAATATTTTATTAAAGATGCATTACAAGTTTTGTATGCGTGTTGCATTGTGTGCATAGTGTGTTTGGAGTATGAACTGACGCTCAGCTTTGACTTGGATGGAAGGAGGCCTGAGAAAAAATACAAATTTTAATTTGATAAAGCCATAGCCCATTAGAATGATTACAAATGGTCAACAAATATAAATAACTAACAAAATTGTTGTCCAAGTGTGCTTTATTTCCTTTGAGCTTTTTGATTTTCTATTCATTATTTTATTCCTTGATATGCCGTGGTTTGCCTTTTTGCCAAATATTCTATCCAATAAATACCTTGATGTCTTTGTAATGTTTCGTCTATTTTTACCCATACATATCATATTTTCATGGGCTAACATTAGGCTAATTATGGCCCCGACATCACTTTTTTTTGTCCACAACAGTAGTTTAAAAATGTGTAAAATGTTAGTGTTATAGTCTTCAGTTAGCATGCAATATGCCAAATTGCAACAAAAGGTTGGCATCTGTACAGCACGCACTGTTAACTTGGCACTAAGTGCATTTTTGTTGCCTAAAAAGCGTGATTCTTTGTGTTGTGAACACAGGAAGTGGCCTAACTGGGTAAAGTGTTCATGTACTTTACAGTTAGCGCATACTTCTTAGAGTTTTGGCCTTTGGTGTTGGTGACAACAAAAGATTTAGACTGTGCGTGTGTGCATGTGTCACAAAGAGAGAAAGTGGGCCAAAGAACTTCAGATCGTTTTGAAGTTGAGTGAAGCCAAGAAATGCATTTGCCCTTTTTCATAGGCGGTGCTCCAGAGGTTGTCACAAGGTTGTCTCTTTGTTCCTATGCATCAGTCCTTTCCTTCTTCTCTCGCTGTTTCTCCCTGTTGTTTTTTATGATCTGATATCTCTCTCTAAGATTATGAGATTGAAAGACGATTGTGAAAGTTCCATCCAAAAGCATATAGAGGGAATTTTATTGATTTCCTTCCGCTTTACCCTTTGATGAAGTGAGTGTGTGTGTTTGAGCATGACAGCTATTGGGTGAGGGTGTGTGATGGCTTGTTTGAATCAGTCTGTGTAAATGCAGCATCTTGGTAGGCTACTACTCGCTTGGTTTTGTGGTTTGAGAGTGCTTTTAGACAGTGTGTGTGCGTGACCTTGCAACACCAAGGTTTTCAGAGCACGCTGGTTTCGACAAGAACCAAAACATTGTTGAAGTTTCGCTGGGTTTTGCCAACGATAGATGAATTTGGTCAAACTGGCCTAAAATGAGCTTGCATCAGTAACAGAGGACATCCACCCAAACGTGAATTCTGTTCAGTTCAGTTTTTCTGCAATATTTTTAAACAGACTATTACAGAACGAGTTGAATTTGATATAAAGGGCAAGGCAATCATTTATGCATGCTTCCTGTTTGGTCTGCTTATAAGAGATTTGATTAATAAGCTTCCACATTTGAATGATTGCCTCCAGATTGTTTATTAAGTTTCAATGTCATGGGTCACAGGAGTAAAAGGACAGAGTTAGCTCTGTGCCTGCGAACTCACGCACTCATTTTTATTTAAATGACGTATAAGCCACCGCTGTGAAAATTATTATCATCTCAAGTGTTTTGTTTTTTGCAAACAAACAGTTTGGCAGAATAAAGGTATAAGAGGTTTTGATTCGAAAACTGCAAAACCTTGGGCAGCAAAAAGAAAGCGAATATGACACTTAATGGAAGGAGGAGATAAAGCAATGAGATGATCTAGAATGAAAGAGAAGCAGTCGGCGGATAAAGGCTTTTGAGTTCAAATAAATAACGGCTGCTTAAGTTATGCATTCATCAGTCTTGATTTGAAAGGTTTTTGTTAAGGGAATAGTTCACGGAGAAATGAAAATTCAGTCGTTGTTTATCCATCCTTAACAACGTTGCTCTTAACCTGTATGACTTTCTTTCGTCTATACGTGGAATGCAAAATGAGATTTTAAGCGAAAACGTTATTGCCACTATTTTCATATAGTGCAATGAAAGGGAATGATGACGGATGGTTCGACTACAGAAATGACAAAAACGTGCTATATATTAAAATTTCTAAAAATAGCACATATATTCAAAGTCTTCTAAGGGACGCACATAAGTTAGAAATTGAGTTATTCGCTGATCTCTCCTACTTATGTTTGTGCCCATTTTATTATGACAGATCATGATGCACTGCGTTTGTTTTTTTGTTTGCTCGTTTATGTCAAACTTTTTTGTCATTGCTAGTTGGAATAGTGCGATGTGATTAATTCATCTAGAAGGACTTATAATAGCGTGATCTACTGTTTATTAAGTACTAAGAAACAAAATAAGCCCATTTTTAATGCCACATAACCACAATCACATTTACATTTAAATGAATGAATGTAAATGTCGCAACAAGCACCCTGAGCACCCTGGTGTGAGGATTGGTTATACAATCCTGTTATGAAACAGCATTCGTAATTATGTACATTTCAATTTCCACATGTTAAAACTGATGAAGTTGGACACAAGCTTTTTAGAGTTCATTCAGCATGAACTACTAAAACGTGTGTGTTTGTTTTATAAACGCTTACTGATCGATAACATTTCTTTACGTGCCTATTTGCTGGCTAGCGATGATGACATTACCCGAGGTATGACAAAACCAGAGACAGATTTTGAAACAATATGACTCTCATAATCACTGATCTGTCATAAGGAGGCGTGCACTATGAATACTGTGTGCTTTGCATGTCCGATGTTGTTTTCAGAGTTTGGCTTTGTATTTCTGACAAATGTGGTCCAGAAGGGTGTACCTGCGAGAGAGCGAGTGAGAGAGAGAGTAAGAGAGTGCTGACTGCACTGATCTGTATCTTTAGTGAGAAGAGGTCTGGAGAAAAAGAGATATTCAGAGCAGGATGTTGTTTGCTCCCTCTTTTGACATCTAATCCATTGAAAAGTGAATAATGGCCGGACAAGCCGTTTCAGTATTGTTTTAAGAAACACCAATCAGCACTTTTAGCAAAGGCTCACCTGAATGGTCTCACCTCACGGCTGCTGTATATCACCGACCCATCAGGCTTAGTGCTCCCAAAAGAATTCAGACGGTGAGCAGAAGGCACACTTTATGTGTGTGTGTACTGTTTTAGCAAGAGTAAATTATACAGGGCTGTAGATTCAATATGTCCGCTGTCTTTTCAAACTTTTAGATACTTTTTGTCTATATTTCAACATTACAAGTGAGCCACAGGGAAACGTTTTAAAGGGATAGTTTACCCCAAAATGAAAATTCTTTCACCATTTACTCACCCTCTTATGTTCTTACAATAGAAGTGAATGGTCTCCTCCCGTTGTTCGGTTACCAACATTCTTCAAAATATCTTTTGTGTTCTGCAGAAGAAAGAAAGTCATACAGGTTTGAAATGACAAAAATGTTACTAAAGGATGACAGACTTCTCATTTTCCTTTAAATGAGAATTTAAAAACACAAGGATCGCTGAGTGATTTGATCAGGTCTCATTTTAAAGCACATGTTGTTCTCTACAGCATGTTAATGTTAAGAGAGAATAATTGACCTTCAGCAAAGTTTTTCCCCATGTTTTCCTGTTTGCATGCGGGGAAACTATTCAGATGTATGTACAGTATGAGCAGCTCTGCATACAACCAAGCCCTTGCCATTCTCTCTCCACCTGGATCTGACCTCATGGCGACCCTCTTCAGAATCACACAGACCTTCACAATAGCATCAAACGGCTCAGTATTAAACTCATATCGGATCCATTTAGTTTCTATTCAAAGTCTCTGCGACCAGTCGAACGCAGCGTGAATCAGGCACACGTAGCTTGCTTTTTGCATTGTGTCTTAAGGTCAAGAGCACCATTGAATGTTCGGTGTGTTTGGGTGGACCTGAAATGGTCTGGTCTCTGGAACGTTTGCGGTTCGGTTTAGGGAAGCAAGAAAGTGAGGCAGTAATGATTTGAACCAAACACATTTTAAGCAGTAGCAACAACTAGGTATTTAAGTAGAAGCAGCAATGTAGTGTGAACCAAAACATTGTTTTGGTAGGCACTACATACACAGTTTGAGAAACCTGAGACAATATTTTGTCATTTTAGAGCACTCCAAAGCATCCCTTGTTGGATTTCATGGACACTGTGATTCAACCTTAAACAAAGCCTGCACAGTTGTAGACTTCACAGCGACATACCCAATAGTCTTTACAGAATTACATCACGTACAAGTGTGTGGAATCACAAGAGCATCAATCGGGACGTGACCATTAACTGATAAACTTATTCACAGCCCATATCACTTCTTTTTGTGGCAAAAATCTTTTCAGTTAAAAAACTACCCTAAAATGAAAAAATCTATTTATATTTTAAGCTTATTTAGCAAGATAAAAACCAAAATAATTCCAAAAACTCGTTATTAAATTATGACTACACAATGTAATTTTGTGAAATGAACCAATGAACATGAAGTTCACAATGTGTCACCATATGTGAATTTAGTGTTTTTAGGGGCTTCAATTTTGCTAAATAAACTCAATATATTAGTTGTTTTCTCTCACACATCTATCTTTTTACTTTTGGATTTATTAACCCATTTGAATAATTTGGATTACTTCAATGATCGCTTTTATGATGGATTGATGGATGGATGTACTTTCTATGGCTTCAACTTGTTGGCACCTAGTGTTCGACAAAAGAAAAGAAGGCATAGGCCATACATCTGTGATAGTATCAAATTATTTAAATATATAAATATTTTTTGGGAGTTTTTGAGTGAATTTTTGTTTTTATTTTAAATGTAATTTTCTTTTTTAATGCTATCCCTTAAAGAGAAACATATTTCAAAATATATTTGTATTTCATACACTCAAAAAGGATGAGGTAAAAAATAACACTTTTACACATCATGTGTGTTTTTAACACATTATGAGTCATTTGGTGTTGATTTTGAGTTAAATGTACAAGGGACAACACAAGGTTTAGTTAAAAGTAACACAATATGTTTTGTCCTTAAAGGTCCAGTGTATGATATTTAGCAACATCTACCGGTGAGGTTGCGAATTGAAACCACCAGCTCACCCCCCCAACATTTTTGAAGCACTACAGTGGCTCACACAGAACTAAGATGTCATCACGTTTCTATTCTGTGCCGAAAGAGAGAATGTATTTACGAAAAACACGCTCCGTAGACTAGTGTGCCCCTTTAGGGCAACTATAGAAACAATATACCGAATTCTATTTAAGAGTACCCACGGTGTATGTCGATAGAAATAGCTCATTATAAGGTAATAAAAACATAACGCTTCATTATGCAAGGTATTCACCTCTGAAGACATAGTTATGTATATTATATTGCATTTCTGTTTATAGATCCTCCAAAAAATGACATACTTTACATTTTTACATTTTCATGCATTTGGCAGACGCTTTTATCCAAAGCAACTTACATTGCAATATACTATACATTTGTTTTATGTATGTGCAATCCCTGGGATTGAACCCATGACCTTGGCGAACTTGGCGTACACATTGGACCTTTAACCAGATTGTGTTGTTTTAACCCACCAGTTTTTAGAATACAGAGGACAAATTCAGGTTTTAAATGACATGAGGGTGAACAACCGATGATTGAGTTTTTATTTTTGGACATACTGTCCCTTTAGGACTGTTCCATTTTTTATAAATTACTGCCCTAATTTTCAATATTTTTAAAATGATGCCTTCAAACAATATTTACTTATTCAACAGGGTAGCTAGACTGTAGTTTCACTTGTAGTTATAAAATGTGTGGCAAACCAGTTTCAAAGCAGCTCGCTTCCCTCAACACTCGTGATGTTGAAGGCTGGTTGACGTTACCGTGTCAAAATAGGATGGACCCGCATCATCCCTGCTGGCTTTGTGGAGGGTCTAATGCTGATAAAGTTCATATTACAGACTTCTCAATCCGACAGAAGTTAAAGTCCTTATCGCATAGTTTAGAAAATTGATTCGCCGATTCCTCCCACACTCTGTTTGCTTGTATCTAAGTTTGTCTGCACATTTCCACACAAACACTATCCAGCACGCACACGCAGTTGGAGCTGGTGTGATAGGTTTGTCCAATTAGCCCAGCAACAAAGGATCATTACCTTGACACAGCAGTGTATTAGAAGCTGATTAAAAGAAGATGTCAGGTTCTATGCTGAGCATAATGCGTGGGACAGATTCATATCCTCCTCCCTCAGCAGGCTTGCCCCCTCTTACCCATGATGCCCAGCACTTTCACCCTTTCATGTTTGTTTTGTTCCTTCTCTCTTAGTCTTTTGCTCTTTTTCCCGTTGTCGTTATTTGCAGCAGGAGATGTATTTATAATTATAGCCTACAGAATGTCTTTGTAGTGTCTTCTTTCTTTCTTTCTAACTTTCGTCCTTTCTCCTTCAGCATGCATCTCTCTTTGACTCCTAAGTATTGTTATGATTTATAGTGATTTGGCCTTGCATGGCCATGTCTGTGCTGTCACTGTCAAAGGACAGTCACAATTCTTACATTATTTCACAGTCCAGTGGTTACGGTGTAGTTCACCCAAAAGTGAAAGTCATTCTCATATTGTTCCAAACTCGACTATATAGGAAATCTGCTCATTCATTTCTTGCTATAAAATTAAATCTTTCACCTCACAATCTGCAATTTTTCACTCCTTAAAACTGAATTGGCTCGATGCTTTGATTCCAATATCGCTTTTTGGTAAAAGTATTTTTTAGCCTCTATTTTAGTACATTTTTTAAGAATTTTATTTAACAGTAAATTACTAATTTTAACTATATTATTTAACATAGGTAAATTACTAATATTATCTATATACTTCCTGCTTTTAACTGAGATATAATAAACATCTATGATGTTTAATATCCACTAGACACATATATTTGCTTAGTACTTTTTGCTACATATTGCTACGTAGTTTAGAGTCTTATGAATATTATATAATTGTAAAACTTTGTATGGCCGTAGGTCTTTTGAATATTCAGGTGCTCATGAATGGAAAAAGTTACATTTGAATCTTAAATGTTTATCAGATACTGCAATACAGTGTATATTAAAGTAATACCAGTATTTTTGTAATGCATTTCTAATTCGCAAAATTTCTAATATTTTAATGAATTTCTGCTTCTGTTGTATTTTATATTTTTTTAGTTTTTTGTGTTATCCTTGACGAATGAGTGTACTCACTACTTTTGTTTAAAAAATCAAATCAAGTGACACAAACATCATAGAAGGATTAATCTTTTGTGTAGCTTCAGGACTCAATATAGCACACCGGTACAGACTTGTAGGTTGAAATGACAGAATGGCTGAAAATTATGTCTGACTAGGGAACTCGCACAAAGCCTACATTCTTGATCCCTAGTTCAAATGTCTGAGAGTTAATGTTCCATAAAGCTCCTTATTCTGAAACATCTTGTGAACTAGCAAGAAAAGTTCTCTCCTCTCTTCTAAAGCTCTTCACCACCAGGGTGTTTAACTAATCATAGCCCAATCAGTGTTATTATTCAGTCATTTGTGAAAAGCCACCGCATCGATCTCCTCACAACAAGGACTTACATTATAGCACATCCCAGGTGGGTGATCGGTACGTGACTGTGTATGTGTGTGTGAACCTGGCTGCTGGTTTGCATTATTTTCCACCGTTCTGCAACATTAATTTTTAAAAGCAGCGTCCAGCTAAGGTTGTTTAATCCAATAAGATATTGATCCAGAGCACATTGGTGCCTAGCAAAGCATAGTTAAATGTACAGAGTGAAATATAATAGCGTTGACATTGTAATAGGTTATTGTTATTTAAACTCCAAGGTCAACCCTGTGCTGAATGAAAATTCAATAAAGACCTTTATAACTATTTTAAGGCAGGGTTTGTAACCTTCCGACTTTGTTTATTGTTTTTGTGGTGTATTTTAATTCTAGTAGCGATGAACAGCACTGGCTTTTTGACGTTCTAAAGTTGAGTCTTTTCCTGTGTTGGCGTAGGATTTCCTATTCAGCCATGGTCTGGCTCCGCCCACCTATGGCATCGTTCTTTAAATCTGATCATAATGAAGTCTGTCATGAAAAGAGCACCTGTGAAAGGAGAGATACAACTGTAGCTTCTCGCAATGGTTTTCATTCCACTTTGCCTTGTGTGCCTCTGTCCTGCCCTGTGCCAATGAGACGTTCAGTTTTAACAAGATCAGTCCAGCGTGATCAGCAGAAGCCTTTCAGTTGATCATGACAGCGAGAAGTGCTGAGATTGAAGATGTAAGCGAAGACGAGAACAGCTCCAATGGGTTCTGCCGCAGAAGAAGTTGATGGGAACAAACCGCTGTCACACCAGTTGAAACAAAAGCGGAAGCTGTGATGGTACTTAAAGAAGAGCAAGTAACAGCTTTTCCAGTTTAACTGACACTGTCGTCCCCTATAAAGTGGCCATTGATTGACAGATGGTGTGTTTATTGTGCCTGTCCAGAATGACACTGAAGATACTTGTTTTAACCAATGAAATGGTGCTGAACAGACCACATACATTACTTTACACATAGTTTTAAAAACATATTTAGGAGACAGTTTACCTCAAAATTTAAATTCTCTCATCATTTCCTACGTGATACTGCTTTTTGATTTTTTTATGTTTTTCCTTTCTCCTTTCCTTTAGGTAACAAGCTGGCTTTGCTGTAATGTAGTGATCATAAATTGCTTAATGTAATGAGGAAAATACATAGCAAACAAATATTTGTTGCAAGCACCATTTTTCGTGTCTTGTACTTGGTTGTTCGTTGTACTTGATTGTAACTTAAGAAATTGATGGCAAGTGTTCAGGTGACAAAGGTTCTTTAAAAAAAGAAAGTAGGCAAAAGAAGTGTTTAAAACAAGACCTTTATGCCATTTTTGCTAAAGTCTTTCCTTTAAATTCAATATGCTGTGAGTTGCATAACACCGTGTCCACAGCGTATGTGACAGGCGCGACGTGACCCGACAAAAGATATTAGAAATGACAGGCACGCCTGTCAGGTCCGGTGTAGACACGGTGTTAGATTAGACATGGTGCGGCTCCGCCCACAAATGAGAAAACTAGTTAAATTCCCACTAATATTTGAGGACACTGTGCACAATAGTTGTTGTTCAACGTAGACATTTAATTTATACACGCTTTCATGGGATGCACACAGTCTGTGCTTAGTTATAGTGTAATTTATTTTATATTTAATTTATATTAATATCAATTTATATTTTATTGTATATTAATTGTGTTAAATTAAAACTACTCAGCAGTTATAGATTCTTTCTACCAGAAGATAAGATTGGGCCACATAACATTTGTTTATATTGTTGCCACTGAAACAATCTAAATGAATTATGATATTCTAAGGGATCGAATGGCTGTAACATAACTTTTGTAGATATACTTTTCTTAAGAGTTTTTTTTTTCAATAAGTTACTTCTCCTCCAACTTTGAAGATGGAAAAGTTCCAAAAAACACCCACCGCTGTGCCGCAGGTGTTTGTTGTTCTTTTTAGAAAGTCTTGGTTTGCCAGCAATGCCACGGTCCAGTTTCCCACAGAATAACAAAAGGTTAACAGGTTGAAGTCCACCTTTCTCAGCCACCAGAATACCACACGGTGAAGCAGAACTTGAATTTCCCACTCATCTGGCAGAGCTTTCAAATCTCAGTAATTATAATTCTCCATGTACTAGATCTAAAACTATACTTTTAGAGGCCGCCAGAAAATAAACTGTGCAAGTAATTGACTCATTAGTGTTGCCCAAGAACGCAATGTACTCTTGAGAGATAAAAACAACAGATGAAGAAGAGAAAGGTCAAATGAAACGAAAGGTAGAATGATTTGAAAATTTGTCATTTTTTGGAAACGTTTAGCTTGGAAAGTATAAAATGCTTACCACGTTTATCACCTGCTCCCTCTAGATTTTGCCTTCATGTAAATGCTGCTTGAGAACAAACCACTCTCTTCCCATCTGAAAAAATACTCGTTTTGCTCATCTTCTGGTCTCCCAACATCAGGAACATGGTTGGAATGTTAGATTTAAATAGAGTTTTGAGCTGAAGCCAGTTTTCCCTGGCTTGGAGACCATTGAACCAGCTGATTTTTTTCAACAACGAAGGCTATAATGTTACCATGGTCTCTCTTTTCCTTATTAAATGATAGGAAGGGAGCATGAATCCAGGAAAGGACACAAAAAAGGAAGGCATTTGCCAGTATGGAAGGATGAAGGTACATATGGAGAGAGGAAAAACAGATGTTGGGCTTTTCTGCGTAACCCAAATTGAGTAGAAATGGCTGCCCGCGAGAGATGCTTAAATTCACAAGCTGCCACGTCCAATCGTACGCTTAAATTTAGGCGAAAAAACTGAGAAAGAGACGACGGGATGTGAGGCGGGGGTGTGCAAACCAGTTTAGTTATCTCTTAAACTAAATTAAACAGTTTTTCCACTTTCAGACCCACGCATGAAATGATTGCATTCTCTGCGAGACAGAATGCGTTCATTCAATAATCCAAGCCAACATCAATCTGGAAACTCCATTACCTCTTCTAAATATCAATTCATGCTTCATAATGTAAAACAAAACGGACTTAAATGTAATGGGAAACCCTAAGTTCCTTTGATATTAATGCTGTGTGCACCCATCACAACAAAGTAGTGGTTCCATATTTTTTTGCATTTACATCACATACTCTCTCTCTCATTTTTTCCTCAGGACGGCATGGGAAATCTTCGTGTAACCAAAGAAGGCGTCAGATTAGAGGGTGTGTCGGAGTTCCTTCTGCCACTTTATGTAAAAGAGATTAAATCCAGAAGGGTAAGAGGTTTTTGTATTCTATTTTTAACCTGTTTGATGAGTAGACGTCAACTGAAGTCTTGCTAATTGTTTCAATGCATTGGCAAGAGCATTATTATAGTTTTGCTTTCAGTTTTATTTTAGTTGTATTCATACTGTATTTTAAAATGACCTTTTCTTTTTATATATTTATTGATACATTTAGCAGATTTTGACATTTTATTATAATTTTTTTATGTTGCTATATAAGTTGAATATATGTTTAGGTTAGTTTCAGTATATACAGTATGTATAGTAAATAATTTTAGCGACTTAGTTGAGTTTATTAACGAGGAAATATTACTAATTGTCATGTATTGTCAGGTTGTTCAAATATATTTATTTTGAGATATTTTAATTTGATTTAAATTACTGGAAGTGTTGTATTAGTTTTCGTTTAATAAACAATAATAATCTTCCTGAGAACCAATGAAAGCATATTGGTGGCAATATTCAATTTGAAATGCAATATGCAAAATGACAATCCAGTAATTAAAATAAAAATGCATTTACCTATTTTAATTTTCATTTAAAATAACATATGTGCAACATTAGGTGCTAAATGAAAATCCAATAATATAATTTACATTTGTCAGTTCCTAAATTAGTTTTAATATGCAATTTAAATAGATAGTTTAACGTTCTAAATTCTCTTAAGTTGCTAAATTAAAATTTGATTGATTGCAGCAGGTCATACAGGCTCAATGCTGGATCTGCTCACACAATCTGCTAAACATTCCCTGTTTTTTTTATGTGGCACCATTTAGCTATTAAATCTTGTAACTGATGTCTTTGCTGCCTGGAGCACAGGTTCGGTTCATTCATTAAACTTTGTTTGCCAAATGTTGATGCAACCCAGAGGCATTACCACTTTGCAAGCTACATATTTAGCTGCAGACTTGAATATTTAACATTTAGATTTAAGTGTAGATTTATGATGTCCACATTTGACTTATTTAGTTAACCCAGAATGTTTCAAATATTTGACATTTCACAACAACATTTAGCCAGTTATTCTATTTTATTTCGCATTTTTGCGGCATGTGTCAAGATTAAATAGAAAATTAGAGACATTCATGCGGTATTCCCACACTCCAATCAAATGCCAGCACGCATACAGGAAGTAAAGTCGCCATAGTCATCCATCATCACCAGAGCCAGCTTGGATTCTAGAGTGAGCGTGGTGAGGATTTTAGCTTGAGCTCTTGATATATGTGACACGTGTAGTATAGATCACTTAGATGAATAGGGTGAGCACGCGGGCTTACATTCTTTGTCAAGCCCGCATGCAGAGAAGTGAACGGGGTCGAGCTCGTCCAAGCGCTCCCGCTGTACCAGCTGTGTGTGCATCATGTTCCGGTTCATTTGTATTTGGCCTCCGTTGACCTTTAACAGCCAATTACAAACACAACATTATTGATTGATTTTCTTTCCGTCCAGCTTTGTGTCTTTTTCTCCTTAACACACTGTAGCTGTGTTGTCACTGCATTTATAATTCACCGCATTCCCCCCCCTGACATAAATGTCCTTGACTAGCACATACAGGTTGGTTTAGGCTGGCCCTCCGTGAACTTTCTTGTGAAGCTTGTTGAAAGACTGCTAAAGTTGATCTAGTCTGGTTGGAGTATGTGTATTGTTTTCAGCAAGAACAACGAGCTGGAGACTAGCTTTGCCAGGCTGTGAAATCACTAAAACATTGTAGGATGATTTAAAGAGATAGTTCATCAAAAAATAACAATTCAGATATCATTTATTCAGCATCATGTCATTTAAACCTGACGTTTTTTTTTTAGCGGAACACAAAAGAAGATATTCTGAGAAATGTCTCAGTGGTTTTGTGTTCATACAATGAAAGTAAATGGGGGCCAGTGTTGTTTGGTTAGCGACATTATTAAAAATATATTATTAATATATTATAATTAATTATTAATATTTTCTTTTGTGCTCTGCAGAAAAAAGAAAGTCATAGAGATTTTGAAAGACAAGATAATAAATACATGATGAAAGAGTTTGGATTATTGAATGAACTATCCCTATAAAGCCTTATGTTAACCTAGTTAGCTGCACTATTTGACTTTGTACTGATATAATGTGCTAAAGCAATGGCCTTTAAATCTGCATGGAGTGCATACTAATTTATAATGATAAACCCCTTTACGGCAGCACAGATAAACTTATAAAGAAGCGTCATCATTAAGCCAGTTAATCAAAGTGCCTAATGTGTTAGCCACAGTGATTAGCATTAAAGAACACAAACAAAGTGCCGGCTTACTGCTATATTTCTGATAGCACCTCAGATTAGCCTCGGTAATCACCAGCATCAAGGGCCTCTGCAGTTTCTCTCAGCATCCAATGCACTTTTGTAGTGACGCGGCGGCCATTTTGGATCTTTCATATAACTGTAAATTACAATTAATTCAGCTTTTAGGTTGGGCCACCAACCTGGGCTAAACGTGTGGGATTTTCCATGTCATTTTGTTTGGGGATCTGTTAGCATCACCAACACTGTGGCAGTGAGTGTCATCGGGCGCCAACGAAACGCAGACATATAGCCTATAAAGGGAAACTTGCTTGAAAAGGATAAAGAATATGCAGATAAACCACGGTCTGCAAAAGTGACAATATTGTTGCTACTAAACTTTAAAAACAAAACAAGAGCAGAAACATACAAGTTATAATTCAAAACATTAAATAACTTTTTGTATAATAGAATTTTACTGAAACAGCTGTTTTCCTCTTATCAACCAAGCAAATATTCAAACTGTCTTACAAAGTTGTTGGGTTGCCAGATAAGCATATCGTTTTTTTGAGTCAGACTTCAAATAAGCTTAGAAACGACTTTTTAAACACCACTGTCATTCAGAATAGTCATTTTCTTCACTCTGGTCAAGACGCTGGTGCCTCTTGGTTTTAATAATGCTACAGTAGCACTAGCTCCAATGTGGGGGTGTATTTTAAAATGAATAATAATAATAATAATCAATAGTTAATGATGACTATTGTTGTTGTTGTTCTGTTGCACCAATGAGTGTAATTACCAATAATCTTTCATTATGTCTCTTACAAATGCATGTCGAAAGCAGATATAAAAAGACATATAATAAGTAGAGTACACCTTATTAATGAAGGGCTTAATTAAAATATATTGTGAAATCGTGGGATTGAGTTTGAACTGTGTCACACTGTTGGGTCAGTGGTGGCTCTTAATGATTAAAGTCACATCTCCAGCTATCGTAAAACAAATAAAGCCAGTGACGACTTCTTAAAATCAAAGATTATTAGAACTGAACATATTTACAGAGGAGTGATACTTTAATGCAAAATCCATAAGTGTCCTCCTTTGAAAACTCTTTGAAAGAATTATGATGTTTGATGCTATTTAAACTTGTGTGAAGCTTGGTTATGTGTTACTGATCTGTCAGTTTTACTGGTTAAAAAAAAATCATCATTCCCATTATTCAGTCACCCTGTCTTTCAAAATCTGTATAGGACAGAAATTAGATACCCCTTTAAAGGGATAGTTCACCCAAAAATGAAAATGCTGTTATCATTTACTCACCCTCATGTGATTTCACAACCGTATACATTTATTTGTTCTGATGAACACAGAGAAAGATATTTTGAACAATTTTAGCAATTTTCAGTTCTTGACTATCATTTACTACCAAAGTAGGAATACTTTAATGGTAGTCAGAGGTGTGTTTGTTTTCCAAAATTCTTCGAAAGGTCTAATTTTGTGTTCAGCAGAACAAAAAATATACAATAATTGTTTTTCTACAATGGTAGTGTATGATGTCTCAGAAATGAAAATTGCTGATATTGTTCCAAATATCTTTTAATGTGTTCAGCAGAACAAAGACATTTGTACTGGTTTGAAACAGCCTGATAGTGGGTAAATAATGACAGAATTGTCATTTTTGGGGGAAATTTCCCTTTAAGCTAGTTAAGAAGCCTGAAAATCACCATGCCCAAGGCTGGGGCCCACAGGGATGTGCGATGATGTCATCACATTTGTCCTCTATCAAAACTAGAGGTCTACAACACGACTTGAGTTTTAATTCTTTGCTGATCCATGCACGATTGTTTCCTTGTTTCCTCTGAGATTCAGGACATGCAGTATTTGTCATGATATCTCCTGCTTCTGATGGTGAAGTCATGTGGACTGTGCAGAGCTTATTTAGGGATGTCTAGAACAAGATAATTTATTAAAGGCATAACGTACAGTGTCGTTGTTCGTATGTTTGTATGGATTTTTCATGCTGAGCCACAACTGGTGAATAATGGCCAAGATCAAACACACGTTTTAAAATCGTCCTTCTCAGGTCGCAAGAGTACATCACTATAGAAGACAAAAAGTTTATTTTTACCTCGCTACCTCTGTTACTCCATCTAGTGTGTGTTGTAAAACCATCCTCGCTACAGTCTCTCTTTTATACTAACTATCTATCATTCTCTCTCTCTCTCTCTCTCTCTCTCTCTCTCTCTCTCTCTCTCTCTATTGTATTCCCTTGTGGCCTTTTTGCTAGAATGCTTGTGTTGGAAGTTGCTAAAATGAGACAAAGTTTCCTATTGTAGGCATTATTTCCTCACTGTGTGTGATGTAGGAAGAATATAATGTTTTCTTTTGTTCTCCTACCCTCAGCAATATCACATTTTTACCAAATGTAAGGACAGGGAATAGAAAAAAAACTTGTCCACACATATAGTACATGGAACCTACAGTAATACGACGGAGCTGCTTTGCTTGTCTTTGTTTGTTGACACTTATTGTATGTCAGCAGATTTGGCTCAGAGTTGTTTAGCGTTGTCCTGGTTGCCCCTACTGGTAGATGTTAGAACTACACCTTTAATGGATAGTTCACCCAAAAAACAACAAAAAATTCTGTCGTAATGTATTCACCCTCAGGTTGTTCTAAACCTGAACAAATTTTTTTTACTGTTTAACGTGAGAGAATGTATTTTAAAGAGTCTGAGAAGCCAAACAGTTCTGTGGTACTGTTGACAACCATAGCAGTTTTCTTTTCCTAAGATGGTATTCAATAGTATATCCCAGAATCGTTTGGTTACAAACATTATTCAAAATGATGTCCTTAAATAAAATTGAGGACAACTAAGTTTATGCAGGTTTGTAACAACCTTGAGTGAGAGTAAATTTTCATTTTCATATTTAGTTGAACTGCCCCTTTAAGTAGTCACTGAAATTGTATTACAGTATGTTTTACCAATGCATGACTTTGTGTAAATCATTAAACCTTTTTCCCAGTCTGCTACCTTTTATGTCACAGCTTTGCATTCAGAGTATTTTGTACAGTATTGTTAAAGAAAAATGTTATATAGATCAATATGTATGTTTCAAAAATATGAACGAAAAACAGTATTCTTGTGATTCTCTCTGCTGTCTCAATGCAGTTTGCACAACCTAGCGTTTGCTCCTCTTGTTGGTAATATTACTAGTAGTGAGATGTAAATCTTTCAAACAAGATTTGTAATTGTTAAAACGTTTTATCTTGGTAGTTGAGTTACACTATCAAATGTATACACTACAGTGTGATAAGTATTTACTGAATTGATGTCATGAGAATAAAATCGCATGGACGTTTGAATCGAGATCGTGATCAAAATGAGTGCCCAGCTCGACGCTTTAAATGTCATAATACAAGTCATGAGCTCTCAGGATGACAGAAGCGAGTCCAAGGGCTTCAGATGTATTTAAAAGCATATTGGTATTAATGTTTTATTCTGACCAAGACAAGGAGGGGTTTGGGGTGTGTTGGAATATAAAAATAGGTTTCCATTAACGTTTAACAACATTTCAGGATGATAAAATGTGGAGACTGTTCAGGCCTTCAGGAACTGAGAATGACGGAGAACATTAATTATTCTCTCTCTGTCTCTCACACACAAACACAAAAATGTGGACACCTTGCAAGCTTGTCCATCTCTCTCTGTGATTGGCTGGATACGCAAGCTTTATCCCCCATATCCGTGATTGCATAACGTCACGTTTACTTCACGACTGAGCTGCGATTGGCTAGATCAAACCCAACCCAACATCTAAGATGTGTCATCAGGGAGCTAGAAGCGTAACGAAGAGTGATAGTCTCTTTATTTATATTAGTGTCGCGCAATCTGTCCTGTCAAAACACATTATTATTGTTTGTCTGCATGGGGCTGTGTGTTTACGAGGTCGTATGATAGCGACGTGATGCAATTCGACAGATGCAGAGATTGCATCAACCGCTAGTGACATGTAATATAATTCACAGTGGGCGCGCTGAGTTTCCTCTGCATTACTGTTTTATGACTTCAAATGTTTCGTATAGACTTGATGCGTTAAAAGCCCTTGGAGACCTCAGCCCTTGTTAAGGCAACAAATTAGTTTGATGGAAAAACTATTATAGGATGTAACTAATTGGGGTCACTATGACAACTAGCCTTAGTTAATTAAGCAAATAAACATTGGTAGTGCCAATTAAATCTTAAAAAATCTGATGTCAAATTCATAAAATAAAACACCGATACGGACGTTAATGCCAACTCGGACTCAGGGTGAACTCTACCCTCTTGATTAACAAAATAAATTAAAAACGGACACGGTTTTATTGAACGCTACACGTTGACATTAGGTGTGCCTGTGGTCCATTTTAGCTTTGATCCTCATTGCTGTCTAATGACATTTAGCCAAGGGCTATGTAGCATGTGTAAAAGGGCAGGCTAGCCGCTGGGTGTTTAGCTAGAAGGCCCAGGGTAGAACCTGGACATGGAAGGTAAATGTTAAAGGTAATCAGAGTGTGTCGGTAGGACAAAAGAGAATTATTGCTTGGGCGGAAAATCTTTAAACGATAAATCCGAATAATCTGTAAGTTTGAGTGATTTTGAAAGTGATGCGCAAGTTTGACAAAGATGGCCTTTAAAAATCTTCTTTCTCCACATTGGAGATCTACACCTTCATTGTTCTAAGGACAAAAGGAACATTTTTACTTTCTTAAGATTTGTTATTTGTTTAAAGATAAAATATTGAAAATGAAATATATTAAAATGAAATATCAATTCAAATTTATTAAACATCTTTCTATGGCATTGACCATCCTTCCTGGCAAATAAATGCAAGATTTTATATGAAATAACTGAAGCTGGTTCTGGGCATTGTGTTCAGGATGGAAATAAATGCGAACCGGAAAGTATTTCCTTTATACTTCATTCTACTTTTCAGATGTTACATTGAGTGCTTAATTCAGCACTTTATCTTGGAAATCAAAAAGCATTTTTAATCCAACGTATTAAAGGTGCTGTATGTATTTTTTTAGGGGGGGGTCTATTGACAGAGATTCAATATAATAATAACAACTATGTCTTCAGAGGTATATAAAGATCTTATATAATGAAGCATTATGTTCTTATTACCTTAAAATGAGCTTTTTCTATCTACATACACCACGGGTCCCCTTACATGGAATTCGCCATCTTGCTTCTACAGTAGCCCTAAAAGGACAAACTGCTTTACAGATCGCGTTTCACAAATATGTTATGTCCTACGGCAAAAGCGAAACTGTGATGACATCTTACCCGTCACAGCCGTTGTGATGATTGAAAAGGGAGGGGGAGAAACTGTTCAATTCGCAACCTCGCCACTGGATCCCGCTAAATTTCATACACTGGACATGTGTTGGACCTGTCAGCCAAGTCTTCAGATCAGATAATGAATCAGTAAATCCGGAGATAATAAAAAATCACTGACATTTCATTTGTTACATTTGGTTGAAGTCAAATGCGTTGCATTGTTGGAAACAGTTTTATACAGAATAATTTGGCATAAGTATTTACAGCGTACTGCCTAACTTGGCTCAAGTTTATGTATGTCAGGTATTCCAATTATATCCTGATTTATTTTCTGTACCCACACATCAACTAGACACATGGCAAGATATTGATATGGCGAGAATGTCATCCATAAAAAGTATATTTATACTGTGTCTCCACATTTCATACAGTCAGGATTTTAACATTTCCTCATTTCCATTGTTGCTGTTGAGTTTTCTGAACACACACTCAGATAACAGTGATTGACAAACTTGGGCAGCAGCATTCTGTATGAATAGAAATGATTTCCATTTTGCAAAACCCTGCTCAGCATTTTCTATACGGTGCTGTAGGTTTATGAATACTGTACTTAGTTAATAAAGGAAGTGTGCAGCTGTTACTGTTAGGTTTGTGTGAGTACTAATTGCCTCACCTGTCTCTGTAGTGATTTTATTCTGACAGTCATTCTCTACCTTTCCCCAATTTCAGAATGTATTGAGTCTTTGAGTTTTTTTCAATGCTTCTGATGCCTCAACCTTATTCTGGACACATGACAACTGACATGCATGTCTTGGAGGTTAAATCATTTTGATTCTATCTGATGGGGTAGCATTTTTGTGTCACGATGATCATACTCTTAAGGTCTTATAACTGTAAGATAAAGACTGTTCTAAAGATAAAAGATACAAACATTCTAAATTTAAGGGAATAGCTGAGTCCACAACGGTCAACAATCAATACGAAGGAAAGAAATTGCTGAGATTCATTTCCTCATGAACAGTGAACATTGACTGCCAGTCAATTGTGTTGATGCTAATCTAGTTATTGTTATAGCCGTCTTTATAGTTTTCGTTCTTGATGTGAACAGGCCTTTAAAGACTGCTCTATAACCTAAAGCTCTAGTTGAAACAGACTTGTGACCCATTTTTGCATCATGTCCCACAAGATGAGAACTACTTACCTATAGTTATTACATATTCCTGACATGTTGATCCCTGGTGCTCATGTGGGAAATATTGTTTTATATCTGTCCTCATTATGGTACCATTTCTTATTTCTCTCACTACTTTGGCATGTTTTAAATATATTTATATATATATTTCAAGCAAAAATAACTATCCTACATTCTTCCCTGATTTACAGTAGACACCCTGTGGGCTCTTGAAGGGTAATGGAGCCACCCAACTGTTATTTGAGTCTTTTTGCAGTCCCTCATCCATTATCTTCATGAACTTTGTATCTTGAATGGAGGGAGCCACCTGGTTGTCATCCTTGGTTCGCCTGAACACTGTGCATCCAAGGTGATCGGTTTCGCAGATAGGCCGGTCCTCAGAATAGGCTGGAGGCTCACTGGTGGCTTGGGTGTCACTGAACCTCTCCTTCACATGGAACACATTGGGGCATGCGGCAAAGAGAGTGGGCCGTTGCAGCTCTGTGGTATTCGTGTGGAACGTGCTAATTGTCAGTGGCCTGTGAACATTACCTAGGCACACATTTCCAACAATGACCCACCCCAGGTCTAACTTCTGTGCGTAAGGCAGGTTGTGAGGGCCATTCACCTGTTTGCGGACTTTATGCACTCTGATAATGTCTCGTCCTAAGAGAAGCATAATGAGGGCTTGCGGATCAATGTCTGGGATGAGGTGTGCCACTGACCTTAGATGAGCATGATGACGAGCTACTTCGGGGGTTGGAATCTCCTCTCTGTTGTTCGGTATATCGTTACATTCTGAGGCTTGGCAACGGGATGCGAACAGCTCCATCCAGAGACTCCACTTCATAGCCACTGGCCCTTCTGCCTGCCGATGGCTTCACTCCGGCACATGTTCTCAGTGTGTAAGGAGCGCTTGGACTTTGGTCGTTGAACATGTCGAAGAACTGTGAGCGTACCAGTGACCTGTTGCTCTGCTCGTCCATGATCGCATACAGTTTCACGGCTTTTTCTCTGTGGCCGACTGGGAACACTTTGACGAGGCATATTTTCGAGCAGGAGCGGTCTGTGAGTTCCCCTCCGCAGACTTTCGTGCATTTGTTGGTGACCTGAGACTGCGGTGAAGCTTCATCCTCCTCCCCGCCGTGCTCAGCAGTAGGGTCAGCCCTCTGCTGCCAGGGTGCAGCTCCAGGGTGAAGCGCTGTGTTGTGCCTGTCGCTCTTACATTCAAAACACTGGACATTGACTTTGCAGTTCCTTGCTATGTGAGACGAGGATGAAAGACATTTAAAGCACACATTGTTTTCTTTGAGGAGTGTTTTGCGCTCGTCAATGGGCTTCTCTCTGAATGCCCGGCACTTACGGAGAGGGTGTGGCTTTTTATGCAACAGACACAGTTTGTCGCCTGCGTCAGATTTTGTTGGAGGCTCACCCGTGTCAGATATGGCTCTGGGTGACACCTCTGTCTTGTGGACGGAGACTTCCCGCTGTCTGTTGGGCCTCCACGCTGTCTTCTCTGTCCTGGGGGCCATGTCTGTGTTGCCGATGAGGCTGAAGCTTGGGTCATTTGCGATGCGAGCCTGCTCGCTGACAAAATCAACAAAGAAGCCAAAGGGAGGATAGCTCACATGGTTTTGACGCTTGTAGGCTGCACCAGCTATCACCCACTTGTCCTGGAGACGAGGCGGTAGTTTCTGTACAATTGGATTGACGCCTCTCGACGTGTCCAGGAAAGCCAGGCCTGGTAAGTCTCCTTCAGCCTTAGCGGCCTGCAGTTCCATTAGCAGATCACCCAGCTTTGTCAGGTTAGATCCATCTCGGTTTACTATTTTTGGAAAGCTGTCAATGCGTTTGAACAGAGCATTTTCTATTGCTTCAGCTGAGCCATATGTTTGCTCGAGCCTTTCCCATGCCATGGCCAGTCCTGCTTCTGGCCGATTGATGTGTATTGCTCTTATCTGCTCAATATGCTCTGCCGACTCCTTCCCGAGCCACTTTAGCAGAAGATCCATCTCCTCACTCGGTTCCAGGATAAGGCCTTTGATGGCAGTCAAAAAAGAACGCTTCCATGCTCTGTAGTTTTGGGGTTTGTCATTGAATTGAAGCAAGCCTGTAGCCCCAAGCTCATGGCGGGCTAGATACCTGACAAAGTCATTTATGTGTGAGCCGCCCTCATTTATGTATGAACTGCCATCATTGTAGTCTGGCGGTATGGCGTGGTGTGCGGGAGGAGGCTGGGTGTGGTGATTTTGTGTTCTGAAGTTTTGTACTAGAGAAGCATGCTCACCGCTGGACTTGATGTGAGGTAGACGAACGTCTCCAGGCATCCTGTTGAATGGCTTGTGGCTGTCCTCGTATGTGCTGATGTAAGGCTGCTGTGAGATGAGACGATGTGGAGCAGTATTGTTCTGTTGTGGATAGATGGGACAGGCTTCAGGCTTTAGTGGTGGAGGTGACACGTTGTGGTTAAGGACCGGCGCTGTCTTTGCTTGTGTGTCACCGTTATCACATGATTTAAGTTCTGAATCCATATCTTTTAGTTGATCAAGCACATACTGCCTTGTGCGTTGTGAGGCTTCTAAAGGAACACAGTCCTTGTTCAGGTCACAACTATGTTTCTCGCTCTTTACATCAGCAGCAGCTTCAAGTGCCTCTGCTTCTGCAATGGCTGCTGCAGCCTCTTTTTTATGTTTTAGCATTTCTATAGACACTTCCAACTTAGCTTGTTGTAGCCTCAGATTAGCTTCCTCTTCAGCATAGCATAGGCGTGCCTTTGCTGCTTCGGCTCTCGCTCTTGCTCTGACTGCTGCAGACCCCGCTGACGATTAACTGGATCTCACTGAACAACATACTTGCGAGCGTGTCCTTAACGATGCACTATATGGGTTCTCCTGTGCTGCTGTATTTTCATGCAAACTCTCCTCTGTAGCCTGTAGCTCCGTGGCGCGTGCTGCTCCAGTAACACATGACTGTAGAGTATGGTCCGTTGATCGTCCACTGGCTGCGTGTGACGACGACATGTCGGCTAGCTTCCTACTTGCTCTGATTTATCTCACTTGCTTGATAGGCGTCGTTTCACTGTGCCGTCCTTGATATGTCTGCTCAATATCCTGACAGCCAGCTAAACTTTTTCCCAACACCAAAACTCTGAAGACTGATTTTTGATTCCACAGGTTTAATGGAGTTGCAAGGAAAATAGTGAAACTGCAACACACACAAAGAAAACAATGACAAAATACACGTGAATAAAGGAAATTTGTACAATTACTGTTGTATTTCGTTTGTACTCATTTTAAAACTAATAAGAAATACATATGAACTACATAAAGGATATGATAGCACCTAGACTGTGCAGCTCGTACGTAGTACACGTGAGCGAACACGTGAGCGCTTGCATATAGGTCTACATAGCCGACGTGCATTCAAACCATCCTCAAATTACACTAACAACTTAAAATAGTCAACAATAACTATTAATACTTCCCGAATAATCCCACAAAACAAAATACACATACCGACGATGCCACGTCAGAAATGAGAAGAAGACAGAATGATAGAAGCTCCGTGAATTTTGCACACTCGAACGAACTGCCGAAACGCGTGAGTGTTAACTTCCCAACTAAGGATCCTGCAAAAGGACATTTAGAGCAGCGCGATCTTAAAGTGACATGACCCAAATAGAAACGCATAAGAAATAATGCATATTACTGAAACACAGAATACTGAAATGCTGACTAAAAGAAAAACACTTTTATCTTCTGAAACGAAAACTTAATGCTTATTTACATTTTTGCTATAATTTGTTATTAAGAACAGAACACACCCACTTAAATGTCATTCAGTGTCATTGCCAGGTATATTTACAACAAAAATCTATTTCTCACACATTTAAAGACTAATAAGATTTTTTTCTCGTTTAAATCACAGTAAAATGTAAAATGTTTTAAAAAAGAATAAGGGAGCATAAGCATGTTGTTTGAATTTGTACATATTGTATTACACTTAATGACAATCTAACATTATTTCATTTGGATATTTTATTCTGTAAATACTTATTGAAACCAGAAAGTAGACATTTTACTTACATTTAATGGAACTTAGGACACGCCTGCGTCATTTGCTGGAAAAACAAGCCTCCGGTTCACATGCAGCTGCAAGATAATGGAAGCTAGACATCAATGTTAATAGCTCTGTTAATATGGATATTTCTCTTAAACAAACGCATCGATTCGCTTCAGAAGAACTTTGTTAAGACCACAGAGCCGTGTCGAGCAATTGTTTGATATATGGGTTCCTTTTTGGAGCTTCAAACAGTCGAAGCCCATCCACTCCCATTCTACCGCTTGGAAGTAAAATGATACATGGTATTATATCTTAGACTGCATTATTCTTTGAGAAGAAAAACATATTCAGTTAGGATGCCTTGAGGGTGAATAAACGTCCTTTTAACGTCTTTGACCCATAAATATATATATATACTGTATATATGCATTTTCAGAGGTTTTACACCCACCTGACTTTAAATGAATGGTGTTGACTTTGTGGGCAGCACTGAATGTTTCTATCTATTGTAATAGTTGTGTGTGAGTCTCTTGATGGTCCTCAATGTAAAAAGAGCAATCTCCACATCATACAGTTACTGCTGGACATGAGTAAAATATCCAGAAATGCTGAAAAAGCAATCAAATTTTTTTTTTCTTAAGAGCAGTGTACAGTCTTATGACTCATGATAAGCAAGTAACCCTTAAAAAACTATGACTAAACATAAAAAATGTTTAGGTAACATCATTAGGTATTAAGAATCAGGGGTGTCTAAACTCGAGACTAATAAGCATGTTCCACCTCCTGAATCATAGCCCGCTCAAGCAAACTTAGAACATGAAAAGATTTTATTTGGACCATTCTTTACTGCGTCCTGGTTTCATTGGTGAGCCGTGTAAATGTAGATCAATACAGAAAGATAAGCAGTATTAAAGAGGAGGGGTCTGATCAGTAATACAGTGACATACAGTCCCTGCGGCGTGCTCATGCTGGGATAAGACTTGAAGATCTAGACAATAGCGTGGCGAACACTGTTGGGAAGATGATACATTATTTTATGTTGCTGTAAAGCCACACGGCGACTTGAATCTATCAAAAGCTCGCTTGCTATTATTAACCAGAATGTGTGCCTGTAAAATGCCAAGATTGTTTGTTCATTTGTGATTTGTTTGATTCGTGGATTGCAGTTGAACCTGGTGGGTATGTTTACAGTAAGTGGTTCTATGGTGAATATTTACACCGTATAATAAAGCTGCATAAATTTGTATAAGTTTGTATACTTTAATTTCAGTAGGTAAGGTGTGTAATTTTATCGGTTCAAATGTTTTCCTAACCTAAGATGCAGAGACAAGTAGCTCCTTTTAGATTATCTTCCTTCGAAAGCAATTAAGACTTTGACGGACCCATCAAGCCCTGCATAAAAACATTGACGAATGGTGTAAATTGGGGGCGGAGCTGTCTCCAGGGCTCATCTTTTTTTATATTCTGTTCATTTTTCGAAGATAGAAATTCCTTCAGATTTAAAGGAAGAAAAGTTAAGATTTAGTTAAGATTTAACTAAAAAGAAAAACATTTTTTATCGTCATTTACAGAATTCAAACAAGCAAAAAAGGCTTTGAACGACACAGGGTGAGCAAATGATAAGAGAATTTTCATTTTGGGTAGGCTGTCCCTTTAAAGAGATGTTACCCTGAGATCAAGAGATTTAACATACATGACATGTATCACAGCGTGTCAATGCCGCAGGTTCTCCACAAGAACACATAAAAAATTCATTATATGCTTCTTCATCTATAGTCTAATGTAAAACTTACATTGACAGGACTGTCAGCTGGTTTGGCTCATTTAGCCGTCATCTTGTTTAGCTCATCTTTAAAACATGAATTTCTGGTCAATCATTTTCTGTATTACTCTTTGATTTTTGTTATATTGTGTGTGAATTTAAGTGTGTCTCATGCTGTGGCTTGTATGAAATCAATAGGATTATATTGGCTCAATCCAGCATAGAAACAGTTAGCATGTTGAGTTGAACAGTCAGCAAAGAGTGATAGACAGAATGATGCAGAGGGCTAAGAGAAGAAGTGATGACATATTGCAAATGCAAGGATCTGAGGTTTGCGGTTACTGCCAGCATAAGCTGCCTAAAGACCACTTGGCAAGATGTAGACACTGGTTCGGAAGCATTTCCGGTTTCATTTTATTTATTTCATTTTTAAATCTTTCATGTGTAATTTCATTTTAGTGAAATTCATTTAAAATTTTGATTCTGTTATAAATGTTATTTTGGTTGGATTTTGTATTTTCAAATGTTTGTGATAGACATACTCAGTATGATGATGTCTTCATTCACACTTGATTACATTTTATCTGTAGCCCTGTATTAATTTTTGATATTTAGTTATTATTTACACACTGAAAATTACATTATGAAACCAAAGACAGAGAAATCGTTTTTGAAACAGCAACAATAACAAAATAAAACTAAAATGCACGACTTAACACTGTTAGAGTTTTGTCATTTGTAGGCGACTTATTTAGATCAGTAAAGCTAAACCGTATTTTATCCGACAACATATTACTGTACTTTACGGCGAGATTTGAACTCGCAGGCTAAACGAATTAAAAAGTTAATTTCAAACTAATTTGTAGTCACGGAGCGCATACTGTGAACCTTCCATGTCTATTTAACTAATACCCTATAAATATTACAGAGCCAAATCCTCCTACCAAGGTGAGAAAGAACAAATGTTCCTCATCTGAGCATTGCAACGGGTCGTGGGTTGAATTTCCAGGGAACACACATATTGATAAATGTATACCTTGAATGCACTCTTAGTCACTTTGGATAAAAGCGTCTGCCAAATGCAAATGAAATCTTAAGACATCCACTTATATCCATTAGGCTTTTCAAAATTTACAAGCTTGTTGAATATTACAGATGAAAGGTATTAAAGAGACCGCAGTGTGAAAATGTATCAAGAAATAAACAGTTTTCAACGTTGTTATTGTTTAATTTGTCCTCCGGTTGTTTTGTGAGTGTGTTTTGTTGTTCATCGCTCTCAGAACAGGTCAGCCAGTTGTGCTCAAGCTTGTAACTATCTACATTATTAGACGGTCTAAGTAATCAATACCAATCCGACAAGAAGTCTATTTCGTTCTTTGCTTTCAATGATGAGTTATGTGGGCGAAATTATTTTCAGTCCTTTAAGGGAGAACAACACTTTTATGTGGCACGCTTGACAATCACATTTCCCAAACTGATTTATGGACGCAACCAAATAAAACTTTATGTAAAGAATACCTTCAGATAAATCTTCTGCAACGTTCTGTTTGCAACATGGTGTCAAATAAATCTTTTTCAATGTTCGTTTTACCAAACTTTAGAAATGCCTTTGCTAAGTGTCTTCTCGTACACGGGGAAGGTCATAACAGACTGGCACTGATCATGTAGCTGGATTTAATGCTCAATACTTAGATTTCTGACTGCGGACGGTAACCAATCATATTTCTCTCCGCCCAAGGCCACCGTGAGATTGGATGGTATCCAGATATCAGTACAGGGCACACGTCAGCTGGGATCAGCGGTACTTTATGTGCGTGTGAGCAGTTAGTATAATCCCATTCCTTACAGCGCGGCGAGCTTGGTCTATGTAAGGGAATGCGAGGGATCATAATATATATTCAGAAGATGTCTGTAGTCAGTGCATAAATCCATGTTATATTTTATTCATAATTTCTCCTAAAAATCCTTCACAATGGTTCATTGATTCTACACCTGATGTGATATCAAGCAAAAACCTGGTTGAAACAAATCCCATAGGTTATGTGTGTACTCAACATCTATCTTTATATCTATTGCTATCTGTCTGTTTGTATATGCTTATGTATGTATGTAAAACAGCAAGATTATAAAGGAAGGTAATACAAAGAAGGCCATACAATTTTGCGACAGATTACTTGAGTTCTATGCCTTTGGGTAGATGATTTCACCTGTGAAGACAACAGCGTAACGTAAAAGCTGTATATGGGATGTAATTCATTTAAGGCGCTTTAGGCACGTAATAAAAAGTTTGAAATTAAAAAGTTTAAGGAGAGCTTTGAAGTCATAAAGACAAATTGAATAAAAGCTTATCTTAATCTTAAACCGAGAAAGTCCTGGATAAGGAATGATCATGTCTTTCTACCCATCTGTTGTTAAGTGCATTAGTCTACATTAGTTTCCAAACTCGCATGTGTATTTTAGCTTCGGTTTATGTGATTAAGGCCTTTGTGATTTTCGTTCTAACAATATAATAGATCTGGTAATTCTACATGTAATCCAGAATAAAAACCACATAAAACCTTTTTGCAATCACTACTTAAATTCTGAGTAGAAAATTAAGTATAATTAAATAGGACATTGTTTTCCTGGCTATTCTGGGTCACTTCACAACACGGGTCATTGGGTTTTAGGAGAATTCTTTTTTATTATAATTTGTATTATTATTATTATATCCTGTAATTTGCGAAAAAAAAAAAACAGTTCTGTTAACAGTCTACTGTAGACTTCCCATTGCAAATGTGTAGGCCTTCTGTAGAAGTAAATGTGCGCATCCTGTTTGCCCTGCGACAGTAAGTATTTGTTAGCCATGCAAGACAGGGCCCAATGACAAAGGCATTGTTTGTTTGTATTTACATGTGATTCAAGAGACGCGCACGGCTAATCTGCCAGGGTCACACTTTACATGACACAAGAGATTGCTGTTTGCTTTCGGCTTGGCAGTGATTGGCAGTGCTCAACCATCCACATCCTGCATGAAAATACTGCTTCTTTTACTCGCATTACAAAAATGTCTGTTTAAAAGTAATGCGTGTCATTTTTATCATCTTAAATGACTTTCTCTCATAACATTTTTATGTGTAAATACAGTATAACAGTCATCAGTAAAACACTCATGTCTTGGCAGTCAGAGATGTAGAATTGTTCACACATATGCACTGAATAACATTTTTTTTTACTCAAACGCTGCTTGATCTACTAAATTTATAGTTAATAGTGCTTATTTATTCTCCAATTCGGTTTTATCACCCTTAATTAATGTACAATACTGCTGTCTCAACAGGCAGAGTGCTGTGCCTATAGATAAAAGACTCAAGGCATGTTAGATTTTTGTTTGTTTAAAGGTAAAATGTGTCCGTTCTAATCCGCTGGTAGAACTAGATAAAACTGCAGCTATAACTGTTGTTTCTGGACAGGTTTATTTCAGATTATTTCGATTCTCTCAGATTACTTCAGATTATTTGTTTGTATGAGGGCAGTCAACTAATAAATGAGTCATTTGACCCTTTCAAACATAGAGGTCACTACAGTGGACTGCAACAAAATGACAGAAAAGGTCAAATCTGGTTTTACATTCTCTAACAGCCATAACACACACGCTCGCACGCACACGCACACACGTTTCATTATTTAAAGTAATCATATTGCTTCAAAACAACAATGAATGTAAAACCATAAGGAAAAAACATTATCAGAATACTTTTATTGATATTTTTAAATCTTTTTTAGACATAACCTAAACCCTACATCCACTTTCCATTCGAGATGTTCCTCTTATACACTCTTTATACACTTCATTGTGCCATGAAATAAATCAAATAATATGGGTTTGGAACGGCTCAGGGGTGAGTAAATGATAACAGAATTTTCATTCTTTGCTAAAACTTTCCTTTTAAGCCTTGAGCTGTGAGGTAATTTGGTCATGCCCTCAGAAAAACCATGTGAAACTCTGTGGTGCTTAGCTGTGTTAGAAGCACAAAGATTTACCCAGAGTCTTCTGAAGATGTGCTGTCATAAGGGCACAAATGTAGTCTTACGCTTCATCCCCCTTAGGGTGCAGAAACATAGGTTTTTTCAGCTTTTTTATAGTGTCATAAATGGAACCTTGTTACGGTAGTTTTACACCACCGAGAGATGGAATACTATGTCATTCTCTATATATTGTGCCGCCCAGTTTATGGCAATTGCAAACGCCCACAGTGCATAGTCCTTTCACTGCATGTCAGATGCACGGATGCATACTGCACACAAGACTGGAAAACCGTGATTAAAATCACTAGTGCAAATGTGTTTTTGGTAGGGTTGTAACGATTCACTGAGAACCGATTGAAAATCGATTTTATATGTGACGAGTTTATAGAGAAATGGACTAAAATGATAAATTTACACATGGTTCCTCTTAAAGCATATAAAAAATTCCACATACACATATAAACAACTTTAAAAACTTGATTTTCAACTGGGGGTCTTTTAGACCTATAATAATGATAGTTTCATTCTTCCCTTGAAATATGACGGTTGCTTTCTGAAATAAAACCTGAAATAATAAACCTTGCAAACGTATGCGGTGGACAAATGCTACCTCCATAGGATGCACCTGAAATCCTAGCCAGGACATCTGGGAAAAATATAATGTATGGTCACCCTAAAATAGCAAAAATACACTGTGGATAAACAGGAGACTTTTTACATAGAGGTAAAGAACAAGGCTTACAAGAAAGATTGATTTCATTGTATTATATCAAAAAGTGATAGTGCCGATACCTCATTAAAACAGAGAGAAAAGATATTTGAGTTTGAAACACTTTTCCCTGATGCAGTTTCAGTCAGGCTGTTACCTTAAACTAAAATGATTGACATCTCACATCTTCTCTTGATGAGGGATTCTCGGTTTAATTCCACCTCTCTTGCAGAAGAAGAGAAGGTAGAGCATAAGTGTGAAGGTTTTTACCCTGAGCTTACTTGCCATTCTGGGAAACAGGTTCTTTTCTAGACTTGCCCGAGGCTTCTTGCATCATCAGCTGTGTTTCCCTGTGTGCCATCTGCAATGCTGTCTGGTGCCTGTGCTGATCTGCGCTGTCTGTGCTGTCGAATGCTGCTGTTTTTTAACTAGAACAACACTTCTTGGATTTTACTTCAACAGCGAACAAACACATCTATCCCACCATCCATCCAACCACAACCATCCAATTATTCATCCGCAACAATGCATCCATCCATCCAGGAAGGAAATACTGACATTAACTTTCAAAAATGAATATTCTTACATTTTTCCCCTTCACTTTGCTCCAAGTAGTGTTTTCACTAATGCCTTACTATGCTTTTTTATCCTTTTGGATATTGACAGCCTATAATCTTTTATCGCCATAAATATTTGGAATCATACAAATTTGTATTTTTGGTTGAACTATTCCTTCATCCTTTAAATAAGCTAGCAGGGTTTGACACGTGACACCGCATCCTAACCAAACACGATGCAGTTAGATTTCTGGGATAAGCAATTTGTCTGTCCATGCCAAATGCGGAAAAGGGGCGGAACGCGACAATCAATCACAAAACTCAGACATTCAGTACAGGTTTTCTATGTCCACTCAGCCTCTCAAGCTGCAGCCGAAGAGTGCACATAGATAATGCGTCTATATAGTATGCGACGTATATAGCCTGTCCTCATCCATGTTTGCCGATTAATATTCATGAGGTGCCTAACTTACGTCGAATTAGATTGTTGTGGGGGGAGGTGTCAGCTTCTTTCAGAAGCGACAGCCTATAGGAAGATGGCAGAGCTAACGTGATCAGTGGACAGCCAATAGGAAGATGGTAGAGCTAACGTGATCAGTGGATGTCGTCACTCAGGCAACCACTAGGGGAACGCCCACTGGCGATTTGCAGCGACAGTGTTTAAGTGCTATAATCGGGTCTCTGGTGCATCTAGCAACCAGGAAAGCATCAAAAACAAGATTCTAGTAAGTTCCTTTCCCTGCAAGCATGTTAGAAATTGAGCCGTTTAGATTTTGCTTCTGTTGTGACGTAAAAACAGGACCGTATTATAATATTACCGTCCATAATCTACACAATTGCACCCACGGCGCTGCCGCCATTGTTGTTTTCACAAATGACAGCGGTGTACCTGACGCCATGGTTAAAGTTCGTGGACAACATGCAACATACAGTGTAGTTACTGTAGTCCTAACAGGACAGGAGTGGATTTATTTTATTTTTAGTGAAATTCCCTCAGAAACCATAAGTAAAAAACAGCTTGTTTGCGCAAATCACTTCAAGCCGGAGTGCTTTATCAACCTGGGACAGAACAAGCAGGATTAGCTTCAAAGTTGTTCCTCAAGAGGGATCGAGACCAACTGAACGAGACACAGCTGCCAATACAAGTAATATTTATCAACAGTCTGAATAGACGTACACGTACTGTATATACTGTATAGGAGGATAACGTTAGCATTTGATAGCGAAGGGAGCTAAGTCAGTCACTGGCTAAATAGAACATTCAAAGCCAGTGTAAAACTTACACTATATGTATATGTTATTTGGAAAAAGGGCACTTGGAGTTTAGCTGTATGTATGTTAATACATTATGTGCGATAATATGTTCAGCTGTGGCAAGCTGTTTGTTTTGCTAATAAACAGGTTATAACTTGGTTATAACTTGTCAACAACAAGTGCTAAAACCCACGTAATTCTGCTGAGATCTTTACGTGGGTATTCCGTGGATTTCAGGTAATCCCACACATGCACAACATGAAAGCATTGCCGTGATGAATTTTATTGTCTCCGGACGAATGATTTGAGACGTTTAAAATGAAACTAACCGCAGAGGAAACATAATAATAAACCATTGGCATGGCAGTGCTACACGTGTGTTGTGTTGACATGTTGGACGGATTGGGGTGTTCCGCTGTAGCTCATTATCATTTAAAGAGACATGCACCAATACGTGTTGCGGTGAGCTTAGCTGTTTTTGACGAGGCAAAAAGGGTTTTGTTTACACAGCCATTGAGTGTTTTTAAGCAGAAACTGTTTCA
This sequence comes from Triplophysa bombifrons, assembly GCA_029783895.1. NCBI lineage: Eukaryota > Metazoa > Chordata > Actinopteri > Cypriniformes > Nemacheilidae > Triplophysa > Triplophysa bombifrons. The sequence continues at coordinate 23,171,843 of CM056452.1, forward strand.
GACACTTCATGAAGACCCTAATAAATCATACCAACTGGTTGAAAGTCCTCATCCGATCAGTCCTTTAACAGATGAGAGCATTCATACCGCATTCGTAAGCAGCCTATTTTTGCTGCGCTGCTCACGCTCAATTAAACCAAATTAGAGAGTTTTCTTGGCCAAAACCACAACAGCACATTTAAAGGATTTATAATACAAGTATATCTTAAATGGTATGCTTATATTGTATATGAAGGAGTGGAAAACAACCGCATTACGCTGTCATTGTACTGTCTGAAACCCACTGTCACCTTCTAAAAACAGATCAAACTCTTAATAGAGATCATGTTATTTGCTTATATTGTGTATGTGTGAATGAAACGCGATCCCATCACTCTCCTATGGTGAGTTAACCCTTTAGTGACTTCGTATCCTTCAAAGCATGAAGGAGTTTACTAAACCCTAACTTTAATTTAACTTGTACTACATAGATCCAAAAGAGAATGATATAACAAATCATAGTTATGCAATCTGCTTAAACAGCGCTTTGATGAAGTTCTGGAAGATATTTTGCTCATTGATGTATTTAAATAACGTAAGGCGAAATTGCATTGTCGTACTGTGGTACCCAGGCAGCATGGTGCCCTACGCGCTGCTCTCGTATGCAGTATGAATCGGGCGTTATAATTGACAAGATGCGTAACTACAACATTCGGTTCCAAAAGGCAACTTTCATTCATCTCTGTTGACAGTAATTCAAAAGTATCCGTGTATTCTATCCAAGCATGTAATGGCCATCATGGCATGTTTAAAACCATTAAAAATCATCATAATATTAAATTATCAGTCCATCTTCGGACCTTTTAGAAAAAAGAAAAGAAAAAAGAAGCACTTGAGGGCAAAGACCACCAAATAATATGAAACATTTATGAATGGACTACTGGCAAAAGACTTAAGTGAAGCTGCGAGCAGCGTGTGCCTGATTGATGCATTAAAACATGCATTTGATGATACAAATAGTGCGTTATTTTGTGAAAAAGGTTAAACAGTTTTTATAAAGATTAGAATATGTAATAGGCCACCACTGTAAAATCTCACTGCTTTTTTTGACAGTAGTCGTAAAAGAACGGACGGTCTCCTGGTTTCTGCTGATGGCTTTTGTTCATGAAGTCTTTTGCATTTACTGTACTGCATGCTCAAAGAATAATACATGTGCTTATAGAAGCCTTCTGATAAAAAAGATTTTTGTCGATTTAGAATGTGCATATTCCTCTGGTTCCATCAGCCAATCAGCTCTTTCCTGACGTCATTCTCATGTGGCTGCAGGGTAATTAGTTACAATCCATTTTTGGCTCAGGTGATTGGCTCGAAAAAGGAAAAAAAAACACTGCAAACGAGTGCCCGAGAGCAAAGATGGCAAATTTCAAATCGACCAAATGCCATTGAGATGAATGGGAATGCCAGCGGATAGCTTTCTGCAGGTATTATAGACCTCCTAACACAGAGCGGTAAATCTGCACATAAAGCCATCAGAGTTTATCCGGTTATTTTAGCACCTCTGAGAAACAAGGTCTAAATGGATCTAATCCTACAGATGATTTTGTAATTAACCGTCAAACAGAATCCATTGAGTAAGAGATGTCATGGGGGTCGCCACGGGAGAGCGGGTCTAAATTTAGGATGTCAGCAGGTGGGTGCTATTGAAGCGTTGGAGTATGTCATTAAACGAAAAAACACAATGAAAGGGAGATAATGAAGAACAGGTGGACATCTCGGGGGAACACAGAGTTGTCATGGTTGAATGACATTCTTACGTACTCTCTCTCTCGCTCACTCATTCTGTGTACAATGTGTTGATGGCACTTATTTTTTTTCTGTACTGTGTATGGAGGAGGAATAGAAAAAAAGCACAACAGTTGGCCGTCAACATAGGTCATGAAATTGTTTGAATGGAAAGGAAATAAAGATCAGATTATAGAATACATTCTAGAGGAAATGCCTTCTTTGCATTTGAATGCCCGGTAGTTTATTTGTGTGTGGCTTCTGATTGGTGTATTGAATAATTTCACCATCTGGTCATGTTCGATTTTGAGGCTACAACAAGGTAGAGCAATTGAAATGAATATGAAGTGATTTTATAGTGGAATAACACTTTGTATTATGTATAATGATAATTTTTATTATTATTTTAGTATTATTTTCTTTAATTTTATTATATTTAAGCAGAAACCACAACAAATTTTATGATTTTAGTAATAGTATTGTTGTTGTTGTTTCTAGTATAAAATATTTAAATAGAATATTTAAAAAAGGTTTAGCAGTTATGTGCACTGTATTTTTCCCCACAAATGAAGACAGATGCCCATGCACACCAAAAACACGAAAAAGCAAAGAAACAGGGAACTTGCTCTCGTGGAACCTCACTGTACTTGTCAATAAATGGATCTGGTTGGCTGGCAGGTGGATCAATGAAAAAAGAGAGGGCCCAAACTTTGAAGGTAATCTGAGAGACGAATTATCATGCTGGGATTCGTACGTGTTAAAAGAGATCCAGGCTCACTAGAAAAAAGTTACACAAAAAACACTCAATAATATATTGACTTAATATATAATGGGATGATAAAGAATGTAATGTCCCCATGAATCTGAATGCGGTTTTATATGGACCGAGACGGGTACCGTGTGGTGTTCAGTGGTGCCTGTGTCTGATTTATGCCATAGAGGAGACTCTGATGTGGGACTGCATGTCCAGGTCAGTTGGATCAGAGATGCTGGGAACGGAGAGGACATTGGCTCCAGTGATCCACAACATGCACCCCTGCATGCATGAACACACATACACCCATGCCAGCCAGAGAGCATCGACACACACAGAGAGAGCCCGGACATCAAATGCCCTTATCCAAAGTGACTAACAGCGCATTCAATGTATATACTTAATCACTCTGTTTTCCCTAGGATCGAACCTGTAACCTTGGTATTGCAAGCATCATGATCTTCCAGTTCACACCAGCTTGAAATTACTGAACACTCTGTCATCACAGATCGCATGAACAGATTGTTTCTTCTATGTTTTTTCCAGGACAGTCCTCTGGTTTTACAGTCAGATCGCAACGTAACAGTGAACGCACGGAATAACCTTGGCCAGCTGACAGGACAGCTCACTGTGGGTGAGTGGCATTTATAAACCAACTAGATTTACATAAGCATGTCAGCGGAATTCACACGTTCTCATTTCACAGGAGAGTGTTTCATTTATAGCTCATGTGCTTTTCATACTCGCCTCTATGTTGTCTGTATCGTTTCTGCTGTCACAATATTCCCATGTTTGTGATTCCTACTGTTTTGTCCACTAAACCTGTAGGGGAAGGTTCACATGTAAACAACTGTACCAGTTTTGCAAAACAATATTTTGACGTGAAAATTTATTTTATTAATTATTTAGGACTTTCAAACAATTACTGGCATCCAGAATAAAAGCTTACGTTTACATAATATATGTCTTATGTACTTATTTTATTTTATTAAATTTGTATTTATAAACGCAAAAACATACATTTATATATTCAGGAATATATATTGATGGATTAATTTATATTTACCAATAATTTAAACTATACATTGTTTATTATTTTTTATATATTTTGTTCTTAAATATATGCATGTATATGTATGTAAATATATTTAGGAAATATTTAGATGGATTTTTTATATTTATCAATAATTTAATATAGTTATTGGTTATTCAATTTTATTTATATTTTTCGAAAATATATGCATGCATATGTACGTAAATATATTTAGGAAATATTTAGATGGATTGCTTTAAATTTACCAATAATTGAAATTATACAATGATTCTTTGTAAATGTTTATATCTTTTTTTCTTAAATATATGCATGAATGTTTATATGTTTATAAATACAAAATGAATAATTTAATAGAATTAGCAAAATTTTTTCATTAAAAATACATTTTCTAAATATACTATTTGTGATTATACATTGTGCCTTATTCACTCAAAATCTTAAAGGAAACTAACTAAAGGCAAATGTTTTATGCTCCCTCTTGTAAATGTCGCTTTGAATAAAAGCATTCGTTAAATGAATAAATACAAATGTGAACTCAGTACTGTTTGCCTGGTGCAATTATTGCCTGGTGGAACGCAAGCGTTAAACTGAATTTCATTTATAAGAGATGTTTTGTGTAAATTTTCGATTGATCTGGCAGCAGCTATTCATCAAATGATGGAGAGGAGCGTTCAAACCGGGCGTATATCCAGATGCGCAGTTTAGACGAACACACATTTGGCATTTTAAGGAGCACAGATTCATTTTTCTCAAACATAACCTTATTGTACTCCTAATTGGCATCCGCACACTCGTGCAAAAGTAAATCAAATTTCAACAAGGAAATTGACTCCTCAATGTTAAAATTCATCATAGTTCGCAGGTTGCCGGCAAACAGAAAATTAATTGTAGTTTCTTTTACTTAATTACCTTAATGGCAATTTTAGCAAATGAGACCTTGAAGTGTTTTGGCCCTAGAAAGAGAAGATAATATATTCAAAGAACATATTTTCCTTTGCCAGTTGTTCCGCTGTATAACTCACAAACACATGTACAATGGTAAAAGCATTATCCTCTAGACATGTGTTTTGTTTTGGTTTTGGTTGGAAACTCCACCATTGTGCCGCAGAAGGCAGTAAGCTTCGTTCTAGGGCAAGCTGCCTGCCAGGCTCAGGAACTCCATCAATTACATCAAATATCTCACTGCAGCCACAGGGAGTTCCTGTTTTCTGGTGAATCTTCTTCACCTGTGAGGTTTTTTTTTCTCTAGGGTATGCAAGAGTGTGAATGTTATGTGTGTGTATATTGAAGGAGCGGTGTGGCTCGAGGTAGCCGTAAGAACGGAGCACGCTGCCCCTGAAGTCGGTAATTTAGATGCTCTCCTCTTCTATCTGTTCACAAGCAGAAAAAAACATCAGATCACAGGTCTGTCTTGCAAATGAGAACAAAAGGAGTAAATGATCACAAACCTTTGTTCTAGGTTGCAGGCAGCAAAGATGTACACCTAGTGTTCCATTTCCATGCGGTTTAAGACTGGCGAAATGTAGTTTTGGTGCACTGTAGGGTTACTAGATTTTCATATCAAAACTATTCCAAAATATTTTCTCCAACACCTAAAATACATATTATGCAATCAATTTCTTCTTGAGAAATTACTGTAAAGTATTAATCATAATGACAGTCTATTTAAGAACAAAGTCTTCTCTATTTTGACGCTTGGAAAAAAACCTGATTTTATTTTTTTATGTTCTTTTTCTTGAATTATTTGCAATTATTTGCAATTTATTTTGTTATATATTACAATGGCGTTTTAGTGCCACAAAAAAAAAAAAAGATTTTGAGAATAAATTCGAAATGTTACGAGAATAAAGTCGAACTGTTACGAGATTAAAGACTTTATTCTCGACTTTATTCTCGTAAAATTTCGACTTTAATCTCGTAACATTTCGACATTTTTTTTTTCCGTGGCACTAAAACGCCGTCGTAGTATATATTTATTTTTGATTAATTCTTTTAATTTAGTTTTGGTTGGTTTGTGATCATAATTTTAGTGCCTTAACTACAGTAAAAAACCTTCACCCACTGCAACAGTATTAAAGAAGCCCACTTCTGCTGTAAAACTAAGGACTTGGCAACCCTGGTGCACTATAAAAGCATGTTTTTAGTACAATTAAATTAACTTTACAAGTACTTTACCGTTTATGTTGGTGACTTGATGTAACGTATGAAGAGTTTTAATAGCTCATCTTATTTTGAAAAGTTGATAAGTGAAATGATTTGAAATGAGCATGGTTATAGTTTTTGCCATCAAACAGCTTTTTTTGCTGTTTTAGGTGGTTTAAACTAAGGATGTATGGTGATGTATCACATATTTAAAAAAAAAGGAATGTATTGTAAAGATGATAGTATCACGATTATTTACATATTTTTATTTTAAAAATTGCGTTTTATTTTTCAGTGACAGGCCTTTTCAGATTTTATTTATTTACTTACAGAAGGTTCAAATAAACCTTAAAAGTTGACAGCATAACAGTGTTATTGAAAATGTTAATGTTTTGGAAATGAATCTGTCATCTGAGTTTCAAGTTATATTTTTACATTTTGTTCGAAATACTGTGATAGTCATACACTTGTTATCATCTCCACAGCATCGTGTTGCATATCCATGGCCAGGAAGTTGGGGTCTATTTTAATTCTTCGCCTTGAATCTTTATTGACACGCACACGTATGGGACGCAGTAGATTAAAAATAAACTCTTAAAAGATTATGGTGCAAAAGCGAAATTAGAATTTCCAAGCGAAAAGACGGCAATTTATGAAGCATTGGATAATGTGAGGGCAGAAATTGAATGTAGATTTGATCAGAGCGGACGAGAGAAGACATTCTTTTGAAAGCTGTGAAAGGCACAATGATTGCTGAGGCTGACCTGGACTCATTCCTGCTGCCTAATAACATTGATGTAGCGGCCCTGCATCTGCAGCTGAGTGATTTGACAAAACTTGAAAAGTTTCGCACTGCCCACGAAATCAAACGTTTTCTGTCGAAATTGCATTTGCAAACAAGGGAGCTCTTAAAGGAGAGAGAAAAGCTCTTCCAGTTATGTTTATGTCTACATGTGTCTACTGCATCTTCTTGTGGCTTCACCACAAGATAATCGGCCCTTAATTTCTCCCCTCCCGACAATTCTAGGAAAAGTCCTTATGATCTTAAACGGCTCTACAGATTATTTTATCACATTTTCCTCTGGTGTGATGTGTGAATGAACCCGATCAGAAGGACACTGGAGCCGCCCCGATCACAAATCGTATATATTCAACATGTTGAATGAAGAACGAAAACCACACACAAACAGATTTTCAAACAGAGTCCTGACTGTGAACACAGCAAAATCTTCTCTCGAGATTTCAGAACAAGTTTTCTATTATTTCACTGTAGGCTATGTTTATTATATGTGTTCAATATAAACAACATATTCATCCTGATGTGTGGGGGAAACCTCGAGGACAAACGTCGATTGTCACTTGAAACAAAACAATACCCCACCAGAGAGTCAGATGACAGAGGCATAACAACGTTAGTCATGACTTCAACCAAACCCTTTTCTTTATTCTGTCAATTTTCTGTAGAAAGCATTACAAACACTATCACCGCAATTACGAATTATTAAAAAAATCAGGCTATGTGCAAGTGACGGTAGGGGTAAGAGTCCGAGTGTGCTGAAGTTTTAAGGTAAAATGGAAAAAATAGGTCCAGTGGAGCCAGTAAACTCTTTCAGGTGATAATATCATCAGCAATTAAAAAAAAAAAATATTTTTTTATATCTAGTGATGTGCCACCTTAAGTGCTGGACGCTGCTTAAGCAATTTCTTAATGATAAATAATAGTTTTTAAATCACATAGAAGGTTTATGTACACATTTGTTTATATTGAACACATATAATAAACATAGCCTAGTAAGCCAACAGTTAAGTAATAGAAAACGTTTTTTCGAGATTTCCTGTGTTAGAATAGATGCTCTGTTTTACTAGCAAAGATGCGGCAAGCGTTATCTGACTCTTATGGCCTGTATTATGATAAGCGCAAAGGTTTAAATTGAATCTCGAGCTATTTGTGTCCCATACTTAACTTCATAAAGTACGTGACCATGGGCAGATGCTATTTGAATGTCCTTTACTCACCGACGGTGTGTTGCCCATCTGCAGTCGCAAAAGTACTCTCTCCAATGTGCCCTCTCTCTGACATTACCCACAAGTCTGCAGGGCATCGCCCTTGGCTGCCACTGCTTTCTGTACGCCGCCTGAACATTAAGGCAATATCACATCATAAAACAGCTCCCAATCAGATAGCAAAGTTTTATTGTATCGCACCTTGTTTCCTGATTGGTCCTTGCCGCCCACTATTCTCGCACTCGCCCTCGTCCGCGAACCCGCTCGCTCCGAGAACATTAATCTTGAAACAGAAATTGTGCAGAGGTGCTGAGAGCCAGAGCGCTGGGCTTTCCTCTGATAGCTTGGCCCTCGAGTGCAGAGGTCTCTGTTTTTATAATATGTCCCATAAGTTCAGATGATTGATGTGCCATTGTGCTGCGGTGAGCAAGGAGCGGGAGCAATGCGATCACGACTTCATCCCGCATTCGTAAGGGAGTCGCTTAATGTCTGAGAGCGCTAGTCTGTCATGCTCCTCATGGCTTTGGGCTGACCTTCTTTGGGGATGAAAGAAGCTGCTAAATTGCTACTTACTGTACAACCTCACATTTACATGACACTAAAAGCCGTTCACACTGACAGCAAGTTAGTGGAGGAAAGCCAACTGAAGTAGTTCATATGAATTTATGTTTGTCGATGGATGCCGATCCAAATGACAAAAGCGGCAGCAGACGATGCGAATTAAGTTCAAATTCACACATATGAAGTGGTGTAATGTTGTAGCTATGGAGAGCAGACAGTTGAGCTACTAGAAGCAACAGTAAAGCTGAGGTAAAAATGTAATGTTTTACAATCGTTCGTATTTAGGCAGCTTTTAAAAAAAAAAAACTATGAAATTAACATGTAGTAAGTGCTCAACTTAAAGGTACAGTAAGCAATTTCAAAGAACTGCTGTTGAAATTTTTCAGAGAAACGCTGTTGAACCAAATATAACAAATACCCCTGGCTTTAATGCTCTGCACTCAAAATAACAAAAAACGTTCTTGCTTTCTCTCTTCCCTGATCATGAGTATGTACAGGTACGCCTCATATCTAGTTTTTTTCAACGTAAATCAGATCTAAGTGTTATTTCAAAATTCGATGTATTTAGATAAACCTATTGGTGTGTGTAGATAAATCTCATTGATTCTCATGTGTCTGTTGACTAGATATCATATGCGATTTTTAACATTTACATTTAGCTAAATACACTATTATTATATATAGTATTATTTTTAATAAATATTTAATCTTTGTGTTCAACGGAAGAAAATGCATCTGGGATGGCATGAGGAAAATAGTGAGAGAACTTCCACTTTTGCGTGAAATATACTTTTATTATTATATCAAACGTTGCATCCACTTCAGAGTAGTGGGCACAGAGGAACAAAGTTAGATGTATATTTATACCTGGAAATCTCCAAACAGCTGTGTCAAAGTGCCTGGAGCTCAGGTGGGAGTCACCAAGTAAGTTCTGAGTTCCACTGCACCAAATATCTAGCGATTAGTTCCAAGTAATTAATCAGAGTAAGAATACATTGGCAAAGTATTCATGCATGCAGATGAACACTTAAAAATTAAATTGCTGTTTTATGTTGTGTAATTTAGCCAGAATAAATTGCGGGTTTTAAATGCATATCATCATCTTCAACTGATTCTTTTCATGTTGTCTTCATGTGGGAGCCGTTTAATTTCTGAGAGCGGTATTCTGTCATGATTTTGCAAGCTTTAAACTTCTCCTGGTGATCCATGGGAGTAGTGTTTTTCAGAAAATGGTGGTCAGAAAAGATGCTCCTCGTGACCTTGAACATTACTTGAATGATGGGGTGGCAGGATTTAGTTGGAGCTGTTGATTGGACGTCCACGAAGGTGAGCTGCCACCCCATCATGCTTGTCCTGCCCGATCTTGTTTAGGCTCCCCCTCCCCCTCCATCCTTCTCCACCTTCTCGAAAAGCCCCGCTGTTCGCCACGAGGTCCCCACACGGGTGATTGAAATCAGGAGACGTGAAAATAATCCGCACGCGGGCTGTTCTCACGCTCCGCTCCAGCTGTGAGCTGGAGAGGATAACAACTAAGGGACGAGGAGGGGAACACGGCATCTGTTTTTCCCCGTCAGCTTATTGACTTTTCATTTTTATAAGTGTGGACTGCATAATGAATGCCTTCTCACTTTTGAGAGAGCGGGAGATGATTTCATTAGCGACGGGTGACCGCGAGGACGAGCGAGCATAGACACGCGCTCTGGGGGGTAGGCAAGGACGACAGGAAGAGCTTTGCGACGTTGGGGACTCAGAGGTGGCACGTACACGTGCATAGAGATGCTGCCAGCATCAAAAGTGACTTTGTTCATCCTTCCTAACACATTATGGAGGTGTGATTTGGTAGTTTAAGGGACGGTTCACCTTTTCAAACCTGCGGTTATTTTTCTTTATACATTTTGAATTCTGTTTTATTAACTTGTCTTACAATGACAGTTCAGCTTGTCAGGCTCTAAAAAGGCCAAAAAGACGTTATATGAAGCCATACTGTACGAAAAATCTGTGTGTGGAACAAACCCAAAATTTGAATTCACAAATAAATCTTTAATGAAGCCTACTGTATATTTGACTTTTGGGAGTTTTTAATTTTGGGGTTACTATTCCTTTAAAGATCCGGACTGAGAAATCCACAAGCTCTACCTCCTTGAGCAAGGCACTTAACCCCGAGCTGCTTCAGGGCAAACTGCAATAAGTGCACTACAAGTCGCTTTGGATTGAAGCATCTGCTAAATTGCTACTTACTTCGCATTGACATGACACCAAAGGGACGCTCACATTCACAGAGACTTGCGGTGACATAGCGGCCGTAACTCATTCATTTGTAATAAGAACTGGGGATTTGAGAAGTCGTGAGCGACAGCAGCCATTGGTGTCGTAACCAGGATGAGCAGAGTTGAGCTGAATGCAAATCAGCAATGATAGGATACAGTTACTATTCTTCACTTGTGCTGTGAAGCTTTCACATGGTAATTTCTATACTATGGCACTATGTTATAATTATGATTTATATGTAAAATGCTCTGTGTACCTTGTACCTTGTGTACCTTTACGATCTCCAATGATATAATCAGGATTGGTGAATACCCCTTAAATGATAGTTCTCCTACAAATGAAAATTCTATCATTATTTACCCTACGTCATTCCAAACATGTATATGACTCTTTCTTCTGTGGCACACATAAGAATATAGATTTGAGAATTTATGTTTTGTATCCATATAATCGAAGTCAATGGTAGCCAATGTTGTTTGGATACCCACATCTTTCAAAATATCTTCTTTTGTGTATTGCAGAAGAATGAAAGTCATTCAGGCTAGGAATTGCATGAAATTGAATAAATTATGAAAATGAGTCTATCCCTTTAAAGGACCCAGTCTTTGGCTGTTTTAGAGGCTTTGATTGTGTTTTTTGGGTGTTTAACAATGGATGTTATTGTTTCTAGTTTCAGAAATCCCTTTATAATTCACATATTTTAATTCTTTCATTCATTGCTGTCTCTATTCTCATGAAACGACTGGATTTCTTCCGGTTTCTTTAAAGTCCCGCCTTCCGAAACGATCTGATTGGTAAAGCTGACCAGGTCCGTCATGATTGGTTGCCCGCTTAGAGTGTGAAGATGTCCCACCCATACCATGTCAGCGAGTTCCGCTCCTCAAGCTGTTGTGATTGGTCGGTCCCCCTCTCAGCACACGTGAATTCATAAGCCTTGGCTTTCAGCAATAAACGATAACAATGGGGTCAACTTCACTTCATCAGTTGAAAACATGTGGATCGATCGAAGTGTAACTGTGGTCTTCTACTGCATGTGCAGACGACAATGTTTGATAGAGATCGCGTTTGTTTTCTACTATGTTGAGGGGAAATGACACTGGACCGAATGGCGTCAGACCTGTTATATTATCACTAATAACAGAAGTGTTAGTTTAGCCTTTTTATATTGGACCTGAGTTGGATAATAAAACAAACAGATTGACTAGGAGGCTGCAAGCAGGACTTCAGAGGACATTTCATAGAAGTGTTTTAGACAGAGGTATGCGCACACACACACAATATCAGTGTATTACATAGAACAGCTTTCACAGATGGTAAAGTCATGGAAGCTGTGATTTGACCGTTGGTTATCTTAGAATGTGTGTAGCTGAATTAATGTTACCAGCTGTAGGACTTTGATGACAGTGAAAGTAGTTTAGCGTGCAGCTCAGTCAAATGTTTACAATCTCTGATAAACGAACACTACTCCAGCCGCTCTTCCTCTTCTCTGAGGAAGATCTTGCCAAAGTTTATCATATTCCTTTAGGCGGAGGTTATTTAAAGCACTCGGAAAGGTGACATCATGTACCCGGGAAGTAGAGGACTGTAGTACGATTCAGCTGTTCTCTGTAGTCCTTGAAAAACGAATTCACTGAACTTTGAGCTTTATCATTTTGCAGGTATTATTTATGCTCTAACTGCAACATTACACACAAACTAAAGGTTGAAAAATGGGATCGCGGGGAATGTGCACTTTAAAGCTGGATTCTGTTACTTTTTCTCTATTTTGAAACCTCTGTTTGAAACATACAATTGGAGCTTCATGTATACGTATATTATGTGGGTTGTAGAAAAATTATGTCAAATTGACATTTCCGTGAAATAGTACCCAAACTCAAAATGAGTAATAGACAGTGTTTAGCAAATTTATATGAACACCTGTCTCAAAAACACAAATATTGTTCAAATCTTTTAAAAAATAAGACTTCAAATTTTATTGTCATGTCTTAATAGCAGAAAAACAACTAAATCTTTGTTTGATCACATTTTTATACCCAAATTGTTTCAACTTCAGAAGTCAGAAATGAATGTAACATTAAACCCTTACAACTTTTTTGTAAAGGACTACAAGTAAATCCTGAATAAAAAATGAACCATTACAGAAACCTTAACATGATTTTGAAAATCGTCAATATTGTCAGTTAAGGCACGCTGTGGCACAAACCTTACAGTGGGTGGTGGTGGTCTAATAAATTTGCACAGTAAGCATAGTAAACAATTTGAATCTGGAATAACATAATATGTGTTCATTTTTAACCCAATGTTGTATTGCATCTTTATCTTTTGTGATGCACAGTGTATGCTGTATAGATAGTGAATAGAATACTCCAGATAATTTCCATCAGTATGCAAAACAATTGCACACACTTGAATTGAAGTCGATTTTGCCTTCATTGAATGCTTTTCATAATTTTTCCATTGCAACCACTTCCAACCATACTATAGAAGATTGAATTTCAATGTAAAAGTATTTAAAATTGCAAATCAACTGCATCAGTTCTCTGAGCTCATGTGGGAGTCACAAATTAAGAGTTGCGTGGTACCAAAAATCCAGTGATTTGAGTGATTAGTTCCAAGTAATTAATCAGAGTAAGAATACATCGGCAAAGCACGCACGCATGTCGAGGAACGCTAGGAAATTAAATGTGCTGTTTTATGTTGTGTAATTTAGCCAGAATAAATTGCTAGTTTTAAATGAACATCATCATTCGTAATGCCACATTGCCTCTTAGAGGTAGTGAGCTTACACCCCGCCTTCTATGGAGAGAGAGAGGTTACCTACCAAAAGGACGTATGAAGATTAATGCGTACAAATAGACACATCAGTCTTCTACACGTTGTTTCCTGATTATGACAACAACTCTGATTATTCATCTCTTTACCGTGTCTGCGAGCCACACCCAGACACATGAATGCACACCCACTGATGAATGCAGGTGATCAAAATTCACCCGTTTGTCTTTTATTGATGATGGTCATCAAGCTCAGATAAATATTTTATCTTTCCCTATTTACGCTTTTTTTTTTCTTTTTTTTTTGTGTTGCACGTCTCAGCAAGCTACTTTTATTCACATAGGAATAAAGAAGTTTTTTTTAAATCACCACTAAAAATGGACCGTTTTTGACATTTCTTTGTCTTGCGTCAGCTCTGGTTGTTTGCTTATATGGTCACAGTAATTCAGAGTCAGAACCTCAGCATGTTTATAAACAGCCTTCTCAAAGAGGGCAACCTCATCCAAATCTTTCACACTTTTTCTATGGCTGCAATGGTAATGAAGCAGAATGTGTTTGGCACATTACAGAAAAGTGAAGAACGCTTCCGAATAGACGACTTTTCTTGCATCGCTTTTTTCAGTTTGCAAAATCCTTGACTGAGAATAGCCTGAATGAATTCAATCGAAGGGAATTTTCGAGTTGTTTCGCAGGGTCCACCGCGCCATCTGGGTTTCAACAACAAGGTCATTTATTCGTAGAGCTTCACTTTGAGAGAAGGTTTTCATTTCCTTTCACCTCAAAACAACATTTAATCATCAATCCATACTTTTGATGAGGGCTAAATCTGTATCAATTAATATTCAAGAGCAGGTTGTTCATATCCGTCACATCGTTTCTCATTTAAATCACCTGGATGAGTGGAACAGAGAGGAGATCCGTGAGGCGCTGCGGTCTGGCTGGCTTTGCAAAAGTGATGATGTCCTTGTCCAAATATTTGAGCGGGTTTACTCTAAACATTTCTGTTTGCAGAGGAAAAAAGTAATAAGTTAAGTTAAATATGATAAATATGAACACTTCCTGTGTTGACATCATTTATTAAATAGGAAGTGTTGGCAGGGACATAGGACTTGTCCCTCTTTTAAATAGCTTAAAGGGTTTTATCACAGCTGTGAACTGGGATTTGGTGCCTGCTAGTCGGCAGCAGGTGGTGTTTTGGACTGAAATTCTTATTCTAGAGAGAGTTTCATTGGACAAAAGTTTAATGCTCGGTAATTCTTAAACACAAGTACAATAAATAAATGGATTAATGGTTCAAGCTAATAGAAGTAGGCTTGCGTGCCAACCAACAAGGTCTATATGTATACTAATTGAAAGAAACGGTGCACCAATTTTTTTGCTTTTTTTGTAAATATGTCCATTACGTCCAATATGTCCTTTATGCACAGGTTATTCAAACTAGCATGAATGTTTTTTATTTAATATGTTTCAAATATGCATATTTTTCTCACACATTATCCATCAACACAATATCCTCCCTAATCTTACACACTGGTCCTTTAAGTTCATAAAGTTATATACATCTGGGATGGGTGAATAAATTATGAGAGGAATTTCAACTTTGAGTGAATTTTCCCTTTAAAGCTGAAGAAACAGAAGGGAGAGTAAGAAAAAAAGCTTTAGTGTGTCCTCTCATCACATCTCTCTGAAGATGATCATATGCTCTGTGGTGGAATTGTCTTTCAAGCAAATCTCTGTCCACCGCCATGTTGTGTGATACGGTCAAGAGAGGATTAATCAAATATGAGTGTAAATGAACACTTTATTAGCATTCTTTCTTTTCAGCCTAATCAGCATAATCGAAATTAGTCTTGCCTTATCATCAAGTACGTCTTTAATCTATGAGCAACGTAATTAATATAGATTTACCATTTCTATCTCCTTTTTCAATTCTTAAAAATATATGAAACGATGGGATTTTTATAATCGTAAGAAAAACGACTAGCCATCAGTAAAATAATGAATAAAGTGTTCCTTTTCATCCTACACTGAACCGCTGCTCATCACACATTTTTGTGGCTTTAGATCTTAGATTTGTTGTAGATTTGCTGCTTTAGGTCTGTGAGAAAAAGAAGTTTAAGATGAATACTCCAGCACAGCAGGAAATTTGACTTCCTGCCGGGTTGAGAAACTCAGCCGTGATAATCCGAAGCTGACTCCCACAAAAAAAAAACATAAAACCACCAAAACTAATCTTGCATAAGTTTGAGGAAACTCAATATCAACACTGCTTCTGAAGACGTTTGACAAAAGCAAATAAAACTGTTCAAATTTAAATGAATCTGTTAAACATGACTATTGGTATTAAATGCTATTTGTTCAATAACAGTTTTCATTTTTGTCAATTATTTTGGTTTGGTGTTTTAGCATTTGACACACTTTGGGTCTCTGGTGGACGCTTTAATCTGGTCAGTATAATGTATCTTTGACACATACATTCGCCTGCCACTTTCACTTTTAACTTTGATCAGTTTTTGGGTTCCCTGGGAATCAAATGATATTGGTGATATAATATGTTCCACCAACTGATGCGTCATAGATGTCTATTTTAACAAAAAGGTGTAAAAAATCTATTAATAAAATAAAAATGACTATTTTGGAAACAATGTTGAAACTAAACAATAAAAAATGTTCAAAACCTGTATGACTTTCTTTCTTCTGTGGAACACAGAAGAAGATATTCTGAAGAAAGTTGGTAACCGAACAGAGCCTGCACCTGTTGACTTCTATTGAGTGGACACAAAACCAATGCAAGTGAATTGGTGCCGGTTCACAACATTCTTCAAAATATCTTATTTTGTGTTCTGCGTTTTGGCTGAACTATCACATTGTCTTGCAGAATAAATATCAAAAAACAGCAAATAAATGGATGAAGAGGTTTAGAAAGACAAACGAGGGTGGCAAAGTGAGAGAGTGAGTTTAGGAATAAAAGAAGTTCATTTTCTGTCACACACCATGCAAACAAACAAAGCATTTCAAAGTTTGCTCTCCAAGGTCACATAAGACATGGAAGATATGATAGCTGTGATGAATAATAGTCTCTGTAGCCGTTGTATTATGTGTGTGTGTGCTTGGGCCACTGGATTAAAGGCTCCCGAGTTTCCAATGACAATGCAATAGTGTTTCAGACGCTCTCTGTGAATAAAACCTAGATCAGTTCAATTCAGCTCCTCGCTTCACCATGAGTGCACGAAACAAAACAGATTCATTTCCCTGCGTCTGAATCATGTTTGACAGGAATAATACAGACAATAACAAATGTCTAAGAAGAGTTTCCCATAAATTTTAGATCCATTTAAACATAATACAATACTTTTTTTTTCATTTTTTACTGTTCATATTCCACCTGAGTAATCATCTGAAAATATGACAGTGTATAAAGTAGGATGCTGCAGTATGGTGCAATTTAGCAGCAAAAGTGGTTCTTTCCTCGTAATCATATAGGGGAACCACTTTTAGTGCTATATAGCACCATATCTTGGCGCTTCAGTGGTTCTTCAGAGGTTCTTTTGGGTGACCGAGGTGCTATAACACTATTTCCATAAAAAAATCTGTTAAGCCCATGTATGTTTCTTCAGCGGTTCTATATAACACATCAGTCAGCCCAAAGAACCACTGAAGCACCAAAATATGGTTCGATCTAGCACTAAAAGTGGTTCCACTATGATTTTTCTTGGAAAAAGAGCTAATGTTTTCCACCAAAAAGGTTCTCTTGAACAAAAATTATTTCAGGTTACTGCGGTGCAAACACAACAAAAAGCTGGTACTTCCGGCAAATAGTCCCGGAACTGTGAAATCGTTCCTACATCGCCAACGCCCCTTATGTTGTGTTTTTTTTCTGTAGTGGATCTCTCTCCTTGTCTTACGGGACATTGTTGGAGAGACAGAACAGGATGGCGAAACAAGTGAGAGAGTGAGTTTAGAATTACAAAAATATGTTAAGTGCAAACATACAATGATTGAAAGACAGACAGAGATAGATAAGTTGAAATAACGGGATGGCGTGAAATCCAAATTACTAAATAATGTAAACTTGACCGTTTTATTTTCGCTTTAACTAAATTGTAAAAACAATATTGTCATTATTTTGTTAAAATGGTTTCCCAGCTTGGTCAGGTCTTTTTTCATATTGTCAACTAGGGAAACCACTCAGTTGACACGCTAAACATGTTGTTTCCCCAGCGATGACATTGTAGAATGTTGTGTGTCTAAACGTCCTGGAAATGGCTTTTATTTCGGCTCTGTTTAAAACCCCAATAGGCGGTGCCAATGTAACTCTTTTTTCACAAGAATACCATTTGGATATGGTGTTTGTGGACCACGAAGATTTTAACATGTTAAATATGTCTCTCCCTCTCTTTCTCTAGGTTCAGAGATGGTGGAAGCCCAGTGTCAAAGGTTCGAGGTGAGAAGTAGCGACGGAGAGCGAGTCCTCTTCTCTGCCGATGAAGAGGAGATCAGTATTGGCACAGATAAACTGAGGGTCACAGGTAGCTCACAATTCATCTGACATTCGCATTCAAGTACGTGCACAGTGCTGGCTGGGGTACACGGACCCCCTTCTGATTAATGGGTTTGCTATGCCTTTTAATTTCGGCGAAGACAAATCTTAATGCTACGGCATACAATGGCATTATACAGAATTGAGTGCACGGGGAAGGCAATTTTCTGTTTCAGCATGACAATGCCTGTGTGCACAAAGCGAGATCCATAAAGAAATGATTTACTAAGTTTTACTCACCTGCACAAATCCCACACCTGAACCCACTGAACATAAGTACCCCTGGGATCAAATGCAGGTTTATACAGTTGCCAATTTATGGTGTAGTCGAATTTAAATATTTTTCCAAGGCACTGCACAGTGTGTACTAGTAACCTGCCCTTGCTTTAAAATGCAAATAGATTTCAAATAGATTTGGCTCGTGCAGGTTTCTCTCTCTTGTTTAAAAGAGAGCGTGATGGGAGGTCAAGTGGAATAGTTTGAGGTCAGAGACAGAAAGGGCACATGCTCAATAATTGGGTAGATCTGTCCATTATTATTTTTTGCGAGAAAAAGACATGGGTTGAGATTAAAAGAGAAAAAGATGCATACATGAAATACAGCTGTTCTTCAGGCGAGACTGAAAGGCTAAAACCGTGTCAGGAAGAGGAACTGCCCTCCGCAGAACAAGAGAGTGAAGAGAGAGAGGACCATTTGGAGGGCAAGATCCAAAAAGAGTGAATGTCTTAAAGGAACATTCAATTATTACATTTTAATAATGTAAATTATTAAATCATAAATGTTTTATACCCTCTTGTGGTTTAAAACCCATTTGAAGTTGTTTTTTCATAGCACACACAAGATGTTTCTGTATATGGCTAGTTGACAAATATAACGTACATGTGTCCTATGGTGTGACATAGGAAAACTGTTAAATATATATTATTTATATCTAAGATAGTACATAAGCAATATCACTTCATTGTTATTTTTGATTTAGCTGTCATAGGACAACAACCTATTTACGTTTAAATTTATTCATTTGGCTGACACTTTTATCCATAGCGACTTACATTGCATTATCCTATACATTTAGTTTCTAAGTATGTGCCATCCCTCTGGGATCGAATCCACAACCTTGCATTGTTAACGCAATGCTCTTACCACTGAGCTACAGGAAAGTTATTAAGTGTGGAGAAACCTATATATGGGGATACAAGATTTCAAAAGGACAGCAGCGATATGTTATATTTAACCTCATAAAAATAGTACAAACGTTAAACAAATGTTCACAAATGTAATTTTACTCATCATTTTTCTGTAGCTCAGTTGATCAAGCATTGCAACAGCAGTGCAAACCACATGGGTTTGACCACTAGGGAACACACATTCTGATAAAATATCGAATACGCTGTAAACCACTTTGAATAAAAAGTGTTTGCCAAATCTATTTATATGTAATTATATTCCATGTCCTCTGAAGTCACACAATAGCATTGTGTGAGAAATTTCTGCTAAATTCTGAATACTTCAATTATAACCATATACTAAGCCATATGGTCTGCTTTGATAGAGCTTTTTCATACTTTTAGACCGCAAAGGAATTGATCACTGTGAACTACTGAATGGCAAGAACCGGCGTGTAATAATTCTTCAAGAAAATCTACTTTTGTATTCAGCAGAAAACATGACAGCATATGGGTTTGGAACGACATGAGAGGGTGTAAACGACGACAGAATTTTAATTTTGGTGGAGCTGTATTTTTTCAAAGTAGAGTAATGACGTCGGATGCTCGATTCTTTCCCAAACATGATTGTGAAGGAGGAGAGAAATTAAAGAAACCACACACTTGGAAGGAAGGAAGACAATACTTTACGAGAGCAAAGCACATTTTCAGGAAATACTTTGCTGTGAAATGGTACACACTTTAAATGTTAAAGCAAATATTTCTCTCTTCCACTCTGTAGTTTATCTCTTTACACCTCTCAGTATGAGGTACAGTGTCTAATCTCAGCTACTTTATTATTATAAAAGGTGCAACAGAGCACCTTGTAGAGGATAAAAAGGATTTGGTTAAAACATTTGAGTCAGGTATATTAATTCCACCATGAGCCGTGTGTGTGTGGTGCATCTTATCTTATAAGTCTTACAAGATTCTTTCAAGAAAGTGCAGTGAATTTGGCCTCTTGTCAGCTCTGTTAACACCTGATATTAACCTCCACTATTTCAGACATTTCTCAAATCTTCTTATGTGTTCCAAAGAAAAAGTCATATACAGGATTTAAACAACATTAGGGTAAAGAAGTGATTGCATCATTTTAAAATTTTATATGATTTTTACTGTTGGTGTTCCTTTAATGTTCTCCGGAGACAGAAAAGACACATGCATTACTAATGCAATCCATGCCTCCCGCCTCCAAAATTGATTTGACACAACACACTTTCACCCTATTTACACATATATTCATCGCTGTCCACTTGTGACTGAATCGCTTGAGGTGAATGGCAGCACCAGGTCTAAACGCTGCCATATCTTCAGAATCACACTCGCACACGCTTTTTATTTGAAGATGTTTTCGTTTGAAGATCTGAGCAATGAAATAGTAGTTTTCTAAAGCTGCTCCTCGGGCAGTTTTGTTTTTCCTGTCTCAGAAAAGAACATAAAGACAATCATTAGCCTAAGATCTTGGCCTCTATTGTCATACGATTATCATATGACCATATATGATTTAGGTAATTGATTTGTGCAATAGTAAGATTAACGTTTTACGCTTTTAGACAATTGTTGACAGGATGTAAGCAATAAATTAGGCAAAAAGAGCAACACAAACCGCAGAGTGGTGAATTTTCTTGCAATGAGTGTGACAAACAATTGCTGTTTTTGATAATTTCATATTTGAAAAGTGTGGTACAGTATTATTTTTGATTCTTTGCTTACATGAGCTGTGTGCTCAGTTATTTGTTTCACAAATGATTGTGAATGAGAGAGAGTTAATAGTACTATTGATGAAGTAGAACCAAATTAAGACTTTGGTTCCAAAATGAGAGAACTCATTTTTTTATTTCAAAAATCATGTTTTTAATTATGTTATGTTTTTATTGTTTTAGTTAGCTGATTTTTTGGGGTTTATTATGGCTTATATCAAAACAAACCGACTGCCATTTGATTGATAATCATTGTAATGCAAAATAAAAAACATGATTTTAGATTTTTCTTTAAACAGAGTTTTGGAAACCAAACTGTTAATTTGGTTCTATTTCATCAATAGTACTATTAACTCACTCTCATTCTCACTCTCTCATTTTCTCTCTCTCTCTATTTCTCTCTCTCTCTCACATTCTTTATCTCTAGGCAACGAGGGAGTCGTGTTTAGTCATTCGGTGGAAACGCCACACATTCGAGCCGAACCATTCCAAGACCTGAAGTAAGGCCTGTTTTTCTTAATGTATCTCCTTGTCATTCAATGTGTGCTTCACCAGAGAGGGAAAAAGGGCGAAAGATAGAAAACAGACAGAGAGATGGATAGACAAAGTACCACATTAACCCTAACGAATGTTCACTTCCTAATTGTCCACAGACGCTTTATATTCTCAATATTCAATGACATACTGTCCCATTGATACTCTGTTATGAGCAAGAGAGTATGACCTCTCTGGCATTCCTGATCCATCACCATTGGATCGGCCAATCAGATCTAATCTGTTCTGTCTGCACCCGTCGATATATGATTGGATGTTCGATAGGTCAGTATCTGTGCTTCTCGTTCTCCCAGACATTATCACTACAGGAAATGATATAGTGCCGTGATGGATGAAGTCACTTTAAGTGTAAATAGGCAGGTTACTGAGGGAAACCGCCAGCTTTTACCGCACGATTTGGTTTGATGGAGCACCGCCGGATGCTTCCCAGTCGCTTACGAAGTCACTTAATGCAAATACACCAGGAAAAACGATGTGTTAATGGAGGGATAGTGGATTCTTTTTAGCTTTCAACAGGAGTGTTGACCTTTGTCAGTTCCATTTCTTATCTTAATGGCAAGTATTATCGAGGTTGGAACGTGTGAGCGCAAGGTTGCCAGATCTTATTCCCGCTCATTTGTATGTCATGGAAACCGCTGACAGTGGCCTCAAAAATAATTGGACTCTTAGGCCACAATTAAAAATGTATGAATGCCATCGGACTAGATAACAAAATATCAAACCAAGTATCGTTTAGCAAAAGATACCACAAGCGTGCTGTCAAATGAAGCATCTTATTAGTTGAGTTTGTTGATTAAAGGTCCAATGTTAAATTTTTTAGAGGATCTATTGATAGAGATGCAATATAATATACATAACTATGTCTTCAGAGGTGTATAAAGACTTTACAAAATATGAAGGGTTATGTTTTTATTACCTTAGAATGAGCTATTTCTATCTACATACACCGCGGGTCCCCTTAAATGGAATTCGCCATGTTGTTTCTCTTGTAGCCCTAAACGGACATACTGCTCTACAGTGCGCGTTTCATAAATATGTTATCTCTTTCAGGAAGGATGCGAAAACGTGACAACACCTTAGTCCTATGTCAGCCACCGTAGTGCTCAAAAGGGAGGGGCGAGTGGTGGAGTGAGCCATTGGTTGCAGTTCACAAACTCACCACTAGATGTAGTTAAATCTCATACACTTTAGACCTTTAAATCTAAATTTTTCCCACTCATTGATGTAATCTTAACCTATTTCAGCAGACGAGAGCAGACATGTTGATGTTGAACTAACACCAGAGAATATCATTTAGTGATAATGTCACGTCTTTTCTTGTTCCCCCTCGGTGTGAATTTCAGGTTGTTCTCTTGCATCCTTGACTTACCTGCTTGCATTTACGTTTCTCCGCCATTTTGTGGCGATTATCTCCTTATTACATGCTTCGTGCGCATCAGTCGGCTCTCACCCCCATTCATTTGTAAATCGAAAGAAGGAAACAGATAAATCAAGTTCGCTTTCTCCTAATTATTGTTTTATCGAAGCATGTTCATTATCGTCACGCTTAACAGCCAATTGAAACGAGTCTTTGTAATGAGTTACATGACAGCTGTGTTGTCCTTGGTGTGTGAAACTTCTGTAAACCAACGTTTGTCTGGTTTTGTGTGCTCATCTCTCTGTCTCTCTTTCTTTCTACCTCTTTAAGAGTTCAGAGTTATGCAGTTAAACTAAATGGAACATGTAAGTTCTTAATAGAGTCTTTAAATCGCTAATGTCTTATGATATAGTCTCACAGACAGAGTTTGGTTGTGATCAGACTCAGAGTCGAAAATGTTCACAGGTTACTAGCAGGTTTTTTTATATTATAGGCACAAATTTCAACCATAAAAAGGTTGGTTAAAGAGAAATAATGTTTATGATTATATCTAAAATATTTAAAAATTCAGAAATTGTTAAACACTGTGAAATGAATTGCTTTTAACTCTACTAATAACAAATAATTAAGCTTTAATAATTAAGTTTTGTGGAAGAAATCACTAAATAGCCACTTTGATCCTCCGAAAAATATTAGGCTTATATTAAAAATATTAGGCTTAAAGGAGCAGTTCACCTTCGAAAAGTTGTTAATAGCCCTAGTCTATTGCATTGGTTAAATTCGAAGTGAATGCTGGGTTGCGCTGTCAACATTTTATTTTGTGTTCTGCAGAAGAATTAAAGTCATACAGGTTTGAAATGACAAGAGGGCGAATATTGACTAAATTTTCATTTCGAAGGTGAACTACTCCTTTAATGCATTAAAATTGAAGGTAATGGTAATTTATTTTTACTTCTACTAAAAAGAATGGAAACCTATTTTTTAAGGAATTAATCCAAAAACAAAAGATGATCCCATTGAAAAAAAACATTATTTTAAAGATTATAGGCAATAAAGTTTAAAGTAAAATAGTTTAGTTATTTTATTTTATTTATAAAGCACATTTAAAATCAACCCAAAGGTTGACCAAAGAGCTGTACAGACAATAGGAAGCAAGACATAGAAAGAATAATTATCAATCAGTCGAATTAAAAAAAAAACTAAACACTGTAAAACACATTTGTTGTTAAAACGCCATAGATAAAAAAATAAGATTCAAGCTTGAATTTAAACAAAGAGAGAGATGACACTGTTCAAATTTACATTGGTAAGCTGTTTCATAGTTTAGGGCCAGGCAAAGGGTCTCTCCCCTCTATGTTTTATCTTAGTCCTGCAGACAGAGAGTAATCCAAGATCCCCAGGCCTAAGTGACCTAGTAGGGTTATGAGGGAGTACCAAATCAGTAAGGATACCTGAAGCTAAATCATGTAAAGACTTATAAACAATGATCAAGATTTTAAACTCTATTCTAAATTGAACCCTTATAGCCAGAGCAGAGACATCAGGATGGGAGTAATGCGTTTGTCGAACCGAAGTCCTGAGTCAAATAAGACACCAAGGTTTTTCACAAACAGACAAACGTGAGAACTTAAGCTGTCTCCAGATCACCCTATCATTAGAATCACTTGGTCCAAACAATACAACTTCCGTTTTAAATTTCAGGCCAAAAAAATTTGTGAAAGCCATGATTTTAGACCTGTAAGCATGATAGCAACGCCTCAATGGAACATAAATCTTTGCGTTTAAGTGGAACACTACTGGGTATTGACAGCATATAAATGAAACGACACTCCACTGTTTTGAAAATAAAGATCCCAGTGGCAGCATGTATAAGGAGAAAAGTGTAGGAGCTAGGATAGATCCCTGTGGAACACCAGAAGAGAGGTGTGCTACTGAAGAAGTACCGTATGTTTTTCAATGCAAACAGAGAAATTCCTATTAGTTAAATAGGACCTAAACCATTTTAACATGGTACCCTAAATGCCAACGTAACTTTAAAAACGAGCGATTAAAATGTTATGATCAACCATATGGAATGCTGAGCTGATGCTGAGCTGAGATCTACATTTACATTTACATTTAGTCATTTAGCAGACGCTTTTATCCAAAGCGACTTACAAGTGGGGTAGGTAATGGAAGCAATTAGGACATCATAAGTACAACAAAAGCATAAGTGCAATCAAAAATAAGGTTCATATAGTCCAACACAGTATACAGAATCATTCATACATTTTTTTTTTTTTTTTTTTTAAAGAAGAGAAGAAAAGAGTAGAGAATAGAGTTGAGTCAGAACAGATCAGTCAGATGTCAGATGTTGGCGGAAGAGATGTGTTTTCAGGCGTTTCTTAAAGATGGCTACAGAGTCTGCAGATCTTGTAGCAGCAGGCAGATCATTCCACATAGGTGGAACAGATCCGGAGAAGGTGCGCGAGAGAGATTTTTTACCTTTATGGGATGGTACCACAAGACGCCGTTCGTTTGCAGATCGTAGGGATCTGGCGGGTACATATGTCTGCATTAGCGAGTGAAGATAAGGTGGTGCCAAACCAGTCGTGGTCTTGTAAGCCAGGAGTAGAGTCTTGAATTTAATGCGAGCGGCTATAGGGAGCCAATGTAGCTTAATGAGTAGAGGAGTGACGTGTGCCCTCTTCGGTTCATTAAAGATAACTCTTGCCGCAGCATTCTGGATCATCTGTAGAGGTTTGGTTGTGCAAGCTGGAAGTCCTCCCAGTAGTGCATTGCAGATCTAAAAGGACCAAAGCAACAACATTCCCATTATAAGTAGACAGCATAATGTAATTTGTGACTTTCAATAACGTGGATTCCGTACTGTGTAATTTTCTATAACCTGACTGAAAAGTATCGTATAATGTATTTGGACTCCGAAAAGACTGCAATTGAGAGAGAACATCCTTTTCTATGAGTTTTGAAATAAATGGGAGAATTGAAATTGGTCTAAAATTACTCACAGAAACATTGAGATTGCATTTCTTCAGAAAGGAGTGACGAAAGCATATTTTAGGCAGTCAGGGAGTATACCGGTACTGAAAGTGATATTGATAAAAACAGAAGATCAGGTCTGATGATATCTACAATTTGCTTTAAAAAATGTGACTGGATACAATCATGATGACAGGAGGGGGGTTTGAATGTGCAGTAATATATTTACTGGTTTGTAAGAAAATGTAATCAAACATGCTCCAGATGATTGAGTGACTTGTTTTCATGGACCGTGACACGGACCGGGCATGTGACAACTGCAGTGTTTGAGGTCTTGAGAATTTTGAAGGTCAAAAAGTTTTCACATAAAGAAATCAGACACGTCAGAGAAAACATTAACAGCAGGATTTAAAGGGGTCATATGGTGCGAATACATGTTTTTCTGTGTGTTTGGTGTGTTATAAGTTGCCCATGCATGTATTAGACACGTAAAATTGCAAAAATGTAAGTGTCGGTACACAAGATCCATTCTATCTGAAAGCGAATGCTCACCTAGACCTGCCTGAAACGCTTTGTGTAACCACATCCCCACAAATCTACATGGTATGATTTGTCTTAGACCGCCCAAATGTATACGCAAGTAAGGTGGGCTTACCTGTCAGTTCAATTTCTTTGGAACCTGAAGTTGAGGCGTTACATTTCCTTCCCACGCTTGTAGTATTCGACCAATCACTATGCACTGGTTAACTGACTAATCATAGCACACCTCGCTTTTCAGAACGATGAGCTTTGTAAAAAATCCACGCATTTCAGTGAGGCGGGGCTAAGAGGAGATACAACCATGCAAGGTTCAAGCAGTTTTGAACCTTAAATCGTGTATACACATTGCTTTACATCTAAAACAAACGATTATATTTGTTTAAGCCATGTCATATGACCCCTTTAAAACATAATCGATAGTTGAAAATATAATCCTAGGACTCTGATAATTGTTTATGCAGAAAGAGACTCACTTAGCATTCCATGTGACACCTGCAGTCTGTCCTTACAGAATTTGCGTTCAGCCCTTCTGCATACTCGTCTGAGAGAACGAATAGATTGATTAAACCAGGGCACTGATTTCTTTTTAGAGCGCGTATATTTCAAGAAGCAATGCTATTAACAATGTTCATTCAGGAGTTACTAAAGAGATTGAAATACTCATCAACATTATATTCTAATGTCCGAAGCTCTTCCTAAGACAACTCTGTTTCTTTCACTCAAATGGGCATCCTCACTACTAGCATCTTCTTTGTTTTACTCAAGAAATAAACTATTCTAAAATATATTTCAGTGTTGATTTTACCATATAAATAGCTAAATTAGCTGTCATGAGCTTGTTATATATTTATATAAATTATATTAAAATGTATTATTAAAATCAATAGAGTTTAGTTTTTTACAGTTTTGCACTCAAAACAATAAGGTCTTAAACATAGATATACAAGATGTATTATATAGGTCTGCCTCACTACGATCTGCTGTAATCTGTCATTGTATAATAAATATGTTTATATTATAATTATATGTAATGAGAATTGTGAAAATTCATTGCAATATAAACCATCATTAAATATTTCTGTATTGTTAACAAAATCAGAGCACAGAGGAACCACAGAAATGAAAACAAAGGTTAAGGTTACTAGATATAAAAAATTCTACCCTTTACCATGCTTGCATTAGGTGTCCAGAGCCTAACTAGCTTTTATGCATGCTGGCACGAGCCCGTTGATTTTCCTCCATTTGTTTAGTTCAGTGCTTTACTTTCAGTGCTTGGGTTTGATCTTGCCAGAGGCTGTAATTAATTAAACTGCAAATTTCCGACAAAGAAACATCGCCACCATTTCAGACAGCTTGGATGTTGTCTTTTTCTATTTGACTGCGACACAAGGTCTGCCACTTTTTCCAGTTTAAACTAGGCAAGAACTGCCACCTTAGACACCAAAAGTGACTGACTTTAAATGCACCCAATCAAAGTTTCCCTTGTTTTGTGCTGTTTTTGGTTTAACAGAACATTCCTATTTTAGTTGATGATGTTTTAGCTACTGATGAAGGGCAAAGACCATACGCTTGTTGTTGATGTCTGTGTTCCCACTGTAGGGTCCGCTTTTTAATAGCCTCCCGGTTGGGTAGGGTGAGAGTAGGTCACAATCAGGCTATTAGCAATCAGTTAATGTGGGGTATAATAAGATGAGAATTGATTTAGTTGCCCCAGATCTGATGAGAGAAACTGAGATGACTCCATAGTCATTTAAAGCCACAGCGTATAACTGAAAATTAAACTCGAAAGAGGTTCTCTATATTCTTGTCACAGACAATAGCCCCTATGCCACAAAAAGTGGTGTTCACTTTAAAATTGATGTTGTAGGCGGTTTACCATTCTTGTTTGGTGCGTGTTTTACCCTAAGCCGGGTTTGAGTGAAAATTATACTCAATACAAAACCAGCAGTTGAAGGGCGTTTGAACAATGACTGGCAATCAAAAGACAGCTAAAGAGTTTTTGGCTGTGTGAGTATGACAGTCAGTCAACAAAATAACATGTCCTAGACCAAGGGAGGAGTTTCCTTTCGGTACGTTGATTTTTTGAAAAGACCTTGTTGTTTTGGGAGCTGCCAATCGTTCGCATCAATTTGGCAGCAACCAAGAGTCACATAACTTCTCTTTGCATTCAAACCTTTGACCCAAGAAAGCTTCTTTTTTTAGCTGTGTGCTAAATTGGATTAGCAAGCATATCTTTCATTCTAAAATAAATTCCTATTCATTGTTGCAAAGCCAAACTTGCCTCATGAAAAACACTGTAATTCAGGAATTAGAGCCAGAGCCCCGCTGCATCGATCCCCTTAAGTTAAGAAGCCATTAGCTATAATTGAAAGGTTATTTTCATTAAGTGTTTTCTTAACTTCAGGGGTGTGTTGTAACTGAGATGCAGTTCCTGAGATGCAATTATGGGTGTTGGACCTAAAAACAATATGGGAGACTACAGGGAGTGTGCAACACAGGGATTCCTTACACTGTTTAACCAATTACAAATGAGCTACATATGTGACATCAATGTCGTCCCCTGAGGTCACAGTAGAGGTTGCAAGTCTAAAAATACCAAGGATTAATAGGACAAAAAACTATTTTTTACGTATGAGAGTAAAACTTCACAAACACACATAAAACTAGAAAAAATGAGAATAATTCACTGGCTAAAGACAAATCATACTAAAATGTATAAATGAGATTTGATCAATAATACGAATTAGCGATTTGTTAAACATTTATGTTGTATATGCCTTTGCAGTTTCATATGCTTATAATTTTAGGTATTTGGGAGTAGATTTGACTGAATACACTTTCGCACATATTTAGTGAATGCCTTTTATTAAAATATTTCATTTAAATTCTTGACAGTTTAGGAAAAAGTACATGTCGACGGTAAACTTTTCTTTAGCAGATAAATAAGGACATATAGTGAAGGATGGGAACAGGTGACAAACTTGATGGTCTGACATTCCGTAGTCTTCCTAAATTTCGTTGTCTATTACCGATAGAACATATTCATATGTGCAAAATATTCGGATTTTACACGTTTTATGTTCTTTAAAGGGTGTACATTTCAAAATTCAAAACAAGAAAACTTTCCAGGGAAAACTTGTTATTGTTATTAGACCACTCAGTTTCTTCTGTACCTTTTATTCCGGTAATTTCATTATTATAAAAGACATGATATTTTTCAGGACCATCCCAGGAGAATAGCACAAGCTAGATCTTGCCTTGGAATACATGAGGCAGCTTGCAGGATATAACAGAATGATTTGGCATGCCCTCATGCCATTTCCGTAAAGCAGCAACTTACAGCCTTTGGTTAACATCTGCTTACTTACACCTCTTAATGTTGTGAAGCTATACTCCATGGGCTTATTTTCACAAACACACAAACTATGAGGTTAACTGCCCTTGCTTTTTATTGTATACATAGGCAGCAATCTTCGTAGGGAGTCTTATTCAAACATGGCATTAAAAAAAAACAAATGTCCCAGACGTTTTAAAGGAGCGATGTGGAGATTTTAGCATCATTTAGTGGTGAGGTTGGGAATTGCAACCAGCTTCTCAGTCTATGTAACCCATGACCTCTGTGTTGCAAACATAACGCAGTAGCAACTGAGTTACAATAACTTTGAATGTAATAGATATTTGTTAGATATCTATTCATAACATATTTGTTTGGTTGTTTCGGACAAACTGATACATTGAATGCACTGCATGGCTTTGGATAATTGCATCTGGTAAATTATAAACAAATGTAAATGTAATTGTACGGAAGATCAAGACACGAATCTCTACAGGGAGTTGTAAAATCTCTCCATTAACACCTGCTACCGTGTTCACTAACAAGTATCCGCAGAGAAGGATCCAACCAGATGGTACAAGGCAGAAGCTACACTGAAAGCTAAACCCAACAAAAGAGTGATGGGTGCTTCCCTGCACAGTGTGACTGAAGTGCAGTTGTGTGGGGCTTAATCCTGATAAGACAGTTCGCTCTTTTCCTCTTCAGAACATAATTACGGATTGAGAGCGATAAAGGGAGACTGAAGGTTGACGGTGGATTTGAAGGGGCTTTGGCATATTTATTGCACACCTGAATCTTCACAGACGATCGAAAAGCTCCTGTGCCTTTCACCATTTCGGTATATTGGGGAAAATGACATCAGTGTGCGTGCAGGTCGGATAGCACATACGTTCTAGGGACCAACCATGAAGAAAAGGCTTTAAAACACCAAAGAGAGAAACCTAGGTTAAATTAAATTTGAAAATGTCCTCTCAGATGTATTTGCTACTAATTTTGATGTTATTTTTATTATGTCTTTATCTGTCTGTTCAGTTAAACACGGGAGAACGTAACTATATTACGATGTGGGGATTTCTTAAATAAATGTACACGATTTGAATCGCACAAAAACATACGATTGTCCGAAAAATGAATGAAGAAAGAATGAAGCTCCGCCTCTAACCCCACCCACACCCAGCATCACTAAGGGAGAAAGCAGATTGTGATAAAACGTACAAATGAGGTTATTCAAATGGTTACAAATTAGCCGCCTCATAAAATTACGCCTCGTAAAGTTACAAATTGCAATGAAATTGTGTTGGTATGCTTGTATCAAGTAATGCATCAGTTAATCCTTTCATGCATGAATTATGATAACCATATTCACGATTGGCTTGCTTTTTAGTTTCCTTTTTTCTTTAAGGGAACGAAAAACAAGATTTGAACCTTTTTATTTTTTACTTTTCCATTTTTCGTGCGTGTTTGTGTGCATGCTTGCGAGTGTTTTTATTGCCTCCTGGCTCCTCAAAACTTTACACAATAGCTGGAATTCAGCTAGCGAGTCTTCATTGTCTTACTAGCACTTAATGATGCAAATTGAACATTTGTTCCCATGGAAATGTATTGTGAAAGAACAACCACAGACAGATATTACGCTTCCCTTTTTAAGATTAAGAAACCTTTTTAGACATCATGTAATGCCCAATTTCTAATTCATGTGACTAGGAGTGACATACATCCAACAGCACTTTTTGGGTAAGTTCTTTCCTGGAGAGGAACAGATTCCCTTAAAAAATGTATTTCTTGTAACAGACTATGGATTTTTTTGACATAATACATAATTATAATTATTTACATAGTCCGGAAGCTGAATAAATAAGCTTTCTATTGATGTAGGAGTTGTTAGAATAGGACAATATCTTGCTGATATACAAGCGTTTAAATTCTGGATTCTGAATATAACTTAAATATTGAGAAAATCTGGAGGAATGTTGCAAGCCATCCACTCACAAAAATAAAGTTTTGATATATTTAAGGTAGGAAATTTACAAAACTTCATCATGGAACATGATCTTACCTCAATATCCTAATGATTTTTGCCATCAAAGAAAATCCATTATCCAATATTTTTTTGTCTTTTACTAAAAAAGTTCTTGTGCTACTTGAGATTGGTTTTGTGATCCAGGGTCACATATGATTAAAGCAAATTTTTAAACCTTCCACATTTCCAAACCATATATTTAACAAGTAAGAGACTGATTTCGATGTTTGATTTTATTTACTATTGCAATTCAGGATTCTGTCTTTCAAATTCAAGTCCAAATTCTTGAATCAAATAGCAATTTTAATGCTATTCTCTAAATGGCTCTAACCACCTGAACTCTATCATTGCAATTCAACCAAAGATGACAATTTCAAGTATCTCAAACTAAAAGCGAGACACTCAAGCTAAATCTTTTTTTCAAATGGCATGCGACTTTTTTTTAACAAACTGAAGATCATATCTCAGCCCGCGGACACCAGTCAGGGACATTAACCATAGATTCTTATCACCCTCCATCTCTTCAGCTAAAGGCCACACTTAGACTCATCTGTCAAGCGTCTGACAAGAATCGCCTCATACGTGGCTTTTCTACTTCTCTGGCTCCTGTTCCAAATGACATTTTTTTCTGCTCTCGTTACAGCTGGAGCGAAAGTTTGGGTGGAGCAAGGTGGTTCTAAATCATGACAAAAGCGCAACGGCGACTGATTTCCGGCGACTGATTGGCCAAGATCGTGCTTGGAAATTAAATCTGATTGGCTTGAGAGATTAGGAGGCTCCTGAAGATGCTTAAATTAGCGTTCTGAGTACTACAAGGTTGACATCCATACAGTTACACATGAAACGTATCATTATATGCAATACATGATATTCTGTCCGGTTGTAATTATGACAGCACAACCCTCTCAAATCCACATTAAATTGCCTTCAACTCACACAGACCTTGAGAACATTCACCTCTCGGCCGTGACCTTCAACAGCATTGATGAACTTATCACACAGGGACTACTCTGAAATCTGTAGTGCTGTACCCCCATGACCATTCCTTATATTGTACTGTCGGCACGGATGAGCAAATTCTTCTTTTTCTTTCTTTCTGTAAGAGTAGAGTTATTTTTTAGATGCTTTGGAAACCAAGGATGTATACAGTTTTGAGGCAGTATCGATCTGTGGCGGTGACCTTCACATTTATTGAGTAGTTTGGTAAACTGGCCCTGTTGTCATCTGTCTTTTCTACAGATTAAAAGTCAGTCGATGTATCATATCTTTGAAGAAATCCTGACTGCTCTTTGGACATTATTTAATTCTAAAGTGTGTCCTTAGTTTTTGCCAAAGGTTTTCACTCTATTGATACTGTAGGTCAAATGTCAATGGTTAAAATACCCATGGGAAATCTTTCCTAAAGTTTTTAAAGCATACACTTGTTTTTCGTGCAGGTAATACAATTGTCACATCCATAACGGTCCATATTTCTCATAAATGGGCGCACGAAAATTTTAATAAAGTAACTATTTTATGGACTATAAAGAGCAATTCATTCTCCATTTGTTAGGATTTTGTTTGCTTCTGGTTAGCACATTTTAATTTGAAATCCTACAAAGTATGTTGTCTCTCACAAACGTGTTTCTTCTATGTCACATCCTGAACACATACATTTTACAACTTTTAAAATAGAAAACTTGTGCATAGACATTTTTTTCTGATATCATCAGGGGTTAAGTAAAATATAAACAAAAGGTTGAATATATTGGTAAGAACTACATTCTCTGAGAATTTATGTTTTCAAGTTGTGACATCTATAATTCATTTACAGACTATTCCAGACTGTTTTATGGTTCCGGTCTTGCTGGAAGAAGTAATATTAATTTATATTATTTATATTTAATAATAATAAGAAAAATAAGATAAATTACATCTTATGTTTTAGATGTCATTTTTAGATTCAACAAGATAAAACCAGCTGGAACTTAAATTAAATCTCATTATTGAATCACAGTTTTAGTGTAAAAACGTTTGTGCAAATGCACCCGTGAATGAGAGCCTATATCTTTGCTTGTGTAGTTCTGAGTAAATAGCCTTGTAAATTGCTCTCCGTCTCTCTCTCTATCTGTCACACCCACGGTCCGTTTCACTCTTTCTTGGTTTGAAACGTCCCTGAAGTGGTGACTTCACCAGACGCACAATCTCACTCGAGTGAATGATATTCTTCACGATGAGTGAAATAAGATACAATATCATTCCTTTAGTCCTGTAACCTGTTTCTACACTGCAGCGATGGTTTAGAGACCCAGTGGCTCTACCTAATTCCTGCTTCCAACTCTGAGCATATACTGGTTCCCCAGTTCTATCTCTATCGATTAAATTATCAGCGATGGATGCGCACGGGCATGAAATTGCTTTACGTTTTCTCACAGGGTCTTGCTGCCAGCCACAATTTCCCCAGCTACATTTCACAAAGCAGACAGCCAGGCTGCAAAAGTCATTTTTGACCGGTTCGAGGATTTGTCAGGGAATGTCTAGGACAAGAAACGGGCCATTGGGCCAAGAGCTCAGTGAGCTATAAAGGAAACCCACTCAGAGGGTCAATGGCTCCGGTGAACTTTCCTGAAAGCCCGCTTTCAACACTTTTCTGTAGAGTCGTGATTCAGATGTAAGCACCTGAAGCTTCTGTGATCAAAAGTTTTTGGTGGTAATTGGGTGCTTCTTCAACAATAGGCTCCTCTGGCCTTTGAGGTTAAGGGGGGGGCATTTGTAAATGGACATGTTGTTGGATATTGTTAGTGGACAAATGAAATAATACAAATTGTGAGACCATCACTTTTTTATTTGTTAAGATTATAACATTTGTAAACTTACTGTGTTCACATGATTTTTATTAATTTTTATGATTTTGGGAAAAACCAATCGGCACATTAAATACCTTAATTTCTTTCTTTTTAAATATTGAAAAATTCTTTAACTTTTTTAGGTTGACATTTTTTTAATGAAATTATATTTTTGTGAAAGCTTTCTCTATTTTAAGTCTTGGTCTGGCATAAGGGTAAAAACTAAAATCTATATATAAATGAAAAAAGTGCCATGAATATTCAATGATGGTACAGAACACTACCAAGGTTTTAATCAAATCAGG
Source organism: Triplophysa bombifrons (assembly GCA_029783895.1). Lineage (NCBI taxonomy): Eukaryota > Metazoa > Chordata > Actinopteri > Cypriniformes > Nemacheilidae > Triplophysa > Triplophysa bombifrons. Next base: position 23,206,519 of record CM056452.1, read on the forward strand.
CTTTGGGACACAAAGAAAGCTCATATATAGAGAAACACCCCAATTGTTATATGAAAATAGTTGATGGTTCAGTACATCTCTTGTTCTTTCCAAAAATAACTTGCTTAACTTTTACAAACAAGTTTTCGAGATTCCCCTCAGATGTATCCGACGACATTGTGGAAACCAAGCGAGCAGGAAGCTTCACAGAGAAACTTTAAAACTCAGGCATGCTTGAAAATGTCAAATCGAAACGTTTTCTCATCTTTGCCATTGGCTCATGTTCATTTACCCATGCTACAGTGTCGTTCATCAATCTGAAGGGCTGAAACTGAAAGTAAATACATACAGAAGAACAGGAAGTCAGAGGTTAGCAGTTGGTATTGAGCTGCCTAATGCCATCATTGGTCTTATTCTCCAAAGTCAAAAGTCAGTAGCCAGCTCCCATGACCATGAGCATGTTGGAGACAGAGTGATAAATGATAAGACCGCACACACAAAACTCAGGAGAGAGGAAGACCTCATTTGGGGGCTTAGTTTTGAAAAGTGGGCAAATATAGAAAATTATATGAAAACATGAAACTCTACTCAAAAATGTCCAAGGAACCCAGTGACATCAAAAAAGCAGTCAGATATGTAATATTACCAATCACATGGGCAACCACAAAGGAATTATATAAAAAGCAGGTTTATGAAAGATTAAAAAAAGAAAAGGAAAAAATAAATACAATTTCTGTTTTCATGGGGGACAATCTTTGCACCAAAGTAACAATGGAGTTGAAAATAATACATTTGTAAACACAGAGCTGGAAGTGTATAAGGCTACTATACATAATGTAAGTAAATGTAAAAAAATACTACAAATAAGGTTTAAAAGTATATGTTTGCTTATATTTTGTTTAGTGATCATGGCAGCAGCATGATTAAGATTGGTGTTATAATATGGCATATATGCAGAAATTTTGTATGGTTGAGTTCACATTTGGCATTTTAAAGAGCTGATTCAAGCGTCTGGATCATTGTGGGGTGATGATCCAAAGTCCCAGTCCGCAATAGTCTGCTGCATCCTCCACAACCTCAAATCCAACCCGCAAGATTGAGATGTAGTGCAATCCTTAATTTTTCAATCTGGTTCAATATCATTGCTCTCCGCGGCATGCAAGTCATTCTTCATGAATTCCCCCCGTGAATTCTAGGGAAAACAAAACCATATCATAGTCGATCAAAAAGAAATCAAAGTCAAAATCGAAAGTGCACCATAACAATTGCCTGACATGTTTTGGAAGTCAAAGTCAAAATACAAAAAGCACATTTGCATTAGTTTACGATTTACCAATCCTGCACTTCTAATCTAAATTCTACCTGTGCAGATAACAAGCCATTTTCAAATAAAACTGAAGTCTACATATTCATGTGGTGTACGTGCACAACATTTGATTCTTGCTTTTAGTGTTCTGTTGATCTACTGATTCACAGCATGTGTTTTGCAGAAAGCATACATATTTATCACTGTAACATTGGCTGGGAGGAATTCATAAACTTTTCTTGAACTCCTATGACCTTTTAGATTCATAATACCAGAAATTGCCCAGGTCAGCACATCGCCCCATAAATGTTTGCTGTGCTTGGAAAAATATCCTCAACTTACCATTTCTTGGACAAAGACGTGTATAAGAAAGAACGGAAAAGGTGTATAAATGTGATAATGGTATACAATTTCGAATTGCCATATTTTTTGTATTGCTTATCGGGTGAAGGTAACAAATGTTCCAGCGCATAAATTTGTCAGAGTGGCAGAAAAGGTCAAGACGGATGTTTGAAAGGCTGAGTTTGTTGGCGGAATAATGAATCAGGCCGATAAGAGACTAAAGCGGCCCTCTCTTATCTTCCATAGAAAAAATCAAGTCCGCTCTCTGCGTGCTTAAGATATTTTGTTTTGCTGCTGAATTGCTTGGGAGCACGCCGAAACAGAAAATCAATGACCTGATTGAGTTTTTCTTTTCAGACGACAAGGGATCGCACAGATATTGGGTAAGAGAAGAATACAACGAGGAAGGAAAGATAGAACCAAAAACAAGAGAGTGCCGTTAGGTCAATATATTTATTTCTGACAGGTCATTAATTATCTAGTGTGTGTTATTTCAAAATTGCATGAGTCAACTTACTGCAGGAGCTGATGTGTTGTTTTATATGAAAAATGGCAAAAGTTTTCTGTGGTGGTTAGGTTTAGGGGTAGGGAATATTATTATTATTACTATTATTATTAACAATCATCATCCTTATCGTTAATATACTGATTTTAATCATTTATTTATTATTGTTATTTTGTGTACTTTATTAAAAATACAACTTTGGGAGTGGCACATAAAAATAATTTGATGATTTGAAATAATTTCCATAGGGTAATTAATAATTATTATTTTTTAACAATAATAAATAATCATTACTGTATAATAATAATTAAAAATCATTTATGTATATCATTTTTACACTAAAGCAAAAAAAATCTATTATATATTTTTTTACTATATTTTCACTTACTCCTTCAGACTCAGATTGACAAATATATGAGCCATATGAGCCAAGTAGCTTATTCACTATTCAATTGCCAGCATGCACATTGAAAACACTTTATGCTTTATATCTCATCAGCATCCTTTACACACACACACACACACACACACACACACACGGGTAAGGTTATTCTTTATAAGAACGTTAAATTTACATTGGTGAGAGTGCACATTTTCTCTGTATTCTTCCTGTGTTCTAAATGTGTTGCACGTTACAATTTCACAACTTATTTCATAATCATACATTATAATATAAACGAAAGAGTGGTGTACGAAAAAATAATTGAAATATATAGTTGTTTAAAAACTTTTCATATTGATGCTTTAATCATTTTAATTCAGATAGAATGCACAACAAAAGGATAACATTTAGGATAGAAATTTCTATTTAAGGTAAAAATTTAGTTTTTAAATGGTCTGATCCTATTTTTTGTGTACAACTGAAAACCGTTTATGGTCTTACCTTTATTTAAAAACAAATTCCATGCGCCTATCCTTCTTCACAAATATCTCTATCACTTTGTTTGTCTGACTGTTTGGCTCATATCCCTTCAGTTGCGGCACAGTAACTGTCTGCCTCACCTTGTTCCTTTTCACTGCGGTTTTATGTCCGATTAGCAAGATTAATTATGCCAGACTAATTATTATAAGCCCGACTGTTGAAAGAGAGGGTGTATAATTTTGCGTGCCAATTGCGTGCATCAACCCATGTGTGAGTGATAGTGCAGTCCGAGGTGAGGCTCGCCTCGTCACTGCTGCACATTGCATTTCTCCCGTTTATCTGAGCAGGAAATGTGCAAATGCAGTGATTTTGACTATAAAAAATATCAAATTATAAGAATCATTATTATTAGAAAATGTATAGCACAGAACTGATTTCATTTATTTTGTTTTGTTTTCATTATTCATTTTTTTTTCATGATGACAAGTGAGGCTATGCCTCCCCTGACCTCACGTCGATGATGTCTGGGTTAAAGGGGAAAAATGAAATATGTACATGCATAGCACATGTACATGAACAAGACATAGTAAAAAGTTTCAATGGGAAAGTTACTCCGAAAAACATAGTTTAAATAAAAAATCTAGTTCTGGGACATACTGTAGACTCCTTTCTCTTTTTTGCTCTGCTGATCGATATTCTTTCTTGCTCTGTGTTTTAAAGCAGTGGATATTGAGGAGTGGACAGCTATATTCAGTTATCTCATTCTCTGACAGATCTCACACTCTCTTATCGATTTCTTTGTTCCTGTTCTCTCCCCTCTTACAATCTACTTACCATGTCTCTCTCACAGTCTCATACAGCCCTAAATAAGTTGTGATTATAAAGCCTTTCATTAGTCTGTATATTGAATGCGATGTGTGCAGTTTGTGCAGTAAATTGAGAAGTAATTTATGACTATTATAACATGGAAGTATATCTGCTTTCTAACAGACTTGAGTCCCCGACGAGGACGTTGACACTGGAGGCCCCTAAAGGTGTGGAAGTGAACGCAGGAGTGGGGGAATTCAAAGCTTCCTGTAGGAAGGATCTCACTTTAGAGTCTTCAGAAGGAGAAGTGAGTATGTCGGTTGTGTACTGGGGTAACCTTGACATGGTTAAAAGGAGTAGCCTGAATTTTTTCATTGATGGGCAAAAGGTTAGTTGGTCAATTGTGAATGGGGTAACCCAAAATATGTTGTGGCAATGAAGGTACAGTAGATGATATCATGTTACTTTGGATAACACTTCATTTTAATAGTCTACTTTAGATATTTTACAAATTTTGCAAACTTTGCAAAATCTTGTCAAATTTTAGTCAGTAAAGAAGTAGTCTTTGTCATTTCAGCTATATATTGATATCTGCTATATACTGATTTATTTTGTCTTTCTGATATCTGTTTGCACGTTACCATGATAGTGCCACAAAAACATTTGACTGATTATGGGCATGAACTCACTTGACGTCTTTTTTGACAATAAAAAGTCGGTAAAAGTGCTTTTTTAGTTTTAAAAAAACGCTTACCGTGTCTGTGCAAAAAGGCAGCCCAGAGAAGCAGATATAGGCAGTGTAATGGAAGTCTATTTGAATTATAAACAGAGAGCAACAACTTATTTGCAACAACTAATCACATATTTATAAACTATAATACTAATTTCTGGATAGAAATGCAATCAAAAGTTATTAAAAGTTAAAGTTCAACTTACATTTATACAAAACTATCCTCCGACCGGCGTTTTGGCGACCATTTAATTTTTTTGTGATTGATCCTGCTCGACCAATCACCTCCTTGCATGTTATGGAAACGCAAAACTACACGCTTGTCAATGTTTAGGTGTGAAAAGGAGTTTGAGATTTTCAACTTAAAAAGACTCCCTCACTGCAGAAAATTACTTTCTTGCTTAGACTTTTTTCTTGTTTTCAAGTAATTCTACAATAAGTCTTGTTTTTAGTAAAAAAATATGAAATTTCAGTGAATTTGTGCGTAAAACAAGCCAATGGGGTAAGAGATATAATCGTGAATTGAGTGACTAAGAAAAAGCTGAACCTTAATTCAAGATGTTTTTGCTTATTTTAAGCATTCACTGATATTTCATATTTGTTTACTAAATACAAGACTTATTTTCTTAGGTAATTTTGCTCATCAAGAAAATGCATCTTGATTCAAAATTTTGTAGACATTTTAACTAGAAAACCAGGAAAAAGGACCAAGTAAGAAAGTAATTTTTTGCAGTGCTGAGATGCAGAAAAAGACGCCGGCGTTTATATAAGTGCTCAGGACGTTTTTTGAAAACATGGTTTACTCCAGAGGATCATAATGTAAAACAGACGAACACGTCTGAACACGGCCTATAAGTAACTTTGGAACTACTTTTCAATTTATTTTCCTAATATTAACCCTCCCCAGCCCTAACCCGGACCTTAACGGGATGATTCACCCAAAAAGGAAAATTGTATCATCATTTACTCACACTCTTGTCGTTTCAAACCAGTATAACTTTCTTTCTTCTGCAAAACACAAAATAAGATATTTTGAAGAAGGTTTTTAACCTAACAACGGAAGTACTCATTCACTTTTATTGTAAGGACAGAAAACCAATGTAAGTCAATGGGTACCACCGTTGTAAGGTTACAAACATTCTTCAAAATATCTTCTTTTGTGTGCTGAAGACATACGAATGTAAAACTCTGCTTGTTGTCTAGCAGATGTTTGTTGTTATGATACTGCACTGTAGCACACTCATGCTGTCACTGATCTTTAACGTAGCGTCGTAACATTTGTGTGTCATCTTCAATGATGAAGTGGTCCCACGCAGCACTTAATTTATTATAGCTTCTTTATTACATTGAGAAAAATACGCTAGATTGAAAGTAGATCTTTCAATGAGCCTAATTCCCTGTCCAGCTTGTTGGAATTCGGCCAGTATCCAAACATGTTTAGCCTATCCATGCTCACATAGACCACCCTCCCAGACCCATTCACATTAGTGCCGCCATGTTGAGCTGTCCTGCTCTCTTTCTCCCTCTCTCTCTCTCTCTCTCTCTCTCTCTCTCTCTCTCTTTCTCTCTCTCTCTCTCTCTCTCTCTCTCTCTCTTGTTCTCCTATCTCCCTTTACTAACTGCCCAGGCTATTTAATTAACTTCCATGAGTCTGAGTCATATATCATGCAGTCCTGTCACCTCTCTGGAAAAAGGGAGATTTTTTTCTCGTCTTTTGTGGCTGAGATAGCAGGATGGTGCGGAGAGAAGTTATATAAGAGACAAAGCGGTTGATGCACAATGAGACCCCCCCTCCCTCTTCACTCTCTCTTAGAACAAATTTGGAACAAATGCTCATATCAGCACAGTCCCACCGTGTTTATCCCCATCTTCCTTTAATTCTCACGGGAGAAGAGACGCCGCACGGAAAATGGAGGCCTTGGTCAATTTAAAGGAGAGAATCAAGTGCGTCAGACAGCTCGGACGAAAAATCAAATCAATGTTGTCAGCGGCCGACTCTTAAGAGGCCTGTGTTAAAAAGTTTTAGGTGAGAGAATTAAAGGCAAATGGCTGACTGGGTTCGGGTCCAAGTGGCTTCTATTGCTGCTGCTATTGCCCATTAAGATCAAGGGAAATTAAAAGTGACTGGTGTGGGTTCTCTGATAGCTGTTCTGAGCCAGGGAGCAAGAGAGAGACCCTGAATGTGGTCTGTGAGTCGAAGTTCACTAATCTTTGTTTTTTAAAATGAACTTTTCAAGAATTCTGTAATACACGGATGAACATTTAATGTTTCAGCATATATGTAGTGCTGTTATAATAAATATATTATAATAAATACATAATAAATTTGCAAGCGCATCTATGATTTGTGTTTAAGCATAGGCCACAGTTCAAACAACAGGAAGTTAATATAGAGAAACATATATTTTCTTTTCAGCAGTTTTTCCATGTTAACGCTTTTGTACACACTAACATCACAGAAATATTAAGAAAGTTAAGCCGACAACAAGGTTACTTTACGTCACAACATACTTAACTACTAGGATCGTCTTGCCCTGTTCCAAAAATGCTTTTTCATGACCTACAGTATAGTTATAGTTTAGCGCTAAGCGCCATCTTGGCATATTAATAGTAGTTTTGTGTTTTGCGTGGCATCACGAAATTACATTTAACCGTCGCTGTGGATTCATTTATACAAAATGCGTGAACTTTACTTAAGAAAAACATTACATAATCTTTTTACAACTATGCATTTTGTGGAGCCATTGGAAAAGAGACTTTCCACTGCATTCAAGGTATTTCTTTTAACGATATAGCCACTGTCCCACCATTGGGCCGATCTTGTTCTCAATGGCTAATCGTTCCATTTCGTGACTAAAGAAATACAATCAATTATATTTTTACTCTAATGTATTTCTATACACTAAAGAAAATGTTCAAATTAATTGGCAAGAGAAAAGAATGCTGTAAAAGTAAATAAGAGATCAAGCATATTCAATATTGGGTAATAAACCAGTTTAACAATCGGATTGCCAACAAAGAAAAGAAAATGTAACTGACTTCATGATTATCCGAGCCCAGCCCTCGACTAAATCCGTTTTCATTACTGCTAAAGACCATCGCATCATCATCCGTGAAATTGAGTATCCATTTTGTTGTTTCGGACGTGTTACATGACAGCTGTGGAGCCAATTAAATGGCCCATTCTCTCCACCTGAACACTCCCTCTCGCTTCAGCCAGCCAATGAGGCGATGGATATGGATACATATGGTGGCAGCGAGCCGAGGAGACGGGAGAGCTGAGGCAGGCATATGTACCCTAATGTTTCATTTGTTTGTGCAGAGCTCCAATATGGCATTTGAGAGCGGCCTCTAAGCCATGCGTCTTAATAAAGCCACTAGGGTGTGCGATAGGGCCAAAGTAACGAGAGAAACATTTCTATACTCACCTCGCACTTATCTATCAGTGGATGAATCAATCAGAAAGCGCCAATGGTGCACGGGAAAAGGGGTAGATCCTGTGAGGTTAATAATCCAACGGCCATATTACTGCCAGCAGTTTGTTTTGCCCCTGGGTTGTTTCTGTGTTATGGCAGCAAGCTTTGATTTTCTATTATTCTGGAGTACGGAGTCCCATGGCACTTTTTTCTGCCGTGCTTAGCCTCTAAAAGTCAGAGGGACAATTTAGTTTTTGGAGTGTCTTTATTTGTGCCAGCTCCATTTTGGTTTATAAGTCTGCTGTTGCTTTTCTCTCCGAAATCGTTTGTCCTCCATCGAGATGTCTTCGAGGCAACCATATTTTTTGGTGTACTCTAGTTGGCTGTTCTAGAGTTATTGATGTCTCATGGGTTCAATGCCATGGTGTGCCCTTTGAAGCGCAGGAACATAGATGGGTTTCTCCATCACAAAAGAATGAAAAGTTCTTTGTAGAAAGTTTTTCTGTAGCAACGGGCTGTAATTGTGCGTTCGCGTCAGGTCAGGATTACAGTAATTAAGAGTTTTCAGCATTCGTTTTCATTGAACTCGTAATTACAACTGTTACCTGGCTTTCTTTGTTCTTAAACATTTGGCAGGAACATACGGAGGTGTACGATTCATGTTATGCTTAAATATTGTGCTGCCGTTAACAACAAATCCACATGTCTATCTATTTTTTTGATATGAGCTTTGCCATAGAAACAAATTATTTAATTCTATAATTCAGTTCTATAATTTAGTTCAATAGTTCTGTGAACGCAGCACCATACAGTTTTTGCTTCTAAAAAGAATATTGTTTTTAAGACCCGAAAAATACTTTGTGAACACAGATGCTTCTAGCTAAACTAAGTTTGATTTCACACATGATTGCATTTTGAAATGTGTTGTAACTCTCAATGGGCAATTTTGCTGCCATTGACTTGAGTGTATTTTTCTATAGGCAGTTTGACTTTCTTTTAAAGCAACTGTTGTTATGGTGAAGCAACAGACTGAAGAGACTTGAGGGAAAAGTTAAAGTTCATTTAAAGTGGCCATAACTGAAAAAAATACTGCATATCTCATGTTAATCTTACATACAGTATAGTATCGTCCAGAAGAGTCTTTAGTTTGATCACATTTATAAAAGACAGATACAGCTGTACGAATATTTCCGAAAAACATAAGGGGGGCGGAACTTAAGCATGTGCGCACCCATTGCCAACAAAACACAGACATATGACGTATGTTTCACTTACGCACGGTTCATGTCCGGCATCTTTTATAGGTGGGACTCCGCCATCTTTCAGTTTCAAATGATCTCCAAATCCAGCAATATATCCACCGTTAATATATCATCATCACTAAAATGCTGTGAACAAACAAATACACCTCAACTTCTCTCACTATCACAAGAGTAGCGAGCTGCAGCTGCGGGTCTTCCTATCGCTTGTCGGTTGAAGCGTGGGCGGGCTATTTCTTTCTCCTTGCCGTGGGCGTTCTTTTCCAGGAGAATTGCCTAAAAAGGGACTAAGAAAAGTTGTTACGAAACAGATTTTCATTTGAGAAAAACACTTTCCTTAACATAAACGCACTCTAGGGGAGTGTATCGGGCAGAGAAATACTACGTCATACGTCCAACTCATTTTTTGACAAGTTGACCACGTTAAGCATGAGAAGACGGCACGTTTAACAGAATAAAGTCAGAATACACGAAACACGGTTGCACTTCCCCTTTTAATAATAGTTATGTATATCATGCACAGCCACCTTTATTGCCCGGTTTAGTTCTAGGTTGGCTACTGCCGCAGGAACACATTAAAGGAATAGTTCACCCAAAAATTCTGTCATCATTTACTCACCATCAGATTGTCCCAAAAAGTAAACATTTCTATGGTCAGCTAAACACCAAGGAAGATATTTAGAAGAATGTCAGTAACCACACAGATCTCATTGACGGGTATTTATTTTCCCTACTATGACAAAAGATGGGGGATGAAATCTGGTTACTGACATTCTTCCTAATATATTCCTTTGTAAGGGTAAAGATAAAGTAAATGACAGAATTTTCTTTTTTGGGTGAACTATCCCTTGAATGCATGCTTTAATGTGTTTGCAACCCTTGAGAACATGTTTCTTGTCTGAAAGGACATTTTTATTATTATACTCGTCTTCGGCCTACCAGTGTGCTCACAAAGGCATGAAATTTAAATGGTAAGAAATAAATAAATAAAAACCTTTATTAGGGCAGATGTCTAAATGGTTTGTAAATTAGAAATGGACAGTTGTGTTGGCACAATTCCCAAGAGAAAGCTTTAGAAGAGCTAGACTTTTTATATTATGACATCAGTTATAACCAGCCTTCCTCATTGCTGCTTTTGGTTTTATAAGCATTGCTTTTACATTTAGCGTAGGTCATCTTTTGCATAGCGGATGGGACCTAATGTTCTGTTGCTGCACAAACAAACATTGCTTGAGGCTTGAAGTATTTGATGAGGGAGCAAAAAGAAGTTGTTTTTACATGTATGCATATGGGGGTTCAAAGGGTTGAAAGTGTAGATGAAAATGAATTTAATTTGCATCTTTGAAAATTTTGAAAGGTGCTCACTTTGGCCTGCTAGCACTGAAATTATAATCCCACCCTCCATGCGATTCGCAGTCCAAAGCCACGGTTCCTCCAAACACAAATGTATTTTGTAAATCCACATAAAGAATTATACACTAAATCCATTAATTCTTCTCGAAGCATGTACAAACCTGTCCGAAAGAAAGAAAGTAACCATGGTACCGTCTTTCAGACCCTTTGCCTGCCGCAGCCGTCTCCATTGTGTGAAAGCTGAAACCATGCAGCTGTTGTCATTTCGTAGGAAAGTTTGACTGTTGCTTATTGTCCACCATTCTCTCTACATTGACACAAGTGATGTGAATGCACTGATGACATATGATGTCTGCGTGAACAGGGTGCGCAGTGGTATGCAAAATACGTTGGCTGAAAATGTACACATGACCAGTCACAGCGTTCGGCCAGAACGTTTTGATTGGGTGAACGTTTTTGGGTCCTACATCTTTCACAGACGATATATAATTATACAAATATTATTTGACCTATAAACTTCTTGATTGCTATCATGATGTAAAGAAATATCCAACTAACATGACAAAAAAAACATTTCTGAACAGGATCACCCACCCTGCCTTTAAAATAGTAACCTCAAAGTGGGCTGGAAAAAATCCTCACGCTGCGAAGAGAATAAGTCTGGATAGAGGTAAACATTACGCAAGGGTTATTCCCCACCATTCATTTACCATTTTTAATCAGATGCATTACTGAAAACGCTCCCGGGCTTCCCACCTTCGGCTGTCATCTCAACTCTGTCTTTCACAACCTGTTCTTTCTTATTCGCTACCTTCGCTCCAGCTGTGGCGTGGGAGAAATCATGCATGAAAAAATATTCAGACCAGCCATAATTGGCCATACACACATAAACACACACATCACAACAGTGCTTCAAGAACCGTAAGAGGTTTGTAAACAACGCGCCGACCGTTTTTTTGCTCCGTGTTTGAATGACAGTAATTCATACAGACACTTTCATTTGGGGATGGTGCCATCCTTAATTCTCTCATAAGGTGACCTAAATGACTCCATTCTAACTTATTTCCCCTAACTGCCCATCTTAAAGTGACTCTTAGCGGAGGTTATGGTTCCTGTCGGTGGGCGGTATCCAGAGGATGGAAGGTTCCAGAATTGTTGTCTCTTGGCAAAAAAAATAGGGGACTGTTTAAAATGGGATTGGATTTGAAGGTCTATTTTGGGCCAAGGTGGCACTCACCAGTATTAGGTGACATAATCCATGAGGACATGTTGACTAACTGCATGCCAAAATAGAATTTGAGTAATTTGGCATGGGGTGACGTGATAAAAGCATTTAGAGGACGAATACGTTTCAACAGAAGAAGGGTGAAATGCAAAACGGCAACTGACCTTCACTGAATGTTAAAACATCTCAAAAGAAACTCTGGATGGAGATTTACAAAGATTAGAATGCCCCTGCCCTGATCTTAAAATTGTTTACAGTATTTTCACGTCCTGTCTGTGGTGTTTTAGCATCCTCTTAAAAAGAAAAGGCAGACTGAGTACCAGTGGCAGTGTCACCCCAAAAAAAATTTTGCTGTTCACTTTTTATTATTAAACAACTGTGACACTTAATGCTGTGTTCACACCAAACGCGAATGAAGCGTTTTACTTGTGTAAATTACATACAAAGTCAATGCAAAGACGCAAACTCACACCGGGAATCGAAAATGATGCAAAGCGTTAAGAATTTTCACCTAGAGCTAAAAAAATCATGCAAAGAGCTCATTGACACCTATTGTTTGACGGGTCAGGATGCCCGAACACACTCCCCATGTTTTTGGCGTCACTCACGTGAAAATAACAAACTAATCTCGCTAGTAATAAAGAGCTAAGAGTGCGTTCCTCCATGTTTGGTGTGAACAAAGCAGAAGAAACTTGTAATGTCTTATAAATGCTGCAGTTCATAACTTTTGTCTTTATATCGCCCTCTCTGTTTAAAACATAAAATTGCAGGTTATGTTACATGCTTACCTTTACAAGTCAAAGTCATACTGACATTTCCGGCAAAATCGTACCTGATAACTCAACTTCATGTCACTATTTTACAGTTTACTTCGGTTTATTTTAATAAAAAGTTTTTCGAATTGCAGCTTAAAATTCAAAATATGGTCGGAACTGCTATGCACTGTGCTCTCCAGATGCTCATGACACATATAGAAGACTTTGGTTTGATCTTGTCTGGAAAGAACGGTTCACATTCTTCTTGCAAAAGGCGTATTTTATTCCGAACATAATGTTCCCGTAAATGTTTTTCAACACCATGAGTGCATTCTGCATTTGAACTATAGTGTCAAGTAGACCTCAAGTATAACTTGTAACTGCATTCTATTTCGCTTTGAACACTATGGAAAAACACTTGATTGTTCGGAAAGCCTTATGTAAACAGGCGTTTAAATCAGAAATATGTTAGCTCTTGCATGTAGCCTTTCACAAGCACACCTCTCAGGGGTTCTTTTTAAGGCTAGTATTGATCCTGTAATGTTTTTTAATTTAACATGTCTCCAATTGACCAGTCTTTATCTCCTCAGACTGTCATTAATGCGCCTCTATTATAGAAGGACATATCAGCAGAGGTGTTTATGTCTTTGAGAATGATCGCATTGGTAGATGTTTCAATGCTGGAAATAGAATGGTCAACATTATGTTCTGGATACTGCATTCCACCCAAAATGAGCCTGTCAAGACAGTGTGATGGATCTGCCATGCCTTAGCAAATCACAACCAAAATATTTATTCCATTGCCACAAAACCAGGGAGCAAAGTAGTCTTCAAGTGTGACAGTTTTTATTAAATCCTGCTTACGCAAGATAAAAAGTGATCAAGCCTCATCAAAGAGGAAAAAGATGCAAAAATTGTATTCCATTCCCAATTAGATCATAGGAAAGATCTGGTACACACAAAAAAGGACTTGTTATGCTTTAGCCTCTCACTAACAGAGGACAAAAATCCAGCATCACCTTTCTCAGGGTACAACAAGTAACTCCCTCTAGACAAACATACACTGAATTTATAAGAGGTGGCCAGCACCATGAAAACAAAAAGGAGAGACAAAACAATACAAATTTTCACAACAATAACAACACATCCCTGAAATGAACAAAATACATTTAACTAAACTTAGAGCCATGGATAAACTTTAGTCAATGCAAAAATAATTATATTAAACAAACTCACATTGATCAAGACATCACATTTTCCAATGTCCCCTCTAATACTTGAAAGTTGGTGCAGTCTCATTTCCTTAGAATTCCAATAAAACAGATCAACTTCCTGTTTGAATCTCTTTGTCTCTAGGCTGGTCCATTCCAACAACACACCAGGTATTCAACATTTCAAGTCATCTTAACTATAAAATGAACTTTAACAATTCAAGCTAAGTTTTTATAAATCACATTCTAGCCACAGAGAAATTTTAACTGGTTTTAATGTTTTTATCTTAAGCCACATAACTAAGCCCGTGCACTGACTCAGTACAATGACAAAATAAAAGATCTTAAACCAAACCAATGTAGTAATGTCCTTTTTCTATCAATCGATGCAAAGATAATGGTATCAGAATTGTGTGGCCCAAATCCCGGCCATCACAGACAGCTAAAACCCAAGACAGCGTGTGCATCGAAAGTCACGTATTAACAATAATTTGTGATATTGCAAAACACACAATTATTGATATAGTCTTAATTGTACATCACGTAAAAAATAAGAAAATAAGAGAAAACGCAAAATAAACAAAGATACATTTGATAATATTATTTTAATGATAGCATCGTTATTGTGAATTCTTCTGGCCACGATAACCATGTAGTGATAGCATGATATTGTGACCGCCCTAATGTAAGTAACATTTTGTAGTTGATGGAAACTAGCAGACACAGAAATATAAAAAATGATGCAGGAAACAACAAAGACAGACGAAGTAAGAGTCACATAGGGACAGTGGTGATATGCTGTTCTGACAGCGATCCATCACGTGGGCTTGTTTGTGCAAATGTTTGTTGAGATATGCCCTGTCAACCCCCACATATACCATTACTTCAATTAATTATTTCATCCTTGTTAGCATATCAGTCTTTCCTCTCTCCCTGTTTATATTGTTCAGCCACTGTGCTTCAGTTACGGTAAAATATTTTTTTTAGTTGTCAGGCCCAACAGATTTTGTAACTGATAAAAAAAGAATGAACAAATTCATAAATCAAACAGCCGGAACTTTAATGAAGTAATGTAGTTTATGTGCCTGCTGATATACTTCCTCCTGTTCCACATCTGGAGATAAAAAGCTTGTCCTTCAAGCGAGCTAATGTGCCAGATTTGTGTCCAAGAAGTTTTTTTATAAAATGTAAGCACAAAGTCTAGTACGATTTCTAACTTTTGTCTGCACAAGAACCATTTAGTTAGATGAGAAGAGATTGTTTGACATACAAAGCGAGTTTTGTATGATATTTTATGGGTTTATCTGATGTAGCTGATACCACAATCCTCAAAACTCAAGCCATTCATCCAAGATGGCCGTTTTTCTGGATATAACATAATATTATAGTTAAGTGTTACAACCGTTTGTAAATGTCTATCGTAATGACACAGTCATTCATCAGCGTGGTGGTTTTATACGAGTGGTGTTTTCATACGCGTAAATGCAGTGTTATCCTCTAAATTACTATTATTATATTGATTTATCTGAAGCCTTTGATTATAACGTCTGTCTTGTTTTTACTTTTTCTCTCCTGACCTCTCTTGCTCTCAGATCTTTCTAAATGCAAATTCAATCCGTTTCGGCAATCTTCCACATGGGAGTGTGGACCCCTTGCTTGGTCCGGGGACCACGTACCCCAAACAGACTGTGTACGAGGTGTGTGTATGTCCCAGTGGCAAGCTTTATCTGTCTCCTGCAGAGAGCTCCTCCACCTGCCAGACCACCAACAGTGTGTGTCTCTGGAGCTGAGAAAGGTGGGTGGGCAGTGGACCACCCAGCACCAGAAAGGCCTTCCTTCACCTTTTCTCTCCCGCTCCTTTTCTTTTCAAGTCTTTTAATCAATAATTCATATTTTGTTTGATCTATCCATCTCTATCTATCATTAAGCTGTCTGTCATCATTAAAGCCCCACATTCTGCACTTTCTTTTACTTTTTTCTCTCTCTCTCTCTCTCTCTGTCTTTCTCTCCTCTCATCCTCTCTATCCTTTCAAATGGAAATCAGGAATCATTGGACGTATCTCGGCTCAGTTGACGCCACATCTTCCCAATCTGTAAATGGAGCAGAAACTCTCGTCGTTTCTATTTTGTCTCTCTTATTTTTATACGGACGTCTGACTCCGTGGAGGACTGCGAGTGTGTGCCGGGATGCCGGACTGCGCCTGTAAACGAGCACACACACAGCGACCCGCGAACGAGTGTGTGTTTTTCTAAAGAAGATTCAAAAGGTGCCTTTGCTACTGTTAGTAAAGCACATCACCTGTTACGCTCCCTCCACGTACAGTTAAAGAAACTGAGCGAAAGAACTCTTACCTTTGTTCACGGGTCGACTACGACGAACTTCTTTCCTCTTGGATGTTTCTTTTTGGAAAAAAAAGCACAAGATTATGCCATGTATATAACAACATGAATAAATGAAAATAAAAAGAGAAAGTTTATTTTAAGAATTTTGTATTCAAGAATGCTTGGTAATGTTTCTTTTTTTATGGTTTAGTTCTCATGGTCATGTCTACATGTACTATGGTGAGTCGAACAATGTTGATTTTTTTATACAATTTTCTGTTATCAACCAAATTAAAATGTTGATTTGTGTTTAGGTCCTGACAAAATTGATCCTGCCAATAGAGGTCCCGGCGACTTTTCTAAACAATGTGTTTTTTTTTCAAGTTGTCTTGGTTATTCCTTTCTCACATTGTAGAGCAAAACTCAATATTGCAAGTTTAATACTAATATTCATTTATGCATTATTTATTGTTTTCTTTGTTTAGGGCTATGGGCCATTGCACTTGGGTAAATTAAAATATGATTTAGATGGTCATTTCTGCAAAAACCATCCCACGGTGAATGAAACGTAAACTGCCAATGTGGAATAACCATTAGCGTTCTGTGTTATACAGAGCATTATACAGTTATGAGAAAGAGTTCGAGACCCAATTGAAATGATATGCATGTATGCAAGAATAGCTCCATAAAGGTAATTTCAGTATGATAAATAAGTAAATAATGATTAAGGAAAGTTCTATTTCACAAACAACATGCACACATTTAGAAGCCATTGATGTACAAAAACTAATTCCAAAAAGGTCATTAACCGTACTGCACATCAGTAACAACAGTCATCCAATAACACTTCTGTTTATGGTTGTTATGAACCTATGACACACAAAACATTGACTGAGGATTTTGAAATCAGCTTTGTGTAGTTGCATGGATTTTGGCGAAATACAGTAATTTACTGTAAGCATACTGTTAATCTAAGTTTACAAATGAGCTCCATACATTGTTTTTCTAGGTGACCAGCTGTCTCCTGCCATCTATCACTGAAATTGAATATCCCCCAAAAGATACCCAAACCCCATACGCCCTTATCAATGTTTTAAATGTGTGAAGATACTTGTACTAAATCATGAAACACCATCATCACCAGACAGGTGAACTTGCAGTAGTATGAGGTGCTTACCGTCAATATCACCATTTATTTATTTTCATGTTGTGTTCGGTTGGAGAGAGGTTTCTCAAACTCAAACAAAGATATATTTTCTTATAAATTCTATGCAATGTGTTTGTAAGGTTGCTGTGAGGTTGGACTATGATTCAGTTATAGAGTTTAAAAATAATGTTCTAGATTTTCTTTTCATTATAACTCAGTATTATTATTATTATTTATACGCTCAGATTAAACTGGCTCGTACAAATAATGACTTTGAAAGAAATTAAAAATAAATGTGAGATGATACACAAATGCAAATATGTTTATTTGGAAAATTAAATATCTTTATTTGGGAAATGAAACCAGGCACTCTCGCTTTCTTCATTTTCTATGTCTTCATGACAAGTTTCTAATGCCTAACGTTCGGAGAGAATTGTTGATTTACCATTGGAAAAGTTTTGCTACGATTCTCCCCCTCTCTGTCTTTATATTTTTTGTTCTGTCAATTTTTCTATCAATTTTCGACTAGAATGGGTAGAGGCAGAGAGATGCAGTCTTTGAGGCTTTTGGATCAAATTTACCATGAAATTGAACATCTTCATAATAGTATGAGGTCAGTGCTTTGGTTAGGACACGCTCTCTTCTCTGACACCTCTAGTCTCATTTGGAAAAACAAAATGGTCTTAAAAACCTTAAGAACTCTGTGTGAGGAGCTAAACATCAGAGGAGAGGGAGTTCCAAATCTATATTTCTCGGGGCCATAAAAACTCTTTTTATGTGTGTGTGTGTTCGAAATACTGGCCTATTATTAAATGTGTTGAGTGCAAGAACAAATATGGTTTAGGGGTGTTTTTTTATGTACTCATTTTAAGTTGTTAAACTTTCCCCCTTTTAATGTGTTTTGAAAGTAAAATTTTAAATGAAATGTCATTAAATCTGTCTTAAAGGGCTTTGAAAAAACCTTGTTGAGTCTTGAGATGCAGGTTTTTCTGAATATATTTTTTTGAGTGCTTGACGTTTGAAGGGTTGATTCGACATATTAACCTGAGCAATTTCATATATTTGCATCAACAAATGAAATTTCAAATTAAAATGATCACACAAGGTTTCTAAACACTTCCTAGGACAATAGATCACAAAACAGATCAGTCCCTAAATATATGTACACAATCTTATGAGATTAGGAGCATAAAATATAGGTATGTGTATTTATTGCTATAAACTATATATTATACAATCCTAAATGTTTATAATATGGTAACACTGCTGCAATTAATCATTTTATTGATTCTGCATTGTGTTATCTGCTCAAAAAATACTGGAAGATGACAATTTTAGATATGTTTAATGTAAGAAAATATAAGAATTAAGTAGGTTTATGTTATGTTATGTTAAAACAAGAGAAATTAACTTAAAGGGTTAGTTTACACAAAGGTGTTCTGAATTTGTGTACATTTCATGTTCTAATGAAAACAGAGAAAGATATTTGGAAGAAAATTTGTAATCAAACAGTTCTTGGCCACCTTTGACCATAGAAGGAAAATTACAATTTTAGTAAAAAAGTGCCCCAGAACTGTTTGCTTTCCTACATGTATCAAAATATATTTTATGTGTTCAACAGCATTTCTTGCCCTAGCCCTACGGTTCAATAGTTTTGTCTTAATTAGAATAGAACGATGTCGTTGCCTCAGGAGCCAACCCGTTAATAAAAAAGTTTGACACAAACATGAAAACAAAAAAACTGACCGAGTTTAATTCATAATTCACCATGTTTATAAACAACACTGGCAGCAGCGCAGCTTCTTGTGGGAAATGCTGCGCCTTGGTTATGACATCCATAAAAAGTTAACTGATTTTTGGGAGCGCTCTATGAAGGCTGTCTTACCGGTAAATTGACAGAATGCGGTTGCTTTGGTGAACAGCACTTTTGTGTATTTACCATTAATTGACCAGTATTGCTGTGTGAAAACGGCTAATGGGGCCAAGAACTGCATACGTTTCATACAGTATATCCATATGTGCGGAAATTGATCCCCCAAATTGGGTGACATGGATACTCTGTAAGACAATCCGGCTGTGCCGGTCACGCCCTAATTAGTGCCCTATAAAACACCCATATGGGCGTGCGTTCTTTGTGGTATTTTGATCGGAACGTACACTGCAGCAGCCTGAAGGTGACGAGATCTCTTCACTCAGAGACCAAAGGTTAGACCGTAACGTTCTCAATGTATATCCATATGTACGCCAAGGGATGGTGCAGTGACAAATGAATTATATACAATATTAACATATTTACAATACTGGGCAGATGCTACCAAAATCCCATACCTTGCTGTGTTCCCAAATGAAAGCCCCAACCGGAGCAGGGGCTTAACTTATCTAACATATCCTTGCCCCCAGCACTAGGTCCCAAAAAGAGCGACTGGCTGCCACATTCAGTCTATAAAACCTATTAAAGGTGGATGGTGTAGACCATGTGGCTGCCCCACAAATATTCTTCTAAGAGGCTCGATGCCATAAAGCCCAAGATGTTGCGACCCCTCGAGTCGAGTGGGCCCTTAACCCTGGTAACGGTGGTCCATCCTTCTCTTTGTAGGCCGTCTGAATTGCTTCTACTACCCAGTGGGAAAGCCTTGACTTCGATAATGGCTTTCCTTCTATTTCACTAAATGACTTTGTCCGCCGTAGATGGACTGACAATGCTCTCACCGGGCATATTAGTGACTTTTTCCATTCCGTCCCCTCATTTCTTGAGGAAGAACTAGTGGATGAAGTTCAACCTACTGTCTAAGGTGTAGGTCGGACAACACTTTAGGCAATAAAACTGGGTTAGGGTGTAATACATAACCACTGCATCCTCTGGCATGAACGTACAGTAGCTTTCATGTACCGACAGAGCTTGGAGTCCCCTGATCCTTTTGGCTGAAGTTATAGCCAGAAGGAAAGCAATCTTTAAGGACAACCATTTCAGGTCGGTCAATTCAAGGGGGTCCAATGGGGGTTGTTGAAGTGCCCTTAAGACTCGATCTTAGTCCCACTGCGGTTTGACATGTCTAGTACTGTGTGCTGTACATCTTAGAGCCCCCTTAAGAAATTGGGAAGTCGGGCTACCATAGCGTTCTGATAGTTTGTAATCTCTGTTTAGAAAGGTAAACTAAATTCAAGTTTATCTTTTATTACCCCACTGGCAGATTTTTCACGAAGTTGTAATCCAACCTTTCCGCGATGTGTTCTCTTAATTTTTTTTTTTTTTGCATTTTGCTGGGTTTTCACAGACGTGGTCACATCCGCTATATTTTCTCTGCTGTATATTAAGTTGAGATAGGCCACACTATATATTTAACCGAAGCAAAAACACTTTAGCTTTAATAACCCAGTTTCTTTAATTATTACTTGTCTAAGGCAAAACAGCTGTTTCAATATAGTGAATAAATGTAAAATGTAGTGGAAAATGTAATAAAATTATGTTACCTGGATTAAATAGCAATTTATTAATTTTATTGCATTTTCATCCCATTCTTAATAATAAAAAAAGACTTACTGACATTTAAGAAGGGATAAACGTATGAAATAAAGAATAGCGAGGTAAAGGCTAGCCACACACGCATATTAAGACTACTTACAAACACAGATTTTAATGTACCTTTGATATCTGTACCTGTCTGCTTCCTTCTTTCTCTCTTTATTTCTTTAGTAAACTCGCACCGTGAGACCAAACACACACGATCTTCAACAGAAATCAGAACACAGTATTATTCTTATAATCAGAACAGGTCTAGTATTCCCAACATTTCAGTGTACTGTTTTAGTCAGGGGATGGGTGTGTGCTGCTTATGTCAGATCAGACTTCTATCCCCTGTGTTATTTTTCATGACATTAAATGAAGACACTGTAATCTTTACTCGCACGAGAACATGCAGCATCTACAGTAAAAAGTTTGTATAAAACTACTGGCCAATTTGGATTGTATTTAAATGATGAAATCACTCTGATGAAATAAATTTACTCATCTCCTATCTCAAATGAGCCTTTACAAAGTGAACTATGAAAGTAGAAAAATAGGAAAAAGTAGAAAGCAATATTCATGTGATAGTTTAGGCAAACGATTCCCAAAAAGTGTTCATACCCCAAGGGGTACTTGAAAAGATTTCTATTTTGTTTTGCTAAAACTATAAAAAATAAATTATGGCTTAATAATTCATAAACGTTGAGCTTCGAGGGTAATTCGGCAAATGACTTTACATTTGTTAAACGTTCCATCTGGGTTTTATTTATAAGTTAGCTGTTAGATCTTTTCTGAGTAAGTTTAGCTGTTATTGCCTCCAGAAATGTCAAAACTTGTGAAAGTCAAAAAAGCTCAGGTGTCTCATTAAAGGGAGAGATGGGATGAAAATGTGGAAGTGTGTTGTCTTAATTGTTGTTTTTAAAATTGAATCATTGTAATAATGGCAATGCTGAATGATACTAGTAGTAAAATGAGTCAGAATCAAGCATTTATGCAGATGAAGCCTTACTGATGGGGCTGTGAGAGTACTTACAGCAAACAACAACATAAGCTATTAAATCCGTTTCTTGGAACAGAAAAATGATTTGTCTTTGATTACATATCATAAAGACAGTAAAGATTTCAGTTTAGCCATACCAGGATTGTATTCGTCACCTTTAATGGTCTTGGTTGTAACACCCTCACGTCAAGAAAAATCTTCTGTGTTTAGAATTACGTTATTCCCGGTGCACATCTGCCGTTATGGCACACCATAGCGCAAAAGCTAATGTGAGCGCTTTCAGGCATATTAAATCAGATTAGGCAGGCAATCACCTGAAACAATGTGTCTAGCCATGAGCCTCACTGCCCCATCACAGCCATTCAACTGCCGTCATTTATTTAATGTAATAGAATGTAATTCAGATTGTAATTTAGAATGATTAATTGTATTATACTGTAGGAACATCAGTGATCCCAAAGGGAACATCAAGATGGCTACTGTCAGTAATATTTGCCTGACTGTCTGCTTCATGTTTACAGAAAAAGCTCACATCTGCCTCAATAACTTGTTACAAGAACATACCTAAAAGCTTTTATTTTTCTTTCTTTTCTTTCTTTCTCTCTCTCTCTCTCTCTCTCTCTCTTTCTTTCTTTCTTTCTTTCTTGCTTTCTTTCTTTTCTCTAAAATTTAGAACTTCAGACACTTTTGTAGTAAAAGGGCAATTTTTCACTTTTCTCCCCACAGAAATAAACTTTGATTAGAGATTATAAGGTCAACAAAATATTGATGCATCCATCAAATATATATTCCAGGCCTCTCACAGCGGATCGCAGTACCCATGTGAACCTGTTAATAGGGATTATACTAAAGTGGTTGAATCCAAAGGTGTGTGAAAGATGTTCCTGACAGAGAGTGTCCTGCTTTATATTTGATCTTGGTTTGGATGTACTGTGAGGTCCAAATTTGTTAAAATTTGGGAATAATAAATATTATCTTTATCAAAAACATTGTGCCTTTAAAGAGATGGTTCACCTTCAAAATTAAAATTCTGTCATTATTTACACACCCTCTTGTCATTTCAAACCTGTATGACTTTCTTTCCTCTGCAGAACGCAAAAGAAGACATTTCGGAAAATGTTGGTAACAGAAAAGCGTTTGTCCCCATTGACTGGCATTGGTTTTGTGTCCATATGGGGACCAACCGTTTTTGGTTCCTGACATTTTTCAAAATATCTTCTTTTTAAAGAAGCTCCTCAGCAGGTATGTTTTTATGTTAAATGAGACAAAATGTGATGTGTCCCAATATTTTTGTGCATGTATGAGTATATAAAAATTACTATTTTGAAGTAAACGTTTAGATTTAAGGTCATTTTAAACTTCCTAGACAATAATGAGAACATTCTGTTTCCTTGGAAACACTCCTGACAGTCTTTCTGGTTAATAGCAGCAATTTGACATTATACAGCAATTACAGAATTTAAAATGAGAATTTTTTAACAGATATCTAACACTGTGAACTATTGGAGTCAGCTATCATGTTCCCATAATGTCCCACAGCTACTTAATCACGGTTTTCCGGTCTGTGGCTTGAAGACGTTGATCTCTTTAACTTTGTTTTGTTTACCTCCTTCATTTATAGCAACCAAGGTATTTAAGAATCGGATCACAAAGCAGCGCACCAGCTCAAGGGCAAAAGTATTTTGGAAGTATTGTTCTGCTGAGTGCTTTGAAATTGAAAGGTGCTTTTATTTTGTCTCTGACATTCCATCTTCATCATCGTGACATCGCCATTGTAATACAAATGACTTTATCATGCACTATTCTTTCAGTTTCCATTCTCTGTAATGTACCTTTTGACGTTTACCTTTGTAACAGCCCAAGAGTTTTATAGGCCCAATTTTGCTGTCAGTATGGCGTTTCCTATCACAGAGGAAGCAATTAAATCATTTTTGGGGGAATCGAATCATGTCAGAGTGCTAGAGTTAGTCTTTTGGCTTTTCATGTAGTTCATTTTTTGTGATTTCTTGTTGGATGAGGTTTGAGAAAAATTGCTTGCTTTTAATAAATATTAAAATTTTTAAATAAAAATGTTTGATAAATATACTGGCTATTTGCTCATGTTGACGTAAAAAATGTAGAGCTCTAAGGTCTGTTTTATACTTTTTTCCGTTAACATCAATTCCACAAATCTTTCCCCAAAAATGCACAAAAATGTCTTATGCACTTATGCTTTCAATAATCCACATATTAAAAAATCCTTCATATATCTCACTTCAGCCGCATCCATCTGCCCATATGTAATGCGAATCCTGAATTAAAAACACCTCATGGCTCATTTGCTGGATCTGGATGTGTCTCATTTGAATGTATGATTTAACATTCTAAACATTATTCATGTGGTAAACTTAGTGTGAAAGGTTTCGACATGGAGAGCGATTCTCTCTATAATTTCCCGTTTAGGGATAATCTACTCATGCACAGACAACCCGGTATCCAGCCTGATCTCATGGAATTCTTAACTACTATACGAGATGGCTATCTCTTATAAATTTTCACAAAGTAAATTGAACAGAAACATAGAAGTTTTAGTTTAAAAAAAAATAATGACGCCCCCATACATAAAGCAAATCCTACTAATAAATACAAATAAGATACGAATATACAAATAAAGACGAAATTAGCCACCTCATATGCTGAAATGAGTACCTGGTGCAGAACCATGAACAACAGCTGATATTAATATGATAAAACTGATACAACAGCTGATATGATTTGTACTTGTAATTTGTGTAATTTGTAACAATCACAATGTGCATCTAGAAAACAAGATCTTCTGTTTCATAAATCAGATGTTAAACATCAAACATTGTTTGATACGCAAGTTATTAAGCAATTGACTGATACAATACATTGTATTTTATTTCACATTACATATTTTTAGCAACTCTTATTTGCTTTTTGTGTGTAAGTGAGAAACAAAACTTTTAAGCTAAAAGAATTCAATGCCTGTTCTGTCAGAAACAGTTCAGTTTTAAATCTCTGTTGAATTCATACAGCATGTCCACAAGGAAGATATCTACTTACAGTACAGTATAGCTTTTGATCATTTCCACCACTGTCCTGACAAGTACAGTACAAATAGAGGATATCCGACTTAGATTTTTCATCCTTTTAATCACCTCATATAGCCTATTGATATAAAAGTTCCATCCAAGATCTTAGAACAAGACACTATTCTAGCTGACATTCTTTTGTGAACCGACATCATAAAGTAACCCGATCAGCAATCACACTGCAATAATAATAAACATTTTGTTTCTCTTATTAAAGCAGAGCTAATTGGTATTGCAATAAACTGTACTCATTAAAATGTGTTGATCCAGTACTGATTTTGAAATACGGATCATACCGTTACGATGCTGTCAATTAAAAAATCTCCAAACTGTGTCACAGATGGACTCGTATAGTCAAACCGGCTTTGTTGATTATAATGGGAGCAATTTATTTTGGGCGTGTTGTGACCCTCCGCTTGTGTCTGGTGTAAACACAGTGTGACATTTTGCAATTGATAATGAGCGTGGCTCATTCATTCAGGGTTATATTGTAGGAGTGTAGGAGTATTTTGTATTTAACCCAGGTGTATCGATGCCCTGTGCAGATTTATTAATAATTTTCCACGCTTGATCGACATTTGGAAAATGCGTCTATCCAAAGTAACTTGCAGTGTGTTTACGGCATAATGGAATTTTAACCCATGACCTTAGATCTGCTAAAGCAATGCATTACCATTTGAGCTACAGAAACGTTACGATTTAATATTTGTTTTCATCTTAAATGTCCTGTGTATAAAATTTAGCGTCATCTAGCGGTGAGGTTGTGAATTACAACCAATGCCTCACTCCACGCCTTCCCTCTCCCTTTCGACACAGGACTAACTGTTGTCAAATTTCGCTTCTTTGCCGAAGGATATCCTTTAAAGGTTTCATATGACACCGCTAAAACTAATATTATCGTTTGTTTTAGATGTAATGCAATGTGCATACATGATTTAAGGTTAAAAATGCTGTATTTTTATATGTTTGTATCTCCTCACTGCGCCGCCGCACTGAAACGTGCAGATTTTATACAAAGCTCATCGCTCTGAAAAGGGGGTGTGCTATGATTGACCAGTTAACCAGTACGTAGTGATTGGTCGAATACTGCAAGTGTGTGACAGAAATGTAACGCCTCTTACCATATTGCAATTGTACTGACAGGTACGCCCACCTTATTCGCGTATACATTTGGGCGGTCTTAATCAAATCATACCACGAACTGACAGATTTGTGGGGGTGTGGTTACATGAGGCATCTCAGGCAGGTCTGGGTGAGCATTCGCTTTTAGATAGAATGCATTTTTTGTTCCGTCACTTTAATTTTTGCAATTTTACGTGTCTAATACATGAATGGGCAACTTATAACACACCAAAGACACAGAAAAACACGTCGCACCATACGACCCCTTTCATAAATTACACGCAGCACCTTAAAATTCCAAATAAGAAAAGCCATGGATCATTTTTGATTAATAATCTAAATTACATCTACCATTAAATAAAAGTAGGAAAAATGAAAACAAAGAGAAAAAAAAATAAGATAAATTATAGAACAATCTTTCAAATGCATGTATATGTATATACCGTTACAAATGTGATTTTTTTTTGTTGGTCTGATGAATAACACTGAACTTTCTTTATCAATATAAAACAGTTATAAAAATTAGCGTTAAGACTAAAGGATTCACACCCACATGCTTTAGGGTTGATTTACTATGACAGACCCTGTGTCAAAATTCGTTTCTATCTGAGACAAGCATTCAATTCAGAAGCAAAGTGAAAGAATTCCCACACAGCCATGAACTCATGTACACGAGCCAAACGAGGCCTTGTTTGCATTACGCCCACAATCTGCATTTATTTCTCGAAGAAATTTACATGTTTTTCAATTATGTCTGAATGAACCCAGTCCTGTCCAATAAACGCCTCGTTCCGCTGCACAATTCGTTCAGCCCAGCTGGTGCCCTCTCGGGGTTCTTTTGGAACCGTTTCCGGTCCGATCGACCGACTGACCTGTTGTTGCTTTCTTGTTTTATTTTTTTCATGAGGTGTGCGACACAACCGAGCGCCTGCGCTATTCACCATCACCTAATTGAAAACATCGACCTTAGCATCAAGCGAGATGAGGGGAAATTGAATTATGATCTCCTGTCCTTGAAATTGCCTTTATGATTTCTAGCTGTGGGGATCAAGAGCTTCTGAAGGGTTATTGCAGTTGGGGTTTGGATGAGGGGGGATTGGTCGAGTCCGCTTTGGGTCCTGTTGTAAAGTGCGAGCGGATTTTGAATAATGATGATCAAACTTTCATTATGTCTTTCATCATGTGCCGATGGGAGGAATGGGAGGGGAGGGAGTTTCCCCTCTGGACACATTTCTTTCTGATGTGAAGAACAGAGACAGAAGGAATTAAGAGTTTTGTGGCAATGTTTAACCCGGCCTTTCCCAATCTCGCCCATCCATCTCGCCCACTTCCACCCGTGGATCCGTCGTGCCAAGGGCTACTGTAATGAGTTTGCTTGTTTCGTCCTGCTGCTGTGATTGAGTTATGGGGGGCTAAATGAACTCCACCATGGCGGGTGTCTTTATTAAGCCAAACCCCATTGAAAATGTTATTGAGAACGTTGAGGTCTCATAACTTGATGGTGAATGAGCTAATCTGTGGATCCAACGTTGGTTCATACCACCACATTTTAATTACCAATACCTCTGCACCACTTCTTATTTTCATCCTTGCCCTCTCTTTCAGCCTCTCAGCGTGTCCCGGCCGTTTTTTTGCCCCGTTTTATTAAGCGAGGGATCTTAGAGGTTATACAAGGGTGGTTGTTAGTGCACGCGATGTCTTGAACGCTTTGACTAGAAAATAGCTCTATTATTCCCCGGGCACCTTTGGGTTTTAAAGAAGGAATAACATGGGATGGAGGCTTATTATTTGGAGGATTTGTTATTCATAAAATGCAGTTTTAAGTAGCCCATTTAAAAGCAACAGTCTTTAGACCTGCAGTCCCTGTTGAATTATCTGCATTATTAAGCTGCAATACTTGACGAGCCCTTATGGTTTTAAATCAAGCTGAAGAGCAGGTATATGCAGCATTCCCGGTCTGCATTTACTCACAGCTCTCATAGCCGCCTAGAGAGAGAGGGAGAACGAGCAGGCGATCAAAGAGACATAAAACGCGAACACTTAGATAAGTGGAACAAAGTACGATTCAGGGGGCCGAGTAATAAAAGCAAAATAAATCTCTTTACGTTTAGTTCTTTATTGATTCACGCCATTGTGCCTTTTCTATCAGTCATCATGCGACGTTCTATATCAAATCAGATTTCTGATTGGTTCATTCTGTTCAGGGAACAGGGCTTTGAAACTGCTTGTTTCATATCGAACAGAACAAATCAAAAATTAGGGCTGTCTGTTCACAAAAGCAGTGTTGGTTGTTTCTTTTTTATATAAGTTTAAACTTCTCTTGTTTTATTTTCTTTAAACTTATGCTTCGAAAGACGTCAAGTGGCTTTCTGGCCCCAGAGCTCTGAATGAAAATATTTTATTAATAATTTTGTATTATTTTTATATTATTCATTGATTTCAAAAGCATAGTTATCAGCTTAAGGTTTGAATTTTAGTATATGTGGCTTATCGAATATAGTGAAAGACAACTTTTTAAGTAATCATTTAGAGGAGCTGAGTAAAATTGATCTCTCTGACAAATACAGAAAAAAGTCACAATTTATCTGAATTCCAAAAATACGCAGAAGCCATTACGTGTTGGTTAAGTATTTGGTCCGCAAAGCTTCTCACATTTAAAAGGTCTAAAATGTAATATATCATCAGACTTTGTGACATATTCTTTTTTATGCCGAATTCATCAAGAATAATTCAGACTTAAAATGAAAAGAAAGTTAAATGAATTGGAGAATGCAGACAAAAGGTCTATCACGAGGACAATTAAAATCATTTCAGTCGTTTGTGTTCTGATTATTTTCTGGAAATTTTGCTGCTTTAAAGGGAGATTCCACCCAAAAATGACAATTCTGTCATAATTTATTCACCCTCTAAATTAAAATTCAGTCTTGAATTACAAACTCTAGTTGTTCCAAACCTGTATACTGTACATTTCTTTTTTTGGTTGAAAACAAATTTGGAATTGACAATTCTCTGACATCACTGAATACCATAATAGAAAAAATTGTATCTAAGAGACCCCAGAGCTGTTTGCTGTCCTAGATTACTCAAAATATCCTATTTTTTCTACTATGGTAGTCAATGATGTCCCAGAATTGTCCATTTATACAGGTTTGAAACAAATTGAGGGTGAGTAAACATTTTTTTAATTTTGGGGTTTAAAAATATAAAATGCTCATTTAACTCATTGAAACTGATTCCGCCTGTGTAATATTTAGATTTAGGAAGAATGATAAAGAGCATTCGTTTTTGATATTTTTTAAAGGGGTGCTGCAACAATGTGTCATGCATTCAGACTTCTTTACACTCTAAAAAATGCTGGGTTATTTGTTTAACCCAACAGCTGGGTTGAGCCTGTTGGGTCATTTTGTTGGGTTATTTTCTCAGTGTTGGGTCATTTTATGAGTAACCCAAACGCTGGGTTACCAGACGGGTCCAATTGAGTGACAGTTGAGAGAGTAAACCCCTCCCACTCCTCGACGCCTCAGACCAACTCTACCTTCGCGGGCATTTTGATCCACCTCATCTCGAAAAGCTGTAATTCGGAGAATAAAAGGTATGTTTTACGAGTTTTTAATGTATAAAACTATTACTGTACATCAAAAAAAATGCAAAAGTATGCTAAATTCCGCTGTTCGCATTAGGTTTGAAAGTAACGTTACAATCTAGCTTCGTTAGCTTTGGATAGCTAGTCTGTAACGTTATGCCCACGTTGTTCTAATTTACAGCTTTTTAATAATTTAAACTTCCTTTTTGGTCAACATTTCCCTTTGAAATTTCTGACCCGTGTGAGTCATTTAGTTCAGTAACTTACGCATCTTGATATTAGTTAAAGGTCAACACGAGAGAGCGTCGTGTCAAAAGCAAACATCCAACATTTTTTTTTATAAATACCACTAATGTTTGTGACGGAACGTAGTTTTAAGAGTCTTTTAGAACAGAATCTAGTTGTTAAGAAGTCAAATACGTGATTTATATATAAACATAACGCCTCATTGAGACTTTGTTAAGTTGCTGTCGGAGGTTTGAGCTTCAGGCTGTCAGCAGTTGTGGCACCGCTGAGAGCAGCTCTATCTCGGCCAGTGCTTAGGGAATAACCGCTGGCTCTTATAACGTCAGTGGTTAACCGTGCGATATAAATAATTTTGGGTATATGAAACTAACAATTGTTGGTCTTTTTAGTCTTCTACTTATTCCCGAGTTTGTCGAATTAGTTTAAGTGTTGTGTTAAAGTTTATAATATAATTGTTTTGAGACTGTATTTCACTTTCTGTACTATATCCCACTCTTCTTCTTTTCCCTCACTGACAGGTTGCAGAATAACAGCAAATATTAATGGATCATTCTATTCAAGAGAAAGTCGACTGGAACTTGGATGTTCTCATAACAGGCTTAAAGGTAAACTTGATTTATTCTTTATATGTTTATTATAATCCATTGTGCTCTGGGTAGGCCAGTTTTCTTAAATTCTTCTCTTGTCTCTTGTCTCTTTTTCTCTTTAAATATTAACAAATTGATAAAAGGAAACCCTCCTGCTGGACATCCACTTCCAAAAGTGCACGCCACACTGTTGTCTACAAACTCCCAGGAAAAGAATCCTCTTCAGTAAGACTGCTCCGTGGATGTGTCAGGTTAAGCAGTACTGGAACCGAAAGAACTAACGCTCTTTAAAATGTTTTGTGAGTTTATATGAAGAGGAAAGTTACGGTGTCCCTTTTTCACATCCATAACACTTGTTTCTTTTTGTTTATAGAAAACTTGTGCATAGACTGATATTTTATCATATAAGTGCGGTTCTATCAACAAGGATTTAGTAAAATACTTTTTATAGTGTTTTTATGTTGCATCCATAACACTGGAAATGCCCTAAAGCATTTTACACGTGCCACTTTGTTAACTGTAGGCCTATATGAGTTTTTGAATTGTTAAGTTGTTGAACTATTTATATTTACTTGTGCCACTTTAATAACCTTGTTAAATGTATATGTTAAAATCCAAACTAATGTAATTAATTGATGTTAATTTTCTTTAAATATGTATAAACATACATTTCATCAAAGTGTTTTATATGCCGTTTTATTGTTCATTGAGCATAACATATTGCATGTTTTTATGAATTCCTTTTGTCTTGCATTTTGATCCTTAATAAAACTTTTGATTCTTACTGATGCCTCAAGTAATTCTCTGTGAAATTATTATTATATTTTTAAACATTTCGGGTTTGTTTTAAACCAGCAATGTAATTTTTAAGCAAAAGTTGATTTAAATAAAACAACCCAGCATGTTGGGTCAAAGATTTAACCCAACTGGCTGGGTTAAAATAACCCAACGCTGGGTTTGTCCGTATTTGACCCAACGTTGGGTTACCAAAATAACCCATATTGTTTTTTTTTTACCCAGCCTTTTTTTAGAGTGTACAATTTTAAACGTGCTGTCTTCTCATGCTTAACATGGTCAACTTGTCAAAAATCGAGTTGGCATATAATGTAGAATTTCTGTGCTCATTCCCCCAGCGATCGTACAGGTTTCGGAAAGTTTTGTTTAAACATATGAAACTGTTTTATAGCAATTTGTCTTAGTCCCTTATTGGACCGTTCTTCCGGAAAAGAACGCAGCACGCCCACGCGGCAGCATGGAGAGCAGGAGCATGCACAGGCGTCACTTTCACTTGTGTGCAGAAGAGAGAGAGCATATGTTTGCGATGTTCAGGTGTTTGTTTGTTCACTGCATTTGGGTGATGAATGTTGTATAAACGGTGGATTTACGCTGGATTTGGAGATCGTTTGAAACTGATATATGGAGCCGTCTCAGCGCTAAAAGATGCCGGACATGAACCGCATGCGGTGAGTGCAACTAATGTCTGTCTTTTTGTGACAATGTACATTAGTTCAGCCTCGCCCCCGGACAAGCCGTATGATTTCGGAAGTAATCGTACAGCTATATCTTTCTTTTATAAATGTGATCAAACAAAATACTATTCGAAGATACAACGTTTGCAATATTACTCTATAGGTCCTCAAGATTAATAAGACATTGACAGAAATCTTGTGTGATGGACTGCATTAAATATAATTTTTTGATAGTTGAAAGTGGGCGTTAAAGTAGAATTTATTCAGGTGTTTGGAGGGAAAGGGTTAAAACATTAAAGAGATTCAGCACAGGCAGCGTTATTATTTCAGCTTGATGAATATTAGGCATTAGGTAAATAAATAGGGTCATTTTTGAATCCACTTTGATTTGGAACAAATTACTCATATAAAAATGTTACTCTCAGTTTCGATGAAATAATTTAAATTGGTCAATTTATGTAATAACATCTACTTGCTGTAGTTGCTAGCTGTCTCTTCTCTTTGACATTACTCCGGTATAGTGAAGAAACAGCAGAGCAAAAGAGAAACAGCCGTGAGTTAATATGTTGTCCAGGTGACTCAGTGGTTTGAATCAAAATCAACCATATGGTGAGTTTTGTGATTAATGTTCCTTAAGCCAGAGAAGATAAACACACAAACACACTGTTTTCGTATCCGTGATTCATTACTGTTTTTATGTCGCCTTCTGTACTTTTCATTAAATATTTAGAGGTGGCTGTTGACTACAATGTGGTTCAAATGTTTTCACGATTAGGGTAATGATTCATGAATGATTCATATTGTATATATCTTCTGTTGAAAACCCATTTCACCAAACGGAAACAAGGAACGCATTCAGCATTTCAGCAACTGGGAAATAAATGATTGAATGATGGCATATGATGGAATGATGACATAATATCATATGTCATTGTTACATCATTATCCTGGGACAGTTCTATTTGTATATTTACTGTAGAAGTATGTAAAAGCATGGATAACGAGATCGTAATGCTACAATGGTGATGCTCAATGTTCCAGACCACCTTTCAACCCAAACCTCAAACTCTTTCCAAAAGTGTCAAGTTTTATGAAAACTATCATTTTCGGACAGCTGCACTGCAGGGAGCGATTGCACATTAAAGTCTGCATCTTGTCAAAATATTCACCTTTGATCTGGCTTAACGTGTCTGTGTACTAGTCTGACAGAATTGACTTCACAACTTTCACTTTCGCGCTGAAATGCAAAGTGAGAGGGACTGACACATTATATTGACACCCATACATTGATACACACATGATCTTGAAAAAAATTCATAAAACAGAGGGCTGTTTTGCGCCTTACTTCTTCACGCTCAAGTTTTTCTCTACAAGTCCACCAAGTAGGCTACAGGAGCTCTTAATACACCGCAAATATGGATATCAGACTTCCTGGAGCGGGAACGACGGTCCCATTTGGATTTTATCTCATCCTGGATAAAAGAGAAAAGAAACCTCATGCTTAGAAGTTGGTAGGAGGCATTGTGCTGCATATCCACGGCCTCTGATCAAACAGGTGTCAACAGAAGTGATGCTTTAGAATTTCTCTGTTGATTACGTAAGTTTTGTCAACAGAATTTCCTCCAGCGGAGCTTTTGAGCTTCGGTTGAATTCTAAATCCGAAAGCCTGAAATTCTCAAAGTGTGGAATTTGCTTTGTGCTGTGGAATTTGTAATGCTTTAAAAACAGCTTGTGAACATTAGTGAAATGAGAGAACATAGAGACATTTCATAGGGAGTCTTTCATGTTTGGCTACTGTAGAGTGAAAAGTGTTTTGTCAAATAACCTGAAAATGTGATAATGTCTAAAATACTTGTTTTAGTTTAAGTCAAACAGGCGACGATTTCTTAGGGTGGTGATTAATCTCTCTTTGGAGCTTCTCAAAGCCAACCTTGAAGATAACAACATCTTACTGTCCAGCTGTATCTCTGTTCTCTCCAGGTCAACAAAGGTTAGCTAGATCAACATTGGTACCAACAGATGACAGTCAGGATGGTCACAGACCTCATCCAGCCTGGACCAGATAAGTTCCAGCCCCTTAAAAGTATAGTCAAAAATTTTTAATTCTGTTATAATTACTGACCCTGTTGCCATTTCAAACCTGTATGTCTTTCTTTCTTCTACAGTACACAAAATAAGATATTTTAAAGAATGTTGGTAACCGAACAACAGCAATACGTTCTGCAAACGAACGACGTCTTGTGGTGCCATCACGAAAAGGTAAAAAATCTCTCTCATGTACCTTTTCCGGATCGGTTCCACATTTATGGAATGATCTCTCCCCACTACAAGATCAGAAGATTCTGTAGCCATCTTTAAGAATCGTCTGAAAACACGATTGATCAGTTCTGACTTCTATCTCGTTTCTACTCAAAAAAATGTAGCTGTGTATAGTACTGTTTAGGCTATATGAGACCAGTTTCCTTTTATCGCGCTTATGCTTTTTGTTGTCCATATGTTGTTCCAATTGCTTCCATTGTTTCCCTCATATGTAAGTCGCTTTGGATAAAAGCGTTTGCTAAATGACTAAATGCAAATGTAAATACCCATTGACTTGGGTAGGATTTGTGTCTATTAAATGGAAGTGAATGGGTACCGCTGTTGTTTGCTACCAACATTCTTCAAAATATCTTCTTTTGTGTTCTGCAGAAGAAAGTCAGGTTTGAAATGACAAGAGGGTGAGTAAATGATGACTGAATGATTTATTTTGCGGTAAACTGTCACTTTAGAATGGGCTGTCATTTCATTCATTGTTCTTACAGGTATAGTCTTTCATACCATTATTTTTCCCTTGTCGACAATTTACTTTGCATCCTGATTCGCAATCTGATAGAATCTCAGAAAGGAATTGCATTCACATACTAATTTTGGATGTTTGCACCCATTGCTGAGATGTCTTGGGTCTTTTTTATTTACGATTAGGATTAGTTTACATGATAAGGATTTCATCTGATCCTGTAAATGAAAGTTTCTTAAGCAGTAGAAATAAAATGTTTAACAAAACTTAATCAGATTTTTGCTGCTCAATTTATGACTGGCACATTCCAAACAATCCCCCATAATCCTCTGTAAACATTCGGAAACACATTCTCTGTCGATCCAGGCAGTCATTTTTACACAGAGCTGTTGTCAGAATGATAAGCTTTAATGTTCCAAATTCCTCACCCTGAACTTATAAACAAGATGCAATTTAATGGAATGAATAATGTATAGATCTGAACCACACAGATCTGTTTTGTTGGCGAGCTACTCTGTGTTGATTTAGCAAACTGAATCTCCTTTCATGTCGCAGGTTAACAATACAGTTTTGTAAAAGCAAATCCCCATTATTTGTGTATCGACTGACTTGCAGCTTACCAAGTGTACAAGTGTCTTTATCACCGTTCTGCATCAGATAAAGTGTAGAACGCACTGTAATCCAAAACTCGAAAAGCACATAAAACATCTTATGTGTATAAAAGAGGAGGGAAAGTGGGATGTATTTGCTCTCTCCTCGTCTGTAATGCTCTGGGCCTTTCTGTTCTGATGCACTTTGGTTCATGTCATATTAATGGACCATCTGTGAGGATCTGTTATGAATCGCTGCAGAGTTTGCACTGTAGTGAAAATAACGATTCAGGAAATAATACATTTCTTATCAGGAATCAATTTTAACTTTATATGGTTCTTGAAATGGCTATACTGTATGTACAGTTGAATTTCTCTTTCTATGTAAAAATGGTTTAATCTTTTTGTTTTGCCAGCCTAAATTATATATAGAATTTTGTAGCCAAATCTGGTCGGTTTTTACATAAAATTTATCTCAAAATTCTCTTGTGGCTTAGATTCATAATTTTAATATTATCTTAGACTTGTTTATATCTATGCAAAAAATCTTTCTTGCCAATGCTTATCAATTGTTTGATCAAACTCCGTGTCTTTTTTCCATTTTGGAAGAACTGATATCATTTGTAACCAATGCAACCATAAACAGAAGGAGATAAGGTGTAAAATTACTGATAACATCTTATGAAACAAAAGAAGTCGCTTCCATAGTTATTTCCACAGTGAAGCCTGAAAACAGATAGCAGAAATAAAATCTTGCTTCCTTACATTGCTTCCCTGATGTTTCTATGAATGCTATTATTTGAACCCTCCATCACTGCATTGCCGTAAACACCCTACCAGTGATAACAGCAGTTGCGGCTTAAATTAATCACCATATGGCCACGTGACTTGGCAAACGCTGGCACGGATATTACTCACTTATATGCAGGAGCGTGAGAGTAAATTCAATCTGTTCATAAAAGGTCGTATAACGCACAATGAGGAAGTATTTACCATATTATAATGTAGGCGTTATAAACAGAGCACTATAATCAGCCATTAAGAAACTGAATTAAATCTCATTCATAAAGAAAGATTAATACTTTGAGTACAAACCTACACTGCTACATGCATTAAGAAATGAATGTAAAATATTTTTTTTATGTTTTTTTAATCCGTTTAAAATCATTCTGTGTTTAAGTAAAATCTAGAGCTTTTGATTTTTTGCAAAAGTATTTTTCCTTGCCTGCAATAAGGTTTCTTACATTTCATAAACTGAAACGTTTTCATAAATATCTGATGGTGTTACAGTAATAAACGTATATGGACACGTTTGTTTAACCTTTTGAAAGTATGTGAAGTATTTTGATAAAATAAACCAATTTTGTCAAGAAAACACTTTATGTTGTAAAGTTATATTTTGGACTGTGACAAGCAGTGTAATTTAGATCTCCAGATTTTTTTAATTTTTAAAAAATCACTAAATTTGTCACTAAATATAGGGAATACTAAATTTGTGAAGTTGTTCAAAGAAATGTTTTCATAAATATCTGATTGTGTAAAACCTCATATCTATAGAGTGGTATTGCAAACTTCGTATCTTCGAAGAGTATTACGTTTGATCAAATGTATAAAGCAAGATATAGCAGTAGAATTATTTCCGGAAAAAGACGAGCTGCTGGAGGCAGGCGGGAGGGTGGAACAATACAGCACGAGCACACAATACATAGTCGCATTATCCCTTCCTGTTGTTTACATTATGCACGTACACGTCAATTGACAACAAAACAGACATATAACTTACGTTGACTTACCACGTGCAGAGCATGTACGGCATATTTTAGTGGTGGGACCGCGCCATCTATTAGTTTCAAACGATCTACAAACCCAGCATTGAATGGCTAATAAAAGGAATAGGTCCCCTGATGCGAAACACGAATCCAGAATTAAAAAAACGTGTGCTGGGGGCCTGTATCGAGCAGAAATACAATGACATTAGTCCAACTCGTTTTTTAACAAGTTTACCATGTTAAGCATGAGAAGCCAGCACGTTTAACAGTGTAAAGAAGTCCGAATGCATGAAATAGAGCATGTTAACCCATTTTAAAACTAGGGAGCTATTTGTGAAAAGTTTTTTTGCAAAAACAGATAACTCAGTTAGGTTGTTCTGATTCCATATTAGAAAAAACAGCTAACTAACACAATAAATCATAGTAAAATACATGATTTTTAAAGATTATTTATGTAAATAAACACATTTTTAACACTTTTTTTAAATGCTACAATATATTTCAGTTAAATATAAATTTTAGGCTGAAATTAGATTATTTGATGAATATAATTTCCTAAAATAAAAAATAAATAGGCCTATATAAAATGTGTTACAGATCATTGATGTGATCATTGAATCCCTTTTCAATTTCAATGGTGGAGGGCAGCTAGTTTAAAAGCTTATCGCAGGTAAACTCTTGTTTTCCGTAACCCAATAATAGTTCATGAATAATAAGAGAGATAAGTGGAAAAGAGGAACCAAGAGAGAGAGAGAGAGATCAAGAAAAAGTGCATGCAAACGGTAACTGCAGACCTGTTTGAAAAGCGAGATCGAGAATGAAAATGACTGCTGTTACATCCTGTTGTGCTCAAACATAACCGTGGTATCCTGCAGTCCATTACAACACAAAGGCGCATGGACGCTAGCGCACGCACGCATAGCACACCGAATGCCTGCAGAGCCAAGGAGATGGATTTAGACTGATTACAGGTCTATTAAAACAAAAAAAGAGCTGAAATTACAGCTTATTCCCCGCTGAGCCGCAGAAACGTCGACCGTCTTTGCTTTGTGCTTTTCCTGTAGATCCTTAAGTCAAATTCAATGTGAACATTTTCTTGTCCTTCATATCCAAGCTCCTTTCTTTTTCACCTCCGCCTTTGCCTCGTGAAGCTATTTCGTTCAAAATGGTCTTAGACTTGCATTGCTTCCAAACCAAATTATGCTATTTACCTCTTGTTGTGATGGGACTCTGGCAAGCATTCATTACTTGGCCTCATAGGGTTCTGGCTCTAAATTCAGCCAGAGTTTCTCAACATTTTTGTTTTGAGCAAACTCTATCCAAACTTTTCTAGGAGCAAAAATGAGGAAAGATAGTCCAAACAGGTTGAATAGAAGCCAGGCAAATTAAATCTGATTTAAAGCTATGTTCAAACGCATACATATTTAATGTCCCAAGCCCTTTTTGCAAAAATATTATTTTCACACTGTTTGAGGGGTCGGTCATATTTAGTTTTCATCTTTCTCATTCTTCAAATAAAAGTGTATGGGGACCACAGCTGTCCATAGTTCCCAATCCACCTCCAATGAATTAAAAATAAATATTTAATCTTTTTTTCCGCTGGAGAAAAAAAATGACTTTGGAATAACATGGCAGTGAGTGCATAGTGATGAAATAAAGAATAACTTTAATTTTGTGTGCACTGTCCGTTTAAATCATGTGATCATAAACAATGGTGCAGTATAGCTGGTAGGCTAAGTTGGTTCTTTGCTCGTAATCATAGGGGGACCACTTTTGGTGCTAGCACCATATCTTGGTGCTTCGGTGGTTCTTCGTGGATTTGTTTGGGTTGACCCACGGTGCTATAGCTCCGTTTTTATATAAATAAATTGTTAAGCCCACGTATGGTTCTATATAACACCTCAGTCATCCCAATGAACCATTACGAGCCAAGAACCCCTTTTAGTGCTATATAGCACTATTTTTAAGTCTTCACTCAGAGAACACGTTAGCTCAACTTATACTAACAAATGAGATAAAACTATCATAATGGAGTGAGGACTAAGCCAATATTACATTTAGTACAAAGTGTGCAGCCGTTAATGCTATTTTAACCAATCTGCTACTTATTTCAGGTTATTATGGAAGTGACAGACCATCCGTTTGGAGTCTAGTGTGTCCCTGGAGGTTCTGGCACAGCGACGAGGCGGACTGGCCCGCGGCTTATCGAAATGCAATGATGCTTGGTACTTTCACTTCGTGATTTAAAACTGTGGCCAATTGGCCACTTATCTTCCACCACCTGTCTTAATTTTTGCTCTTGTAGAGTTGTGAAATAATCGCTGTTTAAAAAAAATCCTCTCTGATTCGACTGGCTGTCTCATATCGGATTTCTAAGGTCTGCTTAACTTTAGCTCAATGCCAGCCTTGAAGAACGCATAAAGGCCTGAGGGGAAAAAGCTGAGAGCATCGTCATTTCATATTTCTATTTATGATTCCACGAATGTGTCTCCTGAGAACAAGATGTATGGCTAAGCAAGTACAACCTTGCACTAATGCCCGAGAATTATTTTTGGGCTGGCGTTTCTGCAAGCGTAGAAATAGTTCGTTCATTAACGGCTGAACATTTTAGAATAAGCAGAATTTTTCTCTCTTCCTCTGCTTCTCAGTGTGTGCGGAGGAGAGCGAGATGGATTACGCGAGGAGCACACCTCGATTTAACATGCGTCCCGCATTGAACCGTTGTCCGTGTTTTGGAGAAGTGACATTTAAAAACAAGGACGCAGCTGCAGCCCCAGATATTTGATAAACTAGCGTTGGATACAACGTTAAAGTTGTGCAAATGTAGGCCTACTCAGCATATTCTTGCATTCAGCAAAAACAGCAAGAATTCTCCCATTTGAACCCTTTCAGAAAATAAACTAAATTAAAGCTAATTTGATACAGATTTAGACTTAAAGAATATCCTGACTTTGGGTTCATCACAGATATAATTTACCGTTTTTAAGTCTATGAAATAAAATAGATGTGAGTGTGCTATTAAGACAGTGAATCTTAATAGCACTAAGTTTGTTCTGATGGGGTTGTGGACAATTGGGGTAAAACTACAATAGATTAAAATAAACTAACTGAATAAATAAAATGATGTATGGTTGGGATGACAAAAAAAAAAGAATATCAGAAGGATATTCCCTTCTTAAAAAAATCTATAGAAACCCAATAGAAACCTTCAAAGTAGCCTAATTCTAATGGTTTCCATTAAAATACCATTATGAACCATCAACATTAAAACCATTCCAAAACTCTCATGTCTACACAAGCAAAAATCCTGAATTGCTAAAGATTGCAGAGGGTCGAGCAGATGGGTTTATTAGTAAGCAAACCCACGCCTGAGATAGTGTCCTCCACACCCCGAGCGTTTCTCTGTGCCATTACACAGATCGCTATCAAACAGCTCGCTGGAATATTCCACTGTGCAGTCTTGCAGTCTCTCGTAACTTTCTCGTTTTCTCCCTGCGTCTGCTCAGAAGGACACAGTCTTATGTCTGTTATCAGTGCTGACAGATAGACAGCCGGGTAACAGCAGTCTTCCATCTTTTATCTCTCTCACCTTTACACCAGTTCAGTCAGAGAGCGTGAAAAAGCCCTTGTGGAGCTACACTCACACACAGTGTAGAGCAGAAAGTTATGGTGTAATCTGATCACGTTTTCTCAGCAACAAAACAAAACAAAAAACATTTAAGCTTCTGTAATTAGGTTTAACAAAATTATATTAGTTCTGGCATATTGTGTGTGTTTATTGTTAAATATTGTTGTTGGGCCTATTCAACAAACTATGTTGTTTTTATGTGGATAACAACTTTTAATAACTTAAATTAAAAAGCTTGATATCAGATACTTTATAACTTTATTCCTAGTAGGTTACTTAAAATACATCAAAGGAGATTAATATTTCATAACATTTTTAGATGAAATACGTTTGCATTTGGCTGTTTTCATTGAAAGCTTGTGAAAGGGCACAAGGCTCATATCTTTAGTCTTTGTTATTTTTTATGATTAATTTACTTGAAATCCGGCAGTAAAAGCACCCAGAAAACCGCTATTATCTTCCAATCCTGTGTCTGTGAATACAATTCATAAATAAATTAACTTCATAAATGGCACTGAAACATAAGCCATACTGTTGTGCTCAGTAATATTTAAAAAAGTGCAGACATGCTCCAGTATATAACACCAATAGATTAGCAGAATGTTCTGTTTTTCAAATGTATTGCGATGAGATGCCCCGCCCCCCAGCTTCTAATGATTGGTCCATTGTTTGACCAGTCAAAAGTTATATTCTTTTAACTTGACACTGTGTTTAATACACTCATCCAATACGTCAAACTTAATGTTGTCAACAATCTTTAGCAATGGCAATTTTGCAAACAAACATATACAGTTGAAAGAAAAAGTATGTGAACCCTTTGGGCTTACTTGGATTTCTTCATAAATTGGTCATAAAAAGTATGTGAAGCCCAAAGGGTTCACATACTTTTTCTTTCAACTGTACATATGTTCAATAAATGGTATGTATTCCACAACTCCATCCACACTCGGGTGAAACTCAAGAAAACATATTGGGTCAGTACACACCAGCATGTAAATGATTTATCAACAACAGAATATCTAAAAGTTTATGAATTATAAATGAAATCCTATAGTGACTTTTCTGTAATTATGTCGCACTCGGAGATAAATATTCCTTGCCTGAAGTTATCCCCATGTAGCCCATTCTTTGTCATATTAATTGATTTAGCAGTGCCGCACATTGCCAAGCAACACAACTTCTGATCAGGCGCGAGAAGATTAAAAACAAACACAGCACTGTGATGAATAATTGAATTCGCAACATAGTCTTTAATTAACATTCTTTATTTTGGCTCCAAGAGTCATTGTGGCCAATTTATCAGAAAATTTGATAAACATATCCATCAAATAAAAAGAGCGGTTGCGTTTTAATATGTGAGTCTGTGGTTCAATGATCCAGTCCGTGATGTTTCTTGGCTTTAATTAGACTTCATTCACACGCGGGAACTAATCAACTCGCTGTTGGAGTCTTCTCTTGTATCTCCGTGGAGTCAGAGAGCATTCACACCCAGAGCGTTTAAAACACAGAAAGGCGTGCAGAAAAATTTGTTCCTACAAATTCGCCGTTCACAATCCTCCCAGCCCGAAGAATTACTTGGAACCCGTTTTACTTAAAAACTCTAGGTAATTGAGCATCTTGGCTGCTTCTCTGGTGGCTGCCGGAGACATAAATGTGCTTTTGAATTCACGCTGAACCGAAACGATATTCAATTCAATTTCAATTCAGATTCTTTTGGTTATCTCGTCGCAGCACTCGTAAGCACGCTTCTGAATAAAAACGCTCGATTGTACTCTCATGAACTCTCCTGCTTGAATTTGTCCAGTTAGCTGGCAAAATGAATCGGTTGAATAAACATGAACCTGTAATGATGTAAACTTGAGAAGTCTGGATGTAAAATGTAGCCTTGTTACTGGTAAACAGAACGAAGAGTTGCACAGAAAGGACCATTTGTTATCGGTTAGAACGCCGGACAAACGTGGATTAAACACTCGAATTGACGTTTTCACTTCTGTTGGCTCAATATCTCAGTATGCAAAACAATAGGTAATCACATTTTTGACAATATGTCTGTTCTAATCCTAAGTAGTTTTTAATTTATGATTTCCTAGAGCGCTCTCATAAATCACAGAGCTTATTTCATTGTAAGCCAGCAATGGGAAATGAGGCCTTGGCTCTCGTCCATAAATGCTGTGAAAATGCTGTACCTCTCCTGCTGTTGCTCTCTGCTTTGGTCTAAAGATGTGGGTATTATCCAAAGGGTCAAGGTTTGGCTGGGTAAGCACAGCCTAGTTTCGTTCCTGCCAAAGGATGCCGTACATATGTTCAGGCGTTAAGCAGATATTTTATTAATAGGAACTTACAGTCCATTTTATGACCAGTTTGTTTGGGTCTTGGTGTTGCTAGCATCATGCTCTTCCACAATTCTTGTGAATCCATCAGACAATAGACATTGTCATGATGTCATTTACCTGCAACTCCAAATTGGTACGTCACATGATATTTACGGCTCAGGTGATTGGCTGTGATTTTGGGGCGCAGTGTGGGGCTAATGGGGCTATGCTAAACAGCCAAGTTATTATCACTTAGTTCATGTAGGAGTGCATATCTGTCTCTTTCTCCTTCACCTGTCTTGCTCAAACAAATATTCTCATTGTGAAGGATTCACAGGGTAACCACTCACGAAGCAGAGGTTAAGCGTACAAGCACTGCTAATTGTCAGTTGAGCTTTTGCCCTCACTGCTTTCATTTTCCAAACTTCAGAAGTGCTTAGTCTCACAGTTCTCGTCTCCATTTGTTCCTGGGATGGAAAAAACGATTTTGTGCTTTGCGGTACAGTCATTGTGTTTGCCAGATCAGTTCTGGCTATTGGATTTGTGTGCATTTGGGAGATTTTTAAAGGGATAGATATTGTACATTGGGGAATTGACCATAAGAGGACATAAAGCCCCCTAGTGGCAGGCCTTACAGAAACCGTGCATGAATTTCAAATGTGTAAAAATATGTCGTTTTAAACCATTTTCAGGTGAATCCCACTTATTGTTAAATCCCATGTGAAGCAGGTGGTGACATGTTGTCCACACGAGCAAAAACATGTGAAGTTCATGTTGTTTTTCCTGTAAGGATGTGTTTATTATTTATTTATTTTACCAAGATGTCCCTTGAGACTCTTTTTCGAGGCAGACCTGGCCAGGAAGACACACAATTACATAAAAACACAATAACAACAGAATTATAGAAAATATTAATATTTAAAATATTTGCACGCACACATTGCTCTGTTGTTATGCCCGGTAAGATACACTATTTTATTTTACAGAATTGTTATGTTTTTTGAAATGTGGTAAAAATGTGAAATTACAGACATAACCTGCAAATTTACAAGTTGGGTGTAACATTTAATTTTATAATTATTTGAAGTTCTCTTTTGGCGCCCTGGATGCTGGAATCTTATCGTATTTTTCTTATGCTATGCCAGCATAATCCCATTTTGTGAGCTAGTTATCACTCATACTGTAGATTTTAAAATATACTTCTTACACTGTAAATCTTTTTATTTTTTACAGCATAGACCGTACAAATCTGTAAATGTAAAGTTGGTACTGTTATTTAGTTTTTTAAAGATTTTTCTTGTTTATTGTAAAAAAATTCATGTATCCGAAATACTGCAAAAACGAACAAAAAGTACAGAAAAAGACTGCAAATTTATAAGAAAACCATGAAAAATATGTTTATTTTACAATATTTTTCTGGCACCACACTGCCAGATAATTTATGATTTTTTTACAGTGTTCTACCTCAATCTAACTGGGGATGTACAACGTCATGCAATCCAGGTTATAAACCCCCGCCCCACACACACAAACAAAGTATGCACACTTCATAAAAGG
This sequence comes from Triplophysa bombifrons, assembly GCA_029783895.1. Lineage (NCBI taxonomy): Eukaryota > Metazoa > Chordata > Actinopteri > Cypriniformes > Nemacheilidae > Triplophysa > Triplophysa bombifrons. The sequence continues at coordinate 23,250,977 of CM056452.1, forward strand.
TTACACAATGCTAAACCAGAAGCCACTTATTGCCGATGTAGAACTGGAGTGTTGCACGGACAAGATAGGTTGTTGCCACGAGATCTAAACAAATTAACAGCACACATTTTATTATTAATTATGACAAATGAGTGTTGGATGGAGAACAGCTTAGTCTGTGGTTAGGACTGCAACAACTTATCTCGAATATTCAGCCTTTTGCATGTGACAAATGCGTTTCACACATTTTAGTGAAAGGAAACCCTTTCATCTGTGACATATTGGATGAGTGTCTAAATTTGTGTCTTGATAGTAGGCCTATTGGTAACCTTTGACAGTAGGTCATTGTTTGTTAAATCTCCGGTGTACAGTGGGGAATCCCATAATGCATTGCGATTTTGTATGCAACAGTTTATATGAAACAAACCAATGAAAGCTGGTTTAGCCAATTTTTTAAGTGGCCAATGCAAACCAAGACCTTCTGATCCTACATGGTAGAAGCGTAAGAGTGTCTGGAGTGAACAATGTGGCATTTGCGTATAAATATCTATGAATGAACAGACGACAATCTGTTTCAAGTGTTCTTAAACCATCAAAACAGATCAGCTAGAAAAGCCACGCCAAGGTTTGTTTATATTTCACCCACAAACACAACAAATGTGTAACCGGTTCCATTGTGCAGATTCATCATGACTGTATGTCTCCTACATCTCAGTTTTAAGCATAAGAATCCCACATGGTCGATGTCTATCTAGACTCTCAGCTCAAAGAGAGCTGCTCATTCATTGTCAACTGCCCTACTAACGGTATAATCTATTTTTGTTATGTACCGGTCCTGACAGCTTTTTTTGAAGCCAGATCTGATTTATGGTTCTCTATAGTTTAGTGTGTTTTGGATTTTTCCTCCGGTGGCCAATATATGGCACGCGCACACACACAGCATACACATATTTCAATCCCCACAGAGTCTGAGAGTGTCTGTCTCATCTCTTTAAATCACCAGGCCCACCCTCATAACAAACCCCCCTTCCGTCGATCCAAACACACACAAAATGGGAGGCTTGAAAAGTGCATAGGTAGAAATCCCCATTCCATTCCATTCCATTCTCTACCGCTTATCCGAACTACCTTGGGTCACGGGGAGCCTGCGCCTATCTCAGGAGTCATCGGGCATCAAGGCAGGATACACCCTGGATGGGTAGAAATCTCCAAACTACTAAAATACGCAAAAAACAACGTTTTAATGCTTGTTTTAAGGCTTTGTCTTATCTCTTACAAAACAAACATTTAAACATTTCTAGATGTATTGTGGTTGGTACAGTCATCCAGCAGCAATGTGAAAGACTGACTTCTGTCAGTCTTTCACTGACTTTCAATGACAAGACACATGAAAACTTTGATAAAAATCCAGGTATTGCCTGAATGCCATTCTGAACAAAACATAACTTTTGCCCCTTTCTAATACATGTACAGATATTACTATTTTATTGCTTAAACGTGAATATGAACTGTATTTGAGCAGTATTTGAGGTTTGAAAAAATACAATGCATCTTTTCTGTTATTTGGACCTTTTAGTCCAGTTCTCATTTTCTGCAGATAAATGCAAAAAGAAACAATCTTTTTATTTGATCAAATTATCATTGTACCTCAACAGATACATATAAATGAAAAACTCTAAATAAGTGCTATAGCACTAAAAGTGATTCTTGGCCCGTAATCATAAGGGGAAACACTTTTAGTACTACATAGAACCATATTTTGGTGCTTCAGTGGTTCTTCAGCAGTTCTTTGGGATGACTGAGGTGCTATATAGAACCGCTGAAGAACCGCTGAAGCGCCAAGAAATAAGAACACAAAGAGTGTTTGGGAATGGTACATGAAAATATAATGCCATCTTAATAAAAGCATACATTTCTATAGCCTATTGATATTTTTTTAATATATGAAAAGTGACCGTTCCTTAAGTATTATTTAATGTATTGTAATATACTATTAACAATGTATTATTATATATTACTTCAAATATATAATACATTATTTTTATACTTACAATTAATATACAGGACAATATTGTCTGTTGCCTGAAGCTGATGAGAACTTCATTTTACAAATAAATGAAATATAACGAAATAAATGGTGGTTGCTCAATTCTCTCCTCATCACCATGGAAGGTTTTTCTTTTCTCCCTCTGTTGAAAAGGGTAGACTCTGACTCTAAGCTGACATAACAATAATCTGTTTATATGTCCGATTAATGTTAGAGTCTGTCTAGAAAAGCAGAATTAACGCTATCTGCTATCATCGGTCTCTCTGGCTGTGTCAACAATTCCAAGATGAGGCTTCACTTGTTTTTCCATGAGCGGCTGCGACTCACTGCCCTCTTATGGTCATCAACGAAAGTACATTCAAGCGTCAGGTTGTTTTCTTATATCCAAGACCCAATTTACCATTAACCACTTATGGCTCTCCCTTAATGCATCACACACCACCTAGTGATCTAGTTTGGATAACTGTATAGCAATCTGCAGTGCTGCAATGTATCTCAGTTGTATTAATGCTTGGCTTTGCTATACAATCAGCTCAAGATGCATGAGATTACGAGTGTATTTACGAGTGTAAATGCGGCCCGGGTAGCCTTTTTTCTCATGGGGTAAAACTGTGCAAGCTGGTCTTAGATCAAGGTCAATGGGCAATTGCTATTTAGAGCCTGTGATGCATAGCAGAATTGCTGTGAAAGAAATTAGCCAAGGAGCAGGAAATTCAATTTGTAAGGCTACCTCTGTTGCACCACAGTAGCAAGACTTCTAGGTTGATGTTGTCTAGATTCACTTTATTCAGGCTTATAAATCACTTAAGTAAATCTACTGTGTGTTTTGAATTACGATTACTGGTTGGTTTTATTTTGCAACATTCGTAGTTTGCCATTTCTGTCCTCAAAGAGAGATTCAGAACTGCATCACTCTTGTTACAGTATGTGCTAATGACTGAATGTAAGTTAGGGATCACAGGAAAGCAATTAAAATCTCATCCGCTTCAGTTATTCTTACAAATGCTTGCATTTAATCACAGCGTTTCTGTACATAATTCCTCTGTATTGTTCTTTGTGGTTGATGACCTTATCATTACACTTTGCATTACCGTAACTTCATCGCGACCCATGATCCACCAGTTCAGGTCTAATCAGGTCTCTGGGACAGATAGGATAAAATAGAACAGGTTTTTTGGTCAGCATGCCAGCCGCTGGTGGTCCAGTTAAAGCGGCTCTTTGTCCCCCCTGCCGACCTCACTAACAGTTCTCCACCATCCACAAACTGCAGATCAGCTTCAATTCCACAATTAACTGCCACGGGAGGCATGGAAAGAAAATGATTTAAAACCTGCTGGCATGTCCCCCTTTGGCTCGCAGTCACCATACGTTTACCACATGGTGGAATGAGAGCGTGCCGAGAGCCAGCCTCCCTCAGCATCCACCGATGGTCCTGGGGGATCAACCACCCTACTGCCACATTCTGTCTAATTACCCTTTGCCCCCTGTGGTAAAACCCAGGCTTCCCATTGGCACCCTCTCATTTACCCAGGTTTGTCTGGACCCCCTGTGGTAGGCACAGACAAAGAATTTTCATGTGTTCTGTGATGCCACACTGTTTTGGTCAAAGTGAGATGCACTTTTTTCACAATATAGATATAGTTATGGTAGATATTCATAAATTCTTTTAAATTATTAAACTTACATAACAAAGGAAATTATTATTTTTGTGTGACCCTATACAAATGGGGTTTGTAAGAATTGTTTCTAGTATTTATAATTTCTTTAAGCTCTGTGTTGTTTCCAAAATTCTCACCTGCAACACTCTCTTGTGACACACCATACATCTCATAATATGCTTCCCCGCCATTTCCATGGGCAGCTAAATAAATCAGGGCCGTTGTTCTCCCCAGGAGAACCCCTAACAACCCCGATGCTGCCTATCTGAGCCACAACCGCCCAATTAGCCGCACTGGGTTGGTGATGATCCGATGGTCCCAGTTGGCCGTATGACATTGAGGTCATACGATAGAAATGCTCACCTAACAGTTTAGAGTTTCTTGTTTAACTTTTGTATGTGTTAAGAGAATATTTAATCAGTTTGAGAAGCTGTTTGGTATAAATGACACAGATTTAGAATATGCACTTTGAATTCTTGATTCTGATTAGTTGATAGGTTCCAAGGTTCAGGTGCAGACACATAAATGGCAGGTTGATAGATTTTCTATAATTGCACTGCTATGAGGTTCCAGGTCTGTTGAGAGCATTACAGTTGAAGATCAGCTGACTGTATTTTTACATAAATCAAATTATTATAAAAGTGGTTTGGGAGATACAAGGATACTTAATTCAAGTACCAAGACAAACCTATTTCGATCATATATACAGACTAACTGTTTTGAAAACAATTCAATTGCAATTTATTTCTTTAGCACTTTTCACAGATTTGAGCAAAGCAGCATTAACAGCAAAAACATTTCAGCTCAAACAGCAGACATAGTAAAAACAGTAGAAATAGATACAAAAAAAGAACAATTACACAAGTCATGGTATTGTTCAGCCAGATCTCATAGAACTATTTTACTAATTAAATATAATCATAACATGTGAATCATATCATGTGAATCATACAAAACGATATGATTATATTAGATTAACATTTCTAGATGTAAACAAATAAAATTTATTTAAATCTAAGGAAGTATTGTTTTACTCACTGAAGAGTTTGATTAACATTTATATCATATGTTTGATTAACTCTGTAAGAGTTAAATGTTGAACTCCTAGTGAGTGTTAATTCATTTACACATTTGAAAGCATACATTTAACTAGGGCCAATGTGGATTATATATACACCAAATCATTTAAATAATAACTCTCACAGAGTCAAATTAACACTGGTGCTTTTGCTCTTTGAAAAATGCCATTCTGAAGCCCCGCCCCTAAAACTAATTTCATTGACGCAAAAGCTAATTGTACCAAAACGTACAAATGAGAGTACAAATTCATGCAAAATATCCATCTCGTAACATAGTGAATAATTTCTGTACAACTGAGTATTATGAAATACTTTTTAACACTTTTTTAAATCCGTCTATACTGTAATTGTTTTACAACAGTAGTAGCCAAAGGTGATATCCATCTTTTAGACAATTGACATCTTCGCTTTTTATTCAGTTATATTACTAACGATGTATTAAAAACTTGTATTCGTGTTGCATAGTTGTAACTTGTAGTTAAGTAGGAGAATGGGTTCATAGTATTACTACATGGAGTTCCACTGGAAGCTTTTGTTTGTTTTTTTGCCAAATGAATTTTGTCTTGTCTAAACCCCTCATATTGTCCTCACTTTTTTCATAGGTTTTTTACACATATTCTAACTTGAAGGGGGTTAAAAGCGAATATTGTACATATAAACCCCTTGGGGCATTACTATAGTATCTTAAGTTCCTAAATCTGATTTATTCGTGTCTTGGCTAAGGTGTAGTCAGAGTAAATGCAATGCTGATGTTTGGTGTCATGATGTAGATGGGTTATTTCACCCCTTCTTGATTTAATAGATAAAATGTGTGATTTGCTGGTGTGTGCTCCCAAGCCTGAAGACAGAATTGTAGTAATCCTTTTATGAAATGCTCAGATGGAAACAAATGACTTTTGCTCCCTCTGGGCTAATCTCCATCACCATGGCCAAATCATTAAACATTGTGTGAGTGGGATGGATGATGAGGGAGACAAACATCTGAAGGTCAAATCTGCAGCCTATGTGTATGATACATGCTTATAACATATGTGTTAAACAGCCGGAGGCAGCAGAAAGTATGTAGAGTCTATTTAAACCTGAAGTTTGATTACTTTTTAATGCTAAAATGTGTTTTTTCTAGTTATAATTTCCAAGACAAAGGTTTATTTTCTCTAAAGCCAGCCCAATAGAAATGATATATTAAAGGATGTTAGTGATACATAAATTACTTTTGTCAGTTAAAATATTATTTTATATTTGTTGTTATATTAGCATTTTTTCTTGATGTAATGAAGCAGTGAAGAATTTCTTTTCACACTTTTCTTTAATGTGTGTGTGTTTTTGGGACTTAGCATTAATAATTTTAACCCCGGAAATCTCACAAAAGGAGTGTTAATATTGCGGTCCAAACACGCATAAACATTTATTTTCAGCTATTCCTTAATTAGCGGCTAACATTTGAGCACAGTTCTGTGATCAATGTGATGATCATAGGACACGAGCTGTACAGATGAGATCTCATAAATCACTAACAGCACATAAGACTTATGTAAAGAAAACATTTAGATATTATCTGAGAAAGATTAGAGAGGATAGAAGAGGGGCGGGGGCTTTAAATTTTGCTAATCTAATTCTGTTGCGCTACGGATGAACACAATGCCTTATATTTCAAAAACCAGGATCATCTGTGAGGAGTAACTGTGGTGCAATTAGTAAAATTAATGTTTTGCTAATTTAATATTCCTCAGAAGTCACAGGTGTGTGTGTGTGTTTGGGATGGGGGATTTTTACACGTGATGCCTCTATAGCCTTTAGGATCAGAAGAGATTGGCCCACTCTTTGACTCTCTCTCCCTCTCTCTCGATTACAAATAGGGGGCGTTAAATCAGAGTACATTTATGTTTCTTTTTATATAATATTATTTAATTTAAATGAATAATAAATATTAATAAAAATATAATTTAATATGAACAAATAAATTTGATTACATTAGTTTAATTCTTGAAGGTCTTAAATGGACTTAAAAAGGTAATAAAAAATTGTATTTATTAAATTTTTTGTGATATTAAAGTAAAATTAACTTTGATAAACTGTGTGCTAAAACTAGTGCAAATTAACACACAAAATTAAGTAAATCCATTTTTATGACCTAATACTTGTGTACTTTAGGAATAACTTTTTAAATAATCTTGGTCTTAAATCAGGCTCAAATCAGTAAGTGTTGCATAATTATTCATTTGTTTTCATCAAAAAATACAATACCTAGGTGTTTTTTATTTACCTTACAGAAATAATAATAATCAAAGTCTATGGTACTCTTCCAATATGTCAATTTATAGCTGTTTTACATTTCATCAAACTGAAAATTTGTTGAATTTGAACAATGTCATTTGCATGCTTTTGACCAAGTGACAGTTGTGTTTAGGGATGTTTGTTTCTTTCCCGCTTATTCTAAGTTCTTGTATGATTTTCCCTGTGAGATCAGGTTGGTGCATCAGCAGTAGGCCTGTTAGACCTGAATTTTGTAATAATTAAACTTCAATTGTAAACATATAGGTGATGAAAAATGTAGTGTGTGTCTGCGTATGTGTGTGTGTCACCATCAGACTGCTCCTCCGCCTGACTTGGCTCCGAGTCAAGCGTAGCGGCCATGAGACGGGTCTTCTCATCTGGGTAAGTGCTGTGGGGCAGAGCTCTGTGTGCCTGTGTGTGTGTGTGTGTGTGTTTGTGAATGCCTCTCCAAAATTAACCAGACAGGATACACGGGTCTGACAGCTCCAAACCCAGCAGCCATATCTGAGGAAAAAGCATCTCGATCCTCCAAAAGCACTGTGACCTGATGTGGGTTAGTCTTCTGCATCTAAGTCTGTCCATCTTACCAGTGACACTTGTGTGTGTTTTGTGGTCTGTGGTATGTCATCATGTTTTTGTGTGTGCATTTGAGATATGTGCAGTGTTTTGCTTGTGTCTTTCCAACTTACACTGCCAATAGTGAAGTATTGATTTAAACCCTATGACAAGAACAATCTTCTTTCCTGTGTTGACGTCAGTCCTATTGAAACAAGAGTTAGGGTGAGACAGAATAAGACTCACCCGTTCCTTGTAAATGCCAATAGTCTTTATACAGCTCAGTCTGGCAACAATATGATTTCCCACATGCTGTTGCTTGTATAGGTGGCAGGTGGTCTTTTGGGGAGAGAAAATACTAATTTAAATGGACAGAAATGCACCTTCAAACAGATAAGACGTCAATATTTTTGGTCTTATTGGCCATTAGAAAAAGATGAATAAATGCTGCATATATATGATACTGAGAACAAAAAAAATCATTTTCAGTCATGTGCTCTTTACTAAACTTGCAAGTATTTAAGATTATAGTTCGTACACATACTGGATGGATAAGCAATATCGAATATACACGCGTGTGTGTCTTTAAAATCCTTTTTCCATTCTCCTCTAAGTGAATCAGTCCTCTCCTCTAATGCATATTTGCATCAGGTCTCTCCAGGGACTGGACTCAGACTGATCCCAGGCTCAGCTGCCCTCTCTGGGCTTCATCTCTCAAGCAGGTGTCCTCGCTCGGTGGTGTCTGTTCTCATCAGCCTCTCATACACAGAGGAACCTGCCAGATCTCCGGGGAAGATTCAGGAAACTCTGCTTGGAGGAGACTTTTTATTGTGTTTTGTGTACTGTAAGTTTCTGGGAAGTTTTCAAGTCTGTGCAATCCATACAAGTCAAAAGGTAAGATAATTCAGTTTTTTACTAGGATGAACTATGTGTAACTGTCTGTTGTGAGGACTGTAGGGATAGTATATTTCCAGTGCAAAAAACAAAAACATTCAATGGTGTAATTTCTATACAAAGCTTCCAAATTGACTTTAATGAACTATTTTCAATGCAAACATTTAAAAAGGCTTTAGACCCCAATAACATGATTAATGATTTATTAATTTAATGGTTTGAAGAAGGTAAATCATCATCCCACACTATCTACTTATGTTTTTCGGGAACAAAGATAACAATTTTAATAAATTGTAACAATTTAGACAACAGATATATAAGTCAGTTATAAAATCGATTTATGCACAATGCAGTTCATGTTTAGCCTATTTTGCTTTATGGACTACAATGGGAGAAATTGATCAACACTTTAGGTCACATGAGCATCAGTGATTATTTTATTTTGTTGTATTAAAATGATCAGTACAAAAATAGTTTATTCAAGTGTACTTAAGTTAAGAATAAGAATATACTTGTATATATCAGTACACTTGTAGTCAATTGTATATATATTAAATTTGAATATATCTCGATTACAAGAATAAGTATTCTCACTACTAGTTTAGTGAAAGTATTCTTCAAAGTGTATAAATAAATATTCTTCTATAAATAAAACAATGTGCTACAAGTATTGAACTAAAAAAGCTATCAGCATTCTTGTGAGTTCACTTGCCAGTACAAACGAAAAACAAAGAGAAGTTGTAAATAAGTTGTGAGTTCAAAGTTTACTGTTACACTTAAAGTATACTTAAAAGTACACTTTTATCAACTAAAAATATTAATATTACCTTAACTGAAAATAACTTGACTATAATTAATCAATGTGATAAGTAGTATTAAAAAGACAAGTTTACTGCTACGTTAATATTAGTATACTTACTCCTTAAAGTAGGCCTGTACCAAAAAGGTACATGAACTTAAATTTCATTATATACTTGATGTATACTTATTTTGTAAGCGAAAGTACTTCACTTTTATGTAAAATCCAATCTTTACATACATGTTGAACTGTGTACAGACAGACACTGTTCTCTAACGCATCTATGGGAGAGGAACATTTTTCTGCTCCAGTCGGTCCACAAGTTCATTTGCAGTGAAATGTTTTCTAGATCTTTAAATGGCCTGTAATGACAAGGGTTGTCCTGTGTTTTATTCAGTGTTGGGATGCTGGAGTGTTCTAGAAAGGCTACCACTAGTTTTATTCATGTTTTATAACCACTCTCTTTTCCCCATTAAACCACACGGTCATCACACTGCTGTTGGCACTAGCCGGCTAGTATATCTCCAACCTAAAATTTATCATCATGTGGGAGTGTTTATTGTATGTTTAGTGTATCGCACATATGTCAGTGTTTGCCTGTAAGAAGCGTTCACCAGTTTACTTAATAGCTTCATTCCAAAACCCATTAAAATCACCTTCTATTGCGTCAATGTACCTGAAATGGAACCTCATAAGGGACTGAGGTAAAATGCACTTCAAGGGCTGCGACTTCAATAATGGTCGTTCATGTGTGAAACAGATAAAAGAGTCGATTCTAATAGTCTCACATTTGCTTGCCACAAATCTGACATCAGAAAAGACAAGCAATGTTAATACTCAAAAAGATATGTTGCACACATAGGTATTGGATGAATAAAATTGAATTATTTAATGTTAAAAGTACATATAAATAGAAGATTGACTATTGAATTCATATTCCATTGTAAGACTATACGATCGGTTTATCCAAAGGAAGACACCTGAAATGTTACCTTATAACTGTCATCTGGTTCGGCTATATTTCATGTGTGAATTTGAAATGTCGTGGTTTTTTCCAGAGATTCCAGAGAACACTGTGCTCGAGTGAGAGAACTGAAAATGGTATTGTTTTTTCAGCCCAGGTTTATTTATGTCGATCTAAAAGGTTCAAGGTGTAATGTTATACTTCCCCTACAGATCTCATTTGCTTGTCTTAATGCATCCATGCTGCGGAATTTACATTCTTGGCTTGTTTTTATTCGACAACATCTCTTTGAGACAGATTTTTATAAACCGTCATCGCGGTGGGTAATCTCCTTTGTTGTGAAAGCTAATGAGATAAAGCATACAGGCCGGCGAACTTCCACACACGGTTTGTTTCTCACATGTTCCCCTTTAACCTCCAATCTAACGCACGCTCCTCACGTGCATGACCGCAAGTCTTCCTTTGAGGCATTTCCCTGTCATGCTGCTGTGGCAACCGTATCCAGGGACAGCACTGTTGCTTGGACCTCTTCTGAGGCAACAGTGCCAAACGCTGACAGCGTCCAGGAATACACACTTATATATGCTCTGGGTGTCCAAGAGCCCATCTGGCCTGATGTATGGCTACAAGGATGACTAAAGCTCTCTCTGTGACTCATGCTAAGACTCATCTATAAAATAGACATTGAATATTTCCATTTTGATGAGGAATTGTTCAATACTTCCTTTTTATGAATAAGATGGGACCTTTAAAAGCCGTAACCTTCCAGTAACGTGCATATACGTTGTTTCTTTATAGTTCAAAGCATTTTTTCGGACAGTATGACCACTATTAAAATAAACATGATTCAAGGCTCTTGAGAGATTCTTTACAAGTGTGAGCAAGATCCATGTGTATTCAGTCTCTCTCTCTCTCTCTCTGCATGGTATAATGCAACCTTGTCTCTGGTCTCATGCTTCCATATTCATTTCATTTAGGCTGTGGGTCAGATGGCTTTAATTTCTCTGACTGCACTCCGGCTGGCCGAAACGCTGATGCAATAATGTGGCAACAATAGAAAGCTGTTCATGCTGTGGGGAGCTGTGCTGGACAGGCTCTGTTTTGGCTTCCCTTTATTCTAAGTTTGATTTGTTTGTTAGGTTTGCATCCACAATACATCATTGTAGTTCGGTCCTTTGAGCTCAACATGTTCGAATGTTTGCAGATTGTTCGCAAATGCCCCAAACATTAGCTAGATGTTATAAAAGAGTCTTGTTTAATCCATAAGGAGTTTGTTTCGTGCTCATTCCTTTGATGTGCTATTCACACAAATGATCTACATCATAGCCTACTTAACAATCTTACAAGGAACACGCTTGTGCTATTTGCAGATGTTTCTCTTCCCTTAAAGAAAATGCATTTGATGCGTTAATGCAAACATGGATCTGTATAATTGGCCCGAAATTGCCTGAAATGCTGACGTTATATGTGATGTTATGAAAGATTACATTATTCTTCAGGTAAATGCATTTTACATTCATTGAATTATGTTACGCAAGATAACGTCTGAACACATCACTCTGCTGTTGAGGCATATCATCGTATGTGTGTTATACAATTTTGTGCTAGGTAATCTCATAAACTGTTACAAAGGTCTAACCTGTTCCTTATTTGTTTTCTATATCCATACACTCATATGGCAGGAGACACACACACAAACTGAGGCAAGAGCACTGTAACAAAACTGTCGAAGCTGACCTGAGCTAACCTTCAACTGTGATCACTACAACCAAAGAATCCACACTGCCACCTGCTGGAGTCCTCAGGTAAACACAGCTTCTGCATAGCACCTACTGTACATGGACACTTATTATTAATGCATGTCATATACAACAATGACAATGTATAACAAATGGAGGCAACAATGTGTCACATGATGTTATCTTGTATTTTGCTGTGTACTGTACTACGCATTCAAGATCATTTTAGAGACTTCATCTAACATTGAGAAGGTTTTGGCTGCGTATGTATCATCAGTCCAAGCTCAAAAAGATCAATCTATCAGTTTTTGCCGTTTGCCACACGAGGCTCTGTTTCCATTGAATTTAATGAGTACAACCCGTCTAAAAGACAAACACACACGGGGTGTTAATGATGTAAACTGTGGGCAAACCCACCCCCTACTGACCCACTTAGTGTATCCAAACAGACAAAATCATAAACAACTTATTTTAGAGTTATTATTTATTTATCTCTCGTCTTGTCGTAATGTTTTCTCATGTTATTTGTTTCCCTTTTTCATTTGGGCATTTTATTTTGTGCGGTCAGTAGCTGAAACACGAGATTCCTTATAGATTTCCAGGTTCATTAACGCCCACTCCTGTCATTATGATTTCCAGCGATCTGATTGGTCAATTCTGCTCATCAGTCACTGATGGGAGCTTACAACCTGCTTCGGGGAAGGAATATAAGCAGGTGAAATCTCCTCGGCTCTTTTTAGTAGAACATTAGAAGGCTTGAGCTTGTTGTAATTGTGTTTCGTGTAAAGAGATGGATGGAATGAATGAATGCTGCGAACACTGAATGAATGAATAAAAGGAGAGAAAGAGAGATGAATAGCTTATTGGATAGACAGGTGTGCTTTTCTTGGAGCACAGTCCATCAGAATAGACTTCAGACTGGAGGTTGTGCCAATTTGTGTCCTTTTTTGCTGCTTCCTACACACACAAATCATCTCAGCAATACATTTTGTTCCCACCCATGACGTTAGTTGAGATTTCATGGTCTGTGGGCATTTGAAAGGCTTTTCTACCAAGAACCTATGGCAGTGCTTCTGGGTCAATGCATCCTGGGAGTTTGAGGTCCCGTAGGCAGCCCAGCGTTTCAATGACCAGCCACACAGGAAAATATGATCAAGTGTTGGGGTGGAAAAGAGTGAGAGAGAGAGAGAGAGAGAGAGAGAGAGAGAGAGAGCGGAAGATCAGTCCTAATTAAAACCGACTTGTTTAAAAACCAAAGCTTTCAGACGTGTTAAAGTGTTTAATGAGCTGGAGGAAAACTGCCCACATCTAATGACCAATGATGCCCCTTTTCACACGATGCAGGAAAACACATCTTACCCGACATCATCTTTTTCTCGCTCTTCCTCCGTCAATCCTCAGAAGATCACTCACTCAGAATCTCTCTCACACATAAAAACACACACAGTAATGATGATAAATTGTATACAACATTTCTTTTGAAGGCTCAAACCTCCGCTAGTTTAGAAAAAATGTCCGAATTTTTACACTTCTTGAAAAATAAACCAGTGCTGCATGCTTATGCAGAGCACGCCACCGCAATGCCAGCGTGTTTTAGGTGTTTTACATTCTCCAAAGTGTTTTAGTGCATTACAAGAGTGTTCCAGGTGGTTCTTGGTGATTGCCAAGTGAAAAAAACACACATCTTTGAAATTAGGGGCCACAGATATGGATTCGGGTCTATGGTATTAGCCTATGGTATTTTTTTTGCCTTGTTAAATATTTCATGAGGCAAAAAACAGGCATGTTAAAAGAACTGCACCTCTACCTTTAAAAAGCCATTTAAGAAGTAACTTATGCACATGCAAGAAAAGCGAAAAGATCCGTAATTTGGTGTTATATGTTGTAGGATGATGCCGCCGTCACACTAGACCTTTTGAATGCTACGTTTTTATGCAGAGCCCTGCCTAAATGTGCGGAAGGCAGCACAAAATGTTGATGAAAAAATTAACATTGAAACATCATACAAAGTTAATTTAAATATTCTGACATATTTGATTGTTATTGTTGTTTTGTTATTTTAAAGGAGCTATGTGTAGATTTTAGCAGCAAATTGCATCCAACGGCTTACTCCACTGAACCCTTCTCTTGCAAAGCATTATGGTGGCTGACACAGGACGAACATGTCTTCACGTGTCAGCTTCTTTGTTGAAGGAGATAACATATTTACGACACAAGCTCTGTAGAGCAGTGTGTACGTTTGGGGATGATGTGGAAACAACATAGCAAATTCCATGTAAAGGAACCCGCTGTGTATGTAGGTAGGAATAGCTCATTCTAAGGTAATAAAAACAATGCTTCAGTAAGGTCTTTATACACCTCTGAAGACATATAGTTATGTTTATTATATTGCATTTCTGTCAATCAGTCCTGCGAAATATTACATACAGCACCTTTAAAGCTGTATTGGGCAAAATTGAATTTTGCAATATTATCATTATTATTAGAATTTCCTCCAGTATAAAAGGTCACGTTGTGGCGTATTGATCTCCTACAGTATTTGTCACACAATCTCACTCGCTAAAAATTCACAGGTCAAGTTACACCAAAGTTGACTTTTGGAACTGCCATTTCTATCAAGTAAATGGAAAAAAAGTCAGGTATTATCACAGCATATTACTTTTAAGTGTGTGTGAGTTGTTCTAATTATGAAGAAAGGTCCTCATTACAGTTCCATTGTAGCATAAAGTTTTATGACTAATGAGGCTTATACAATCTGTTACTCAATAACTGTATTTTTCAATACCTTTACATCAAACTCTGGTGACCTTGCATTAAACTAAACAAAACAAACATTTAATCATTAAATACTTAATTTAATTGAACATGTTTTATTAAATGCAGCCTTTAGTCAAGGAATGAATCAATATGTCAAATTGAAACAAATAGCCTAATAAACTAATGCAAATTAATAAATCAACCGCAAATCCAGTTTAATGCACATACTGTAGATGGTGATATTTTTCAAAGCGGTAGCATTTTGAAAACAAATGGAAGTATAATCATGCAAACTGGTGGAGTTAACATTTGTTGTGAAAAAAACATTAAGGTGAATAATTATAAACATTCAAAACAATTTACCAATTTAAATTGCCATTAAAAATATAATTACCCAAAAAGGGACAGAGCAATTTACTCAAAGTCGGTATTGATTTAGAAAAAGATTGTATATTCAGTGTGGGGGATAAGGCCATCCTCAACTATGAAATAAATCAGCGTACATTCAGGTTTAGTGCACAATTGTACCTGATCTAGGTCCCTTGCATGATTAAACTATCTCTTCCTCTCTCCACTCCCTGAGTTAAACTTTCCATCGGCCCTGTGTGGTTCCCCTCTTCAAACTGGCCTTCCACCAATAATAAACTATACGGCGGAAGAATGTGGGAGCATTTCCTCTGGATCTCTGAGCAATGCTTATGGAGCACAGTGCAGACCAAATGGGACTTGTGTGTTCTTCATGAATGGGTCATTCTTTATTCCGCGTCATGTGACTAATGATGCTGTTACGTGAGAGCGGAACTCTCATGGGCTTATATGGTCATATTTCCGCTCTGGCTGAACATGTGTGGGTGTGTTTGAGCATATTCTAATAAAGATGACAGGCCCTCCTGTGCTACACACACACACACACACAATCTGTCTACCACCTGGAACGTTAAACACTGTAAAAGTATATTCATGGCTTACCCCAGCATGATTTATCCAGCTGAGAAGGTGAATATTTCAACAGTTTTTTTTATTTTAGTGTATGAAACGTTTTTCAGTATTAAACAGAAAATTGTCTGAACTTGGAACACAAAAGGATTTATTCTCAGAATGTCAAAACTGTTCCTGTATATTAAATGCAACTTGGAGCTTAAATATATATTGCAGTCTTATTGGAATGATTTCACCTTACGTGCCAAATGAAAGACTAATGCGTAACATATTTTCTGAGTTCTTAAAAGTGTTTTTTTTCTCATTATTATTATTATGGTAATGACATATATGGCAAAGGGCACCCAAGATTACAACTGGTGCAAAAAAACATAAGAGCATGACTCAACTGAGTTAAAACAGTCCGATCTTGACCAATATAGAACCGTGTGTATTTATGAGTTAATGTGATGTTTGGCCTCTGGTCAATGGAACAGGAATAAGAGGTTAAGAGATGTTAGAATTAGGACAGTACAGCTTTCCCATGAAAAGATCCTCCAAGCAAACTTCAACACACATATAAAACACACAGACACTCAAATCTCCTGTGTGTATTTAATTATTTTGCTTAACAATCATGGATGGATTAAATGAAGAGATTGGTCCATGTGAGATCTGTTTATCTGTTTGAAATGATTAATTGTGTCTGTTTCCAGTTTGCATAGATGAAACATGTATGGTCACAAAAGGTTAATTCACAGTTCACTGAAATAACAATTAGAGAAAAGACACATGGATTTCACATGTTTTTAACATGTGACTCCCATGGGTTACACATGGGATTAGGCACTTCATTTATTATAAATACAAAACATAATAGACACGAACCGTGACAAACCGTGAAGTATATTCAACAGCCTTCTGGCCCCTATTTTTATAAGTTCAGTTATTATTTAAAATGTTATTATTTAAAATAACAAAATTAAAAAAATAAAAATATGAAATATTTGTATCAATTGTGTTAATTTGAAGAATAATAAAAACAATAATATAACTTATATCATGTTTTATAATACTTAAGAAATATGAATTATATTATAAAACATGATTTAAGTTATATTATTGTTTTATTATTATTCAAACTATCACAATTAATACAAATATTTCATATTTTTAATAATTACTAAATAATTAAATATTACTTGGCGTTTTCCTTTCAGTCTGTAAGGGTTCCAGGTCCTTTCCCTTTGAAATAACGGAAAGTGAGAGTGAGAGAAAAAGAGAGGGAGAGAGTGACTGTCAAGCAGCATGTCTATATTAGGCAATGAATGGGCTTCTCACACACTGAAATACATTATACCTTGTTTTCTTTTGAAGCTGTTCAAGAACAAGCAAGCTACTGTCAATGAGTTTATTTGCGATTTGCTACAATGTCTAGAATTTAATTTGTATATTATTATTATCAACAAGTATTATTGAATCAAAGTAAAATAAAGATATTTGTATTATTTATAATTACTGAAGAAAATATTATCATTATTATCATCAAATATTATTGAATCAAAGTAGAATAAAGATATTTGTGTTATTTGTTCTTACCGAAGAAAAACATTTATTTTTCTTTCAAGTGTCTGTGTAAGGATGTTTGAGCGGTTGCATTAGCCACAGAAATGGATGCTAATGCATTACTGCAATCTTACTTGGCTCTCAGATCCAAACCTTTACGCAGCACCCAGTCTGCTTCTAATCAAAACCAACTGCTGAATGCTTTAACCAGTGAACACGCTGTGATACACACACACATACACTCAAAGGCGTGGAAAGAGAGCGTGTGTGTTTAAATGTCAGTGAAGGGAAATGTGGAGGAATGTGACATGGAGATTTTATTGGAAGAATCAAACTTTAGGAAACAGCAGCGTAAGGAGAAAAAACGAAGATAAAACATAAAGAGATGGGAGAAGTTGTCCGTTTTCAGAAGTGTAAAGCCAGAAAGATGCATTGAACAGCCTGGTTTCTAAACAGACGTGTGAGGGATGGACGAGTAGAGAAGTGGAGTAAGAGAAACTGTGACTCAGATTGAAGGATGAACGAAAACAGTCATCCCTCCTGGCATGAGCGCTCAGCGTGAGTGAACGACCCCTAATGCCATCAAGATGATACCAGGCGACACAACAGAACTCTCCGAGTTTCAAGCTCTGCACATTTCCTTCTCCTCCTACTCGTTGCTTCTAAGATGAAAAAGCACCAGTGGGAACCGACCGCTATCAGTGATCTGCCCAGGAGAAGAGTCCCTCGTCCATTTCTTGGAGTTCTTGCATCGGCTCTAATCCGTGTAAGACAAACACAAATTGGTTGCAGGACCAATTTGGGATGGTAATTCTAGCACTGACAGTTCCATAAAAAAGTGCCGAAGAACCAATTTAAAGGGCTGTCAAGCCGAATTCATGTTTGATTTTGTTGTTGGAATTCTTACCTCTAATAGTACTGGAACTTAGATTTTCTTATTTCTCTTGGATGCAACAATTGTATTTATTGGACTTTGATTGCGCTGGACTATAGAAATGCTTTGACCCCTGGACACGAATGACCGCAATGTCCTGGCGGGCTGGACAACAGAGTCAGCTGTGTGAGAGGGTGAGCTCACAGCACAGTGGGGAGAGGGGGTAACTGGCTGCTCCATCGCAACGGACAGACAGTGCAAACACACTGACACACTCATAAGGCCGAGGGAAGAAGAGAAGAAGAAGTGGAGAAGCTTCCAGGTACGCTTAGACTCACAATCAGCTTTCGTTTTTTTCTTAAACTCTTTCGTGTCTTACTGTCATGTTGGTGTTTTGTATACAAATTAAGATATTTAATTACTTTATTAGGCACTACACTTTTGCAGCAGCTTTTAACCACTCTCAGACATTACCAAACATACACAAAGTAAGATAGAGAAGAAAGTCGCTAAGGAGTCGCTTTGAGACAAGATAAGCGTCTTTAACGAAAACAAACCAGGAAAACCGCGCTCTCCCGTCTCTCTCATGCTGGACCCAAAGACCAGATGTTCCACAGAGGGAGTGACTTGTGTCCAGATGTTATAAGAATGTCCTTCTTCTGAACACCAGCCACTAACCGCTAACTTCACTTAGACGTCAAGGAGATCTATCTGGCGTAGGGGACTGTGAGTGCTCCTGCCATTTCACCGCACTTTGCGGTTTCCAAGCAGCCTTTAATTACTGCACTTCTTTCCATTTCGGAACTTTCCTTCGGGTGTAATTTGAAATAAAAGTCAGTGTACGGTGGCTAATCACTGAAGAATGGCTCAGTGCGAAACGTAGAGGTCTTACTGTACTTTTGAGTGGGTGAAGGGTCTGGCTGACTCAACCTTTGGCGCGAGGGTTTGTTTTAAGGATTCATTTTTGTAGCTGTGTTTGAAAGTACAGTCTTTTTGTGTATGCTGTGGGAATTGTAGATAATCTTTACTGTATTAATGATATAATAATGATGTCAAGACCCACTGACATTGGATGACTGATTGTTGGTTTGTGTTTCAAAACTGAAAATCAAATGTATTGAAATTATCATCCCTTCAAATAAGTGGTTAGAAATTGGTTTATCCATTTCAGAGAACAGGCTCTTCAGAGCACTTGAGATTCAATGTCAACAACACAGTTTTATTTTCTCTAGTTTTATCAAGCATAAAGATCATTGTACTTAAAAGTGAAAATCTCTCTCTCTTTCTCTCCCTCTCTCCCCCTTTCCTACTACATTAGGACCAGTATCTGGTTTTGTGCTTTACGTGGGTCATCGTAATAAGGCTCTATGGGCTAGCAAAGGAATTTGGCCATGCCTGTTGCCATACGTAAGAGGGACTGGGAGGACGATGTGACCCCACGCTCAGGACTAAAATACAGTTATGATGACCTGGACTTAGTCTGCTGCCGTGCCATCGTTGTGGGCCGAGAGAACCCTTTCAGGGGACGCAGTAGGATCAGGTGTGCCTCAATGCCAGAATGTGGCCGGACTTCAGTGTTCCTCCAGGATGGCGTGGAAGATAGTCTGAGAAGGATAAAGACAAAAGTACAAAATTTAGAGGATCAAACTACATCAAACTTTGTGAAGGACCAATCATTGATGCCTAAGGGACATACTGGAGCCATAGCACATGAGACAGCAAGGCATATCAGTGACCGAGATAGCGAGCTACCTTCAGACAGTGTGGCAGATCAAGATGAATTGCAACATTCTGCTGTGCGAAATTCGCAAACTCATGATGAAGATCACGACGATAAGGAGCTAAACAAGGATAAAGTGTCTGCTTCCCAAAGGCTGTCACTTTTGGAGCTTCCAACCACAGTATTGGCCCATATAGAGGAAGCAAGTGATTTATCAAATGCTTTGAAGACTAAGGGCAATATCTCCTTTAACAACTCTGTCAGAGTGGATTGTTCTGAACTAACTTCTACAAAAAGTGAAACTTCTGTGGAATTACTTGAAAACACAGAATCGATTGCGAAGGTCACTGCGGGTAGTCGAACTTTATTACCTGATCACACGAGTACCGCAAACTCGATGATAGATTTAACTAAACAACCTCCTACTTCTGATTTACAACAAAAAGCTGCTGACCCAAAAAATATTGCGCAAGGACGGTGTTGTGGAACTTGTTCAACAAGTGGCAAAGATAAAAGTCCAAACACAAACTTTGCTACGGTAAATTTAGCATCAACCCTTCAAGTGACGGATGAACACAGTTTAGATGCTAATAAAGAAACTTTAGAGCATAAGCATGATAAAATACAGGCAATAAAAGATAGTGACACTCAAAAGGATAATGAGATGTTAAAGGATGGTGGCTTTAATCAAACCGCTGGTGAAACGTCTCTCGTGGAGTCACATGGAAAATTTGACACCATGGATATGTGGCATGACTGCTCCGCAAAGCTCCACACCATTCATGAAGGGTCAGGAGATGATGCTTCGGCTCAGATTTTAGCAGAAATGCCAGAACATCAGACATGTATCGATTTGAGAAGCCATGGTAATGACGAGCATTTAAAAACCGAGTCTTCAAATATTAATCCATCTAAAGATCCAGAAAGTTCCCTCGTAAAACTTCGTGCAAGAAAGGTAAGATTGAATGGTGTTTGAATCTGTTTGTGAGTAAACATTGGTAAAAAAAGCAATGTTTTGATTGAGCCATACTAGCAACGTCTAGTATAAAATATATGACGATAAATCTCTTTTTTTTACCTATTTAAAGTAACATAGACAATGTGGTTTGCCTACACAGTATACTGTATGAAGAAATGATTTTCCCCACAAGAATGTTTTCGTGTAATGTGTGATGTCTATGAAGGTCATGAATCAGTAGGGGGGATTCTGAAGGGGATTTCCACATAAATAGTCCATAAAAAGCAATTATGCACACTAATAATTTGATTTTTTTTATAAAATGGTCCAGATTAATGCATCACAATATTTCAGTCAGTGTTTTATTAAAAAATTGTATTCTGGAGTTTTTGCAACCTTTTTTAAGGAAAGGATGTTAATGGAGAGAGAATGGGGAAATAGAATGATAATGCACGTTGGATTCATGTCTTCATCTAACCACTAAGCTAATATGACTTTTGCCTGGTAGATGCTACACGGACCATAACATTCCACAGACTTGTATTGAAGGAGAATCCTAAATCACATTTAGGGGAATAATACCAAAGTAAATTGCAAATGGGACCTTTTAACTTCGTGCATAGAATTGCACAGACTTGTGGTGGGGTGACTACCCATAACTCCCTTAAATGAATGTAGTGAATTCTGTGTGTTTAAATACAACTCACATTTTCTTTTAAAAATCTAATATCTTGTGCTTCAAGGCATGCTGGATTTTATTTAAGCCAGTCTCCAACAAACCAATACACACACACAAACAGATACACATTTGTATAAAGAGATATTGGTAATAGAATTCCAGCATGTTGCTTCGGTGGATACTTACCTTTCTTTCTGTTCCATGTTTGTGCTTGCTTGTATACACAAATCTCATAAAGCGCATTTATAAAGCGCCTTGCTTTTCAAACACCAAGTCTTAAATCACTATGCCGGCAACACCTTTGAAAGCTATGACATCACAACGGCTTACATCTCTGGCCATGGGCATCTTTGGAATGCTGTACGGTCCCAGAAAAACCGCCGTCATTATACTAAAATGGCAGGGAAAGAGTTTGTGTGTGCGAAAATACATACCACCTCTGCATGACAAATTGCTGTATGCTATATGTGAAAGGTGTTGCAAATATCGACTGTTGTGGGTGTGCTTGTATGCATTTATATATTTTTGCCTTTTTGTGTGTGTATGTGTTTGTGTGGGTGATTGACAGCGGCCCGTCTTGCCAGCCCCGGTCCCTTGAGTAGGTCTCTCATAGCCCTTTCTGTTTATTCATCCTGCCCTATTCCACAAGACCCTGGAGGCGTCGTCCAAAACACAGTCATTATTTATATAGCAGGATCCATTAGGCAGGAATCAGCCCAAGCACAACACGCCATGCTGTGTAATTGTCATTTATTTGTGAGGCTGAAGTCCTGCACTGGTGACTGGAGTTCTTATGGGGATTTGTGTTTGTTGCAGAGCAGTAGAGTGAATGCAAGCCATTTAAGGGCCTGAACGACTCTATTCTGCTGCTAATGGATACATGAGCTATTAGGAATTGAAGGATTGAGTGAGGAATGGGAGTCGAAGAGTGTGAGAGAGTATGTTTGAACGATGACACAATGGATTCTCCGTATCATCTCTAAGATTAAAGCATTTTGTAATAAAGATGCAAAAAATTGCTCACTTGACATCACAAAAGTGTTAATGATGGAGAAAATAAGACCAATGCTTAGGTCTTTGATGCTTTAATATCACTTAAGATATCTCATATCATAGACGTAATTGTTTTCTTCTCAGCCCTCCTGTTACTGCATACTAGATGCACACTTTAAATGTCGAATTTTGGACATTTTTAA
Organism: Triplophysa bombifrons; assembly: GCA_029783895.1. Lineage (NCBI taxonomy): Eukaryota > Metazoa > Chordata > Actinopteri > Cypriniformes > Nemacheilidae > Triplophysa > Triplophysa bombifrons. The sequence continues at coordinate 23,273,633 of CM056452.1, forward strand.
TTCGGGGCTCACAAGTTTAGCCAAACCTGTACACACACATTGAATGTGCTGGATTGTGTCAGTCTGGGGATTTATCAGGGAGTTGAAGTATGAATCTGGGCTTCATGGTGGATTTGAGATTCTTGGAACTGCATAAGTGGCACTAACACAGCGACTGTTTCGAAAAGTACTCCCCACATTGAGCAACTGTCTGAGATCACCTTCTCTTGGGTTTGGGTGTGTGTATGAATTGTGTTTGTGAAATTGTGCTTAAGGTTCAAAAAGTTGTAATTATACAATGTGTGACAGAAATCTACACATTATTTTATTAAATATACATCAGCTGGGAAACCTGTCTCACCTTGAAATTTGGGCCTCACCACACAGCAATGTTGGTCCTCAAGACGAAGTACCAGATGAACCAACATGAATCATTCTAGACTACACATAGGCATTCATTTCCAAGCTGATCGTTTCCAAAGAGCTATGAAAAGCTGAAGAATGGTATTGCTCAAGGCTAAATAAAGAGTATTCATCATGTAGTTTATTATGAGCTTCATCATTAAATCATCATGATTATTGTACTTTTACTCAATACATTTATCCTTCTAAGGGGTCAAAAGTAATCTTTAAACTCAGTGTGATGGAATGACACACTGTATACTGTATATCAGAAACAAATTTACAAACCGTGGCTGTCCTGTCCATTGGAAACCTTGTATGTCTAAATTCACAATTTTTCACAAAAGAGAGAGACACTGCTCTTTTTCAATGATCACATACTGCGTTGCCAAAGTTGAAAAGCGCTTTTTAATACTTTTATTTGTTAAATATTTGCTAAACCCAGTGACGAACCAAGGGTGACAAATAATGATCATTTATGTGAAAAAATCACAAAATAGGCACATGGTTTCAGAAGGAGTGAGTTCACATACAGTTTGTGTGATGTATGTGTGTTAAACAGATGTTTGGTACAGCACAGATGTAAAGCACATACATGTAATGGAAATTAAATCTATAGCATGCGTCATTGGGCTTCATGGTGCCAACACACAGACTTCCACCCCTTTAAGTGTTTCGTCAAACACAGGGCTCCATTGTGGTTTAGGTGGTAGATTAGAATGTCCTGGGCTGAAGAACGTTGGTACAACATTGGCCCCCATTGACTTAGATATGGGCACAAAACCACTGAGACAATGCTTATATTATCATCTTGTTTTGTGTTCCACAGAAGAGAGTCTTAAAAATGGGGTATAAAAGACATGAGGGTGAATAAATAATGACAATGTTTATTGTTCTGTGAAATTAGACTTTAAAAGCATCCATTTCATGTTAATGTGCAGAACCAACTATGTCACTGTGACAATAAACTAACTTATAGCTGACTTAAAAGTTTTGGTGCTGTGCATTTTCTCAGTGAAATGTTCCCAGTTTTCATTTTCGCAGAATAAATGTGTTTGTTTAAATAGTCTGACAACAGTGGCTCAACCAACCACATGAGTTTGAGCCAGGACATCCTGTTTAACCAACAGTACAGGAACACAACACACCAATTGGCATATAACATCATAGACTGATTTACAGTAAGCGCAAACGGGTTTGCATGCTTTTTACTCCCAATGTACACTCTGAAAATGCCAGGCTGGCTTGGTAACATTTGTCCAAAAAACAACCAACTGTTGGGTAATGAATTAATCTATGCTGGGTCTTTACTCAGCCATGGCTTGAAACAACCCAATATTGGTTAATTTTTGACCGAAAGCTTGTTTAGTCCATATTTTATCTCAAAAATATATTTAAAATATTTGTTTGTAAAATGCAAACACAACTTCTTTTGAACGAACAAAGATGCTTTTTGGGTCTTGATGGTGCAGCTAGCATGTCAGCAGGGGCAAACTATCCAAACCTTGACCTTGGGTGTCAGAACACCAAGTGTCCTGTAAGCCAGATGTTCAGTATCCTGTTTACAAAAATGTTGAAAATCCCATTCTGTGCTTCTCTCCTTATCAACAAAGGGAAAAAGCCTTTTTCAAGAGCTGGAGGTTTGCATTGTGCGTGTTTACAAACTACGGTGTTTAGATGTAGTATTATTTTTGTCCTGCATGTGAAAGGTTAGATGCATTTCAACACATTCCGTATCCCTTGAGCTGAACAAGCTAAAAGAGAAAATTGCTTCATCTATGTTTTAAACTATGGGTCAAATTTCCCGCTAGAGGCTCTTGTACGCGAAGCATCTGATGCCCCTCAGCCTTCAGTTCCCCTGCCTTTTGTTTCAAATTGCAGCAATTCGCAATCAATTATTCAAGTGGGAACTCAAACCTGGGCAGATAGTTCAGATGTCTCTTGTGTTATGAAATGCTTTATAAACCACCAACCACCAAAACAAGATTAGAAACATTTGCCAGCAACATGGGGCATGAAGTTGACCCAACATGTACAAAGGAAGGACTTAAAGTCCATTCTTCAAACTGTAGTGCTACCTTTTCAAATACTGTATAACCTTGATTGCGCGTGTGTGTGTCTACTAAACAATCTTTTTAGTACAAATTTGTCGCTAGAGCTGAGATAAATCTGACAAAATTGTCATTGGGGTTTCTGTTAGAATTATACTATAATTATCCTTATTCTGTATGAAAACCATAGAAATACTGCATATTTTATGTTTCTATTTGTACAGATAGTAAATCTGAGTATATATAAAAATGTAATTTATATTAATATTGCACAGAGGTTTTAGCAAAGTTGAAGTGAAGTAATGCGGAAAAAAATCATTTGTGTGTCATTGAACATTGGAGCTCTCAGACTGCCCTTATTCAATAATTTCCTAAACATATATCAGGAATGAAAAGTTGAAGCCGTCTTCCCATATACCATCCCATAATGCACTCTATAATCTTAATAGGTCTTAATACCTAGCCAAATACTTCACATACTTAAGTAAATGAGTTTACAGAAAAAATGATGTTGTCAATTGATACCATTTCCTAATAATGTCTGATTGATTCACGTTTGTACAAATTCAACTTTTTTTTATACTTCTATCTGATTTTTTGTCAAAATATGTCACATGCACTCATTTTTTATTGAATCAGTGAACCATTGACTACATGTAGTACTTGAATGGTTAATTCATACTAACTGATACATCTAATATATAGTATTTGGTTGTAACAAAACAAAGCACTTGCAATTTGAACCAAGGGTTTATGCTTTGCAATTACCTTTGCAGTGCCTCTTTTAGCAGATGATTTGATCCAAATTGATTTACAAATAAGGCATGCAAGAACATAAGCAAATAATCTAAGGAGACAGCAGATTTGAGTTACAATGACAGTAAATTCCAACATTGCGGAAAAAAGTACAGGGTAGGGCACAGATGAAGGTGAAACAGTAAGCAAATACTGTGAATCATGCTGGGCTGGGTTTTGGATTAAGATGGTGGGCTCAGTGCCGGTGGGCCAATACATGCCAGGGGCTTCTAAAGCATGGGACTGAGAATCCAAAAGGAATTAAAACACCAGGGGCCTCATTTATAAAATGCTGTGTAAAAACTGTCCTGGATCAGATTTTGCGATCATTTCTCAAAGTGCGTACGTGTGATCAATCAAACATATGTACAGAATTGAAAACGTGTGTACACCTCTTTTCAGATGTAAATCTTGAAATTGTACACAACACAATTTGAAATGTGATGGCTGATCATTATCATTGACATGTAAAAGAACACCTGTCTATATCCAAATATTTTACGATCGGTAAGAGTTTCTCATATTTTCAAAAACCTGCAGCACTCGGAAAAGCAAAAGTGCGTCAGACCCTGCCGTGGCGCTATGCACTATTACACCTCAAAAAAAAATTTGATATGAACATCGTCGAGGATTTTTGCGAATGCACACTCATACGATCAAATCGATATATATATATATATATGAGGCCCCAGAACATTCAAGACTTACGGTACAATAATCTTAATTATTATTTTTGTCATAATCGAGCAAGCCTATCCTATGGGCGTATTTTTGGTAACAACATCCGAAACAAAATTGCATGAAGAGAGTTGACAAATAAATTCATAATACTAATTTTTTCCCCCGCTATATAATTCAGCTTTCTCCATGCAATATCACACATTCAGCCCCGGTTTCACAGACAAGGCTTAAGACTATTCCATCCATCCATCCATCTTCTTCCGCTTATCCGGGGCCAGGTTGCGGGGGCAGCAGTCTAAGCAGGGCTGCCCAGACTTCCCTCTCCCTAGACACTTCCTCCAGCTCTTCCGGGGGGACACCGAGGCATTCCCAGGCCAGCCGGGAGACATAGTCCCTCCAGCGTGTCCTAGGTCTTCCCCGGGGTCTTCTCCCGGTGGGACATGCCCGGAACACCTTCCTGGGAAGGCGTCCAGGGGGCATCCGGAAAAAATGCCCGAGCCACCTCAGCTGGCCCCTCTCGATGTGGAGGAGCAGCGGATCTACTCTGAGCTCCTCCCGAGTGACCGAGCTTCTCACCCTATCTCTAAGGGATCGCCCGGCCACCCTGCGGAGAAAGCTCATTTCGGCCGCCTGTATCCGCGATCTTGTCCTTTCGGTCATGACCCACAGCTCATGACCATAGGTGAGAGTAGGAACGTAGATTGACCGGTAAATCGAGAGCTTCGCCTTGCGGCTCAGCTCCTTCTTCACCACGACAGACCGGTACAGCGACTGCATTACTACAGAAGCTGCCCTGATCCGTCTGTCAATCTCCCGTTCCATCCTTCCCTCACTCGTGAACAAGACCCCCAGATACTTGAACTCCTCCACTTGGGGCAGGAACTCTCCACCTACCTGAAGTGAGCAAGCCACCCTTTTCCGACTGAGAACCATGGCCTCAGATTTGGAGGTGCTGATTCTCATCCCAGCCGCTTCACACTCGGCTGCAACCCGTCCCAGTGCATGCTGGAGGTCCTGGTCTGATGGGGCCAGCACGATGACATCATCCGCAAAGAGCAGAGATGAAATCGTGTGGTCCCCAAACCCGACGCCCTCCGGCCCCTGGCTGCGCCTAGAAATTCTGTCCATAAAAATTATGAACAGAACCGGCGACAAAGGGCAGCCCTGCCGGAGTCCAACATGCACCGGGAACAAGTCTGACTTACTGCCGGCAATGCGAACCAAGCTCCTACTCCGGTCGTACAGGGACCGGATGGCCCTTAGCAAAGGGTCCCGAATCCCATACTCCCGGAGCACCCTCCACAAGATGCCGCGAGGGACACAGTCGAATGCCTTCTCCAAATCCACAAAACACATGTGGATTGGTTGGGCAAACTCCCATGAACCCTCCAGCACCCTGGAGAGGGTATAGAGCTGGTCCAGTGTTCCACGACCGGGACGGAAACCACACTGTTCCTCCTGAATCCGAGGTTCTACTATCGGCCGGATTCTCCTCTCCAGTACCCTGGCATAGACTTTCCCGGGGAGGCTGAGAAGTGTGATCCCCCGATAGTTGGAGCACACCCTCCGGTCCCCCTTCTTAAAAAGAGGGACCACCACCCCGGTCTGCCAGTCCAAGGGCACTGTCCCCGTCCGCCACGCGATGCTGCAGAGGCGTGTCATCCAAGACAGCCCCACAACATCCAGAGACTTGAGGTACTCAGGGCGGATCTCATCCACCCCCGGTGCCTTGCCACCGAGGAGTTTCTTGACTGCCTCGGTGACTTCAGCCCGGGTGATGGGCGAGTCCGCCTCCGAGCCCTCTGCCTCTGCTTCCTCAGTGGAAGACGTGACGGCGGGATTGAGGAGATCCTCGAAGTATTCCTTCCACCGCCCGATGATATCCCCGGTCGAGGTCAACAGCTGCCCCCCTCCACTGTAAACAGCGTTGGTAGGGCACTGTTTCCCCCTCCTGAGGCGCCGGACGGTTTGCCAGAATCTCTTCGAGGCTGACCGATAGTCTTTCTCCATGGCCTCACCGAACTCCTCCCAGGCCCGAGTTTTTGCCTCCCCAACCACCCGGGCTGCAGTCCGCTTGGCCTGTCGGTACCTGTCAGCTGCCTCGGGAGTCCCACAAGCCAACCAGGCCCGATAGGACTCCTTCTTCAGCTTGACGGCATCCCTTACTTCCGGTGTCCACCACCGGGTTCGGGGATTGCCGCCTCGACAGGCACCGTCGACCTTACGGCCACAGCTCCGAGTGGCTGCGTTGACAATGGAGGTGGAGAACATGGTCCACTCAGACTCAATATCTCCAGACTCCCTCGGGATCTGGTCGAAGCTCTGCCGGAGGTGGAAGTTGAAGATCTTTCTGACAGGCGATTCAGCCAAACGTTCCCAACAGACCCTCACAGTACGTTTGGGTCTGCCGCGTCTGTCCAGCTTCCTCCCCCGCCATCGGATCCAACTCACCACCAGGTGGTGATCGGTTGACAGCTCCGCCCCTCTCTTCACCCGAGTGTCCAAGACATACGGCCGTAGGTCAGATGAAACAACTACAAAGTCGATCATCGACCTCCGGCCTAGGGTGTCCTGGTGCCATGTGCACTGATGGACACCCTTATGCTTGAACATGGTGTTCGTTATGGCCAAACTGTAACTAGCACAGAAGTCCAATAACAGAACACCACTCGGGTTCAGATCAGGGGGGCCGTTCCTCCCAATCACGCCCCTCCAGGTGTCACTGTCGTTGCCCACGTGGGCGTTGAAGTCCCCCAGCAGAACGACGGAGTCCCCAGTCGGGGCGCTTTCCAGCACCCCTCCCAGAGTCTCCAAGAAGGCCGGGTACTCTACACTGCCATTTGGCCCATAGGCACAAACGACAGTGAGAGACCTATCCCCGACTCGAAGGCGCAGGGAAGCGACCCTCTCGTTCACCGGGGTAAACTCCAACATATGGCGGCTGAGCTGGGGGGCTATAAGCAAACCCACACCAGCCCGCCCCCTCTCACCCTGGGTAACTCCAGAGTAGTGAAGAGTCCATCCTCCCTCGAGAAGTGTGGTTCCAGAGCCCAAGCTGTGCGTAGAGGTGATCCCGACTATCTCTAGTCGGAATCTCTGAACCTCACGCACAATCTCCGGCTCCTTCCCCGTCAGAGAGGTGACGTTCCATGTCCCTAGAGCTAGATTCCGCGTCCAGGTATCGGGTTGTCGAGGCCCCTGCCTTCGACTACCACCCGATCCACTTTGCACCGACCCCTTACGGTCCCTCCTGTAGGTGGTGGGTCTACGGGAGGGTGGCCCCACGTCGCTCCTTCGGGCTGAGCCCGGCCGGACCCCATGGGGGAAGGCCCGACCACCAGGCGCTCGCATACGAGCCCCAACCCCGGGCCTGGCTCCAGGGTGGGGCCCCGGCTGCGCCATGCCGGGCGACGTCACGGTCCTCGAAATTGTCGTCATCATAAGGTTTTTTTTGAAGACTATTCCCAATACTGAAATAAATTTTGAGCTGTGTTAACTGAAAGTAACTTTCCCTGACATATCTTAAAATATGTCCGAGCCATTGTTTTTTTCCCAAGATGCACATCGGTAATGTTTATTTCTGAGATATTTTAATAAAAGTGACTTAAATAGCTAAAAAGTTAACTAAGGCATAGTCCTGGTTTAGGCTAAGCCTCGTCAATGAAATCAGGCCTTTGTCTGTATTTTCAGAATATTACTTTAGTCTAGTGATCCTTAAACTTTCAACATTAATTTGACCTTCATTCTAATTTTTTTCTTCATTCAAAACATTACAGCTTTATTCTGAAAATCTTTCTTAATCCACCTCTGAGTTGGACTCAGACCAGTTGGCTGCACGTCTTCCGATTCCCAGCGCAGAGAGAATTTCATTAAAGAAAGAGTCAAGGAAGGCTGAAAATGTGACGTGGCATCTTTTAGAAATCTTATCGTGTGTCCGGTTGCATTTTCCTGCTCTCTCTGCCATAAGCCTGTCTTGCTAAAGGATTATGCTGTAAAGTTCTGCCACCGACAGCATCCATTTTATATTAGTGGCTGGCTGGTTAACCAGTGATGTGTCACTGTGCTGGACACACTTGTTTGAGATGTTGAAGCCTTAAGGGAAGATCTGTGAGGTCACTGAGGACGGATTTGAGCTGGCCATAAACACATTCCCCTGAGATCGCTGGGAAAGAGGAAGAGAGAGGATTCAGTGTGGGAATTGGTCATGTCAAAACAGGAAGAGGCCTGTAGGAATGTGACCCTAAACATTAAAAGAGACATAGACAGGAATACTTAAAAACAAGAATATGCAATATTTTGTCTGCCTGGTATAGATGATGTTCTTAATATATTTAAACTGTTATCAGCGTAAATGTGGTTTAGCTGGTATATTTTTCAATTAGATGATGTGTATAGGATTGTCAATTGTTTTAGAGACATAGAACAATATAGAACACATGAGAAAAAACAGAGAGCTTCTATGTGCACGTTGTGTTTCTCGGTATGTCATGGAAAAACTAGGCATTCATACAACCGACTTTCACCACACAGTCTCATAGAATTGGCTCACGTCAGCAAATCCAATGGCAAAGTACTCACACTGACAGGCTAATTCAGCGCTAAATGGAAAATAAATGGGGAGGCAGTCACTAGACATTAGTAAAATACTAAGAGAACAAGGTGTATATACACTTTGTCACACTATTACTTCTTGATTTTTTCTGGTCAATATCTTCTGAGGCCTTGTTAGGCAAACTACTGAGGCCATCTGCCAAACTACCACCTTTTGCAATCATTTTACACAACTCCACTCTAGATACCCTTTGCTACAGATACAGAATGTATTTGCTAGTTTGTTCATTGAAACAATTACATCACAAACACTATCGAAAGACTGATGCAAGTATCTCATGTCAGACTTGAGCCCCAAATTTAAAAGAGAAAGAGATATCATATGTAGAGAAGAGACAAGATGAGGAAAAAAAGGAAGCCAAAGTCTACAAAGAAAAAGTTAAAACAAGCAATAAAAGAAACAGGCAGTACAAACAGAAAAGTTAATATATAAAGTAGCCAACAGTTATAATTAAATTACTGAGAATAAACTCCTTACTCCCTTTTTTCCCAAAAATGATTTTAAACTTTAAAGCTTCTGTAAAATAGGGTACATTTTTTAATTCCTAAACTTTAAAGGTTTTATTTCGATGCATTCCATGAATGAAGGCAAGAGTTACAAGCTTACAATGCAATAGCACTGCAAACGTATCACATAAATTGAACTGAAGCCATAAGACAGAGGAACAGACCAAAATTTTATGTTTTTCTCTTTTGTGTTTATTCATGAATCTTCATGTTGTGATTGGACTGAAATATTTATTGTTTTCCCATTAAAACATGAACGTTTTGTAATGACATGAGGCTGGGTGAATGCATTTTCATTTTGGATGAATTATTCCTTTACATCTTATACATCTTCAAAACTCTTGATTGAACAAATTCAGTATTTTGTTTAGTCCGCATATCAAACAAATTTGCACTATCAGTTATGATTTGCAGTTTATATTTTATGTTTTGTGTAAGTAACTCATATACGATTTCATAAATACAACAAACCAAAATAGCACTTATATTCTGTGAATCATTTAGATAAAATTAATTGAGTCAGTTTCACACTTTATATTAAAGCTGATTTTAACACGAGCAGATGCAGAGTTGAAATGTCATGGAAAGGGCACTGTAATGAGGAGCATGCCATGTGAATGAGGAATGTGATGTGTGTATGTCTAGAAATAAAAATATGTTAAAGAGCTCAACATGCTTTAAACCTCAAACTTCACTTAAACTTGCTTTTAATCGTATAGGAAACATTTAACATTTGTTATTTTGAAAGGGGGCAATATGACTGACATACATTTGTTTAGCTAAAGTATGAATTACTTCAATGCTTACCTATGTTGGCCTACGTGCTACATTCTCAATCAGCAGATACGAATAAGCCTAACTAGTCAAGAAATACTATATCCAAAATGACCTACTCCCATATAATATGAGGAAAATAACTATCCAAAAGGAGTCCAAAACCTCAGTATGCAAAACAGAAATATCAAAGAGGCCTATGCCATTTCTCACACCTGTCCATCAGATGGACACTAACATGAGGCCCCAGGAACTGAGGAACATAAATTTCAAATGTATTAACTATGGGCAAATTTGTTGGTAGTATCAATGAACGAATTGAATGAATTCGGGTCACATGACCATGAAAACATGGCTGATGTATCATGTCTGGTTCGAAATGTAAACATACTGCACTTACAAAATATCACATTATAAACGATTATAAAAGCGAAAGTTAAGAAACAAGCTACACAACTTTATTTGATTTGTGATTGTGCAGTAACTTCAGGCTTCATAATGTGTAAATAGCAATTTCAAGTGTTAAAAGCTCTATGTTGTGCTTTTGGTTGCAGGTTGTCAGGTTTGGTTGTAATTAAAATGAACTTAAATTAAGAAATTATGTGAAATTAAAGGGATACTTCACTCAAAAATGAAAACTCTCTCATCATTAACTCACCTTCGAGTTGTTCAAAATCTGAATAGATTTCTTTGTTCATGAACACAGAGAAAGATATTTTGAAGAATGCATATGTCCAGACTGATTTTTCCCCCCATTGACTACCATAGTAGCAAAAAAAATGCAATGGTTGTCAAAGTGCCCCAGAACTGTTTGCTGTCCTACATTCTTCAAATGTCTCATTTTGTGTTCAACAGAACAGAAAAATTATAAAGTATTTTTTTCTTCTATGGGAGTCAATGGGGGGCAAAATCTGTCTGGTCATAAACATTCTTCCAAATATCTTACTCTGTCTTCATCAGAACAAAGAAATGTATACAGATTTTGAAGAACTCGAAGGTGAGTAAATGATTCCGGAATTAAAATTTTGAGGTGAAGTATCCCTAGTGCAAACACAATTATAATATAGCATATATATGCTACTTGCATGAGACGCATACATTTCTATTGTCTTTATAGTTGTAGTGCTATGTGTCTTACTAACAGAACACCACCTGAGGTCAGTGTAACACCTGATATTACACAAAACACAGGAAGGAGGAAAAGATGTTAAATAGAGTTTAATAAAAACTGCAGGAATGTTGTTATCTGGTATTGTCCTACATAAACGGTGAGTGCCTAGGAATTTTGACCCATTTTTAAATGATGACTCTTTTATTTAAATCGTCCCATTTATGCATTTGGTGTTGTGCAATTTTAATTAAGAAACTTGCATCATTTCGAGGGAATATTTTTTACATGTTCTCCAGAAAGATGTTAGATTGCAAAAATTGTAACTTTATTATGTGAAATTGTGGTACATAATAAAACATAAATCTTGCGTTGTCTCATTAATGTCAAATAATTGATATAATAATTTATCATATGTGTATTTCCAAGAATAGATAAGAGATGACAGATAGCATGTGACTGTGATATGCTTGTGTGGAACCAAATGAGTTATAACTGGTGCAGATTAAGAATTAACTGCATTTCAAAACAAACAGCATATTCTCTGTGTCCAGATGCTCTACATTAGCACACACACACACACACACACACACACACACACACACACACACATACGTTAAAAGCAGAAGGCATTGAGGAATCTGAGGACATGTGTGAAGTTTCCTTGTTCATTTGTCAGGTGATGTGTCATGAGTGTCAGGATTGCAGGGGCTTCTGACCTAATTTCACTAAATGATGATTTATGAAGTAAAATAGCTTTAACACATGAAAGTTCTGAGTGTCTTTAAACCTTTTTGGGTAGGTTTGTTTGAGTACAGTGTTACACAGTATGTATTTAGCTTGAGAACGAAATTTAGTTTGATTGAAATAAATTAAATAAAGGACATGAAAGCTGCATGTTCTTTGAGGTGAATTGCTAAATTTGTCAACATCTGCACTAGTCAAACCTTTTTTCACAAAGTGGCTTTTGCAATTGTAATTGCCGACTGTCTGTTTTAGGCCTTGGTGATATTTGGAATGTTAGATTTTATCGAGAAAATTAAGTATGAAAGTACTATGTCATTAGGTCTACATTTTTAAGTGTATTTCTTTTTTCACTAAACATTTATAACGTCAATTCATTTTTTTTTACTTTTAAGTTGCATACTGCCCAGCCTAAATTGAAAACGCTCATTGACTCACTAACAACATTTTTTCAAATTGTATTTGTTTGTTATGTATGAATCCGCTTTGCTTGCACTTCATGCAAATGTAACAGAATTCAGTTCTGTTAAAATTTTGCTGCTTTTCACTCCATATGACGATAAGCATTCGAGTTTCACAGTGACTCTATCCGTGTGTCTCATAAATGATGGCTCATTTAAACTTGGCCAACAATTTATTCAGTAAAAACGCATGACGAGACCACGTGTCAAAACCCCTGTGTTCTTTAATCATGCTTTCGTGTTTTTGATTATGTTTTTGTAATGCTGGACAACATTGATTTGTGCTGCAATGACTCCATTGTCCACACTAAGTCAAGTTACGGACTTGCACACTGTAGCGTGTGTGCTTTCCAAGTTTTGACCCCTTGAGTTATAAAAGAAGCCAGTCAGCCAAATGACGAATGCTGCACATGACCATGACTCACAAAAGTCCCTGCTGGTTGACCACGTAGCGTATGCTTGTCCGCACGCTAGACCAGCACCAAATCACGCTCACACGAAAATTTATGATGATCCATGCTGGTCTTCTCTGCAGTGTTTAAATGTCTAGAGATAAAATGTGTGTTTTCAGATTGTATACCGGTTAGCTCATTATAGTGTCTCTGTCGCTCTGTGTGCTCTGTGCGTGTGATAGACAAGTGTGTATTAAGGGTAAATACCAGAACAAACTACGCAAGCCCTCTACACACTGCGCTGCTTTGTGTGGGGCTGTTTGCACAGGCCTAGTTCAGCCACAGGGCAAGTGCCAGCATCATTCCTCCATGCTTGAGAAGCATTGCAGCTTCTGTCTTTCTCTCTCTCTCGCTCACTTGCTCGCTCATCTGGCAGTGTAGCTGAAATAGTGTTTTATTCATTCTTCCATGGTGGTAAAATGCACAAATGCAGCGCATGAATTTTCCAGTCAAAAGTTTATGGACATTATATAAATTAGTCAAGATAGATAATAAAAGTACACCCACAGATCAAGATTGTGTCTAACTCAGTTTTTAAAGTTGAAAATATGTGAAAATAAATTAAATCATTCTTTGTATGAGAAATTATTTATTTATTTTGGGCAACCTACTCATTTAAAAGCAATTGCTGCTTTTAAGATTAGAAAGCAGAGATTCATTTCAATTTAATTGATTGGTGACTCAGTTCACATGGAAAAGTCCCTTCGGGTCGGCGCCTGGTCCGCCATCGCGACATGTGTTTTAAAAATTGTCGCTGCCAGCGATCAGATTAATGTGTTGGTTTTGAGATTACATTTCTCTGACGTAGTCTGATTTCTAAATAACTGTTTTTCTCATTGCAGACCTCACGGGAGGAGAGAGAGAAGGAGAGGTCACGTTTGGATTCCATGGTTCTGTTAATAATGAAGTTGGATCAGCTGGACCAGGAGATTGAGAACGCTCTTAGTTCCACCTCCTCCCTCAATGGCACACCCAACCTCAAAAGGGGCATCGTCTCTGTGAGTACTTTGGACCAAACATGAACTTCTATTTAAATGACATAGATTATCTAAATTCTTTGGTAAAGCAGTAAATGAACTAACCTTAATTCCGGTGAAACATTTGATTTTATAGGAAGACTTTGTAACTCTTGTCCTTAACAGGGAGTTGATTTAGAAATGCGGGATTCAACAGGAAGTCTCTCAGCCTCCACTCAGTCCTTAAACACTCCAATATATCGCTCTTCATCATCACTGTCTTCTTCAGGACCCTCTGGGAACTCCGGAGCAAGACCAAAGAATGAGGTAAATTGAACACATAAGAATCACCCAATACATGTAGTTTAAAGTCGCAATTTTCATTTTTGCAGCAGGTAGCAAAACAGTTTGCTTGATTTCTCCACCGCCGATGGAAATCGATCCAACGACACTCACAAAAAATGTTTATGGATGACAAAGTTTTAATAAAGTTTTATCTTTTAATTTATCAAGTAAGCCATCAAAGTGGCTTTATAAAAATAACAACAACAGATCGATCAGTCTTTATTTCGGGCTCCACATTTACTCACTGAAATCACTTTATAACTATGTTTCTGCTTCAGCCTTTTCCCAACAGGTCGTTTTAACCATACACAAAACATAAAAACATTCTGTTACTTTCTGCCACTAACTCCCACTTAAAGTGTTTCTTGGCGTATGTTTCTAAAATGTGGAGTTAAGCATAATGGCTATAATCAAAGGAAAGACTCTCACATCAAAAATACAAAAATACACATTCTGTTCGTATCTAACCTGCATTTCGCACATACATAAATGTACAGCTAGTCACACACATATAACACAAATGTTCCTCTGTTGGTTTTAGCTGGTGGAAGTTGGCAGACAGTAAAGGGTGTCATTATCATGTTCCAGCAGCTGTATGTAATCTGAAAGAGAGAGAGAGAGAGACTATGCTTTGAAGTGGCACAAAGACCCCTTTAATTTACTGTTTACATTGTTATTTGGCATACAGAAATCCATGTCTAAGTGTTGGACACTTCAGTAGCCTCTTCATAACCAATCAAATCCTTTTGAGCAACCTTGCGATGATGTCACTTAAAGGAGTCTTATGACACGATTTCGTGTTTTCCTGTATCTTTGGTCTGTTACAAGTTGTTCATGCATATATTAGACACATAAAATCGCAAAAATTAAAGTTTCAAATCAAAAGAGATGTTATATTATAAGGCGGAGGCTCATCCAAACCTGACTAAAAGGCCTCGTTTAAACATGCTTCCACATTTCTGCGTCAGTTTGTGAGAAGCGTTATAGAACACCGGCCAAAAGGTATATGCAAAGAAAGAAGGTGTAGTGTAAAATTCCTGATGTGTTGTTGTTGCTGCTCCCAGGTCGTGGTTACGCTGTTTGTTGTTTGTCTTTCAAACAAGGACACAATTAGAAATCAGTGGTTAGGTTTTACTGTATATACAACACTGTTCCAAAACAGCACAACTCCAAAATCTGAGTGTGTGCAGCACATTAACACCTAGTTGCGCACAAAGGCTGTTTCTAAAAAGTGGGGCAAATCCAACTTTGTAGGACAGTCTGCAGCTTCTCACTCACAGCATGTAAGTACGTTCTCATTATTAATAAAATTGTAACTGACTATTCAAACGTAAGCTTTTTGTCGATCCTACGATCACAAATGCAAACTTTTTTTATATTTACGAAGCTGAATCTATCTGAAGCTGGATTTAGCTCACTGATCTATATAAATGACTGGATTGCACGTGACGTCATTACACTGAAGCTACCGCGTTGCCATGTTGGTATGCCGAAACGTTCTATTAAATTAATAGGGAGTTATCACATATGAAAACAGTACATAACCAGTTCCCGTTTTTATTTCTAAAGTTTCACAGTACATTTTACAACACAAATGTGTTTAGCATGTAAATGGTTGATTATGTAAAGTCGTGAATTTTCCCATCATATTAGATATAGAGTGAGTTATGTTCATTTTCGTGATATTAGCGTATATATCAGATCAGCAGACTAACTATACACCTCAAGTTTAGGTCCTTAACATTGACAATTTAGCTTATTCTGAAATCTAAATACAAATAAATACAGGCTGTACATGTTCTTTAAGTAATCAACCTTTATTTCTAAACATTTACACATGTGTCGTTACAACAGTGTGCAATACACACTCACCTTCAATACATTGATTTCTATACGTCGCAATTATGCCCAAAATAAACATAAATTCTGGAAAAAAACATTGAAGTAACAATTAATTTAAACACACGTGTTAACTAAAAATGTAAGTGTTTTTGCGCTCTCTGTCAATTGGGCATAGCAAAATTGTGGCGCGAACACTTCCGATGGCTTCACCTCCTGATATTGGTTTAGCGTTCTAGGCACAATCTAGTCATTTACATAGATCAGTAATTCAGCCTCGTATCCTCTGGCATTTCTCACCTGCATCATGATGCTACATGAAAAAAGTAAATATAGCTAGAGAATCAAGAAGTTAGTTATAGCTTCAACCAAATAGTTTAAAAAAATAAAACGTTATCGATCTATTACGCTCTGCTGGCAAAATTGATTAACCCGCTTGGTCAAATGCATTTGCTGGATCATATTCGGGCTTGAACTCACAAGGTACAGGTGACATTATCAGGTGATAATATCCTTTGAAGGCTGATGTTCCAAGTATGGTAAGGGGCGTGACATTTCCGCCACATGCTTGAGATATTCGGCCAATCACAACGCACAACGCTTTTCACAACGATGAGCTTTGTTAATCGAGGGCTTTCAGAAAGGTGGGGCACAGAGGAGCAACATAAATGCACGGTATGTGAAAACTAATGTTTTTTTACCGTAAACTCATTGTATTAAACCAAATACACACTTTAATGTTTGTTTTATCCATCCAATATAACCCGTTTAAAGGAATAGTTTTCCCAAAAATGGATTTGTTTTATCATTCACTTAGCCTCATGTCATCACAAACCTGTATGACCTTATTTCTTTTGCAAACACAAAAGAAGACATCACAAAGAATGTGTGTTTCCAAGCAACATTGGATCCCATTGACATTCATTTATGGACACAAACCACTCAAAATATCTTCATAATTGTTCCACAGAAGAATATAACACAAAATCATCTAGAACATTGCATGGCATAACATTGATGTTGCATACAGAAATTACTTGAATAGCAAACCAAGGGGGTTTTCTAACATGTTTGACCATATAGTGTTTAAACCATAAAATAAAGAGGCAATCATTTAAAGGTGAGTCTACACTGAGACCCTTTCATGTTGATAAGTGCAGTCTCTCTAACCAGATTTCTTTCTTATCTTAATTTGATCCTGTTTGTCTTATCTTTCATTCTGTTCCCATCCTGACTGAGGTCATGAAAAAAATGAAGCGTGCGAATAAATCGGTTTAATCTTGATTAATGGGTCAACATAGCAAAGTGCTCAGAGAGATGTCAAGGAGACGAGAGATGGAGAAAGACAGAAAGAGAGAGAGGATGATTCAAACAACATAATGTATGGCAAGAAGAATGCAAACGTGCATGTTCGAGCAAGCACCTGCAGACACGCATGCAGACATCATAGCGTGAAGCACGCATGACATCAAACAGACGCAGGGATAAAGTCATGTTTACAGGCGTAACTACTGTTTACGTTGACACTCGTTCAGTGTCTGCGACCATCAGTTGTGTGTGTTTGTGTGCGAGAGAGCGTCCGCTTGCACATCTTTTTGTTTGTTCGTTTTTGCCATTCCTCACAGGATTACATAAACGTACCAGGTAAAAAAGACATGACAGATACACACAAACGAAACAAAGATGGAGTGTTGCAATCTAAAAGTCCACAGATACCCTTCACTGCTGATTTATGTTGTTTGTTGCCGTTGTCTTAAAGTGACAGTTAATGACCAGATGGACGGTTATTGAGGAGTCACCATACAGTATGATTCTCTGGATGAGTGTGTGATAAAGATGAACTGCTTCAGTTTATCTATAAATAATACATCTAAAACAAAGTTATGCTCTGTCAAATTGATGGTTTTCGCTGCTTATGTGCCATCCTTTCGAGGTCTTCACAACCAGGATGATAGAAAGTTAAATAAATAGAGAGAAGTTATGGCCGGTACTGAATAATGAGCTCTTTTGACTGCTTTTAGCCCGTTTAAAGTGCTTACAGTGTATGTGTACTGTGAACTTTCTGACCTTCTGGCACACAGATCAGTTCCAGTGAGGCTTGTGTTGTGTAAGTAGACATTTGATTTAATGGCATGAGGTCTGGTCTATTATGCTGCATATTCTGGCCAGGAACTGCACTTGCAGTACACGGGATGATAATGTCTGACTGACATGAAAACTGATGCTGTTTTGTTTGAATTCATGAACAGTTTCATAAAAATGCTAAAACATTTAGGAAAATAGGTATATGCTCTATGATCAGAATATTAGAGTATGTCACACAGACATAAAAAATCATGTGCTTTCTACTTTTAATGATAATGTTTTCATCTCCAGTTCACTAGTGTTGTCATGATTTCAAATTTGGAAAAATAAAGGTATACGGTACCATTTTCAGTATGATAGGGAAAACATGCTGCAAAATTAAGGTCTTACATTTTTACCAGATAAATATAAGAAGACTATATATGTATACATTATTTATTTATGTTAAAATGTTAATCTATTCATTAATTTCAACATTTACTAAAACTTTTAAGAATTAAAATACAAAAGTTGTATGTGTTAATATTATTTAATGGAGCAGAGCTACCTTAAAAAGTTGCATTTTATTAACTAACATAAATAAAATAAAAAAATACTTTAACAAATGTATTTCTCATTGTTTGTTGATGTTAGTTAATACATTTAAATGATGAACAGATTATAGTTTAAATTTGGTATTGATACTGTGGGATGGAAGCCGTTCAGATTTTTTAGAATCAAAATCTATACTTTTGAAAACACTATAGTGAATCGGACTCATAGGCCTTGCCTGCGGTTATTTTGTGGTTAGGTTATAATACATCAAGTTATTTTATATTTAAATTAAATTCATATTAATTTATATTTTGTTGTTTAATAAATAATTGTTGCACCTGAAACCGTCTATACTGTATTATATCTACTTACCATTACACTAGCCTTAAACACAACCCTCACAGAAACCATTCTGCACGCTTACATTTCCTGTAAGATTTAAGTTAGAGAAAGAGAGAATGAATGACAAATCAGCAAGAACGGATTGTTTTCAGAGAAGGATGTGGAAAATATAACCTATTTTTGAACTTCGGCAGGAAATCGCTGTTTTCCGAAAGGTTCAAGGTCGTGGGTGCTGTATCAGGCATTGTAAAGGCCCGAAACAAGACCTCCGTCTCTTTCTTTCTCTGTTTTGGAGACAAAAGGGAAATAAAGCAGACATGATACATGAATGCAATGATATCATTTGATTTTACTCATCAAGTCCCGATCTGACATTTCAGTTTATCTAAGAGGATTTTAAAAGAAAGAGCTAGTTGTGTTTTGGAGACGCCAGAAGCTTCTGAAAGCATCTAAGCCGCCTCATGAACATGCTTTAATTCTGTAAACACCCTACGAATTCCTTTCTACACAGTGGTAACTAATAACGTTCATTTACAGCTCTCCATCACCAGTCCAAACGAACATGTGATTCTGTACGGCGCCTTCGCTCATAATGACCATAATGAACTCTCTTACTATCAACTTACATGAGCCTGAAACATGAGTGGATCGTCCCACTTTCATCCCATAAATCAAGCCTGTCAGGAACACAAGATGTTTGGTGTATTTGGCTCACATTGTGGTGTTGATAGCTCATTGGCCCAGCAAGGGCAGAACTCAATATATTTGTCCATGGCCCCCGAGGCCCCATCATAAGAACACTATCTGTCCGGAACGGGCATCATATTTGTGTTTCAAACAAAAGTCAACAGCCAAAGTGGATTTCAGTCTATATTGACTACAAATTCAAATGATGCGTTTGTATTAAGAAATGTGCGTGACAGGGAATCTCGTGAGTGAGTACATCAATAAATATAAATCCCAAAGTAAATTTGC
Source organism: Triplophysa bombifrons (assembly GCA_029783895.1). Lineage (NCBI taxonomy): Eukaryota > Metazoa > Chordata > Actinopteri > Cypriniformes > Nemacheilidae > Triplophysa > Triplophysa bombifrons. The sequence goes on from CM056452.1 coordinate 23,293,274, forward strand.
AAAACGTGCACAGACAGAGGAATGATCGAAACAGATGTTACTTGTAGTACATGTACACACGCAAACACACACAAGCTCTTAAATGTAAAGAATGTTATTTCCCAATTATTTAATCATCATCCATAGATACTTTTATGAGTGTTTAGATTTATGATCTGTACGGTGTGCATGTATCTACGTGTAGGACAAATTTACTTTGTAAAGCACAATGACATACAAAATTAGGAAAATGTATGAAGTTTACGCATAAGGAGAAAAAGAATGACCGTAATATATGTAATTTTGTTATTTTAGTTTCGTTTGGTTTTTAGCATGGAGACACGGTTTGTTCTTTACCTTTTTCACTTTCTTTCAGTCACACACCGCTGTGTCCAGCGGGGTAATGCCCCTCTGCATGTCAACCTAATCCCGCTCCATAGGTGAGCCTCATTTGTTTTTTCCCAAAGTGCCGTCTGCCTAATTCAGTGTCTTCCATTGTTATCAGAGCCTGGATTATACTGGATTACAGAGATTAGCCCGCAGACTCTTTCTCTAATCCACAAAGTCAATTACGGCCGGAAAAAGTTGAAAATGCCATTGTGATGTTGGTGACTATTGGAGGGAATGTGCTTAACTCCTTGAGATGTTCTTCAAAAATAAGTGTTTGTCTCCGATCACTTGAGATGCACTCAAAAACCTTTGCCATAGATTTAAATTTATGTAGTCCTAAATTATATTCGTGCATTTGACATTCTGTCTCTATGTGTGTTCCCTGGAGATTGAACCTTTGAGCTTCAGGAAAAAAGCACAGACTGGACATAATATTAGACTTTAATATTTAGCATTTCTTAAAATTTGGCCAATAATTCTGACATTGGCTTTAGATTTCTTTGAAAATGTAGGGGGAAAACAAGCTTGTAATGTCAACTGTGATCATTGAGTCATTACAGTTTACATCATGTAACACGCTCTGAGGGAAACCTGACATCACTTCCTGCCGCAATGGCTCGCATTAAACACATGGAAGTTATTATGAGATGAAGAAGGGGGTGTTCTCGCTGTCGACAAGAACATTCTTGAAGGGGGAAAAGGAGAGGGTACGTTTTTCCCACGTTTCTCAGAACACGTGCAGGAATGTCTTCATTAGTTATGGAAAATGTTTGAGGATCGGGGAGTGGTTAGATAGCATCTCTGTGTCCATGCACTCTACAGACTGTATCTATATACTGTATGTCCAGTATAAACATTCTCAATAAGATTTTCTTTGATATCAGAAATGGATTCCAAATGTACCTAAATAGTATGTACAAACACAACATTTGTTTATAGTTATTTTATCACAACATGCATCATAGAGAAACACATTTATGGATGGATGGTGTAGTAAGATAACTTTGCACTAAAGGTGACTGAAGTGCATTCTCTCTCTCTCTCACACACACACACACAAACCATACCCACTGGGTGGGCCAGTGTGACCCCTGCCAGCTGCACATTCTTAACTAGACTAGGTGGCTGGTAAACCTGCTCAACTTGCACGCGCACACTTCTCTCTCTGTCTCTCTCTCATAATTGTTATTGTTCATTTCTAGCATAACCATAGGTAAACTGTTACACGCTGATGCCTTTTATAAACAATCTTTAATGGCACTTAGAGTTTTCTCAGGAAAATGTGCTAAGGTGTGTGGGGGTGTTTGTCAAGGTATTGCTAGATAGTTGCTAGGTGCTTGCTGACCAAAGACAAAATATCTCATTCTCAGATCAGCACAAAATCCAGGACCCTATAAATGAAGAGTTTGGTTCCAAAGTGAGATTAATTATTTTAGATTAAAAGATTATAATTAATTATAATTAACTAATTTTAATTTTTTTTTTTTTATATACTGCATTCCAGTTAAAATCAATCAATCTGCAGTTAGTTTATTATGATTTAAGCCGAACTAGCACAATAAAACACAATAAAAACACGATAACGTCATAAAAAACATGATTTTTGAAAGAGTTTAAAAATCTCATTTTGGAATCATACCATTAAAATGTTGTTTAGGTCCATCCCTCAGTCTAATCCTAAAAATCCTAAATCTGATCACTCGGAAAATAATGGCAAACTACCTCAATAAGACATACGATGTACATGAGGACAAGTTAGGTGCTAAAGTTTAATTCTTTGAAGAGAAATCCCTAATCCCAAGTATGAGCTGGTAATAATATAGATTAAGACTATTTTATACAGTATATCTATTTGCTTTTTATGTATGCAGTCTCTTACACACACACAAACACATTTACTTACTTATTTATCTAAATAAGGACATTCCATAGATGTCCATTGTTTACATACACACTAAGTTGTAGATACTGTAACGTAACCCACACTCTAAACGTAAACCTGAAAAAATATTTTTACATTTTGGAAACTGTATTGACTAGAATTTATAGCTTTTTGAAATCCAAAAATGGAGGCTTTGCTCAGATTTGTGAGGTTTGCTCGCTTTTGGCTACAAATCTGCCCCCCAAATATACTTAACTAAGTACCCACACATACACACACTCAGTTAATGTGTTATTGAGTTCTCTACCCTGTTATTTTTTGTTGGACACCTGATACGACCTCTGATCCTTAATGCCGTGACAACCTGTGCCCAGGGACCTTGCAGAGCTAAAAATGTGACCTAGTGCTGCCCCATAACGACAGGGGACACACACATTCACATGCCAACACACTCACACACATATAAAAACCTCTCACTCTCATGACTGAAATGTAACATATGACATGTATACTTGGGTGGTCCAGTGCTGACTGGCAAGTGCGATGGTCCGTTTTACCACAATATAAACAATCTTTCCACACTTATTTTTAAGAGGATGCAATTCTATACTGCATTTTTCAGAATTTGTGTTTGCTAATGCAAAACTTCATCCGCCAGGCAATGATCTTCAGTACCAGAAAAGTTCAAGCACACTTCTCCTCGACAACCCATTGAGCTATCATTCATGTCAGTAGCACAGCCAATGGGAGGCGAGTTGCGTGCCAAAGTTTAATCGTCAGCGTTGGCCAAACCTAACCAAATATGAGCGATAGTAATTATGATGGTTGGCCACTAATGATCATCTTGTTTTTCTCAGTTTCTTCATTTATTTTCTTTATTTCTCTCATCTTGTGTTGTGTTGGGCCTCTTCCCGCTCGTACGAAAAGGGTGGGCGTTGTGTTTGGAATAGCACATGATAACAGTGCTCTGAGACAAATGTAGTCATTCTAAGTATGCCATAAGCCCTCCTAAGTATTAATAGTATTTTACTGTCAGTGACCTTGAGATGTTTCTGTGAATTTGAGAAAACAACAGGCCTACACCCAGAGGAATGTCGAGAGAGTTATTATGGTGGACACAGTCACGCAACGATAACACGACTAACTCGCTACTGCATCAAATTTCATGCCATTTGTGAGCTCCCGTCTTGAAATTTGTGTAACCGTGCTTATGAAATTGTGGGTCGAGACTCGAGGGGTCTTGGTTTTGACTTTCGAAGGCATATTGATGTATATTTTAAGCTCTAGTTTAGAATCTTGTTGGTGTTGGCATGCCTGTGTATGTGTGTAAGCGTGTTTGGATGATTTACTGTCGATCGCTTGCAGTGTGCCAGCACGGGGCTTATTGTGCCATTAGCTGACTGTGCCACGGTTATTATTTAGCCATACATATCACAACCGCATTGTTGAAAGGGGATTTTTGCTGATTTATTTACTGATTTTATTGCGTATCTGTGTTCATGGGCTTGAGATTAAGATAAACCACGTTGAGGTATTTGTAAATGTGTGCTCTCTCTGTGCATGTAGGTGTGTGTTTTTTGTGTGTATTGGTGTCTGTGTGTGTTCCCTTACATAGACAGATTGGGTGCAAGACAACACTTTATCCAGACATCTGTGGCAGCACCATCAACAAACAGAAGAATGTCATGGGTGGATTTGTCTTCCGCCATGGAGAAATGAATCTGTTGGGAAGATTATATTTTAATGTTGAATTGTGTAATTTATAAATACTGTCCCTACACTGTTAGTAAAAAAGGACGATACTTTTTTAAAAGGTCATAATATGCACAATTTAGGTACAAATATGTATACATTTGGTAGCAATTTTCACTTTTGACGTAATAATATTCTGTGACAGTTTTTGTACCGTTTGACAGTATATGCCGTTGCATTGTCCTAAAACGATTTTCAAAGTCAATGAGTAATTGTGTTATTTCAACACTGGGTAGCATAATTTGATCATAATTTTTTCATAAATGAAAAAAAGTATCAAAGAGTCCTGAGATTTGAGAGCCAGTGGCATGAGTTTGGAACCATTATTGAACCAATAAAAGATAAGTTGCTTTGTAGTTCGGTAGTTTGTAGGCACTGCTCTTTATGATGAAATGACAAATTTTACCATTAGGTAAGAAAAATTGTCAGTTTAACCCAAATCTTTCATGTTTAACATTTGTTGGCCAATCATACGCATCTTTTTCTACTTTATCTGCATACGGAAAAAAACATTTTGTCAAGATAAATTTGCCTCTGTTCCTTACCATTGCCTACCCTTAAAAGGGAAGGGAAGATGATGGGTTGATAAGAATGGTGTAATATTATCCCTAAACCAAACCCTGAAGTCTGATGGGATGATCTGAATTTCCATCAGGATCATCGGGGAATTTTATTTAGGAACATGTACTGCTTGTACCTGTTGTTCAAATCATGTGAACATCTACATTCTTATCCACACACACTATGACATGAGGATGGGATGCTTTTTCCATGCAAACATAAAGACAAGTGCTTTTCTATCTCTAAGGTGCACCATGTCCATTTCAATTGCGATCATGCAGCTATCTTGCGGTAAACACCCCAAGTGATTTCGACATGTTCCCGTTTTCTCTGATCTACACACACATGTGCTCAGACACATGCAGGCACTTCTTTTCACATCAGACTCCTTTGATAAGTCACTTTTACCCCTCGCATACACAAATGTTATTCCCAGCATGCCTTGAGAATGTGCGGACTCAAGGATGAGGGTACGTTAACAAAAGCAAAAGAATGTGGACAAAAAACGGGGGAGATAAAACTAGAGAATGTGATAACGGAGGGCAATAAAGGAATTGGGGAGAGAGATAAAACATAAAAACCAAGAATGAGCGAGATAAAGAGTGCGCTGTGATGTTTTAATGGCGACTCCAGTTTGAGAGAAAGCCACATTCTTTGTAGAACAGGACGCATCCTTCTTTAAAGGCCGATGAGGTGCTTCTGTCAATATGATCTGTTCCAGGGACCTTTGGATTACACAAGGTCAAAGATCAGCGGACAGAACAGTTCTGTGGATGAAGGTCATCTACAAACAGAGACCCCGACATTCTTTCTGTGCTCCGCACGGAGAATCATAGAAATTCCTGTTTGGCTGACTAAAAAATCATGAACCGGGCAATTTAACCAGATCTACAATTGTGCTAATTTTGGAAATATTTTGGAACAGTTGTGATGAATTTACGACTTTTTGATGCCTTGGCCAAGTAATGTGTCTGAATGTATAATTTTCCTAAATTATCCGGCCACCAAAGTTTGAGACATGTCATAATGTTAAAACTATGCAGCTGGTTATTTTTTTGGTCTCAAAACGTTTTATTATTAAAATAACACACTTATCAGCATTATCGTCCATAACACACATGATCTAACAAATCGTGGGTAGTAACACAGACACTTGATAATAAAGCATGTTATCAGTGAATCTACAGCATATAAAGGAATATGTGTATTTGTGTGTGTGTTGGTATCTGTCTGGTGGAGTATCTTGTTCATATGAGTGCATAAGGGGTTTCAAGGTTTCAGAGACTACACAAATGGCCTTATTTCTTGGCCAGCTGCACTTGGTGGGCACACACACACAGTGTTTTACTCTCAGGGACAGGTGGTGGGCTAGTTTATACTGGCTTGGTTTGAAATGTATACAACGTTCATAGATTTATATTGTGAAACCTGACTATTCACTAGCAGTCTGTGGATTGTGGTGAAAAGTGAAAGATGACCTCCATAGAATTTAATTTTACGAATTGTAAATCTAAGTTGGCTTTCAGAAGTGATACAATAAACAACATGTTTTGCCTATTTGTTCATTAATTGTGTCTTTCTTTTCTTTTAGGGTTCCGCAGTTTTTTCTGAGAAAGACAGAGCTGGTAAGTTCACATGGTCTAATGTTTTATTGTCATCACCTACAGCAGGCAGCATTATTTTGATACTGCAAAAATAAGAAATGAATCGTATGGCATGAGATTGTTTCAATAACATGTTACCTTATTCAGTTTAAGGGATAGTTCACCCAAAAAGGAAAGTTCTGTCATCATTAACCACCCTCGAGTTGTTCCAATCTGTATATTTTTTTTTGTTCGATGAACACAGAGAAAGATATTTGGAAGAATGTTTGGAACCCATCAGTTCTGGGGCGCTGTTGACTACCATAGCAGGAAAAAATTCAATGGTTGTCAATGGTGCCCCAGAACTCTTTTGCTTTCCTACATTTTTCAAACAGAACAAAGAAGCAACTTTTTCTTACTATGGAAGTAGTGACCAAGAACTGTTTGGTTACAATCATTCTTCCAAATATCTGTCTCTGTGTTCAGCAGAATAAAGAAATGTATCCAGATTTGGAACAACTTGAGGTTGAGTAAATGATGACAGAATTTTGGGGCTTGGATGAAGCGGGTTTTGATGAAGTGCAAATTCTCCAAACCTACCATAAAAATTGCCTAGAAAATGAACATGCAACTATATAACTGGATTGTTAAAAAAGAGATTAGGTGTTGCATCACGGCGGTTCCGAGGATTTGTCTGTTGGACAAATTTCGGTTCCAATCTCTTGATATCTGTTTCAAGGCTGATGAGTTCTGAAATGCTTTTGTCTCCTGTTCAGTTCAGGATGAGTTTGTAGACCATTTGAGTTATGTAATGACCCCCTGGGGCTCTATGGCTTGGCATTCTGGTGTGTGATGGATGATAAAACGCAGGCCTGATGGCAGTACAATGGCTCCCTGTTTTGAGACACATCAAAGGCTCTCTGTATCAAGCCAGGAATGTGGGCTGCACAGCCTGGTTACATCACGCAAGCTTTGCCCGGAGACCCAGAGCATTCATGGTTAATTTTCAGGTTGTTATGGCAATGGACTTTTGGGTCGCAAAACACCAGATGCTTATCCACTCTCTCTTCTATGATGATTGTCATATGTTGTGTTGGTGCTGCAAATGTTGTCACCATCTAAATGAAACGAGAAGGAGAGAAACGTACCATAGGTGTTCAAGGAGAATTATGGAATCATTTCCTACTATAGCATACTTTACCACACTGGGCACAAGACACAGTGGGGGCTTGGCAAGAGAAAAAAAGACCAAAGACCCAAATGACATAAATCTTTGTATGTGTTTTTGCATGTGTGTATACGTGTTTTTGTGTAAGGGAGTCTCTTTTATCTAATACAAGCTACATTGTCATGAAAGCCTAACATTGCTATTTTGACTCTTTAGGGTTAGAGATTTCTAGAGTTGTCTAAAAGGGGTCATATGGCGCGAATACGTGTCTTTCTGTGTCTTTGGTGTGTAATAAGTTGCCCATGCATGTATTAGACACGCAAAATTGCAAAAATGTACTTGTCGGAAAAAAAGATCCATTCTATCTAAAAGCGAATGCTCACCAAGACCTGCCTAAAACACCTCATGTAACCACACCCCCTCAAATCTACGTCAGTTTATGATTTGTCTTAGACCGCCCAAATGTATTTGCAAGTAAGGTGAGCGTACCTGTCAGTACAATTGCTTTGGTACCTGATGTTGCATTTCCGTCACATGCTTGCAGTATTCCACCAATCACTGTGCACTGGTTAACTGCGATGAGCTTTGTAAAAAATCTGTGCGTTTCAGAGAGGCAGAGCAAAGAGGAGATACAAACATGCACAGTATGTGGAAAATACAGTGTTTTTGAATATTAAATTATACACATTGCTTTACAACTAAAACAAATGATAATATAAATTTTAGCTGTGTCATATGACCCCGTTAAGGGTTAGAAAACTGGAATAGAAAATTTGAATGCATTAAGTGCTCAAGTTTCCTGGAGTTTTCACTTGTTCTATTTTCAATGTAGATGGCTGGAGCATTATCAGTGTTTAACCTGCATTTTATCTTGGGGAAGAACATAAGGGTGCTCACATTTGTTGACATAAAGATGAAAGCAAACTCAATTTTAAAGTTTTTTTATAACTATGCACTCCCTGTTGAAAAAACTAAATATGCTGTTTAGGTAGGTTTGGAAGCATGCTAGCTGGTCTGTGCTTGTATAAGCTGGTCATATGCTGGACTTAGATGGTCATTTGTTGGTTTAAGATTCAATTCAATTCAATTCAAGTTTATTTATATAGTGCTTTTCACAATGTTTATTGTTTCAAAGCAGCTTTACAGGGGCAAACAGGAAAAACAGAAAAGTTAAAACACAGCACAGTGCATGGTATTTATACAACGAGTAAGACCATTCTAATAAATAATATCTAATTTCTTAATAAATAAATAAATAAATGAATGAATGCAGTCGTTAAGATGGTCCTAAACCAGCTCAGGACCATCATAAACCAACACATGACCATCTAAGGACCAGCACATGACCAGCTTAAACCAGCACAAACCAGGTACCATGCTTCAAAACTTACTTAACCAGCATATGCTATTTTTCAACAGGGCTATTGGTGAAAAGAGTGTTTACAAATATCTTCTGATCTTCTGAAAATTGTTATCAGTTTCACATTTTATCTAAAAATGTTAAATAGTTGGAGCCGATAGCTTTATGTGCAATGTTCCAATATAGAGTAACTGGAGGCCCAAAATCGTAAAAAAAATATTGTTTAGTCAAATTGTCTATCACTTCTTTTTTACTATTTAAAATGTTGAAGTTGCTTTAACCTATAAAAACTATTTGAAATGTATAAATTTCGGATATGTTAAAATAATGTAAAAAACACAAAAATTAAAAACAATAAATATTGAAATGATTAGTTTCTTTTTTTTATATATCATAGAATATCATAGTTTAGTTTTACAACAATAATTCTTTATTTGTTTTATTAATTGATTTTATATGTTGCACTTTTTACAATTTTCATTTTTGCGGAGCGGCTTTCCATGCATTCTATTTAAATAATAAAAAATAATAATAGAGGAATAAAGATAATATATGGTATAAAAATAGTTAGTTTCTCTAGTTTTTCTGTACGCAATGTACCTTGATGAAAATTAACTGGAATAAATACTATGTTTGTTTGTCAGAATCTGTCAGTTGTTTAAATTATATTACATAATTTAAGTATATTATATACAATATTATGTTTTAAAATGGATTTTTACATTAAGAATGTCTGGCTCTTGAAAAAGCAATAACAATCTAAAAGGCATTTAAAATTCAAGTTTCTTGCTCTACTTAAAGACACCCTATTGCTCCAGTCTGACCATTACACAGACTGAATGTTCTTCTTATAAAGTAATCAGGAAATGATTTGTTGTAGTCTGTGAGTAATGTAGGAAAATGTTTCAGTGACCGCCAGTCTCCCTGAACAATAAGGTGAGAGAAAGGCAGTGGAGGAAATGGAAGACACAGTGGGCGGTTTTCATAGCCTACCCTCCATCAAATTAAATCCTCTTAATTCTGATCTGTGGCCAAAGCTTTTCACACACAGACTTACATCAACCATTATGAATCGGAACAAAACTGATCTCAGGTCTGCTTCAATTACAACAATAACCTATCATGTTTTCTTATCTCGGCTGAGTTCGGCACCTATAATCAGGGCTACAGAACTCGTCTCCCCACTTCATGCCCTTCATGATCCTTTGATGTGCGTTTATCCCGCTGCATTCCTGCCCCTATCGCACCCCGTCACGGCTCAGGCTCTAGGTGCAGAACAATGGCTCTATTGCTCAATCCTGGTTTCTCACTCACCTGCATCTAGGGTCGAGCCCCAGCTGGGTAGGGCCGGGTCAGTCCGGGTACAACCAGGTTGGAAAGGCTCGAGGAAGAGTGGGGAGGAAAGGAATGAAACATTAATGGAGTGCTTGAGGAACTGTCAGGGCTGGGATTAGCCACACATGTCTGCTGCTTCCTGCAGGCGGCTTCCTCACATCCACGGCTGCACGCACACAAGCGCCAAACGTATGCACATAGAGGCTTGGTCGGATGAACTGATAGTGCTGTCTTTTGTTCTCTGTGGCATTTTATCTTTTTAATATCCCTTCTGTCTTGTTTTTTACTTTGAGGTGGGGAAAAATAGTTGTCAGTCTTGCAGTTTTGCAGGAGAAAATGTTTTTGTATGCAATGCATATAAATTACAAAATTGTCCTGGTCAAAATCTAATGTAGATTGTTAGAGGCAATAAATACATTAACATGCATTTTAAACAGAAAAAAATGTTTCTAGGTGTCAAATATACAAAATAAGTTATTATCGAGATTAACTTGAACGATTAATGAACATCTTGCATATTGTTGGAAATGATCCAAATATATATCAATCATTAACTACATTTAGAAAGATAATGACATATCAAATTTATTGTTGAGCCCTACCCAGGAGCTTATTGTTTATCTATTTTTATTTTTAAATTATATTTTGTTAAAATAGGTATGTTTCTTTTTTTGAGTACAACTGCATGCCACAATGTCAATTATCATCAGAATTGTTTTAGGTGCAAATCAGACATCAAGCCCTTTTCTATCGTAAACTTGACAGAATATTTTCTTTACTGCGATCAGAAATGGGCGCAACACATTTTCAAAGATAAGCCATCTATCTGTGAAAAGATTACCAACACAGAGAAAACTTTACTACTAAGCAAGTTTTACTCTCGACTGTAAATCATGACTTTATAATGTATTTTTTCATTCAGTTTATTTAAACAAATGGCTGGTGATATAATCTTGGTGGACCCTTCGTGACCTTTACAGCCTTTAATATCAGCTCTATGGCTCCAGGAAAAAGGAGCTTATATCTATAGTGCTTATAAAGGGTGGAGGTTCATCAGAACAGGATTTCTGCTTTGTCTATTAATATTCAAGAGGGAAAACATCAGAAGCACTCAATTCCCGGCATACATCCAGTGGAAATTCTATTGCCTGACCTTCTATCAGACTAGTTCATTTGAGATCAAAAGAAAGAATACAGAATGTGTTCAGGGTAATAGGAAATGTACGAAGTACGATTTTCATCATAATGTCAAATGACCGTCATTTTCCGAAAATGTTAAATCAGACCTTGTTTCATTATTACATTGTTTTACTTCCTGTAAAAATCCAAGATAATTGTCCACTTGGAGCTATCATGGGGTTTTCATCGGTGAGATCCTAGAAAACTCCAATTTGGTCATAACGTTTTAATCATATCTACAACTCGCTTTCTATATGTAAATAAAGTGTAAAAGTATGGTGTCATCAGTTTTGCAAGGCTATGACTATTCCAGGAAATTTGCAATTGTTGAGTCACTTTCTATAAAAGCAATTTTCTTTATTGCTTTTATTGGAACATTTCCTTGGAAATGGTTTTCCTGCATAGTGAACATGCATAGATTATCTACCTACATGTCTTCTTAGCTTTGTTGAAACTTGGTCTTATCACTTTACTCTGTCTGTTCTGGTTGTTCTTAAAGGGCCAGTTCACCCATTATTCCATGACAGGAATCCAAGTAGTGTAATGCAAGAGAATTACTTTGTATGATTAACTTTTATTTTCATATTATCTATTTTTATCATAGTCATAGTTTTCATAGTTTTTTCTGTGTAACGTTGTCATTTCCAAGGCAGTAATAGCACACTTCCTCAGAACCGTAAAATAAAAGTTTGCCTCAACAGTAAACAACCCAATAAATACAAACCAACGTGACTAGATCTTTTTTTAGAGTTTAACCTTTGAAGCCGTCAAAGACTCATCTGTGTCCTTATCTCTCTAAAAGTACCGCATCACAGGCTACATTTCCATGCCAATTTTCTGAGACCGTCATGCTCAAATGGGTTAGGTTTCACATGGAACGACCCAGCTGACCCAAGGCAACCCAAGGTTCTGCTCAGATCCTGTCCGGATCTCATGATCATCTCCTTCGTACCCAGAGGCAAAAGTAGCACAGCATTTATGAGCGCCTGAATTTCAGAGCTAATGCGTTCCGTATTGTCTGTCACGGTTATTACACTTTAAGAGTTTAATGCCCTCTCAATCCAACCCTTTTATTTCCCACAGTTTTATTGGTCTTGATTTAATGGTGAGGAGACATAGGGTTTGCACAAGGGCCCCTACATTCCTGCCCCCTTCATCACTTTAAATATGTCCCATGCAGCACTTCTTCCATTATTGACATCTCCATTTTTATAAATGCCTATTCCTTGTCCTGCTGTGTCCTAAGAATACCAGACCTCACCGTTTTAATAGTTTGTTCACTTTTTCTCCTTTAATGCCAAAGCGGTCCGGGTTAGAGTAACCTAAAGACTGCTCTCAGAATAGGCCTACGTTTTCACTAACCACTTATTATTTTTTGTTTATTTATTTATATATACATATATATATATATGTATGTTTTTTTAAGTGTTTATTATGTATATCAAACATGAAATAAAATAAAACACATTTTGGTTTTGTAATAAATATATTAGCACAATTATTATTTTTAAACAAGCATTTAGTGTAAATAAAATGTATAAAAAAATGAGCTAAATGATCCTTTAAATATGTTTATATATATTTTTTATAGATTTATTATGTTTGTATTATGCATCTCAAACATGCATTTTTCTGTAGTTCCTTGGGTCTTTTTTATTTATTTGATTTGAAGTCCTTTGAGTCCTTTTTCATGGGAGTCCTAGCTAAGAATGCACACAATTACAAAAAGCCAAAATTGAAACACAACAAAAACAGATGCTTACAATCAGACTGTGGTTGGGTACAGTACTGGGCAGGAAACTGTCAATTGTGTAATAAGTTGATGGGTTGAGAAGCTTGTTAAGCTTATTTAAAGCAGGAAATCAGTTTGTCTGCTCTTGAGAACAGCTCTTTAGACCCATATGTGTGCCCTTGGGCACTCTGTCCATGTCCTGTGATCCTCGGTAGCAGTCTTGTGATGTGACCACATTTTCTGAAAAGAACCTTCAGTAATATTTGCTTGTTTTCTTGTGCGGGCGTCTCTGTGCTTGGGCGGGGATTTTTGTAATTTGTTTTTTTCTGTCTTCCGTTCACTTTACCTCTTGAACATTTCACCTATTGTTTCGAGTTTGTAGGTCAGCGTGTGTACCCTGGTAACTCTCTCAATCCATCTGTAAAGAATATCAGAATCAGGGAGTTTCTTGGTTGCCAGATACTATCTTCATAATCCACCAGCTCCCCATATTATGTTTCTGTCTCTCTCTTTATTTATAGCATCACCTTAATACCTCTTCGGTAAAACAGTCAGGTGTGTATATGTGTGGATGTGCGTGTGTGTGTGTGTGTGTGTGTGTAAGAGAAAGATATTTTTGTAGAAAGACAACTAGACCGAGACATTTTGTTCTCCTTACATGACTGCAAAGACGCCTCATTCACAGACAGCAAGATTAACTTTCCATGTTATTGACACAATCACTACAGGAATTGAATATTCAGGAGAGATGAATGAGAGAGTTTGGATGTGTCTCAAAAATGTGTGAGCGCTCATTTGTGTAAGTGATTGAGTATAAAACTCAATAAAAGAGACTGTATGTAGGGCAAAATGTTTCCAGACTTCTAACATTACACATGGGGAGACACCGTGATATTTCTAAGAAGGTTGAATTTTTGTAAAGCTGTAAGTTATACTGAGAAGTTTAAATGTGTACAGTATGTGTAGATTCATAACTTCATACTAAATAAATTGAACTATATCATATCAAATGTTGGATAAGAGATAAGAGAAAACAATTTCTGCATCCACATTTTCTCTCGGCTTTTTAAAAATAATGTTTGTTTTACGATCAATGTGTTAAAACAGGAATTCAAAAAATACATGAAAAATAGCTCTTTTACGGTTTTCTGAATTCACCTTCTATTGCATTTAGATCAGAATCAGAAGAGCTTTATTGCCAAGTGTGCTTGCACACACAAGGAATTTTATTTTGTGTTGGAAGTAGGCTACTATTATATGTTACTTCTAGTACTTTTGTTGTGTGAAAAGGAATAGTGAACCCCCAAAAATAATACTAATAATGTCATCATTTATTCCCCCTCATGTCGTTTAAAACCTGTATGACTTTAGTTCTTTTGTGAAACACAAAAGAAGGAATTTAGAGAAATACCTCAGTGGTTTTGTGTCAATATTGATGTCAATGGTAACCAATGTTGTTTGGATACCATCTTTCTTCAAGATATCGTCTTTTGTGGTCTGCATAGGAAAGTCTGGAATGGCATGAGAGTAAAGTGAGGCTAAAGTGAATTGTAGATAATTATGATACAGTCCTCACTTTCATCTGATAAAAAGTGTATGGATCAGGGCTGGCTGCATGATGAAATGACTGAGGGGGTGTGGTAAATTAATGAGGGGGCATAACTACAAACCAACAATACACACAGATAAGACTTTGGCAAGGTATATTTTTGAAGCGCTACTTAATAGATTCCATATTCAAATGGATAAACGGATTAACAAAATGTAGACATTTAACAAATTAGTTTTATGATATCGAATCTCTTAATTTATTTGTCATACAAGTCTACATTTTCCGGCTAGATCATGTTGAAAATGTTTAGGTTAAAAGCTAAGCAGCAGCTATCGGGTCAGCGTTGGAAGCGCTCAGTGTTTTCGCAGGCATCACAGTGACATAACCAGCCAATAGGACACCTGTTAATCCTGGCCTGTCCAATCATATTTTAGTGGGATAATTCATCTGCACTTTATTATTGGCAAGCAGAGGTGCATACCATCATCCTGTTACCTATGAAATATATAGGCAACGACGAAAACTGAAGACATGTTTTACTTTTAATTAATCTCCGTTGAATTTCCCTGTAAAGCCTTGTTTCTTAAAACATTGCCATAAATACTAAAGTGAAACTGAGGGGGCACAAACAGATCTGAGGGTGCAGTGCCCCCTTTTTCCCCCTCGTGGCGCTGAGCCTGGTGAGGATATAAATTCAGTTGCATATTTAAACAAAGCTTTATAAATCAAAGTGATAGCCAGTGGATTTAGTACTTGCTCACCTGACATAAAATCTTGCTTATCTAACCTTAAAAGTTAGATTTTGCATTATTGTAAAAAGATTGTTTGAAAAGTATGTGAAATAGTAAACTATCATTCCGTCATTATTTGTAAAAAGAAGGAGAACAATTATTGTTTTCTTTCCTGGACATTTCCAGCAATTAAACCTCACTTTGGCAATTAAACTACTTTAAAAGAACCTCAATTTAGTTTTCACCACTATGGCTGTGTGTGGGTTTGAATGACTGAGGCCAAATGTTGTTGTTTTGTTGATCTTTGAAAGCAAAGGACTTTGAGAAATGAAGCTTATCTCCTCTAGCTTTACCTTAGAGGTCATAAAGAAAATTGATTGTGTGTGTGTGTGTGTGTGTGCGTGTGTGTGTTACCCTTGCTACTCTCAACAAGCTTTCATTCTAGTGCATCTCTTAGCTTGCAAATTAGGCCTGATTGTTCGCTTCACTGATGCATTGCTGGGAATGTAAAAGCACTAATCCCAAATTTATGTCCCCTTGACGAAGTATTCTAAACATTCAGTTGCTATTATTGTCTTGACCACTCTCTGAATGCTAATAAACATGGTCGTTTCACACCCCAACACACGCTTTTACGCACACACATATATATGGGGCGTAGTAATCCTTTCAGGGTGATGTGGGACCTGGAGAATGGTAAATGGATTTTAGGAGAAAAGCACGTTTAACTTATGCCTTGTGTCTGTTTTCCAACCTTTTGCTTTGTTTTCTTTCCAAGTGAGAATACATTGTAGGTGAATTAATGGAAAATTAGATGAAGTCAGTGTTGTGTTTAAGTATCCTAAAGTAGTAAAAACAATAGGCATCATAAATCAGAAGTATTCCAGTGCTGAATAAATCACAGTGACAGTTTTGTGGGTCGAAAACTGTGAACAAAAATGAGAGAGAGAGAGAGAGAGAGAGTGAACAAGAGAACTTAAACAGATTGAGTGTGAATAAGAACGAATATACTGCAAATGTTTCTTTGTGTTTGTTTTTTATAGTGTTAACAGTAACATTAGCAGATTTTTCAAGGGGTGTGTGTGTAACAGTTTATCCGTGTGAAACAACATCTATTGTTTGATGGCCAATTCCAGTTAATTTCCAAATTATTTGTTGCATAATACTAAATCCATTTGGAGCCTGGAATTATCTTAGCTTAGAGGTGTGTGTGCGTGAGTGCATGCATGCGTGTGTGTGTGTTTGATACAGTATGCGGTCTCATATTTGAAAAATTGTTGCCTTCTCATGAAAACGGATAGTTCACTCCAAAATGAAAATTCTGTCAACATTTGCTCACCCTCTTGTCATTTTAGATTTGTATGACTTTCTTTT
The DNA here is from genome assembly GCA_029783895.1 of Triplophysa bombifrons. Classification (NCBI taxonomy): domain Eukaryota; kingdom Metazoa; phylum Chordata; class Actinopteri; order Cypriniformes; family Nemacheilidae; genus Triplophysa; species Triplophysa bombifrons. The sequence continues at coordinate 23,309,852 of CM056452.1, forward strand.
GCAGAACACAAAAGAAGATATTTTTTAAATGTTGGTAAAAGAAAACCGTTGGTCCCCCATTGACTTGCGTTGATTTTGTGTCTATACAAAAGTCCAATCATTTGTGTCCAATACAAGTCAAGGGTTCTTGGTTACCAATGGTTATCAAACGGTTCTTGGTTACCAACATTCTTCAAAATATCTTCTTTTGTGTTTTGCAGACGAAAGAAAGTCTTCAAATGACAAGAGGTTGAGAAAATTATGACAGAATTTTCATTATGGAGTGAACCATCACTTATGCTTATTTGCTGCTTTTAACTGACCTCCCAGTCTGGTCTAAAGGGACTTTCAGGTACTTATCAACTGGACACCCTTGGAGACCAGCAGCTAACCAGTTAAACCTCTCTAAGCATGCCAAGACCAGTAAACCAGCTTAGTCTAGTAAGGCTGTTTTATTCCATTAGAATGGCATGCAATACATTTACATTTAGTCATTTAGCAGACGCTTTTATCCAAAGTGACTTACAGAGAGTTCAGGAAGCAATAAAGCGATTTGTCATTCAGGGACAATAATACAATAAGTGCTAAAGTTACTAGTTTCCACAAAGCCCAGAGCAATACCTGTTGAGAGACCTTAAAAAAGAATAAATTTGTCTGACAAGTATTCACAGGAGAGATGTTTTAAGTAGTTTTTTTAATGATGTGAGAGATGTGGTTGACCGGACTGAGTTAGGGAGAATGTTCCAGAGTGAGAAAGCGATTTACTGCCCTTTTGAGAAGGCATTACAAGACACTGCTCATTTACTGAACGCAGGTTTCTTGATGGGGTGTAGCAGGGTGTAAAAATATATACATAAATCCAGTTAGTGCATTTTGCGTACTGATGATTTTGGTTGCATGTGTTTAGTCTTACCACCAGACTAATGTTTATGTTAGAATCCCTCTCATGTAAGAAACCATGCTCACTCATACACAGAAAATGCATGAATTCACCGCGCTAACATGAATTCATGTTTCAGCTCTATCATTCCAAATGTAAAGTGGCAACATGAAGGCAGGTGTTTACCTATATCAACCCGAATGCTGCTTTTTCAAACCTTCACACAGCATAAGCACAGAGGCACAGAGGCCCGAGACGGACGGCGCTCTCGCTAACACACATACACACACACACACTAGCGTAGGACTGAGTGCGAGAGCATTGCAGTAGGAACTCCCTTATGCACTGCAGCACAGCATGCAGAACCGGATACAGAAAACGGACTGAATAGAGAGACCAGGAGAGAGGTGAGGCGTAGGACAGGAAAGAGGATGATGCTGTAGAACCTAGGAGACGAGGAGACGATCTAGAGGTGAAGATGTCACGGTCCATGCGACTGTTGCTTTTGCAGAGATCCTTGAGTGAACACATAAGATTCTCCACCTTCAGGGCTCTGGATCTGTTTAATAAGAACACACAGGACCAGAGGTTGACAGGTGAGTGTCAGGTCATGTATCTGAGTGGGAATATGGCCTCTTTATGTCATATTTAGACGAGAGAGTCATTTCTCATTCAATTTTAAAATTGTTTTATACTCCTTTGTCAAATGTATTGACGCTTAGCCTAGGCATTTTCTCTTGGAAAATATAGTGTCGAAGTACCGTGGTATTACGATCTGATAGCATTATCGTGTTAGTTGGTACTGGATTATCATAGTTTGCTGTAACATGGTATTTACACAGTACCTCAAGGTTATTGTGATTATACCATGGTCCATGTCCAAAAACATACATATGTGATAAACGTTAGGGGTACAATGCACCTGTTTATTCTAAGGTGGGACCAGTGCAGTCCTAGCTCAAATATGTTTTCATTTAACATGCAGGGTTCGATTCCGAATAAACATTTGAGTTGCATTAACTAATTTAAGATTGATCATATGCAATAATGCAATTTTGTTTTATTGAAGAAAATATTAAAAAAAAAAAAATTTGCAGTTAGATGAGGTTGGGTAGATAGTGATTTCATTCATCAAATGATTTGGAAAGGAAGTCACCCGATTGTATCAAATTTAGAAATGTGAAAAGCATGTAATGTTTTAAAAAAGGGGCCAAATGCCGAAAATGTACAGTAGGCTGTCCAAAAACTTCTTATTATAATAGCACTTTCTGTTAGTAGTCTCCGCTATCCAGGAAGTGTAGAGATAACTTAATAACTTTACTGAATGCTTTTCTCATAATGCATTGTGAATCTGATACCTGATACTGTGTTGTTTTAAGTGGATATCTTCTAGCTGTAGAAAAAAGTGCTGTATCATTGTCAACCCTATTAAATATGTCTGAAAATCAGTGCCGGGAAACCATTCGCGATCATAAGTGATTTATGGTGTGTGGGAGAGAGAGAGATTGGTGAAGAGAGATGGACAGACCGTGTCTTCTGTCTCATTGGTTTAAAGTTTGTTCTATTATGCATACCCAAGACTTAGTTTCCTAGCACGCACTCACTGCACTTTTCTTGTGAATTAATAATGCGAGACAGCAAGCAATCAGCCAGTAAGCTACGTCTATGTCTCAAAAAAGATACTGCAGAACAATCATGTAACCCACAGCGGATGCTAAAAGTTTTATGATCCACCAGTGTGGCCTGATGGTTTATTTAATAGTGTGGGCTTACACCGAGGATCACAACCTGTATGGATATAGTTTATTTAGACCTAGAGAGGACTGCACAAACAAACACACCTAGTCTGAAGAAACAGAAGACTAGAACTCAGTGATATAAGATCAGTTTGATAGTCTTTTCTGTTTGTTGGGCTTTTGCTGTGGAGGTCACTTAACCTCAGTTAAAGTGACTGTTCACCCAAAAATCTAAATGATGTAGTTATTTACACACCCTCTTGTCATTTCGAACCTGTATGACTTTTTGCAGAAAAGAAAGGAATATATTTTGAAGAATGTTGGTAACCAAACAACAGCGGCCGTTGTTCGGTTACCAATATTCTTCATCTTTATACAGGTTTGAAATGACAAGAGGGTGAGTAAATGGTGACATCATTTTAATTTTTGTGTGATCTATCACTTTAAAATACAGTAGAATACAGTATGCTACTTAACCCTGTTTTGAGACATGCAGCATCTTTTAACTGGAGAGCAAATCAAATTAGATTTGAAATAAAAAATGCAGTTTAGAACTTATTCTCAAGACATTATTTCAGGTGAAATTCAACAAGATGATATCAATTATGAGATATATAAAGGGTGATACTTTGTTCAATAAAAATATTTCAAAGGTAAAAAATACTCTGGTCCTTCATGAAAATTTCACTTGTTCACCTTGTTTTCTGAAGCACTTGGGAGTGATAAGAGCTTTTGGAGAATGTTTTCATGTCAATGTGCCTTGATCTTTGTACAGAACATGCAGGGCAGGTGCCGTCCAGCCGAGGTACAGGCTGTATCCAACATGGTTGAGCAAAACACAAACATACCCTTATAGACTGCCGACATCACAGAATTAATAATCGCCTTCTGTTTGCTTGAATAAGCTGTTTATGTGATATATCGCTAATATAGCTGAAGTATGTTATATACGCCTATTTTGGTCAGCAAGTATATAAGATAACTGCTTTATGTGATCCTGATTGGAAGTCTCGAATTGTCTGTGGAGTCATTTGTGAGATGGAAAGTCACTGACAGTAAACTGGGGTTACAAGAATTGCAGACACAAAAGTTTTATTATCTGCTTGCTATTCGTAACCCTTCCTTCTGTCCTTAGTTTTTGGGACATAAGCATCACATTTTACTTTCAAGCATTATAAGATGTGACTTTTCAGACTGTACCTAAACTTCAGCTTGATCTTCCATCCCCACAATGCCACTCATAAATCATCTCCATTGACATTTATCTCTCTGCCAGCCTCCCCACATTAGCTGTAAGGCATTCTTTTCTCCAGCTTTAGAGAACCTGAGGGTCTGGATTCCAGGTCAGAGGCCTGTCCTCTCCTTCCCTCAGGAGCATGAGAGGGGTCTGAGCTGATGGATGTGGGTCTTTCCGAGCCCTCTTTCCACAGAGTGTGAAGGTATCTTCCACTCAGCACCCATAGATGAAAGAGAGGTGGGTCACAGCAGTCCACAGAAAGTTTTTTGGATTTTTTTTCTCCTCGTAACCCATTGCCCTCTTCTGGCTTTCCAAGCAGTACTAGAATGTTGTGACTTTGGCAAGCAGGATGTTTGCAATGAAATATGAAGTGAACTATCCCTTGAAGAAACAGCAAAGCCTTGATCATTCATTAGATTGAAAAAATAATACTTAAAGGTGCAGTGTCTAATTTGATGGCATGGTTGAACATCATATGTTTTTAGCAGGGATAGAAACTAATAATTCTGGCACACTTGCCATCTTCTTGACTTCATAGATTTTAAGTGGATTAGTTGAAGCATCTAAGAGCAAAACCCAGCAGGCTAGTGGCTGATGAAAGCTCAGATTGCCTTGAGGTCAAAGGTCACCTGCGCAGCTGCAGAGTTCCATTTGCGTAACGTCTGGTGCTCATGCTTCCAGGCGACCAGAGAATAAACTTTGCAATCAAGGGTCTTAGCACTTAACCATTAATGGAATTACATAACCTATAAACGGCTTTGTCTGACATTGAGAAATCTTGTGAATGGGAGTTGGAACACATGCTTTGCATTATAAGACAGAACACATGCTAAGGGACGAATATCTTTTTACAAGAAAAAAACATTATAAAAGAGACTTTATTTATGCAGTTGGAGCGGATCTTATTTTCACATTTGATTTGATTAGATGAAATCAAATTGAGAAATTGAACATTGAGAAAATTTAAGTACACCGTGTAAGAACTTCTAGTGAAGGAGAACATTGCAAGAGTGATTTTATAAGAAAAACAAATTAACAAAGTATTTATTAATAATTTATATGCAGAATGTCTTCACCTAAAGATACTTTATTTGTCTTTCAAGCTTAACTGTATTTTTGTGAGATAATACTTTTTGGTGTTTTTCTTTTCTTTTTGAAGTTGGATAGCTTTGGTCCCCATTCATTATAATCTCATGAAAAATTGATAACATTTTTGAGTGAACAGTCTTTTTAAGAAACAAAAATGAAGAACAGTCCGCTTCACAGACTCTCAAGTGGTCTCCATCAGGTCCAAAAGCTTCATTTGGACATCCGCTGTCTTGCTGTGTGACTTTGTTGCTTTGACTTGCGGGTGTCAGTCTTTTGTGTAATAAATGAAAAGATCAACAGTGGGGTATCTTGTTGGCTTGTCCAGTTTAAAGGGCCCTCGCCACGCTTTTGCCCTCGGACCAAAGCTGCCTTAGATAGGTACATGGCCACGGAGGCTCAGAATGTGTGTGTTCATGCCTGCTAGTCACTGAGGGATGAAGACTAGGGGTGTGGTATTGTTCATCCAAGTTGTTAAGTGTTAAGAACAACAAAAGCACACGGAAGTGTCAAATTAGTTGTTTTGGGTTGATCGCTACATTTCCTGCCTCTTTGTTTTGCTCTCCTTCATGTTGCTAGGCTAACAGTACGATACTGAAAAAAATACATGGCATATTTGAACAATGACATTTAATTTTTTATTAACAAATTTAAGTATAGAATGTGTGAATTTTATATATTGACATTATTGTTTTAGTTTTTTGGGGAATTGATTCTCTGTGAAGGATAAATGATACTTTAAGGATTCTTAACAGTTCTTGGCCACCACTAACAATCATAGTAGGAAGAATGACAATGGTGGTTAAAAGAGCCCCACAACTGTTTGCTTTCCTACATTCTTCAAAATATCAACTTTTGTGTTAGATAGAACAAAGAAATTTGAACTGCTACTTTAAGTTATGATTCTTTATGGAGCACATCTGCTATGACTTCACATGATGCCACTGTAGGCAGCTTGCTAGCATTTGGAACAGAGCAATGGTCACTCTTTGCCAAATTCAAAGTTGTTGATTCCCACAGCTGTTCATGGCTCTCGAAATTTCAAGGCTCTTTTCTCAAGGTCATCTTCTTTCCTTTCCACCTGCTCTCCATCTGGCTTCTAGCACCCACACCGACCCTGAGTATTCAATGATTTATAGCCTTCGACCCACAGGCCAGTCCATGAGTTGTGCTGTTTTTGTAAGCTGACTGCAATAGAATTGTTTGGGATCCAAGTGGACCTGGCAGAAAAACTCTGGTTTACCTCGGTAAAGCTATATAATAGAACCAGATAAGTATATCATTTTTCCATGTGGTTTCCCTGTTCCCAGACCAAAACAACCACATCTAAAAAGAACTTGTGTCATAATCGACAGAAATTGCACAGTTATGGCCTCAAGATATGTTTCATACATTGTTGTTAAGTTAAAAGAACAGAATTCACACAAGGATCTAATATACAGTAAATAAAAAAAACCTCAAGGTGCATAGTTATTTAAAAGTTAGTTAGCCTAGCTTTTTAATAAAAAAGATTGCAGTTTTCTTGACATTTCAGCGCCATTAGCAGTAATGATGCCTCTTATCATGAAGAAAGAACAGAATGTGAAGACTCCATAACACCACCAATCGAAAAATGCCAAAGCTATTCACTGTATTATTTGTTCATGAAGGTCCTGGTCAATGACAGATGCTTATGATAGAATGAGAGGTTTTGCTTTCATGACCTTTGAGATCTGAGAAACAGAAGACTTGTGCATAAATCAAGACTTATGCAAATTGTGGGTGGGCTTTTGACTTGACCAGTAAATAAAGACTGCAACCCACCAATACACACAAGCGTCAGTAAGCTACAACCATAATGGTCCCTGATAGCACACTCCATCTGGTTTACGTCTATTTGACGTCTGCATTTACATCTGCAAGACATTTGCAATACATAGTTTACTCATCTGCAATACATCTCGGAGACGTCTGTAATACGTCTGCTAAAGATCTGGAGATCCGGGAAATATCTGCTGTGTAAAAACATCTGCTAAACATCTAAGAAAGAGCAGTTTTACATTCATTCTAAACATCTTACAGACATCTTTTTGATGTCTATATGACGTCTGAGACAGACGACTCCGAGACTTATTGCAGATGAGCAAACTTTGTATTGCAGATGTCTTGCAGATGTAAATGCAGACGTAAACCAGATTTATGTGCGCTGTGTGCATCACTCAAGAAAATATTTTTATCTGAGCTGAATTAGCATCTAGCATAGGCTAGCTCCATATCATTAGATTTCCCCGATCCATGTAAAGCGCTTTGAGTGCCCAGGAAAGTGCTATATAAATGTAACTAATTATTAAATAATAAAAATGATTAATAGACATTGATGTTAATTGAATTATTGTTAAAACACAGGCTTTATTGGATTTATGGTCCATTTCTGGCTGGTTCGAATATGTGGAAATTATTTAAAATTTTCACATGCGGGACTGAGTAAGTGTTTGTCACATAGGGCACAGAATGTTCTGAGCCTTGAGCCATGAGCATCTTCAAACACATTCTGCACGCCCATCTCATAAAGCTGCTGAGAGGGAAAAGATAATGTTTAATTCGACCACAATCTCAAGGGAGTGATGCGTGTAAGTGTGTGTGTGTGTGTGTGTTTTTTGTGTATTTGAGGGGGTTATATGTCCAGGAATGTAATGCGTGCCTGTGTGTTTGCGCGTGTTTTAAGTGTTTGTCTATCTTTATAACTCCTCAACTGAGCTGATGTTCACAGTTTTCTTATCTTCCACTCGGTTTGAAACATTCCTTCCTGTTTTTTGTGTTTTCTGTCAACGGTTGTGAGTCTTGCGGCTGCCACTTAACACATACTGCGCAATATACCTCACAATCTCAAACAGTTTTTCCTTGTCAACCCTCACGAAAATTTACAATCATTTTACTATACAAAGTTAACCTTAGTTTTTTTTTTATTTGTAGCAAATCCATTGTGACCATAAATGTATTATAGTTCCACCGCAAAAAAAATCAGTTTTACTATAGTATTTGTGGTAAGATGCGTGTTAAATTATTGTAATACAAATGGTAATCAATCTGCCAAAAATCATGTTTACTTGTTTTCCAGCAGAAAAGAATGTTTATTTTCTTACACTTTGCATGTGCACTTTTTTTTACTTTATACCAGCAAGATCTTTTACACTTTTCCATAGTCTGACCTCTCAATTGTTTGTTTATTTAACTTGTAAAGTTAGACTGTTTGCCAATTTGTTTAAATAAAGTTACTGTGGGTAGCACGTTTTTAAACAACCTTGTAGATTTTTATGTGTGTGCAAACATGAGTAAAGTCTGTATTGTGCGTATAGAGCGTATTGTGAGTGAGTTGCTCTAAGTCTACATTGCTTTTGGTCTGCCTCTCTCTCTCTCTCCTCTCTCTCTCTCTCTCTCTCTCTCTCTCTCTCTCTCTCTCTCTCTCTCTCTCTCTCTCTCTCTCTCTCTCTCTCTCTCTCTTTCCCTCCTCTACCCATTCAGTTCTCAGAAAGTCAGAGGAATGTTTTTCTAAACCCAGCAACACTGTGAAACTTACACCAAAGACTATTTGCTTTCCTTTCATTGCTAATTTTTTCTCTTTTCCATCCTTCTAACTTTTTCTGTCTTTTGCTCTCCTTTATATGAATGTATTTGGTTCGAAAACTGATTGAAACATTAATGAAAAATAAATCTTATAGAATAATGTTGAAGGTCCTTATTAATCAGAATATCGTTGTTGAGGTGGGATTTTTTTACTTGGGCCAGTAAGCAACTACTCCCATAACATCCTAGAAACGACCATGTAAGGATATTAGCAAGCAACCAGAAAAAACTATGAGCAACATAGCGATGACTTCCTTAGATCTGACTCTAAATGTGTGTGAGTGATGATACTAAAATCCAATGAATTGAAACGGCTCTAAAGGTGATGTCATTAGTCAGCGATGAACTCTGTCAACAGACAAATCCAGACATACTCAGACCATTTACACAGCAGTGAGACATTGTACATTATTCAATCGAAGCCACTCAGAACTAACCCGGTCTGAAAGGAACAAATATTCTTGTTTTTACACCAAAAAACGTCCTTGAAAGTGGTATGTACAAATATTTAACAACTTGTGCTGGGTGATTTCAGTGAAGAACGTCAGATTCTAAAATGGCTGATTCAGCACTTCGCACCATATTTAGAATCGGCCTGACAAAATCCAACTTTGGGGAATTTCCAGGTGCTATACACTCTTAAAAATAAAGGTGCTTCACGATGCCAAAGAAGAACCTTTTTTTCTCCAAATGATTTAATAACGAACCTTAAACATTTGAAGAACCTTTCTGTTTCACAAAAGGTTCTTTGTGCGATAAAAGGTTGTTCAGATCAGATCATTCAAGAAACTTTGACTGAATAGTTCTTTGTGGCACCAAAAAAAATTCTTCCATGGCATCGCTGTGAAGAACTTTTGAAGCACCTTTATTTTTAAGAGTGTACATTGTGACAACTGTGATGTAAATTTGCTTTACGTAGACTTAGGCCAGGGATACTCTTTGCAAATATTTGTAGATTTCTACATTTAAAAATCTTGTGAAAGCCCTCCAGTGTATATTTTTATAAATGTCTGATGCGTTTTTCACACACAAAAAAACGTTGGTAATAAACTCTGTGGTTGACCGTTACGGTATAGAGCGTATATTTCAAAATGCACAAAAAGGCTCTCTGGACTTCCTTATTTCTGAAATACAGATGGTGTTTGTATAGATTTGAGCCACGCTACATAGCCTACTCTTATCTTCAGTGCTTCATCTGTTCTACGTGTGTTTATTTACCTGTGGTGATAGCTGAGACTGTGGGAGCTTCATAGCCTGTTATCAGGGGTCTCGTCTAGCTGACTCAGCGGCCCCTGCCTGGTCAGGGGTCCCAGGCAGTGTACCACATCTCCTCATTTTATATTATAGTCTCTCACAAAGTTAATGTTTTATTTATGTAATGGTGATTTAACATGCATTCTCTGCTGAATGGTTTGTGAGTTTTTGGTAACACTTTACTTAAAGCCTTTATGTATAAAGGGTATGATGCACTATAATTGTTCATAATGTGTGTTTTAATACATTAGGGGTAGTTTCCCACACAGGGATTATCTTAAATCAGGACCAGGCCTCAGTTATATAAGGACATTTAAGTAGTTTTTACAAACATGGAATACAAAAAAACATCACATTTTGAGACAAAACAATGGCCCTGGTGTAGTTTAGGATGCAAGTTGTTTTCAGTTTAGACAGCTCTAACTTTTACTATAATAGGACTAGCATTAAACACTGTACGGGAAACCACCCCTAAATGTTGTTTTAAAGAATTAAAACTCGTGTAGCAATGAATAGATTAGTGTTATAATGTATTAATTGTAGTTTAAATTATTCATGAGACATTTCATTACAAAGCATTATTAGGTGCATTACAAGGCAAAAGTAATTAATTAAAGCTACTTTTATAATGCATTATATAAATACTTTAACTAAAGTGTTACCAAGTTTTTTAACTTTTGAACAGTATTATAAACTACAAAAGGATTTTAATAACAGCATTGCTGTTGTTAATTCATAAAGGTATCATAATCTCCTGCTTTGTTGTTTTGGTTAAGCACAGTGCTTGAAGTGGGCCATCACTTCTTTATTTAAATCTAAGTGTACCTTTACATTTTCTTGCGTACCTGTACTTCTCACATGTTGCCGGTACTTTTGTCACTCCAAGTCAAAGCATCATTACATGTGGGTGATTCGCTGGAACCAGAGCATTAGCATTAGCCGGTTCGCATTTATGGCCTTAAGTTTACAGGCTTTCCGTCTAGGGTCTTTGGCGCTGGAGTACCCAATATTCAACAGCAGACCAATCAAACAGGGTTTACAGAATTCAAGCCAATCAAAGTACAGCGGCCAAGCAGCAGTTCAGCCATTTAAACTAAATAAGATAGAATGTTCAGCCAATCAAATTGCAGGCAGCCACGAATGACTGTGTAGTATGTTGTGAGAAGGCAAACATAACAAGCTAATGGTTTTACAACAAAAATAATGAATGGGAAGATTTCAGAGATACAAACTACTTATCTTTTCTGAATTAGGCTGTTTTAAATGAAAACGTATGTGGTTTGTCACATAATGTGATGTGTGTTTGACTTGAAATGCCAAAAACATAACATATATAAGCTTATAGCATATGAGGCATAAAATATGACTGTGTATTTGATGGATTTAGTTAATAAAAGAGTTCCATAGACTGCAGAACTTTTATCACAGGTCAAATGTATTATTGTTTGATTAAATCGGTTGTTTGGCAAATGCTTCCTTTGGTAAATAGATGTGTTCTACAATGTCCATATACTGTTTTTTTGTTCTTTAAATTTTAAATTTGGTAATAATTTGCATTTGACAACGTGCACAAGAGAGTACCAGAAGCTTTTTTCACACTTCAAGCACTGGTTTTGCAAACTCATGCTTCTTTTCCCTTTTGGGTGGTTGTTGTGGCTTCATTGACGATTACAACACCTGGCCTTAAACCTGTTGTCTGTCCTTATCATCAGCATTATTTCTTTCTCTCTTGGTCACTGCAAATTGTGCTGATGATAACAATTAAAGTTATTTAAGGAGATATGTTATGTCTGCAGTTAGAAAGTATTGAGGGATATTTGAGTTGAATGCCCTTCTATATACTACAAAGTACAGTATATGTGTATAAAGGACAATAGTATATATCAGAGCACGATATTACAGAACATTACAGTTTGCTGTAGTTGTTAAATTAAAGTTGTTAAACAGTATGTAACCTGCAATTTTACGTTCTAAACAGAGATGGCGACATGGAGGCAACAGCTAGGAGTGGCTTTTATCTATTTATAACTGGTTTGGACCACGCTTTAGACTGCTATATAGACAGGATGTAAACAGGAGGAGAGAAGGAAAATGGGATTGAAAGCATCACAGGCCAGACTCGAACCTGTGTTACCCATTTGAGCACTAAGGTTTACCATGTCAGTTTTATATGTAAACAGTGCTGTATCCAGGTGAGAGACCAGATCTCCAGATCTAGTGACAAACTATTTATGCTTCGACATTGAGAAGTAATACGATTTTGTTTAAGACAACCTCCATTTAAACATTTAAAGATTACTATGCCTGATCCTGTATATCTCAGAATCAGAATTTGCTTTATTGGCCAAGTGTGTGCAAACACACAAGGAATTTGTGGTGGTTTTTGAGCACTGGTACACAGTACATACGTGACATGAAAACTGAAAGAACAATTATTAAGTATAAATAAGTATAGAGGTAATAATGTATAAAATTTGGAACAGAGGATTTACATGTATATACAGACTTGAGCATTTACAGTATAAACAGTTGTATAAATAAAATGTTCATATGTATTTACATAATCCTTAAGAGAGAGGTGAAAATTAGGAGGGGAGCAATAAATTACAGGAAAAACAAACAGGTAGTCATTTCAGTGTTAGCTGTTTAGCTGTTTAAGCTGGAGATGGCATTGGGGAATAACTGTTTTTATGGCTAGATGTTCTGATGGACAGAGATCTGTAACGTTTCTTCGTTCTGGATAACACCAATTATCCTTTCAGTTGTCCTAACAGTCCATTGCAGTCTTCTTCTATCTGACTTGCTGGCTGAGATGTTATGTGTCAAGAACCCTGCACACACAATCACACATGTTATGACTTGGTCTTCTTCATACATTAAGTGTTTCTGCTCTCTTAGTGACAGTGGAAGGTAATTTCAAAGATGTTTCTATGAAAATGCGATTTTCACAAACCCTAACCTAGTTTCTATACTGGCCTTTCAACCAGACAGCAGGCAATTACCATCATTGTCTGATGTTATAGCTGTCACGGGTTAAAGATGTTATCAGCTACACCTGTCGAAATCATTCTGACAGCAGTATTATTTTTGACACATGTTATTGCTAAATAAAATAGATACAAGAAAAAAACGTTTGTCAAATATAATCCAAAACTGAACTATATTTTTAAACAATAAAACGAATGTAAGGAGAGTAGAAGGAAATTAAAAAGAAGACAAACCGCCTGTAAGCTCCAAGCTCCTATGAAAAAAAATTAAATCCTTCCAAATATTACATGAAATACTATAACCGATAATAAAAATATATCTTCAAGATGTGTCAGTAGTTGGTGCTTTCTGTAAAGTAACTCAATGATGTATAGTACTTTCTTTGGCAAAAAACTCCCAACGCTCTTTGCCAAAAGCCTCCCAATGCGATGCATGTGCCTTGTGTAAATGATCATTCTGTGTCAGGTGAATATCTGTTACTCAATCCTTTGCTATACCCAAACTATCCTCTTAAACCCCCTACTATTATTTTGAACAAAATATGGAATTTTCTGCCAGAAACCATGCAGTAAAAAATTGCTGAGATTATCTTGTTATGCAGTGTGCCGCAGGAATGCTTTCTGTGTCAGACTTTCTTTGAAAGTGTTGAAACCGCTGAGATTTTGATGAAAGATGCAACTGAGAAAATCTTGAGATGAAACAGCTCCCCATATTTGCCATTTCATGGGAGATCTGGCATTTACGTCAATGCAAAGATGAGTAAAGCAATTACATTACATTTCAGTATGAAACTGCACTAAGAAAAAACGAAACCATCTGACTGACATGTAATGTATTTGTGAGGGTTATCTGAAGTAGTTATAGCAACTCCAAACCAGCACTGACCAGCGAAAACCAGTCTGAACCTGCATGCTGGTCTAAGCTGGCCTTTTATGCAGGAGTAAATGACAGACAAAAGGAAGCCAGATTTTGAGACAAATTGTCTTGCGATTTTTCAAAGTGAAAGAAAGAAAGAAAAGTACGGACGAAAGAAACCAAGAGATTGCTATAGCCCTAAAAAGGGCCAAATGTCCCGAGGCCTTAGTTTCCCTGTCCTCTCCTGTACAGCGTTCTCTTGCTCCTTCTCGAGACACACTTACTGTCCAATCCCCGGTCTTCTCCTCAGGGCAGACTCGCGGCATCTAAAGCTTTCTGATAAGGGCGGTGTCACCGTCACCTTTAACCTCCGACCTTGAGGTCACAGACTAAGTGTCGTCCCGACAAGCGGCTCAGAGGGCCACCGCAGCGCAGTGTCACCCCCGAGACATGAACCCTGTCGATTGAACTTTGACATGTGACCTCGACGGTGCTGTAATGATGTTGTAATAATAGGGGCGATGGAGCGCCCGAATGTAGTGCTGACACTATTTAACACGTGGGTGTATGTGTATGTGTGTGTGTTTAAATGTTGTAAGCCTTTGGCCATATGAGAGGTGGAGAAAGATGGGGGTTTCTACACCATTACTGCCAGTGAGGTTATCTCTTCCCTTGCTAGGGTACATCTGGCTCATAAACCACACACTCTGTCACTCTTAACACAAACACACACATCCAGATACACACACGCTCATTTTTGCCGTTTTCAAATCGCAGAAGATTTATTACTCTCTGTGGTTTCTCGCACAGTTTAGGGAACCTAATCCAGTTCTCAGTTATGTTTCATTAACGTATCAGTTTAGTCCAGAATGCCTGGAAAGAAACAATAATTCACAAACAATGGCATTTGCCTTCGTCTCCATTTGCTCTCTATCTAATCTCATTGCTGTCTAGAATCAACAACTGAGATATTCTGGACCATCAAGATACACCTCCATGATCTTTAAAAAGCTCTTATTTACTTTATTTACCTAAAATACATCAAGATGTTTGTACGTGTCTCTTGGTTGTTTTTCACTTTTCATGTTGGTTCAAATGGGTCTCAAAGTCATCGATAACTTGCGTGAGAAGATTTGACAGCCGGCAGATACGGTTGAAATGTTCGGAGCACAAAAGTGAAAAGTCATTAATAATGCTTTCCAATGTTGTTGTTTGTTTGTTTATGTTCACCATGGTTTCCTGCGTTCCTGGCCTAATCACCAGCACATTAGTCTGGAAGTTTCACTGCAAAGGCATAAAAGCTGCAGAGCCCAGTCTCTTCTGACCTCTCGTACAACCTTTGCGCTGAGAAAACAATAGACTCGTTTTTACGACACTTGTAGATGGTTCTTTCGTTGCTTGTTATGACCCGACCTCAACAAGGCCTGTGTTGTGTTTTGAATGAAAAATGTTAATTTCAAACTTAAAAGTTAGCCTATTCTGTGGATGCTTAATTCCGTGGATGCCATGATGCATTGAAAATCTTGTGATGTCCTTTTTGAAATAATCATGTTTTATCGGTTTAATTGAATATATTAAATATTACATGTGTGTCAGTATTACAAACTGCTAATTAGCGTGGATAAGCTTGTGAGCTGGTCTTGTTCACTCTAATGTGTTGCACTGTTATGATCACTTTACCTTGTTCAGCCTTATATTATTTTAGCACTTTTGTTGTAGAAGAAATTGAGCTTTGGTGGTAAACAAACATGTGATAGATGTCATTGTAAATTCCAAGACAACTGATATATCAAATATAGACAAGATAAACATAGAATAGATAAATCGTTGTTAGTAAAGTTCTTCCAATTTTTACTATATTTAGTCACAGAAGTCAACAACAAAACCTTTAATATCTTTGTTTCCTCTAGACAGCAATGAAAATAAATGGAGAAGAAATAGAAAGGTCTCCTGCATCTCTGATTCTCTCTTTAAGAAAAAACCTTGAAGTCTCATGTCCTCACAAGAGTTTAAGAATAGATGTGACTGAAATCAGATCATATCAGGACTCAAGTCTGAGAAATAAAATGTTTCTCTGGGAAATCACTTAAGTTAAAGATTTATACAAATTGATGTTCTCTCAACTGAAAGGATTGGAGTAAAACTGTTTCTCTTATATAGACCACTTCGGAAAACGTAAACAACGCATACAACCAACATAACACTTAATAACAAATCAGAATAATAACAAAATTAAGATTTCATTATATATGTAAAATTGAAATGAAAATTTGAAACCAGACGTGCTGCTGGGCCAGTATTTATATCTTGCTCCAAAGGGGTCTATAGATTGTGTTATCGGACAGACACATCTGGCCCAAAGTTAATTTCCGGTTAATTTGTTTGTTTGTCGGTCTGGCTAATGGCTAATAATATACCTATTTTTATTTAATTTATTTATATCAATATTCATTTATATTAATATTTTATTGTATGTTAATTGAATTAAATAAACAATTTGTTGAATGGGTCGTGTTACTCTGTCGCATTTAAGTTGAGCCAAGTAACGGTTCTTCTACTGGCAATCCCCCAAATAATACTGGCTAGACATACTTTTAAATTTCTAGCTGATGAAATGTACTTATTTCTTTTGCTTGTTTTCAGAAATAATCTGCAGGGACTTTATCCTTTGCGGATGTGTGCCGGAAGTTAAGTCTGGGCCACAAAAGCATGCATGCCAAGTAACGTTTATGTTATTGATTTGAAACCGTCTACACTTTATATATTTATGGGAGTGGCTAGCCATGTTTTGCATTGGTTTCTGCACAGCTATAATGTGTTAGCTTGGGGTCAGTTACTCCAGATGTTTCTGGAATTCAATCTCTGTGGGGGTTGGGATGTTAAGTAGAGGTCTAGATCTCTAGAAGTTGTCATAGCTTCAAGACTGCAGCTGGACGGTATTAGCACTAAGCCCGATTTAGGAATCTTGAATTCTACTTAATAGGATAACTTCTCTATCAAAATCTCTGTCCGTACAATTAGCACTAGGTCTAACTAAGGAGTCTAGTATTACGCAAAATGGGATAACTGCTATACTTCAACTCAGTGAGGCCTCTGAATGGCTTAAAAACCATGTCAAGTCACGTTTGACTAGCTGAGAATTTCAGAAGCCTTCTACTGATTTAGCTTCTCATCACAGCAACAGCCGGTCACCAACTCCCCTGCTAATACTGGAGGTCAGGGGTCCAAGACCCTCAAATATTGGGATGGCCCATGGGGGTGATCTACTTTGATGAAGTCTGGAATGGTTAAAAGCGCATTTCTATGAATCAAATTGAATTCTTTCTCTGTGGGGACCTGAGTTTTGATATGGCAATTCATATGCGTCTCCTTTTAGTCCGGGATGGATGATTTGGACAGACCATTTTTCTGTTCAAAGCATAGCTGTTTGTTTTAACCAATCTTGACCTTTCCCAGACCATGATATAATGAATGCCAATGTTCTGTGTGATGAATACTTTCAAGCTTAAGTCATGAAGCAGGAAAATACCTCGGTAACGTATCTGTGAAATGGTCACCCTCCCAATTGACATGTTAGTTTGAGAATTAATAATATTAGTCATAACGCAACCATTTAAATAATCTCAGTGCTGTTTGGACTGCTCTGAGAAGATATTGTTCATTCTTGGTTTTGAGTAGGAGATGCTGATAGCTGTTTATCTCCTGCGAATTGAGCTCATATTTTTATTTAAGACACCATTGGCATGTTAGCAGCTGTTTGGGTGTTTTGCCCAAAACAGAATGCCTCACATATCTACAGTGTGTGTTCTTGTTCATTCTCATACGTTGCAGTTCTGCTGTTGAAATTCACACCCTAATGTTGCTTTTAATTTCTAGCAGATGTATCTATGTATAATGATCGAAGAAATGTTTAAAGAATTATGTATTCTTTAGCTATAAATAAGCGTACAGTATATATATCCATCCATTTTTTAAATTCCCTTGTCCCTTGTAGAGTTGCAGGAGGGCTGCGACCTATCTGAGCATCTTAGGCTGTTGCAGGAGAAACTTTGCATACATGTTCATCGAATGGCAAACATTTGCAGACATATATAGACAAACATATAGCAGTTTTATTAGCATTTCTTCAAAGAATGTAAAAAGATGTCTAAAACACCTGGGCTGACTTGCGTCATTCTTCTTTAATCAAATCCTCTTGCGCATGGCATGTTTGTTTATTCTTCTTAATCAGTTGGATTCCATAGATTCCTTCTCGAAAGCCCTCATAACGGCGTGGGCCGCAAGATTAACATCCTTGTGCGCCTCCCGCTGTGTGCGGGACAGTGGTGGTTAAGACTCTCCAAACTTTTAAGAGGAGCTAGTTGAAAATGCAAACAGTGCTAAATATTCTTCTTCAATGGCTCCTTCTGTGTCCAGGAAACACCCCAACTTTGGGGTCCCACCCTACTCTCACTTATGGTTAAAGAGGAGCATTCACTGAGATGTCCTCAAGGGGCCCAAATCCTCGACCACACATAAACACACATAGAGACTTGAGGTCAATCACTTGCTTTGTCTCCGTCTAATTGATGGACCTAAAGGAGCTCCTGAATCTTTCACACTCTCTCTTTCTCGCAGCTTGGCGGAGTGAACTAGGTCAATGGTGTTTTGAAATGAATGAGATAATTCTGCTGGCAGCACAAGACATGTTTTATCACCTGACCTTGTGCTTCCGTCAACTCATGCCTGGAGTACTGTCTAATAACCACCAAATAAAACCCAGAACCAGAATAGCATCAAAGGCATTATCAGGTGTTGCTCATGTATTGGGAAAAAAAATCAATACTGACGTCATTAAAATTAAGAAATTTGGTCCTTACTCCAGACGTTTACAACAGTTGTCAATTTTAGATAACCAATGAAATAAAAAATTTGGTTCACAGTTTTTAGGGCTGTCAAACAATAAATCACGATTAATCGCATCCAGAATAAAAGTTTGTGTTTACGTAATATCAATCTGTGTTTTGTGTTTATAAACACATACATATACTGTATATGCATGTTTAGGAAATATTTACATGTATTTATTTATATTTACCAACAATTTTAATTACACTGTGTATAACGTGGGTTAATATTATATTTTCTTAAATATATGCAGTATATGTTTTTATAAATACAGCATTTATATGCACAGAATACATACATGTAATATGTAAACACAAACTTTATTCTGGAAGCGATTAATCGCAATTATTCGTTTAATATTATTTATATTTAAACATATTAATTACTCAGTTTATCATTAAAATGAACATATATTTTTTATTAATACAAAAAATGAAAAGGGATGTAACAATATCAAAATCTCACTGTGCAATAACACCTCGGTATAAATGCCACGGTGCGATAATTATTGCGTTATTTCAAATGACGACTATTTTAATAACAGCTGTTGTAATAGCTGTTGCTTAGAGGTATGAGTTATTGTATGAGATGGGTCCAATGACCTATACATACCTTTTATCAAATAATTGCACCAGATGGACATTGACAAAGGTAACCTCCATTGTCCCATTGTACTCTATGTTAGGCCCAGAAGACCTATTGTTTCATACAGTCATGTGACTACGATAATATTGAGACAATTTTGCAATTGCGATAACACTATATCGATAATATTGTTACATTCCTATAAATGAAATCAAAAACTGTCTTATTTCACTTTTTATTTATTTTGTATTTAAAATCCACTTTCACATGAACACTAAGGTATTGTGTCCACCAACTAGTTTCTGCCAGCGTACGGTGTTTTTAACTGTTTCAATCGGAAAATGAGAGTTTTTTTTTTTAACCAACATGCCTCCGCTTGAAAAAAAGGCATTCAAGCTCCCGCAAACTGTGTTTTCAGCCATGTAAAAGTGCCTCGGTGGATCTGGAGTCTTAATATAAATAAGCATCTCACTTCAGCAACAATACTACTTTTCCAATTGTCCACCTGGTTTGGTTTGGACATGACTTATGGTGGTGCAATATGCTTCATCTGAGGTGAAATTCAGTGCAGGGTCGAAGGTCAGAGAAGGTAAAGTTAGGTGTTTGAGCTGTCTAATCCATTGACAGTAGGGAATCGGACCATATGCTGCCTTAACCATTAGCCGTGTACCCATCTGCTGTACCAAAAGTTCCCAAATTCCCAGAAAATGCATTTCACAGTTCTCTGCCTACTTTTTAATGAAAAGAACAAGATTGTTGATCTCCAGCAAATGTTGTGTTTCAGATACTCACCAGCATAAAGCAAACTGGACCATCATACTAGTTTAACTGGTCTTTTCTTTTTCTACGGTTTCTTACCGTAGTAAACATTTAAATTCATGCATTTGTAAGATGCTTTTTCCACATATTGACGCATTTAAGGTATATGTTTTATAATATGTGACCCTGGATGACAAAACCAGTCTTATGGGTAAATTTTTCAAAATTGAGATTTATACACCACATGAAAGCTGACTAAATACACTTTCTATTGATATATAGTTTGTTATGATAGGACACTATTTGGCCGAGATATAACCATTTAAAATTCTGGAATCTGAGAATGGGAAAAATCTAAATATTGAGAAAATCGCCTTTAAAGTTTTCCAGAAGTAGTCCTTAGCAACGCATATTACTAATGATGGGAAATAAATGAAACTTACACCATTGATTAACCACAGCTTAAACTTTATACACACAAAATTTCATAAAATTAATTTTCCAGGAACATATAACATTTTACACCTGAATTTTACACTTGAGCTGGCAAACGAATCATCAATAACAGAGGCAGACCAACATGCTAAGATGATGTTTTGTTTACATTTTGTCAGAGCAAAATTGGCATAACTTTGACAAACAACTCATGAAAACCACTACTTTGTAAAGAAGGCATTTAAGAACGTATGTGACTGACTGACCTGAATTTTGAAGAATTTTCCCACTCAAGCGGGTCGAATTCTGAGTCTGCAGTGAACACTTTGTAGTCCTTCATGGCACGGAGTCGAAGCGATCTAAACATTAATTGAATTCGTCGTCTTCCGGGGCATCCTCTTATGTCAAGCCGGTCTCTGGACATTCTGTATTATCTTCCCAATGATTTGCGAAACAATCATTTACTAGGTTCGTTAAATTATTGCTGTCATTAGCGTTTAGATTGAGCAAACGCGCTTCCATCAGAATCCATGTTTTGAAGCGCGATCATGACGGATTGTGTACGCTGCGCACGTGAGACGCTATAGCAGGCCGTTGCTAAGAGGAAACAGGTTTGTTTTAACGCTCTCTATTGGCTTACCCTTGTAATGACATAGAAGAGAGTAGATTAACTTGAAAGCGGAATCTCTTAACTTTACATAGATACCAAACTTGAATGGGTTGTTATCATAGAGCGGACAGCAGCGAGTTAAGTTTGTAAGCATGTTTCTGACCATTTTTTGTTCGCGATATTAAGGGATCGACTCACATAAATAAAGTTTTGATATATTTACGGTAGGAAATTTACAAAATATCTTCATGGAACATGATCTTTACTTAATATACTAACGATTTTTGGCATAAAATAAAAATTGATCATTTTGACCCTAACAATGTATTTTCGGCTTTTGTCAGAAATATACCCGTGCGACTTACGACTGGTTTTGTTGGCCAGGGTCACATATGTGTATTCTCTCAGTCGAAATCACTCACTTGAATGTACATTTTAAGATTCTTGAGAAATTTGGCATTTTAATAGGCGATTTTAGAAGCACTGGCTGCTTTTTACCGAATGTTTTTACCTTTTGAGCAAGGGCTTCAAATTTGGACCTGAGAATACTACTGCATGGGTGTTTATTTAAGCTATTTTATTAAATTATTAAACCCAATGTCATGTAGAAGAGTCATAGTCAACTGACACATGCATTCAGCCGCCAAATTCCTTGGCCAAGTTTACATATTCCATAACTCTACCAATGATAGAAATCCAGTCTAATAACAGCCAAAAAACATTTCTGTCTACCTCAACATATTTGTCTGTGTTAGTCAGCTACCGGCTTGACATCTGCTTTAAAATGCTAGCTCACAAAAGAGCATTACTCACACAAATCAAGACAAGACAAAGATAAACCGAATGACATGAGCAAGTGTATTTTGTTTGCTTGTTATCTTGTTATTGTCATGTACAATAAACAAACAAAATGCAGATTGTCCGTGTGCAGATTGTGAATTGACGGTCTGTCGAGTTAATGACATTAACAAGTGAAGTGGGTTGCCAGAGACTGCTATCTGCAGATCAGTCATGGATAAATTATTTTTGTAAACAGGATGTCCAGATCTTTGCTTGTTAGACGCATCATCAGGATACAATCGCTGCTCATGATCCCTCATAATCCCTGTGGTTTGAATGCACTGTGAAAAAAATCCTGAAAAACGCTGGCAGTTGTGGTTGCCAGATATTCACCGTACAAATTTTAGGCACGACTGGATTTTTAAGGCACACAATAATTTGTCCCTATATAAAAGTTTAATTTTTAAATTCAATCATTTTTTATTCTCCCTCATGTCATTCCAAACCTGTAAGACTTTCTTCTGCTGAATATAAAAGAAGATATTTCGAAGAGCATTCAAAGAAACGACATTGGCCCTCATTGTTTTCTGTTGTTTGGACCGAAAATCATTCAGATATTCTCAAAACATCTTCTTTTGTGTTCCACCAAAAGTCATTGCACAACATGAGGTTGAATAAATAGTTTCATTTATTCAGTTTTTTTTTTGGCGGAACTATCCTTTTAAATACCATACAACTGCTTTGATTTTAAATGCTAAATCTACATTTTTTTAACTGTTTTACTCAAGTATTTTATACATGTAATCAATTAAATAAATTGATTTGGTAGTAAAATTCTTAATATGGTAAAGTTTAATCAAGTATCTCATAATAAACTATTACAAAGGATTCTTATGTGGCTGTATATTTATTTATTTTTACTTTTAACAGTATTTAAAGTGTAAAAAAGTTGAGAAATAATAAAACAGTGCCACATTTGTTAATATTATATTTGGATAACACCCAGACGTCGGCGGAATTTTCCAAGGGTTACACCAGAGCACAGAATAACATTTTTGGTAACTCCACAGTCATTTATTTGTTTTTTTTAATAGTCATGAAGTATTTCAGTGGTTTCCTGACTAGACTCTTATGCTGTATTTTTAACATGGCTTAAAGCAATGTTGTCTTCTGTAAATTAAAGGAGTCCTCTTTTAAAAGCTGTTACAGTTTTAAATTGACCGGATAGTTTACAATCTACAGGTTGGAGGATCATTTCAGAGTCATTAGGAAATGCAATATTCATTTTTATTAGCACGATTGGCTGAGAGAGGCGAGCAGAGGCTAGAAAGTTACAGCTGAAGCTTCATAGCCAGATCTCATCATTTAACATAAGTTATCTGAAATGAGCCATACTTGCTGAAGACTGGAGGCAACTCGAGGCTCGAGCAGCTGAAAGTGTTGATGAGAATCTGTATAAGGACGA
Source organism: Triplophysa bombifrons (assembly GCA_029783895.1). Lineage (NCBI taxonomy): Eukaryota > Metazoa > Chordata > Actinopteri > Cypriniformes > Nemacheilidae > Triplophysa > Triplophysa bombifrons. The sequence goes on from CM056452.1 coordinate 23,332,991, forward strand.
AATCACACATTTACAGTGAAAGAGATTGATGACATACATTTGAATTATTACAAGAAGCTCAGCAGGCGAACTGAGAGGGAGATGCCCAGTAATATGAGTTAAATAAAAGAGACGAAGTCAATTGAGCTGAGATAAGGTAAACATTACTGTGGCTACTTAATCGCTTGCTCCCATTCTGAACTCTGTGCTTGATCTTTTTCTCTCTTCACCCTCTTTCACACATACCTACACGTAAATGTATGTCTCTAAGTGCTGTCTAAAGCAAACCATCTGTAATCTTCTCTATTCATGCATGACTAATAGAAAAAATATGAGGCATGATTGGAAGGCACTAGTTTCATTACCCGTTAATAGAATGCGTTCCTGTGAGTATATGAAAATGTGAGAGCTTCCATTCATTTGAAGGTGATTGTTTTTGTGGAAAGATGTTGGCACAATTTTTCTTTTACTGTATATATGTTTATTCTTACTAATTATTATTCTACTTTTACTTATTTTTCATGATGTGTATTCTACTTATGTCTCTACTAATATTTATAGCGCAAAAGAAAATATTTACATGTTCATTACATTTAGGCATTAAGCAGATGCATTTAGCCAAAGTGATTTACTTAGTCTTATCAAAATGTATAGCTAATTTCTGTAAGATTTAACTGCACTGTATATCTGAGATTTAACATAAATATATAATTAATATATATCAAATTAAAAATATATTTTTTTACTTAAAAATACAGTTTACTCAGCACCAAGTTCTTCCAAACCTGTATTAATGTCTTTGTTCTGTTAAACACAAAGAAAGTTATTTAGGAAAATGTTAGCAAATGAAACTTCTGGGGCACCATTGACTACCAAAGTAGAAACAATTAAAATGGTAGTCAAAGCACCTTTAGGCGTGAACATGACACGCCGAGTTATTTTGCACTTGTTAAACTGAAACGATTTGATTAATACGTATTATTTGTACTTATATTTCAAATATGAGATATTTTAGAGCACTTAACCCAACTCCTACCCTAAACCTACCCACCACCCAACAAATAGAAAACACGCAGCATGCAAATAGAAGTCAGCCACTGGCATTTATCAAAACATACACCAAAAACAGTATAAAAACATAACAAACAGGTCGCTTTGCATTCCAAGTCTTTTATGACCGTAAGCTATTATACACATTGGGTTTTAATCACTGACGATCACGCTCCTGGAATGCACGCAATGCCAGGCACTCAGTTTTGCACTTAACGCAATCATAGCAGGACATCCTATGGCGTTTCATAACGTAAGCGAACGTAATGACCCAACCAGTCACGAGACACACTGGAGCCAATGCCATTTCACAATCGAAGCTGTCGTTGCGGCGGCAATTTTTGAAATTGTACACAACCCAAAGAGAAGAGGATCTTAAGGCTCGGAACGCTTGGAATAATTGCGCTTTTTGAAGACATAGCATCTATAGCTGTCTATGCCTGTCATGTGTCGTGTTTTATATTATATAATATACAAACTGTTAGGTTTAGGTTTAGGTTTAGGTGTAGGGGTGGGGTCGGGTTACGTGCTATAATGCGTATGCACAAAGTAATAAACGTGCACAAAATACCATCTACACCACCAGTACACGTCATGAATTTTATGAAAATGAAAATGGGGGACATCATTCTGCTAACAATACTCCACCGTCATACGTACGTGTCATGTTCACGCCTAGAGAAGGCATAGCGTGACACTGACACGCATTTTCGAGTGGACCAGCGTGTCTGTTACACGCTTTGGCGTAATACTGGGTTAGGTGGTCAATTCTCAGTTGCTGGCATTCTTCCAAATATCTTTCATTGTATTCAAGCAAACAAAGAAATTAAAACAGATTTGGATAAACTTGAGGGTGAGTAATTCATGACAGAATTTTCGTTTTGGGTGAACTATCCCTTTAAGAGAGAAATACTTTGTTTGGCAGTATTTAAGAACAAATTATTGCTCAAATGTTGCTCTTTTCATTTAAGTATCAACATTGTCATTCTCATAAAATTCCTTAGGAGAAATAAAATCATTCAATATTGTCAACATGCAGGACAGAGCTAGAAAATGAATGCGGATAGGATAATTCAAATAATATGATTTTAGAACAAGTTTTGATTTTTGAAATGTTTATGGAAATTTAATCTGTGACTTTTCTTTCATACTGTGAACATATTGTTGCACTGTTCGTAAACTACACTTGCCACACACTTCTACCCTAATATATTTCAAAACCTTCAAATGAATTGTTAACAGATCTGTGAGCAGTTTTTACCAACTTTAGGTTCCTCAGAGTGAAAGTTATGTAGTTGACCTGCAAATTGCTGTCATCTATGTTTTTGGGGGTATTTGTTACTTACCTAAAATCCCTTCCATCCATAAAACATCGTTGTGAGAAAAGTATGCTGCTCGGCCAGCTGACGTTACTCAAGGCCAAATGGTCGTCTAATATCTCCACCTCATATAGCCAGAAATGTGAGAACGAGACATGAAAAAGAAAATCGAAGTCAGACAGGGAATGTGCAAATGTGTGTTCAAGGTTGCCATTTGAACAAGAATATATGAGATCTGCAGATCTGTCAGTGAGGGTTGGATGAGCTTCAATCATGTTGTCTGAGGGAAGAATGTGTCAGACCTTTCCGGAGACTTTCTGCTAATTGATGGCATTTTACGGCTGGCTTCGGGGGGCTTTGTTTATATCTTTTTTTCCAACATGCTTTGACAGCATTCCTTTCAAACAATTGTAGAGACATAACCCAAACCTATCCTGACCATAAGTTGTCCGATCATCTTAAGTATAAATGCAGATCAAGGTCGGTTTATGCTGGTTTGTGTTGGTTGAGCTGGTGAACCAGGCATGTGTTTTACCAGTCACCTTCGAAACTGAAGACAAACTGATAAACCAACCGAAAAACCCACACATTTACATACATTTCACACATTCCTTACCACGGTAGCTTTACTTCATTTAATCCGTAATTTGTGACCTACTGTAAATTTCTAACTCCCATTGCCTGTGAAAAGCTAATGGCATGTGTGCAGCACAGCAACACTCGAACATGTGTTGTCCATTTTCTAAATGCGCATGTGGTGCCGCTGCATGCTCCGCACTAATCGTCTTAAACAAGCACACTAGCACGTACATTAACCTTTTCAAACCCATTATGGCCAAATATTCCAAATGTCAGACTTGTCAAATCCCTCGAAATCCATGTTTTAGAGAGTCTATCTGAGCCATCTCCCTCAGGGCCTCTCGGATTCCAGACAGCTTCTGAGGACAGCCAGAAGTTCTCCATCTTTGCACTGTGTATATATCTCCATAACAGCTGTGTACACTAAAGTCTCTCATACACGTAAGAGCTCTTAGCTCATGGAAAAATCAGGAATGGGCTTGGGAACTGCCAAAGCGCTTCAACCTGTCTGGTTATGAATTACGCTGCGTTACCTAACGTTACCTACGTGCAGACATTCTGCAAGTCAGCAATTCCGTTATAAAGCACCTTTATAGTAAATAAAAGGAAGAAATAAACGGATGTATGCATTAAACTTACTTTTAAAGTTTTTTGAGGTCAGGTCATAATTTATAATGATAAATTGAAAAAATACATATAGTTTTGCAAGAAAATTCATTCTTAAGACCACTAAGAGTTGTTTGAGGCAATGTTTTTTAAATGAGTTTAAATTAAATTACAATGCTCAATTGAGTTAATATGATTTACAAATATCTCACATTTTTTCTCTTTATAAATGGTGTTATTTTCAACCAAGCGTTGGGTCAAATAGGGACAAACCCCACTTTTGGGTTACGACCCATATTAAACTTTTAACCCATTGTAGCATCAAATATAATTATCTGGATTATTTTATCCAAACGGTTGGGTTTGTGACTTTTTGACCTATCACAGGTTAAAAATAAGCAGTAATTTTTATAGTGTGGTAAAATATATTTTCTTGTATGTGATTTTGCCTCTATCAGGTGACTTTAGTATTGCTACACAGTATAATAGCCCAATTTTTAAATCAGAATGTACTCACGTATCTTTATTGTTGTCATGTGTCTGTGTAGGCTATATGGGAAAGTGAGTGAGATGGGTCAGTAAGGACAGGGCAAGAGGCACCAATGAATATTTGTGCACTTTTCCTGTTTTTATTTCTAGGTGGCACATTCAGTACATACACGTACAGCTTATGTGGTCTGATAAAGTAAGTACTAATGCGCTGAAGGTGTCCAGTTGTTTTGCAAGCACACTCGCAAACAACACACCAGCTTACATAAACAGCTAAAAAATGCGTTGCGGTGTGTAGAAATACACACACTCCCACCTGCCATGTTCTATTTCTGATTGTTTTCAGCCTGTGCTGGTTTATAAATAGAAGATAGCAGTTCTATTCTTCTGTGGCTCTCCTTTTGTCTCAGGGCCTGTTGTGGAGCAGACGCACAAAACGCATTGAAAGGCAAACGGTTCGTTTACTGCAATATGTAGAAGAGTTACCAAAATTGAACAATGAAACAGGGATTCAAACTTAACTATAGTAATAAATGCATAACATTCACTATAATTACAACTATAGTGACAGCGTTCCTTCTTTGAAAAGTAGGACACAGGTTCCAGTAACTTTAGACTGTGCTAGGGTGGCGTCTCTCATACTCCTTTAATTTGCAATGGCAACCTGCTAAATATAATGTCCAAAAAATATCATTTCAGTCCAGCCCTTGTCTTCTTCTGCGCACCATACTTTTAAGTTTTTGCTCAAGCTGTAAGTGACATATTTAGATGGCATTGTCCTGGCAAATCCTTACACAAATCTTTTAACCAAAACAAGAAATCACAGATTCGTTTTTATGCACATAACATTGTATATCCAAGACATTCGTTATAATTTAACAATTTCTAGTTACTGAGTCTAAATCAAAAAGCGTGAACACTTTAACACTTTTGAATGTTTAAATCCTTAAAAATGTCAGCTGTCTTAGAACATAAACGATTTGAAAGAACTATCATCAATCTATCATCAAAACTATCATCAATCATACCATGCTGGAGTTATGAGCCATTGTTGCAAATCTATCCTCTATGCACTTAAAACACATTTGCAAGGTTGATGAGCTGTGACAGTGCTGACTGGTGAGATATACTCATGTGTGTACTAGAATAGTCTCCTGTTTTTGTTGGAGCTTTGCTCACACACAAATACACAGTGAATATGCGGAAAAAGTCAAGATGCAGTTTTTATTGTGTCTAGAGAAACTATGTTTGATCTTTTGAAGCAAAATATATTTAGTGATACAACAAACAGTGCAATTGTAAGCAAGACAATGATGCATTTCACTCAATCTCTGGCATTATGTCTTAAAGCAGATGTGGAAACAACTGTTCCTTAAGCAGGACTTCACCCTTATTACTCATATGTCTTTCATGCAGAATGTGATCTCTCTCACACAGATCGTCCTAAGTTCCCCATAGCAACACTTTACCACATATGAGCCATGCTGAGTTGTTGGATTTTTGGATAGTGAGGAATAAGGGCTGAGGTGAAAATTCCATAAGTAAAGGCAATTTCCCCCGGTGATGCCATGTGCTTTTTTCCTTGTGAGTCAGACACTGCGCTGTTTTACAGACAGGACAAATTACAGACTTAGTAACCAGATGCACACTGCTTTAACGATTTTAATGTTCTTTTACGAACTTAAAAGTTTAGCCCGACAGTGTTTATCTGGCTTTAGTTGTTTTTCTGAATAGCTTGCAACTAACCAGCCTCCGCATTTTAAGAGGTGATTAATTTGTATGAATTTGCATGAAGTAAATCATACAACATAATAAAGATTATTAGATAAAACTATAAATAAGCTTGTTAAAAGTTAATTCAGTAAAGAGTACTCAGCGACATCTGGCTAATGCCCATGTTTCCTATGGTCTCCATTTAAAATTCTGAATTTTAATTGAAACGTTGAAAGGAAGTGAATGTGACTTTCTTTTGACTTCTAAAGCAGGAAGCTTAAGCTTCATAGGGGACCATAAGCTTGTTTGATCTCAATAAGAAGTCTTCACACAATAGAAAGTCCTGCCCTGTGTAAAAAGCTACTGATACAGTGTTGCGCCCAGGTGCGCGCCAGTGCGTGAGCGCGCCTGAGCATGCGTGTGGAAAAAGGCGAGGATCAGGGACGCCTGTCGATGGGGCTTGTTGAAATTACCATAGCAGAACGGTCTCATTGTCTTCCCCTTTCACAACATCATGTCCCACAAAAGCTTCTTTCAAACGGCCCGTAGACTTAATGAAGACCTCCAATGATATGCTAAAGGCGCGCCGTTTAAATTACAGTTTAAAGCCGTTAAGTCCCACACAATGTATCACAGGCAAGTGAGCAATATCTTCGAGAAAATCACTTTCAATTTTTAGATGACGTGAGTTTGGTTAGAAAAACGTCTGAACTACATGACCATAGACAAAAGTGTTGTCAAAAAACACGTTTCAGACGTTTAGCCATCGTAATACAACAAATACATTTTATATGAAGCGCGCGTATTGCGCAGCGTTGCACATAGTTCGTAATTGAAAAGCATGAACTCTTTGCCATAAGCAATATGATTTAAAGCGTTTTTACAATTTTGCATTGCATTGCTAGATAAAAATGTAAATGTAAAATGTAGATATTGCGCCGCATTACGTCGTGGCACAACCAGCAGAGAAGAATAAAAAAACAGTATCTTATAATAAGGAAGAAATGAATTGACATGAAAAAATGTAAAAATCAGGTTCATTCATTCAAGAGCGTTTGAACGCTGTTTGTGAATTCTGAATGAAAGTTTTACGTGACATTTTTTGCTCCAGGTAGTGTATTGGAGGAGCTCCACCTCCCCGTCTAGATCAGCGAAAGCCCACCTGAGGCTGCTGCGGGTGGGAGGAGGTGGAGCCTTCCTTCAGCCTCCCAATCCCGAAGAGCGAGTCAGTGTGTTCATTCACATTCACACAAGGGCCAGACAGTTTACGGGAGTTTCAAACTCAGTTCTCCGGATGGGTTTTGCTCTGAGCAGACAGGAAAAGAAATCGGTCATGGATTTACTTTTTGCGCTTTGGTCTTGGGACCTGCCATAACTTTATTTTGGAGGAACGTGATATCATTAAAATATATTTTGCACAAGTTATTCTTATTCGGATACTATGCGAGCTTCGCTGTAATGTTGGAATAAAACGAAGACGGCTCGTGAAGCATAGGGCAGCTGGAATATCGCGACTCTGCGTTACCGCACATACTAACCATGATCCTAACTCGTAAGTACAGTTGTTTCAATTTATTTCGATTTGATTGTTTATTAATTATTTTGCGATAAATAACTTTGTCTTGCTTTTAAACCTGTTTCTTTGGAGAGGAAGAGGGATGTTAAGTGTTTTTAAACTTTTCCATTTTCTTCGTTTGTCATTCTTAGTTTTACGTTCTTCTCTTAGAGTAAGTTTTGAGTTAAATGCAGTAATTTGGGTGGTGCGTGAGATGGGTGTTCACGCGCTGCTGGCGCTTCAGGCTGTCAGATAACTAATCTCTCTCTCGCTCCACGAATCTCCGCGCGTACCCGTCGGCTTTACGTGGATTTCACATATTTCCGAGATAAGAGTTGTGTGTCTCGTCAGTCAAGGTCTGTGTTCTCTCATTATTAAGCCTAAATGCTGAAAGTTGGGGGAGGTTTTGTTGGCATTGCACATGAAAGCGCGGAGAGTTCGATTTGCGTCTCGTTTTCAGACCGAGGGCGCATTCGTGCATCCCTTCACGTCTTACCATATAACAGTATAAAACAAGTCAAATAGTTGATGAAATGATTCTAACAGTTGGTTGTTTCCTGTCGCCCTAAATCGGTCCTAAAGTTAGCCTAAGTATTTTAACCTTTTGCTCCAAACACAGCCCTTTTGCCGCGGTCGGAGCTCTAATTGTCTTGCATCCCCAAAACGATGTTACTTAAAGACATGTAGCATGTTGCAGACTTTTCTTTTTTTCTATCTGTAAGTAGAGGTCGATAAGCGTAAGGCCATGTTAGCTCCAGGTGATAAGGTATAAGCAGGTCAGTCATGAGTCAAGGAAAGAATGCCATGCTTTTAAAACATCCTTTTGAAGTTGATATACATGAATCACCTGATAGTCTAAGGTCATGGTTTTCAGTGAGAGTGATGGACTCTGACATTAACATACTCAAACACCCCCACATTGCACCATATGTTGATTTTGGGGGACGTATTTCTGTTTTTATTAGTGAATATTCATCATTGTTATTTGGAAACTATAATATGTCGGTCTATGAAAGGTTTGATGGTGGGCGAGAGGATTATTTGATGCGTACGAATCTTGGAACATAGACGAGAGTGTTGTTTTTGTACCCCTGAATTTTATTATTTAGGGAATGCATAGGGGAGCAGATTAGGGACCGTATCTAATCATCTGACCTGAGATCAGTCTTGGGTTACACAAAGTGACCAGTCATCAGAGCTGGCCAAGATGGCTCCAGGTCACTGATAGCCAATGTTTAAATCTGTCAGAAAGTCTGAGACTCACATTAATGGACCCATCTGGCCAATGTGTATGTGTGTGTGTGTCGCTGGCATTGCGGTGTTGGGTGACTGTACCGAGCCATGGGGTAACCCCATCTTCCTTCTGTGTTTGTGTGTGTGGCCAGCTCCCAGTCAAACTCTAACTCCATATGTCTGTAGATAGTCATGCCAAGATATGCAATGCCTGATCCTCCGCAAATGATGTATGGCTGCTCCTGATCTGCTGATTTGAAGTGTTTGTGTAGAAAGACACAACATGGAGACTTCATTGTCTTGGATGTGGTACATCAGCAGTGTGACATACTGATTAAAATGATTTTTGTTTGATATTGATGTCGTCACAGATATTTGTGTTTGCAGACTGTTTAAGTTCTCTGTATCTAAAACAACAACATTTACCACATTTGTCATAGTTACACAAACTAGCCTTCATACACACGGGTTCAACCTCCCTCATGGTGAGGAATCGTCAGCCAGTGATTGTGAGAATTTCCTGTAACAGGAAGAAGAGGAAGAGGAGGGGAGAGAGAAGAAGAGGAAGAAGAAAGGGAGGAGCAAGGGTAATTTTAGAAGTGGCGAAAAAAGGTCTAGCTAGCAGGAATTCAACTTTGGCTGAGTTTATAGGAAGGTCTCTAGAGATTACGACTGTCTGTCGTTCTCCCCGTCTGGAGGCTGTCGTCTGCACCTTTGTCTTGTCAGCCTCAGTTTTTTGGATTTCCGTGAATTTATATAAAAGAGGATGTATCGTAGATTTGATACAGACAGATGCATACTGTATACTTTGATGAAAGGAGAATACACAAATGTTCATGCGTTTCATTGTGACGGATGCCGACCAGACATCCTGTGTGCTTGGCATAGGTCACTGTGGCAGGGTCACAGGTCAGGCATCCACTGGGTGACTGGCACCAAGATATGAAGCAGATGGATTGTAGATTAAGGCTGATGGAGAAGGGGAGGAAGTGGGATGGTGATGGATGTTAGGGTTTTTAAACACTGAATCTTAAGGTTTTGCTAAAAAAGCTGAAAACATTAAAGAAATTGGGAACATGCTGAAATATGAAATATAGTGGATTTCTAATTTTTGTACTGTGCAAAATATAATTTGTGTAAAAAAAAATCCATTTGTTAAAATGCATATCAACCAATTCAATTAATATGATGGCATTTGTCTATTACGTGATGTCCAATTGGTCTAAAATGTAAGAATTATATTGCTGATAAATATAAAATATGATGTGAGTTTTGTGCAAATATTATGGAATATTAACTTAGTACATCCTCGACTGTGTTACATAAATATTGCCCCAATATTCCAGCCCGGCTCTCTGGATATTAGCATCACCATATGCCACTAAAACCCCATAATGGTCAACCACAACATTGAAGTAATTTGGTCAGGTTTTCCATTATTAATTTCTAAATTGCTGTCAAATGATATTTCATCGACCCCTGACTTTCATAAAAAGTCACATGCTGGAAACATTGCGTCTATGACATGACTGCATATGTCGGCCTTCTGGGATAATTTTGAATCTGGATAATATACTCAACGTCAGAGGAAAAGTTTTAATGCGTCCAACCCCACAATGTTAGTCCAGTCGATCATCCAAGATGTGTCCGTAACTTAAATGTATAGCTTCCTTCAAATGTAAACGCATGTACAGTACAATCACAAAGGATCAAAATCTGTTTACATTACAGGGGCTGTTCAACCTATCTCACATTTTCTGTAAGGTAGAACGTACGACATTCCATGTGTGTGTTACAGGATGTAAGGCGTTCTCTGTGTTTGTGTTGGCACTGTAGGCCTCCATTATCTGACCTTGAACAAAAGGAGGTGTGTCCTCCAAAGTGACCATGGTTACTGTGGAATGAGCCGCTCTTGCTGGCTTCCTGTCGGCCTCGGGAAGGCAGGGGAAGTGAGGTCGCCGCCTGGTGCTGGGATCCGCACAGACTTGTGGGGAGAGCACAGGATGCAACGTGCGAACGCAAACACAAACTCTAGCCTTATGAGTCAAAATCGAACATTTAGCACGGAGGTGTGTGCTTCATGAGGAGATGTGATGGCTTGCTGTTGACAAGTGTCAACACTCATATGCGTGATATCCAGCTGTGTGTATTAGATGGAATTTGCAAAACAAATGCATTTATATTTTATAACAAGATTGTTTAAGTGTGTTTGTGTATTGCTGCGATGGTTGATTTCTGTAGTGAGTTGTAAGCAACTAACTATAGGAAAGAAGTCACAAATGAGATATCTAATATATATTTTTTTAAAGCAAGAAATGAGATTTAATGGAGATCAGAATTAGATGAAGCCTGCGATTTGAGTTTTCAGGGATGTGATGAATAATGTGACCCTGGATGTGCCACCAAGCACTTGTGTAAGAACCCACCAAATAGTGGAAAAAAATATATTAGTGCTTATTAGGTCAGCCTGATTCACCCAAAATACATATTTTGCTGGTTAACAATAAACCCATGGTGGTCCATCAGCTAAACCAGCACTGTAACCATGGAAACCTCTGATACTTAACTGAGATTCCTTGAGGTCTCCTGAGACATGACAGAGATGCGTCTGTGTACCCAGATGTTGTCTTTGTGCCCACATATTTAACTTTTTTCCCCACCGAATGATGGAGTGATTTGAATTTTCTACTCAGACAGCCTTGAGCGTATTTACTGTTGGTGGGCACCTGTGTGATAGCAGCCCATTGTTACCAGGTGGGGGGACAACTTGCCGATGAATGAAACGCCAGTCTTTGAGACAGCCGTGGAGCCTGTGTGTGTTTATGTGTGTGTTTATCATTTACATTTAAATGCGGTCTGTCGTCTAGCTGCATGGTCCTCAGTGGTGCCAAGCCACCGCAAACACACACACACAAACACACGCACACACACAGGAAGCCACAGCGCTCATTACAGACCATTCCAAAAAAAGCGTGTCATTATTTTAAGTGTAGCACATTCTTCAAAGTTCACGAACTCTAGGAAAGCACATTCGTGCAAAGTTCTGTCCGTCGGGGGAATCCAGTCAGATGAATTTTTACATTTACACAGATGCTTTTATCAATGTGTGTGTTCCGTGGGGTGGAACCCATGACCTTTGCATTGCTAACACAATGCTCGATTGGATTGCCATGCATACGCGATTGTTGTTGCATATTTTTGCATTCCCGCTCTTGCTGTCAAAGCATGTTTTGAAATCCTCCCTCTCCTGCAATTACTCTTCCATCGCCTGCTTTTTTCTCTCTCCACCAACAGAGGACCTCCCTTATCGCGTGCCTTTGTTTTTGTCAAGTGCGCCTTCACTCTCACACTCATTCGAGTGGGGAGTCACGTATCCCCGCCTGTTGAGTCGGAATATGTGTCCTGTCCTCTGGGCAAAGTCTCATAACGCACGTCTTTCTCGCCTCTCCTTTCCTCGGCACCTCCTAATCCCCTTCCTAATGTTCGAGACGGCTATTTCTCTTTCGTTCTTTTGAGTTAACAATGAAGTTATCTGAGGTGGTCTTTCACAACATCACTGCTGTCATGGAATTAAAATAATTGGGATTTTAGGAGTCTGGACGTTTAGCCGCAGAGAAAAGCGAGAGGTCCCTCCTATTGTGCGCTGTAATTGCGTACTAGATTGTAGTTGTGATAGACTACAGTGGTGCCAGTGGAGCAACAGCATCGGCTGTGTCTGACCTATAGCGGATGCTAGTAGGGGCCTTGAAGCACGGAGCCAAGGGATTTGATATTTACACCAAAGCAATTTAGCATTATTCCCCTCGGAGCAACCTGAGATTAAGGGCCTTGCTCAAGGCACTGTGGCTATCAGGAGAGATCGCGATCACAGTAACTCGCTAGTTCCTGAGTCATGCCTGCTTGAGTTCACCATAACAATCTATACATTTGCCGGAAGATTCTTATCTGGCCATTCACCATCACAGAGCCCAATAAACACCTAAACCTCTTGATTGGTACATTAACTTGAATGTTGGAGATCTAAAACACAAGACTTCATACCTCAAATTTTGGCAGGTACTTAAACAGATGAAGTGTTACACAAACACGTCTTTGGTGACAAAATTACAGTTCAACTTCCAATTCGGACACCTCACAGTGTGAATGTGGTCTCCAGAAAGAGCCAATATCCCTCGAATGGTGTTTGCCATTTGGCATGTGGCATCTAAACTGTCGTTCACAGCTAATGGAGAGGGAAGTGGTGGCTCTTCACCAGTCCAACGACAGCTCGGGATACTGTGGATGGCCACTTAGCACTGCTGCCTCAAACTTAACACCATGGTGGCAGATAAAAAATACAAGCTGACCAACTTTTAGAAGGAAAACGTTTTTTTGGGGGGGGGAATTGTTTTGTCTTTCATTTGAAAGATAAGGCTTTCAGTAAGAAAATTGTTAGTCCATATTTTTGTATTACGCTTCACTCACTATGTTGACAACAAGCACTTCATGAAATGCTGTTTTAAATGTAAATCCCTGTCTTTCTGTGTCTTGCAGAAATTGAAGCGAAGGAGGCGTGTACGTGGCTGAGGGCTGCAGGTTTTCCACAATATGCTCAGCTTTATGAAGGTAATGCACTCAACTCCTTCTATTAACCAGCACACAAACTTTTATCTTTAACATGTTAACTGCAACAATATGTATGCTATATATATACATATTTATACATATAAAAATTCACATACCAAATGCGCATCGGGATACGGTCCTTATTGACCCAAAAAATCATCTAAAAAAATGTAGTCAGTTATTTTAGATCAATTACTGTTCCTACATAATTTATATTGTAATACATTGGACAGATTTTAGACAAACTATAGATTTACTTTAAGTTTTCAAATAAAATGAATTGTTCCACTGAAGGAACAGTGACAAATTTTAACACAAAATTAAATGTGTGTTTAAGTGGGGGAAGTCATCAGTTTATATCATTAATAACACCTGCCCTTGTGTCACGTAAAGCTCATACACAAATTACTGGAGCAAATTTTAACACACCTCTAGCACCCAACACTTTTAACCGACTTAAACTGCCATTGTCACATCACCTGCCTGTTTGAGGTGTGTTGCGCAGGAATCAGTATTGTGTTATCCAGCGGTCATGATTAGCCCACTACAGATAAGAGACAGTGAGTACAGTTCGACAAACCAATAAAAATCTCTTCTGTTATCGCTTTCTCACTCACAGACTCACGTACACAACTTAAAAAGTTGACTGGCCCTGAAAAGTTGTAGAAAGACGTGTCTCCCACAAAAAAATAAACAAGTTTGTGAGTTATTAAAGACTGAGTTAATAAATACAGTCTGTGCTCTCTGAGGGTTGCCAAGTGCCTATTGTGATTCCAGCACCCCCTTCCGACACATACGCACCTCCCACTGGTGAGCTTTGCAGTATTGCAGCTGTGTTTGTTTGGCCGGCTAAGATGTACTTCCTCTTCCTTTTCAACACTGGATGAGGGTTGTGTGTGTATGATATAGGACAGACATGCATCTCATCTGCCTCCCTTACATACACAAATTCACAAATACATGTATTGACTCCAACATGTTTATTGGGTCTCCATTATTTTTTTACTAAAAATAAATTCTGTTCATTTTGTCTATGTTTCTCCTTCTTAGATGGTCAGTTCCCTATTGAGATCTCTTCTGTGACTAGAGATCATGACTTTCTGGATCAGGATGCCATAGAGGCTTTGTGCAGGTGAGACAAACACAGCTATATATTTAATTGGGGAAATACAATTCAATTCAAATAATTATGAATAAAAATAATTATGAATAGTTTATCTTTGAGACACTTTTGAGGACTTTGATCACCATAATGAACGCTTGTCAAATTTAGCTTCATTATCTTAAACTATAGCTAAATATACCAATCTTAAATGGAGATCATCTCTGTAATCCAAATTTTGCTTGTCTCAATAATTAATTCCATCTTCCTATTTCCCTTAATTTTCTCAGATAATTTGCATGATTTTCATTGGGTGTCTGTCTCTACATGTCTTTTTCAGCATCCTTCTCTTTGTCTTCCACATCCCAGACTCTTACACAACATTTAATAGTGAGGTTCCAGCTCTGAAGGAGCTAAATAAAACATAAAAAAACAGAGTAAAGAAATTATAAAAAAAGATTCAGAATTCTTACATTGAGAAAGATCCATCAGATCCCAGCTGGAGCTCACAGACATCTGGAGGCCATTTTATGGTGCCAGCCCCCCAGATGCAGACAAACACACATTCCCCCTCAACTCGGGGTCACATGACACCGACCAGGTGGCTTCTGGGATAAGCTTTCTGTCTCTTTTGTTGCATTGTTGTCGCCACTCCAAATTTCGACCTCCCTTTTCCTTTCTTCCTTTTTAATTCTCTGTCTGTACTCCCCTTTAATCTGAAGTTTATCCCTCAGCAGCTCATTATTGGACTCGGCTCCCACTTCTCATCCTCCTCTCTTTTTTCCCATCTCTGTCTCTCACCATCTATCTTAACCTCTATCTCTTTGCTTAGCTCATCTTTGCCCCCCTCTTCTTTTTGTCTCTGTCCAGTGTTTTGACTCTGTTGTAGGCTAATGACTGGATTTAGCCTTTGTTTGCGGCCCCATGGTTCTTTTCAATGTGCCAGCTTAAAAATGATTGTCACTGTTTCGCTCACCATTTTGCTTGTGTGTATTGCAGAAGACTTAACACCCTCAACAAGTGCGCTCTTATGAGATTAGAGATCACTCCTCAAAGAAAGAGGGTAAGTGTCCTGTCAAATATCCCTTTCTCTTGGTTTCCTTCTTCAGCTTTGACTTTTATTCTCCGCACTCTCTCATCCTAAATATGTGTACCGCCTTTGCTTTTCGTGTAGGATAATTAGAAGGAAGGTCTGTTTTCTTATCATTTTCAAGGGCCCGAGGGCATAGCGGATTAGCTCCAAATGATGGGCTTTCGGTAACTTCTGTCCTCCTCCTGCTATCTTTCCCTCCTGTTTGTCATCTTTTTCTCACCATGCACTTCCTAAACCCCCCCCTCATACCATAAAAGGAAGAGAATGCACACTACGCAGCTCGGTTATTGGTCACTGTCAGTGTGGTTTCAGAATGAGTGTGTATAGACTGCCCTTTAGCCATGACTGAAAAGTACATGCAACAACAAACAACCCAACTATTTAATCACCGCAAAGAGCTTAGGAAGATAACCGTCATGTCTAACTTTGGCTTTTTCTGCCCTCAAAACTTAAAAGCCCGAACAATGGCAGCCTTGTCAAGTGTGCATCCTTCTAAGAAAGCAGATGACCCTTCGGTGTCATCTTATGTTGACGGAGTCAAAAGGTAGAGGTCACGAGATGACTTGAGGAAGTGAGCTGCCCTTTTGAGACGTACAAGCACTATCCTTGCCTGGAATGCATTGATCTGTTCATGTGGCCCTTGTAGGGTTCGTCCTGTTTTAAAAAATAAAACATTAAAATAGTCCTTATGAATTCATATTTGCACCTATATTAGTGTTCTTAAATAAGTGTTATGGGGTGGTAGTGAAAAAAACGTTAAACCCAAGGTCTGCGTTCTTTATGATCAAAGGCTTGCCCTTAGGGGCTATAAAATAACAACCCCAGTTTTATGGACTTTCGTCGCCTCCGTTATTATGAACCGTGAAAGAAACACCTCTGGATCCCGCGACCCCCTGTTAACCGGCCAACTAGTTTTGCTTTCGCTGATTAGTCAGGGCTTTGGGACTCAAGTCTCTTGTACTAAAATCACCACACAATTTAATTAGGGGTGTAAAATTGTCAAACATTTCTCAGAATCTTTAAACGACTCCCTAGTCTCTCTAGAAAAACGACTTGGTTTTAAGACCAATTTAAAAGTGGCTGAAAAATCTAAAGCTGCATTTGACGATGAAGATCTACCATTGCAACACAGACATGTCTCTCTCAAATATTTTCCCCTTCCTTGTAAGCCCTTTGTCCAGCAGTCCCATCACATGGTTCTTCAGGTTTCCTTAAGATGATTGCATTGATGGGGGATGGGACCAGACCTGCCCTTTCCGGCTGGGGTGTGAACCCTGAGCGCTGGCCTGGAATTTTTTGTCCACCACCCCCTTCTTTCCATCCCTACCACCCTGTAGGAGGAGATAGATTAACCCGAGTAAAGTGGAGAGGGGGAATGGTGGACATGTGACTATGTTGTGACATGGATAAGCCAACCACAATAACAGCTTTTTTCTTTGAATGGACTCTGGTCTCTTACATATGACATATGACCTTATGAAGCCCATGAGGGCCAAGGGTGAACAAAGTGGGTGAAATGATTCCTTGCAGTGTTACTTTAATGATAGATAATACTAAAACTTTAGAAGATTTGAAACTAACGACTCATTAGTTTGCTACACTGCTCTTAAAGTTTCGATCTTAAAGGTCATGCTCTCCCTTTTATTCCAGAGTGAGGATTCTGATGAGGATGAGCCGTGTGCCATAAGCGGCCGCTGGACTTTCCAGCGGGACAGCAAACGCTGGTCTCGCCTCGACCAGCTGGACTTGGACGTGTTCTCTCCTCCAGCTGGAGAAACTGTCTCCTTTGCTCCCTTCCGATCCCAAGATGAACGTTTTGCCAGAGGACCCCTTCTAAAAGAGGGAGTTAATGCCAGCTCTGAGAGCGTCTTGACAGATCTTAGCGAACAGCCAGATGTGGGCTCTCTGCACAGTGCTGGTAGTGGAGATCAAGGAGGATCCCTGAGTACCACTGTACCGTCCAGCCCCGCTACGACCATCTCTAATGCTAACACAGCCACCACAACAAGGGCGAGCTCAGTTGCTAGCGTATGTTCCTCTGGAACGTCAGGTGCCAATGAAGACTCAATATCTGATGGGCTCCCATCTCCACTGGATCGTGGTACCTTTGCATTTGAGGTAAAACCCAGCTCGAAAAGTACTTGTGCTGAAAAAAGCACACGCTCCAGAGCAAAAAGCTTCATAAAGCGCATGGAAAGCTTACGGCTACGCACCAGCAGTAATGCGTCATCCAAGCGCAAGAAGAAGGGTGCGGCTGGGCAGGGAAAGCTAGAGATAAGTGGGCCGGTGATTAAGGAAGGTCTTGATGAAGAGAAATTGCGGCACCTCAACTGCGTAGACATCGCAACTCTAGATTGCAATGCGAACCGCACCAGAAGCATCACCTATTCAACACAGACAAGTAGCGGGAGCACAGGGAGTAGCCAATCGGAGGCCAGCAGCGGGAGTGCAGTAAGTACACCTAGTCCGGTCTCAAGAGCACGTAGTCATAGCACGGCAGCTGGGTCTACAAAAAGAGGCGGAATGTACCTGGAAGGCTTTGACCCATTTAATTTTGTCGTCTTGCAACCTTCCGGAGACCAGGAAGAGAAACGGAACCACCAGAGTTTGAGAATGGAAACCAGCACAACCACGGAGCATAATAGACGCAACCACCAGAGGTTGGATAATAGGCGAATGGATGAAGAGGACAGTAGAGAAGAGGAAGGAGGTGTTATCTTTTTCTATTTGCCTGAAGGCCACAAGCCTGGCACTTTTCCTAAAGCACTTGCAGATGGGGCAAGCTATCCTAGTGGCTACAATGTAAGCCGCCGTCCACCCCGGAGGGGCTCTGCCGCCTCACTAGACAGTCGATTGAGCATCTATGACAATGTTCCTTTCTCAGAAGTGGTAGATGAGGAGGATGAGGTAGAACCAAAACTGGAGGATGTGCTAGAACAGGTCGGTGGCCTCCAGCAATTGGTAAATGCCTGGTCAGAAACAGGAACTGGGGAGGAAGATGAAGAGGAAGAAGAAGGGGATTCAGATTCGGCCCTCGATTCTGCATCTCCTTGTCCATCGTCCCCACTGCAGAACCGCTTGGAAGAGACGGAGAACTGCAGCGATCAAGATAGCACTGGAAATCCACTAACCGAAAGGGATGAGACGCTCAGCGCGCGAGAGAGATGTGACTCTGGTGTGGGAGCATCACTTACACGAACCAACAGGTAAAACTCACACATTGAGTAGCTCTCAAAAATATGCTTTGTTATGAGCGGTTTTGCTAATACACTTCTGTAGTGATTTTAAACCTTGGCAGTACTCTATGGAAAACGATCATGCCAATGAAACAATGAATTAGTATGCAGGAAGGGAGGAAAAGAGAGCATGTCAGAACGGCTCTCCTTATATAACAAGGGATACTTGTAGGATATGGAATCCTTTTGGAATTTACCACAGGAATTCAAAGATCCCCCACCTATTGATAGAGACCTTGTTTATAAATCCTTGTTATCACTAACTGTTCCCTAAGTTCGTGTTCATGTCAGATGCATGCTGTGTAGGTGCTTTTTACAAGTTACTGAGTGTACTTTGTGCTTGTGAATGTTTTTTTTATGGTTGTAATGCGCATGGGTGGTTCACATCATGAAAATACGCGCACTGGAGTCCACAATCTTCCAAGAACATTTTGTGATTCCTTTATTAAATCATAGTTTGAGCTATAAGTGTGTTTATCTAAAAAGTGTTATGATTTTACGAATTCGTACATTACAGACCTCAGAAGTTGCGCTGGCCAAGTTTCCAGAGCTCCCACAGGCCAAGTCTGTCGTCAACGGTGTTACAAGTTGGATGTCAGTCGGTTCTGCAGATGAACCTTCTACAGAAATACAGCCTGCTTAAACTTACCGCTCTGCTGGAAAGACACACACCCACCAACAAACACGGCTTTAGCTGGTGAGGACACACAAACACACTTTCTGCCTGTCTTCCTGTCTGTTTGCTTTCTAGCTTATCTCCATCCCTCACCTAAGCTCCAGGGTCCATGCAATGTAAATATACAGACCTCACAGGTTATGAACTTCCCTCCTTTTCCTGTGCACCTTTTTTAACCATTTACCTCTTTTGGGAGCTGGTTATGTCAGACCTCCACAACAAAGAGCTGTTGTGTACCATGCAGTCCTGTGATTGACTTGTTCCTATTATACACCCCCCACAAACATCTGCACATGTCCACATACAGCTGAGAGATTTTTAGATGTGTGATTATGAAACCACAAATCATGATACTGACAAGCCTACTATTTGGCATCCTTGACACACACAAACACAATGCCAGTCGGAAAGACAAACACCCGGCAGCGCGGATGTGCACAGATGTGTGCTCATTCCATTTTCTCCCTTTGCTCAGAGCTATTGTCTGCTGTCTTTGTGTTTATCCTTCAGCCTTTAAAGGGGGAAACAGCTTGAAGTGGCCCCTCAGCTTCTAGAGGTTTCCCCTTAAATACACAATGACCTGCACACTCATACACTTGCAGCATCCTGTCGACACACGGCGCTCATATGTGCCAAATTTGTGCCTATATAAACATGTCATATTAAACAGCACGCTCTATAGATATGTCTGAAATAATTATAGCTGTCTTTTTAATTTATTTGGGTTATTAAGTGGTTACTTCGAAAGACTTAGTTTTTAGTGGAACGAGTGCGTTTGGTCTTATTTTGCGTGCGCAAGAATGAAATAAACATACTTGTGTGCTTGACAGGGCTGTCCCTAAGTTCATGAAGCGGATCAAGGCTCGAGACTACAAGGACAGAAATGTGTTTGGAGTTCCCCTGCAGGTGATAGTTCAGAGGAGCGGACAGCCCCTTCCCCAGAGTATCCAGCAAGCCATGCGTTACCTACGGAGCCAGTGCCTCGACCAGGTGAGAGATGACAAACACGCACTAAAACCATACAAGTGCATGCTTGTCCAAGCAGTGCTTAAAGAAACATACCGTAACGTGCTGAACTTAAAGGGATAGTACAATTAAAAATACTAATTATGTCATTATTTGTTCACCCTCATGTCTTTCAAAACCTGTAGACAAAAGAAGATATATTGAGGAATGTTATAGTGGTTTTGTGTCTGTAAAATGGAAGTCATGGGGGACCAGTGTTGATTGGTGACAAACGTTCTTCAAATCATCGTATTTTGTGTTCTGCTAAACAAAGAAAGTCATGCAGGTTTAGAATGACATGGGGTGAGTAAATAATAATATCATTATTTGTTTTTTAACCATAACTTTAAATAGGCTTTGTGATATAGTCAGTGTATATAAATACAAAAACTGTCTGGTTATTTATTTGTTAAAAGCTGTTCCGTCGAGGGAGATACATAACTGCAAGGTCATAACCTAAGTAAATGATCCCTATTTGAACAGCTGTTTAGTTGCACGTTCCCTGTTGTGTCATTATATGTAACAGGACCCAAATTCAAGCACGGGACATCTGTTGTTTTATTGTCGCACACATACCTGAGTCTAACACTCTTAGACAGTCATATATGTTCAAGTCTATGTGGAGCGAAATTACCTAAAAAGAAACCTGCATGTCTTTCCTGGTTTGGAGTATCTACTAGTTACACATTACCGCTTACCCACATTGCTGACATTCCATTCCAAGAGTGTTTATGAGAGAGCAAGTGATCTATGGACTATAGACAAACCTCTTTCTCTCTCTGGTGTGAGATGGAAAAAACACTACGTGACAAATTTCACAATATTTACAATATTAGACATGTTGCTTTCATGACTAGGTTATGTAAGAAGTCATTGGATGTTTTTTAAAAGAAAATCCTTTTAGATTTCTTGTTGCGTGTTTGGAAATCTCATGGCCAAATAAGCGATTCATCTATTTGGCTGTCTGTTTGAAAAAGAGAGAGTGCAAGAAATAATTAACTTAACACAATGAAATGAACTAGAAAATGGAAGTGGATTGTTTGACGTTTGACTTCGACACAGTTGCGTGTAACAGTTCTAAGTGATTTTGTTTCCCATACATAAGTGTCTGACCGTGGTTCTCTACAGGTGGGGCTTTTCCGAAAGTCAGGAGTAAAATCACGCATCCAAGCCCTTCGCCAGATGAACGAATCATGCGGCACTAATGGAGGCGGAGTCAACTACGAGGGCCAGTCGGCTTACGATGTGGCAGATATGCTAAAGCAGTACTTCCGAGACCTTCCGGAGCCCCTGCTTACCAGCAAACTGTCCGACACCTTCCTGCAGATATATCAATGTAAGATCATGCAAACAATTAACTTTCAATGTATTTTGCCACATCGAAGATCAAAAGACCACACACAGCTTTACAAAATGTTCACAAAAAACATTCTGTGCTAGACATTTATATCTCACGTGTAAAGAACAAAGCGTTTTCCCGAAGGGCAAGACACAAATAGCTGCGGATGCTTATTCTTGAACGAGTGAATCATTCTGAAGGATAAAAAGTCTAAACTAATTTATTTCAGGAAATAGCTGTCAACTGATGCATCGGCACCAATAAATCACTATCAGAAGGAAGTGTGTAGTTACAGTACCACAGCTATTACTTAACACACGTTGTATTGGGTATGTGCTAACTTCAATAAAATACCTGAATCTCAACTCCAAACAATTTGTCACACAATTCATAAATTAATTCGTAAATAAATACATTTACGGTTTGGGGGTACTGAGATTTTGTCTTGTGGAGGAACACGGAAAATCGGTTTTGTAGTCATCTGCATTTTGTAATGTTATTCACAGCTATTCATGATGATGAATAAATCATGATGTCATATTATTACAAAACATTACAAAATATTGTTATTAATAACTGAACAGGCCAAATGAGATTTGAAGTAAACACAGGATTTTCTTTCGCTCTCTGAGAGCTGTGTTGTAACCCCCATCTCTCAGAAACATATTGCCTGACTAAAACAGTCTGTTACCAGAACCAAAATAAGAGGAAAACAAGTATGTTCTCCCAATCACTAAAGCTGACCACAACCACAGCGGAGGTCTTAGCATTCCACACAGACAACCAAGGGTCTGTGTGTGCCTGTTTTGTGTGTGTTTGTGTTTAGACAGAGGCTTTCATTCCCAAGGGCGAAGATAACACACTGAGCATTGACACACAAAACTGCATGTGTTTTCGCTGTTTAAAAGCGTCTCTGTTCTCAGTCACGCGCGTCTGACAGCAGACTTAGACGATTGCAAGTGAATTACACGGGGTGTGTTTATCATATAGAACTCCATACATCATCATCGCACTACATCTGTATACAATGTTTAATGAGGATCCATACACACAGGATTCGGTATAAACCAATAAAACCTCTTTTGTCGCTTGCAGATGTTCCCAAAGAACAGCGTCTACAGGCGGTGAGAGCCGCGGTGTTGCTGTTACCCGATGAGAACCGCGAGGCCCTGCAGACCTTGCTGTGCTTCCTGAGCGATGTGACGGCCAACGTGGACGAGAACCAGATGACCTGCACCAACCTGGCTGTGTGTTTGGCCCCCTCTCTTTTCCATCTCAATACGCTACGGAGAGAAAGCTCCTCGCCCAGGTGTGTGTGCACGTCTGTTAACACTCTTCACGTGGATCCTCTCATCTCTTTAATTGCACATCGCTTGAGGTGCTATCGTATTTGGTACGCGGCTACTTCAGATCCTAATACCGCGCAATTATTCGCTCTTGAACTTGGTTGAATAACAGCGCTATCAAAACAGGAAAGCCAAAGGGACGGGTAATGAATGAAAGAATAGAGAACTGACTTACATAAGGCTTTGAATACCAGCCGTATTCGAAAAACTAGCTTTAATTTAGCCATTACGTTTGGATGAGATAAGCATTTGCATGTTAGACATCAATTCTGCATTTATTTATCCCTTGTTCGTTTTTCCTTATCGCAGGGTCATGAACAGAAAAAACGCCCTTGGGAAACCTGACCAAAAGGACCTGAATGAGAACCTGGCGGCAACGCATGGTTTAGCCCACATGATTCAGGAGTGCAGAAAGCTCTTCCTGGTAAGCAGATCGTGGCATGTTTTCATTTTAACGTTTGACTTAACTTATTTAATTACAAAGCAAACATTTTACTTTTGTTTAAAAAAGAAACATTACGTTCATCTCTCACGCACATCAAAAGTGTGACAATAACAGTTTAAGACTGTGGTCTTATCACTGCACACCAGATGTCTCTCTTTGTATCCAGGAGAGCATGTGCTCTCCAGTCAGGTAGATGGATGGATGAACGCACACATGCACGTACGTTTATCGCGAACATAGAGCATGTAGACAAAGGTTACGCCGTATCACAAAATGATAAAAAAAAAAATATTTGATGTTTCACAAAGCTTCCTGGAAACACTTTTATTTAAATGGCATGTGGTTACATAGATACTATGAAAGCTTTCCTTTTTAAGTGCTGTAAGATCGATTAATCGTGATAAATTGATTCCAAATATTATTATTTTTTATAAAATATTATGTTGTGTAGCCTGTATGTATTTATACAAAATAGGAGTGATAAATTTTTATACATAATGCAAATTTAATTTAATTTAATAATACGTTTATATATATATATATATATATATATATATATATATATGTGTAAATATTTGTTATATATGCAGAGTTCATTGCATTTTTTTTTATATTTTATTGTTTATTTTATGTTCCTCTATTGAAACAGCCCAGCTGCCGTTATATTGATAGTCCTTGGAATGCACATTAAAAATTTATTTTTTATGTTTTTGCAAATTAACTTTTCAGATACACAAATACATATAAATATACACGCCACATACATTTATAAAAACAAACATTTATTTTGCAATCAATCAATTTGACAGCACAATTTTTTATTTTGTAATTTGTAATTTAATGCTGTTTGTTGCTGCACAATCTTTGCTAGTTACTCTTGAAATCATGCATAAAGTATCCACGTATTGCATGACATGGTGAAGTTTGAGCTTGCTAGGAACACTTTAACCTCGATTACAGACAGTGTTAACCTTGTCTATGCATACAGTAAAGACCTTGTGTTGGTTAGCACATATAAATCCATGACCTTACACAAACAAACTCAAACATTGCCTCAAAGCTTTTTTAAATGAAATTTATAACAAATCTTTAGCAAATATTGGCCACAACATTTCGATACATTAGCCACAAGTTTGTAGCAAGTAAAACTGTTTTTATAATGGTGTACACACACATTTCCAAGTAAAATAATGAAAGTCACCGCCAGAGGTTTAAAGTCCTGCGAAACTGACCCGACATATAGGTCGATAAAGCAGCATTGTTCTGATCTTATGCTCATTGTTACATCATACGCCTCTGACATAATTTTCCCCGAGCAGACCATAATAATAACCCCATTATTCAATTTAAATTATTATGTAAATCCATTCCCGTAAGAAAATATCTCAATCAAATTATTTTCTCCTTAATTGCCTATTTATAGAGTGAATATAGAATGGAAAGATAGTATCTTGTAGCAGAGGGCACAGATGTGAAGGTCTGGTCCTGCTGTACCCATCGGTCTAATCCTTTTACCGAAAATAGATAACAAAATTATCTGGACTGCCGCTGGAAAAATACATGCACCGTGTTACGATAAACATTGCCAGACAGTAAATACACGGAAACATTGACAGTGAATCAAAAGCTGGACACGCATGGACACAAACAGGATGCGCCATTTCCAGTTCAGAATGAATCATTCTTGTCACTTCCCTTGATATTAATTCAACTGGTATGTACACTGAGAGCAGTTTAACCATTTGTCCCACTTAATAGAATTATTACCCATGATACAGATGTATCATTGTATGTAGTTAGTAAGCTTTTATAAGTGTTCATATTACCGTGATTTGTCTTGCGTGTAATTTTGATTTAACGTGGTTCCCTACTTGCTGGCTGCTCCCGGTGGGGAAGTTAATCTTATTTATGCTAATTTGATGATGTTAATTTATTTCTATGCATTTTATGAAAGGCAGTTTAGTAGCAGTTTGTCTTTGAAGGAATTTGTATTGCTGAAGACACTAGCTTGTTGTGTTCTGGATGGTGTTGGGCTTGACTCGCTTGACCAGCAAGACCAGCTTGGTCAACCAGGAAGACCACCTTTAAATTTTGTAGACATCAATTCAGGACTAACCAGTTTGAACTGCTCTGGATTAGCTGACATGTGTGATTTTCTCTTTCAGATCCCAGAGGAGATGTCACGCTGTCGGAACTCTTACATGGAGCAAGGCCTGAGTCCCATGCGAATGGAGGTACTCGTGGAAAACTGCGGCACATGTAATTACAAAAATCTGCTCAGAGACGGTATGGACGCCCTGCTGAAAGAAGGCAAGGACAAGTTTAAAGGTTACGACACCTGCTCGACCCCTGAAAATGCTGAACTTGCATATAAGAAGGTAAGGAACGATTTTATACAAGTTATACAAGTCTCTTGAACACTATTTGCTATTTTCTCCCATTTCTCTCTTCCTTCCTTTGCTCATTTTTTGTGTGTCTTGTGAGTCTTTGGGAAAAGTTGTGTCTCTTCCCTGCGTTTTACATCCTCTATTTTATGTGAAATTGGTATATAGTATGTCTTTCCCAGTCCTACTTTGGCCTACATCCAACCATGACATCAGTTTGTCCGATTTTTCAGCTCTTTTGCCTGCTAACACACTTGTGTTCATCTCAGAGTTCTCTCAGATCCACTCCCTTTGCATTTGGACAATGCTTCCTGTAGCCATAAAGCATTAGAACAGATTGCACCTTGATAGACACGAGGAACCGCACAGCTTGTTGGCTAAAATAATGTCTTTGATCACAGTAGTATCTCGCCCAAATTTGGAGATTATTGAGCTGGAACATGCAGTGACTGTAAGATAATCTTCTTTTGTGGTAGGTCCAAGACGGTTCTTCTCTCCGGCAATGGAAAGTCTGCGTTGACGTGCCTGCATCGCCCGAAGATGTTCTCCAAAGAATCCTGCGGGAGCAGGAACGTTGGGACGAAGACCTGCTGGAGTGCAGGGTTATTGAGACACTGGAGCAAAACGTGGAGGTCTACCAGTACGTCAGGAACTCCATGGCACCTCATCCACCCAGAGACCACGTAGTGCTCAGGTGATTACAAACACACGAGCTTACAAAAAAGTTTGTTTTAAAATAGATTCAGGACACTAAGAGTATTTTTTGTGTGTTTTGGTTCAGGTCATGGGCAACAGACTTGCCTAAGGGTGTGTGTGCACTGGTATGCACGTCGGTGGATAACGAAAACGCAGCCATGTTGGGTGTTCGCGCGAACATCCTGACCTCACGCTATTACATAGAACCCTGTGGTTCTAGTAAGAGCCGGATAACACATATTTCCAGAACAGACTGCAGGTGAGAGCTGCACTAGAATCTCAGGCTTATTTGCGGATGTACTTCAGTTATTATTGTGAAATTTAATTAGCAATTTTTATTTTCCAATAATATTTGGATTAAAACAAAGATTATAAATAATTTTAGTTAATATTTCATTTACTTATTTTTTTCATGTTTTAAGAAATAGCCAACAATCATTTTTCTTAAAACTCTTCTTAATTTATCTTTTTTGAAGAATTAAATAATAATTCATTATTATATAGTAATTGTTCAAGTGTAATTAATAATAAAAACAAATTGAATTAGTAGTTTATATTAGGTTCACAATAATAGATTTTTACTCAATGGTAATAATGGCCAAAATAATATATTACGACGATATCTGTATATTAATATGTATATAAATAATTCTAATGCCAATAATCCAAATGCAGACAAACTCACATTTCATTTTATATTGTTTTCCTTTTTTTGCCAATGAATCATGTCCTGCCCAAATTATATATTACGATATATATTATAATATATTGACGTTTTAAATTAATAAACAATGCTAATAATTTTGTTTTTTTTTCCTTTTTACGCTAATTAATCACAATATGAGTGCACAGACGGAGCATTGCTTTCGAAAATGTATTCACGATATCATATGTGTAGTATTATAAAACTGCCAGTTCTGGTCCTTGATTCTGATTGGCTGAGCGGAGTTCTAAGCCATTATAAAATACCCCGATATATAACGGCTGACCGCACCACATAGCCTAAATATCATTTTAGTTACTTTATTTAATGAAACCTTGCTAAGCATATGGAGTAACTGTTTTATAAAAGCAATAAGCCCCGCGAAGCCGTGTGTTACAGTGCGCTCCGCTTCGCGTCGTGCCTAACAACGCCCCTTAGCTGTTATAAAATGCACTGTAACCCACGGCTTCTTGGGGCTTATTGCTTTATTAACACAATCACGGTTATTGTCAATACCGGCATATTGCCACACCCTTAAATACAACAATTAAATAAAAAATAACGTCTGAATACAAATATATCCCTGCTAATCTATCTCTTTCCTGCTTTTTAGGGGTCGCTGCCCTGAATGGTACAATAAGCTGTATGGTCACTTGTGTGCTGCTGAGGTAGTGCGGATACGAGACTCTTTTACCTGCTTGGACAAATGAACACACGCACCCGGAGTGTTGACGTGTCATTTCTCGTATCAAGAAACTCTTTTTTTAAAGAGAAAGACCATGAAGATTAACCTTGTTTAACTCCCTCAACCGTCTGAGCCCTTAAATGTAAATGCAGATGGGAACGGTTCCTAAACCTACAAACTACAAGTCAAAGGTTTTGCTTTCAGACTGAAAGGTTGGAAATGGGCATGCCTGCTGCTGTGACATCATCATCACTGAAGTCACAATGTTTGATGTCATAGCGTGACTACACGAAATGGGAGGTGCTATTGCTTCCGAGAAGCAAGTATATGTATGTGTGTTCGAATGACTGCGTAAGCTACCATATATGTATAAGTGTGTATGAGGTCGTATGTTATCTGACGTATTGTGTGTTTATAGATGTATGATTTATGATGCATGTGTGATCATTGACAAATGAGACGTATTCCATGCACTGGCACCCTGCTGCAGTATAGTGTTTCTGTGTGTATGTGCATTTTGCGCCGTAATTGTGATTGCAAATCTGCACACGGTGCTTTTATTTTGTTTGTATTCGTTCGAATGGACAGATGGGTGTAGAAACAGATGTTTGTCTATGGCAAGCTGAGACGGTGGTGGCTGGAACACCTTTGAAAAGACCAATAGGGAAGTCTGTGATAGAGGAAAAAAACTTGTGCACATTAAGGAGTTTTGAAGGTTTCAACTGCTACAAACCCAAAGCAGAGACCAATTTACAATGGACCAATTCTTTAATGCATAGAGTGACGATAAAGTAAAGAAAAAAGACACCATACAGGTCAACCAGACAAATTCTTCTGAACTCAGAGTCCGGAATTGGTCAAATCCTAACCATGTATCCGTCCTGTTTCCTAAGAAAAGAGAAAGTTCTAAGAAAAAAAGCTAAGCAAGGTTTGACAAAAGGAGAAGCCGCCAGATGGCGCAGTTTAGAACAAACTGATCGGAGGTTTTTAGAGAATGTATGAGAGAAGATGTAATGTCTGTTCGTTTATCAGTGTTAATCACAAATGAAGTAAAAGTCTAAAACAGAGTAATAACGCTTGCTTTCACACTCATAACCCTAAACAGGTTCACAATAGGAGTGCTTCGGTTTACACAGAACATTTCGTAATGAGACTCACAACAGTCTGATCTGGAATCAGTTTCCTGACAGTTGTTTTATTCTGATACGATGGTTCAGAAGAACGCAGCACTCCTATTATGGCGTACGTGCTCCATGACGTCGGTCCTGAGTTCAACGTCCATGCTAGATTTACTACTACTACTTATGTGCCTGTACACGTGGTGTAATATAAATGTGTATATTGTGCTGCCAAACCAAGAATTAACGCATGACAATGAGTTTAATTTAAACCTCTCTGTATTTATATCACTCATATCGTGTTTTGTATGTATCTTATTTTATTGTAAATGTTACACTCTAAGTTACAGAAATGAGAAAATTGTTTATCTTTTTTATTAATATTATTTCCGTACAGATTAATCGTTGGTCAAAATGCACTATTAAATGTATTAAAACAACGTGGATCTCTGTTCTGTGTTTTACTGACTATTATTCACCATTATTCGATTATAGAATCGTGATCAATTTATTTGTGCCTGTTTATGAAAAACATATTCTGCCTATTTATGGGCATTTTAAATAGGCTAGTAAAAATAATTTTAAATGTTTACATTTACTCAAGATGCGTTTATCCAATACAAGTGGACACATTGTGGATACAAAAAAACATTTACAAAAAAGTTGAAGTAAAATTTACAAAAAAGTAAATCATGTAGTGTTTTACAGTGTATACAATATCCACTGATAAACAACTATATGATATACTTTTTTGTAAATTTTACTTCAACTTTTTTGTAAATGTTTTTTTTACACCATTTAGTATTTCTAATTTTAATGAAATGGAAATATTAGGTTTTTCACACAGATTTTTTGTTTAAATTTGCGCAAAAGTGCAGTTTTTACTAAAAAAAATAAACAAGGTAAATCTTAATAGAGATGAAATCTACACTTTGAAAACACCTGTGTCTCCTGGGGTTCGAACCCATGACAAATGCTAATGTATGCATGTTCATTAAAAACCAATGAACAAATATGTACAAACTTACACGTAGCCTACACACATACAGTTGGAAAGCTTCTCTGGGAACTGAATAACAAGCCAGAAAAGATAAGATACGTGTGTGAGGAATGTCAGTAGCCTATTGAAGTATGAGAGAGAACTGAGGAGAACATTCCGAGTTTTCCCTCTCACTTCTGAGAATGAACTGGAGAAGAGTTCCCACATTGATAACTGATACGCCTTTATGTGTAAGAGGGGAAAAAGACAACAAACCGTCCTAAATGTTTCCAAAATTTGTGATCAACATGGTTTGGCACTTTTGCACATTGTTTTTGAAAACAAACAAACAAAATGACTGTGGGAAGTTTAAATAGATTAATGTTTATAGAAATATATTTTTATAGGATAGAAAAAGATCAGTAAATTGTCCTAAAGGGATAGTTCACCCAAAAAATGAAAATTCTGCTATTTCATTTTACAAGTTACTTGTATAAATGCATTTGTTCTGGTGAACACAGAGAAAGATATGGAAGAATATTAGCAATTTTCAGTTCTGGGACATCATTGACTACCATAGTGCCCAATCTGTTTGTTTTCCTCAATTCTTCAAAATATCTAATTTTTTGTAAAACAGAACGATATATATATATATATATACTTGCTATGACATGGACAAGACATAAGAGACAAACAAACGGAGGATGTGCTCATTGAATTTCTCCCTCTGACGTTGAGCTCTTTTGTAGGTGAGCACTGCCCTCTAACGGCTAATATCAGAACTTCCAACATATAATTTACGTTAAGTCCCTCTGGAGTCTGGAAAGTTCGTAATCAGTGAGGTTTAACAAATTTAGTGAAGGTTCACTTTTTTGTGATAAAATGTATATAAACAAAGCGCCATCCAGCCATTTCTCATTCTTTAAGGGTCTACTAATTTCCTTTGTATTTATAAAAAGATAAAAAGAAACCGTAAAACTATCGTAGCTTAGGGTGGCTTTAGCTTATCAGCATGAAACGTTGTGCTTTTGAAAGCACTTCGTTTTTACTTTGGTTATAACCATGCATTGAAAACCCGTTAAGTAATTGCATGATAAAATACTAACGAAAGCTTCAGTTTACAGATGGACGCTGTGGCATAAACTACTACAAGTGTCCACGCGGTGGCAGCATAATGACAGACCAAAAGGATATGTAAGTACATGTAGTCTCTAAGATAACCTCAGCAGTTTTAACCATGTCTATTAAATCAGAAACTTCTTGCAGTTTTATAGACGGTAATAAGTTGCCAGTTTTAAAAACAATCCATGACTTTTGGGGGGCAAACGCAATATAGGTGTCTTGAAATTACCGACAGCTCATTTATCTTAAGATTTGTTATGGAGTCATTTTCTTAAGGTGAATCTATTACTTAACCAGGCAGATTGGAAAAACAGCAAGTCTATAATCAATTTAAATCAAATGTACAAATGTCTATTAAGACACATATCAAAAATGCATGAAGTTCATAGGTGCATCGCTGATTCAAACAAATTCACCCCATGAATAATAAACGACTAGCACTAAAGTGAAGAACAGTCTGAAGTTTAAGCATTTTCTTACAGATTCATATCGGCAATGTGAACTATAATCACAGTTCATGCCAACACAGAAAACATCAATATATAAGTGAAATACAACAATCTTACCAATGTCAAAGCTTCATTTTGTTTTCACTTTATTTTAAATATACACCTCTACCTAACATCCGCTCATGAGAAAAGAACAAGAAGCATACACAGGTTGTGTGAAAAAAAAACATTTGGAATTTATATTTTAAGAGGGGCTACAGAAGCACCCGAATAGAACAATGTATATTTGTACTGTTACAGCATTCTGTTCCATAATAATACATTCATCATTTTAAATATCAAGGCCACCAATATTCCTTGGTGATGAAATGTTTTCAGAAGTGTAAAATGTAAACTTGTAAGTAACATTCAAGCAATTATTTTCAAGTTTAAATTTGTGTAAATGCATCGTCCTTAATTTATAATATATCTATTTAAGCTTATAAAATAATTGGCAGTTAAGAAAGGCCATTACCACACAAAACCTCTCGATGAACTATTAATTCCCTTTTGACATTCCGACTCGGTGTCGCCTGACAGCCAAAGTGAGCTGAAGAGAATTCTGGGAAAAGGATCTGGAGGGGAAAAAGGCCTCAGATTCTCCACAAGAGACCTCGGGACTGCCTTTAAAAGTCTTTTATGAAGTCTTTATCAGAAAGTCTTCCTCCCAGTGCGTCTATAAAACATCCTTCTGACCCCATCTCAAATTTTCTCGTTTGAACCTTTTTACCACGAGGTGAAGAAAGGTCTCTTGCAGTGAAAGGTCTGGGTGAACGCATTGCCCAGCTGAACCACACGACCTTGGGCTCCCCCGCGACTCCTTTCCACCACCACACGAGGCATCTGGACTAACTGGATGGGGCTCTTCCCGTCCTTCAACGCCTGGGTCAGATTCAGGATCTAACCAACAGAAACAGGCATATGTGTCATTGACGAATATGGTCAAGGTGAGAAATTTCAATGGTCAGTTAAGTCAACAAAATACTTTCCTTGCTTGCACCATAAAAACATACAAGCAGGGTCATTTAAGTTTACGAATATTAAAACTTTGAAAGCTTTCGTTTATTGAAATCAAATCAAATATTATCCTAAAAATGATTATCCTTAAAATAACTGAAATAAGTTAAAAACACTTAAATTAAAATAATAAATGAAACTTAAATGAAAACTAATTAATCTTATATAGCATTGTAAAAAATAAGCAAATGAATAATGCAATGACAAAAGGATAACAAAATTGCTTAATATTTAACGAAAACTAACATTAAAAAAAAACTGATTTAAATATAAAAAATATATATATATGAACTAAATAAAACTAAGTTGTAAACTATAATAACTCTGCATACAAGTGTGCAAAAAATATTTTAAAAGTTAAAGTAATGGCTGAAATCTGTTTTTAAGATCTCTATAAATTTCTGAAAAATCTGAGAAATAACAATACACAAAATCATGTCTGTTCAAAATAACAATATAAAAAACTATTAATACTGTCAGCATGTATGTTTTGAGCATTGTTAACTTTGCAATCATTACAGACGGTGCATATTTCCAGATCTAACAAGCAACAATCTCCAGATCTAACAAACTACGAGCACCTCGTGAATAACAACTATTAAGTAGCAGGAACCGTTAACACACCCTGTCAACACACTCTGTCTCTAGCTCAAACAACTCTGAAGGTCACCTTATCAACAGCAAATACACTGTGACAACACAGGATTAAATACAGTCAGTGCGGTATTAATACTGCTGCTACATTAATAGAGTTTTCTCCCTAAGAGACACAGACTTTGACCGATAATGCTACAGGATGAGATCTCTTACTTGGCACTGTAAAATTTCTGGTCTAAATCCGGTTCTGCGTTTCAGCTGCGATAAGCTGAAAATAGCCGCCTGGCTGGGTGTATTAATCTAAGCTAACTGTGAATGTTTCATAGTGATAAAGCTTCAGAATTTAGTGTGAAAGGGAAAAAACGAGAAGCTATTTCTGTAGCACACAGAGTAAGCAGAAGAAAAAAATCATCTCTGATTATATAGACATACCTGGCCTCTCATAACGGACATCTGTTTCTCAAACATGGTTTTGTCAAAACCTTTATCGGTCTGAAAAAAAAAACAAGCGTTATTAATATGACATTTATTTATGTTGGACAATATCTCTATCTGTCTGTCTGTGTATCTATGGTAACTATTTCAAGTATGTACAGCCACAGAAAAAATTAAGAGACCATTTGAAATTCATTTAATCAGCATGTATAGATGTATTGTGGCCATTCTAGTCCAACAAACCTCAGGAGTGACAAAGTCATTCAACAGCAATGTGAAAGACTGACAGCATGACAAGACACATGAAAACTGTAATTAAAATCCAGGTTATCACATAAAAAATATTTTTCAACTTTTCCTAAATACATGTACAAATATTACGGTTACTGTCAAAAGTGAATATGAACTTGTTTTTCTTTGCAGTATTATAGGTCGAAAAAATACAGAGGGGATTCTGTGATTTTTGACCTGTTTCTCCCATTTTCAGTTTCTGCAAATAAATGCAAATAGAATGTTTTTATATGGGACAAATATTGTTTTTAGTTCACAGAATGAAAAATATGATCATTTTACCTAAACACATTCAGAAAAAACTGAAAATAATTTTTAAAATGGTCTATTAATTTTTTCCGCAGCTTTAAATTTCCATCCGTCCAGGACATCTTGCATTACAAACTAATGAGGCAGGTTATAAAGAGACCACATAATATTATCTAACGTGTTATTAAAATGAGTCAGGATGTTAACTAGTTGGTTCAACAACCAATTTAGGTTTGTCATTGTGGTCTTGTTCATTTAAGGTTTAATATTATTAGCAATGGCACTAAAAGAAAATGAATTCTGAGATTGTATCAGTGTGTTTTAACATCCTCAATGAGAAGTCCATGAACTTCCTTCTTTAAAGCACCATTGCTAATGAAGCACCACTTCTGAAACAAATTTCAATAAGAATTCAAGTACCTCAAAAAATGTCACCCTGTCTGTAAAAACCCAGCCAAGGTCATTTTTTGTGATTTACCATCCAATATAGTGTAGAGAACGTAGATATAACCTTGATATTTTAAGTTTTATACAACAAAAGGTTCTGGATATTCCAAATTACGATTGCACAGGTTCAAATCGACTTATTGCATGCAGATAAACAGTAAATCACAGGTTGAGACAGTGAGATATCCCACCTTGAACATCTCATAAAGGTCCTCACAGAGGTCCTGTACAAAGTTCATGTCGGAGATGCGCGAGAGCACCAGGTCTCTGGTCTCTTGGGAAAAGGACACTTTGGCCTGCGGCAACCAAGCCCAGTGGAACGGATCTGTGCACGCGCATACAGAGAAAAATCACACTAATACAACCGTCATGTAGATACAACACTGACCACATTATCAATTAAATGATTCATCATTATCTACAGCATTAAAGGGATAGTTCACCTAAAAAGGAAAATTCTGTCATGAATTACTCATCCTCATGTTGTTCCAAACCTGTATACATTTTTTGTTCCGTTTAACAAAAAGAAAGATATTTAGAAAATGTTAGCAACTGAGGTTTCTGAGGCACCATTGACTACCATAGTAAAAAAATAAAAGGTAGTCAAAGGTGCCCCAGAACGGTTTGCTCTCCTAAATTCCTCAAAATATCTCATTTTGTGTCAAACAGATAAAGAAATAGACATAAATTATTCATTCTACCGTAGTCAATAGTGACCCAGAAATCGAAGATTCTAACATTCTTCCAAATATCTTTCTTTGTGTTCAACCAAACAATGAAATTAATACAGATTTTGAAGACTTTATACAGACTTGAGGGTGAGTAAATCATGACAGAACTTTCATTTTGGGTGAACTTTCCCTTTAAGGGTGATATTTACACTCCACCAGATAAAAGTCTGAAAATGATGGCAAACATAAATCCCCAATGTGTTATTTCATAGTTCTGATGACTATTTTCTTATGGTAAAAATGACAGATGACATTTATGCATTTGACAGCTTTATGCCAAGTGTCTTACAGTGAAGTCAATCTAAGTTTTTTAAGTATTGCGTGTTCCCCAGGGTTCGCACCGCTTACATTAAGCAACAGAAAAAACAGTGTAACCGGTACTGTAAATCTCGTAGTACTGTACATTAGATGAGCAATTCAAACATCATGCTTTCAATCCCTAGGGAACACATATAATGATATACTAAACGTCACTTTGATAAAAGCATAAATTAAGAAAAACTCATTCTTACACGCTCTCCACTCATCAGGGTGTTTAAAAGGGAAGGCCAAACCATTATCTATGGCTGCTATCTTAATGGCCGAGTCTTTTGAGTCCGTCCAATCAGATTCCTAAACACAGACAAGTAAAACAAAATTGAAACGCAGCCTTTATTTATGATGGGAAAACAATGTAATTACGTCAACAGCAAAAACCCAGAAGCAATGTAATCAAGCAATACTGCGAATGGAACCAGCTCAATCCTGAAGTCTTATGTTTGACGTATGATCTATAAAGTAATTTCCTATGTACGTGGGAGGAACAGTTTGGATCCCATTACAGCAGACCTGCGTTTCTCAGTCGCAGCATTTCACTTTGAACTTCCCAGCACTGTAAACAGAGCAAACTATAAATATCTCGAAACTCACCTTCTCTGCCAATTCACCATCACCCGGCTTCTCGTACTTGATCAACCAGTTATCGTTTCCTCTGTCTAAAGAAGACGAAAGAGAGATCAGATTACTTTTACAAAGGCACGGATAACAATATGCATACATGCCATATTTTTGCTTGCGACATGAACATAAATAAAGGAGGTGGAAGTGACTTTGCTAAACAAAAACATTACTTTACACAGGGCTCGACACAGGCCTGTCCGGGACAAGTGAATATTTTGTATGGGCAAGTGAAAGAGAATTTTACTTGCCCGACCGGACAAGTAACTTGAAAAAAAAGCAGTGCGCCATGTATGTAGAATAATAACAATTTGTATATTAGACAGAGCTGTGTGTTTGTTGTGGTTGTGCTTGTTTGTGACAATAATCCATGCGGATGCATAATGCTGTTACTTAAATGTCATCTGGCTGTTCTGCGTGTCTGAATGAATTATGTGCACAGTTAAACATACAACTCTGTGTCTGCACTGTATATGGATATGAACTTCATCTCCAGAGTTGCTGTGAGAGTTTATTTTACGATCGTTTTACCGTTTGAGTAAAGCTATCTGCAAACACGCGTCTTCCCGAAGTCCCGTCAAAATAAAAGTCCTGTTAAATTGAACACTCAGACAAAAAATACTGTAGTGTATTTCCTATTGAACATTGAAGTGCCCTTGTAGTAAATTGATAAACACTGTATACTATAGTAAAGTTCAATAACAATACAGTAGTATTTACTATAGTAAACTGCAGTAAATTACTTAAAGTATACTACAGTAATTTATGTGGAGAAATATACCACTATTGTATAGTAAAAAAGAAAAAACATAGTACTTAGAAATATTAAAACAAATTTAGGTAATTTAAAAATGATATGGGCCTAATTTATCCATCTGTATGGTACATTGATGTCTTTTGTCAGTTATCTGCCTATTCATAAGGAACTACTTGCACATTTCTGCCTGTGCTATCAAACTTTAAACCTCTCTAGAACTTACATCCTTAACACTAATAGTAATAACTACTGCTTGCCTTTGTTTTATAGCGGTGACAGAGAGTAGCCATAACCAAATTCAGGAGGCGAAAGCGGAAACTAGTTAAAATGTTTAGAAGCAAACTTGAACAATCTAAATCCCCCCAAAATTATATTGATTATATAATATTATAATTCAAATGAAATCTATATTTTTTATCTTTGGACAAGTCATTGTTGTACTCGGACAAGTGAATGACAAATTTACTTGTCCGAACGACAACCACATGACAATGCTTAATGTCAAGCCCTGCTTAACAGAATACAGAACTTCAGAATCTCCAAATACCAACTATTGTACATCCATAAATTCATGATTAACTAGATTTTTACATTCACTACAGGAGATGTGAGTGATGTCAGTGTAAAAACTTGGCAACACAAAGCTGGTGCGCAAGGGGTTGGTTGTGATGGGAACTGTTATGATGCTATGATACCAAGGTCTTATCAGGCTTCTATGCAGTTACCAGGAGGGTTCTGATTGGTTGACTACTAAGTCTAAAGAGCCGCTCCTCAAGTGTCTATATATATTATTGTCCATTAGAATATGGTTTGGGTTCTTCCTTTACTGTAAACCTATGGGATTTTTTCTTTATCTGTTCAACCGTCCAATAGATGGATAAAAAATCCCAAACAAACAGAAACGGCACACCTTTCTTCAACAAGCTATTCAATTTGAGGTATCATTCCTATTTGTAACACAAACAGGCTTGTTGGAAATTAAAGGGATAGTTCACCCAAAAATGAAAAAAATCAGTCTTTATTTACTCACCCTCAAGTTGTTCCAAAGCTGTGTGAAGTTTGTTGTTCTGCTGAACACAAAGAAAGATATTTGGAAGAATGTTTGTAACCAAATATGGGGCACCATAGACTTCCATAGTAGGGAAATAAATCTACTATGGTTGTCAATTGTGCCCCAAAACTGTTTAGTTTTCTACATTCTTCAAAATAACTCTGTTTGTGTTCAACAGAGCAAAGATTATAATACAGTTTTGGAACATCTTGAGGGTGAGTAAAAGATCACAGAAATAACATTTTTGGATGAACTATTCCTTTAAGAAAACAAGGAGAAAACAACGGTAACCATGGCAACATCATGGTTTCATACCCGTGTTTCTGATGACGTAATCCAGTACCACGAGTCTCTCAAACTGAGACTGAAGCCGTTTCCTCATGTTCTCTGGTAGAGGCTCCGCCTCAAACTTCCTCAGCCAATAGTCTGCTTCGTGGTAGCCCTCCACAAACAACTGAAATGAGCCCACCTGCACAAGAGAGAAACAGCCAGTGAGGCATTATAAAGACAACAGAAAGAAACTGAAATCATGACAGAAAATTTAGCATTGAAATAGTTGATATCAGTGGTTCAAACAACGGGGATGTTTTATTACGAGATGAAGCTTCACCTTTGGAGGAAGACCAACTCTGTGAAACCGACGACCCACTTTGGGGACTTTCTCCAGTGCATATTTTTTCCCACGGGATTTGGCACGGTCAATCGCACTATAGTGAAACGTCTCGCTGGCTAAAGAAACAACCTGGAAGGGAGATAAGGGTGAATTCATTCAAAAACTTCAGTTACAAATGCTTGATTTCGAGAGATGTGATAAACATTTTGAAGTCACCATGAAATAAAAGAACAAGTGTTGGCGATAAGCGATTATTATTTAACACTGGAAGCCGATAATCAATATATTGGCCGATATACAGTATCTAAATATTAATATTACACTTTCTGAGACTAAAACATTCACTGCAGAAAACAAGGTAACATTAAGTTCTCTTTTTCCCAGAAAATCATGTACCAAGCCTACTTTACAGTAATTAAAGATTCTTTAACTTAAAAAAAATCTGGTATGTTTATTTAATAAACAAATGATAGTTATTCTATACAGAACAACAGTATTGTACTGGGTGTTAACTGTGAGCAGCATGCAGCGATTAAACCAGAGAAAATGATTCATAGTTTATCGGTTATAATTTATCCGCCTAAATTTTATTATCGGCAAATACCGATAACACTCAAAATGACCATTAAGCGTCCTATACCGATATGGACGATAATTTATTGTGCATTTCTACTTTAAACTATAATTACCCTTGTCCATTGGCCTGGCATCCCACTTATGCCCATTAATTGCATCCCAATTAATTCCAGATGAAATTCCCACCAACACTTTTCATAATTTCAAAAGCTGTTTCACTCAGATATGCATCACGATGCGGAAGAATTCACCATTGTAGTTTTCGTTTCATGCTGACTTTAAACCACTATAATGCCAGCGTGGCTTTTATGACGCCCGTCCTTACCTTTGTTTTGGGTACAACTCCCAAGCCCAGTTTTTGGTCAACGAGAGAGGCAGCCGCCTCAGAGAGGTAGCCCTGGTTAGGGATGAGGCAACCGCGGCCGAAACAGCACGGGCAGCAGACTTTATGGAAGTATTTGGTCCATTTAGGGTTTAAGTGACCATAAGGCTCCTCTGATTTTGGCTTAAACACACCAATGATTTTCTGAAAAGAAACATACAGGCAAAAATCAACGATCTATCCATCTCTCTATGAACTTCATTGTTTCAAGTTCTCAAACACACACACACCCCCTTTGGATCCTTCACAAAGTAGCTTCCGCTGGATCCTTGAGAGATACGTTCGGGAAAAACGCCACTTTCGATTGCCTGCTCTGCCCTTTGAATAATCTCTCCAAATTCGGGGTCCTCTGGGAAATGGTTGAAATCTCCACTACTATTCCCTATAAGAACAAACATAAGCACACATAAGAAACTGATTTGTATCTCACTACACAGGAGTTTATTGGACTTGTGAATATGCAAATGTATGTGTAAAATCTCTCATCTCAAAAGACCACAGAGCACCACAAATGTTCCGGAGAAGGATTTTCTTTTAATAATTTCCATCACAGGGTGAAAAAGCAACTCAAGGCCAATTTCCTAGATACAAATTAAAACATACTCTTAGAAATTAAACCTTCAAAGCTCAAATCACTTGTGTCCGTGGGATTCAGTCAAACACAGTTTGCTGTTTGAAAACCAGCCTTTAAAAATGGTGCCTTCCTGTTCTGACTGTTCAATAAGATACAAATTGAAAGACCGCTGGGCATTTTTGATCATGGGATGCAAAACGCAGCGGGAAAAAACCTGACATGCGTAAGATGAAAGGTTTAATATCAAAGCACGTCATCTGCAAGACAAGCAAATGCAAGGTTTTCAGTTTCTTGACACGGGTTCTGATAAATATTTCGCTTATTTTGTCAAATTGTGCAACAGAAAAACATGCAGTGAGCGGGAAATACAACCACGTCGCCTCAATATGAGAAATAACAATGAAAAGATGATTCTTACTTGTTTCTTAAGGGATAGTTTACCCAAAAATAAAATGCCTGTCATCATTTACTCAACCCCTGTCATTCCAAACCTATATAACTTACTTTCTACAAAACAAAAGATATTTTGAAGAAGTTTGGGAACCAAACATCAAATAGGCGCCCATTGATTTCCACTATTTGGACACAGAACCACAGATAATGTATTCTTTTGTCTTTCACATTTAAAGGTTTTGAACAACACAAAGGTGAATAAATGACCGAACTTTAATTTGGGAGTGAATGTACCTTTTTATTTTATCTACGAGGTCCCATTGTAAGCTATACGTTTTTTGGATGTATTCATGTTTGGCGATCAGTTTAAACAGTTTTAACATACTTTTGTGGTATTAGGGCAGAAGTTTTGAGTTGTTTGGTATTGTGATGTCATAACGCTCACAATTCTTAATTCAAAAGATCATGGAGAAGTTATACATCTCATGATATGCTCAATGTTGATGAAAAATATCTAATGTATGTTGCTACATGCATTGGAGTTCTGCAAGCAAGAGAAACACACACACACACACACACACCCACCCATGTGATGATGA
The DNA here is from genome assembly GCA_029783895.1 of Triplophysa bombifrons. Taxonomy (NCBI): domain Eukaryota; kingdom Metazoa; phylum Chordata; class Actinopteri; order Cypriniformes; family Nemacheilidae; genus Triplophysa; species Triplophysa bombifrons. The sequence goes on from CM056452.1 coordinate 23,374,184, forward strand.
GATCAGATGATGCAGTCACTATCCCAACTCGAGTCAAAACGGTCGGTTTCTTATTAAAACAGAGCACTTCATGCATAACGTTCAAACTTGCCCTGTCTTTAACCCTGGGTTGTTCACATGAGGGTTGAGATTTCTACGGAGGACAGAAAATATTGACATTTATTCTTTAAGATCTACAATCCAAAGGTGCACAGTTATATAAACTGAATGCACATACAGCTGTACAACAACCACACCAAAGTGGCACACTGCACTCTTAGATGATGGTCTCTGGGTGAATGTGAGAGTCCATTAGACACAGCGAGACGCCTCTCTGATGGCCATTAAACATTTAGCAGAGGGCAAGTGCACTTTCCCCTCTCTCAGCAGGGATCAACTTTAAGGATGTTTTGCTGCTGGCCCATTCAAGTTTATGGCTCAGATTTGTACCTGCCCTGACAATATATTCAATGACCCCAAGGTTAAAAAAACTGCTTTTTATTTTCAGCAAAATGATTTTTGTATAACATATATTTTTTGCAAATAATAGCTTGAAATCATGCCTCTAGAAGAGTTGACGCATGACATCTCTTTTATAAAAATACTAAGTTTTTTTCTTTTAAGGATTTATTTATACTCACATTCAGATTATTCCGATGTTTCAGTAAAACACAATGACTTAATGGTTGTCTAGAATTGAAGAGAAGTGGCAACTCTTTATTTACATAATATTTTCAAGTATGTATTTGTATCATATGTCAATACTAGGGATGTAACAATATCAAAATCTCACTGTACGATAATACCTAGGTATACGGTCCACGGTACGATATTTTTTGGCTATATTTAAAATGACAAATGATGACTTTGAAACAAGCTTTTGCTTTACTTTATCCTCTAATCATAACTGTTGCTTAGAGGTATAAGTTATAGTATGAGATGAGTCAAATGACCTAAAAATCCCTTTAAATTGCACCACATGGACCTAGCCAAAGGTAAAAGCTATTATTTTTTCTAATATACTCTCATTGCCCAGGAAGACCTTTTTTCATACAGTCACAATAATATAAAGAAAGTTTTGCTATTGCTATAACACAATATCACTAATATTGATACATCCCTAGTCAATTTCTTTGTTCTGATGAACACAGACAAAAGATATTTTGAAGAATGCTTTCAACCAAACAAATCTTGCCCCCCATTGTTGTGCACTGTGTTACTGAAAAATTACTTTATCGTTTTTTTGTTTGGTCATTTTGAAGTAAGGACTTGTAGGTCAGCAAACAGTTCTGGGGCACTTTTGACTACCATTGTATTTGTTCCTACTTTAGTAGTCAATGGGGGGCAAAATCTATCTGGTTATACAGTGAGTGAAATACGTGTTTGATCCCCTGCTGATTTTGTAAGTTTGCTTGCTTACAAAGAAATGAAGGGTCTATCATTTTGATGGTGGGTTTATTTTAGCTGATAGAGACAGAATATAAATAAATAAAAAAATCAGGGGAAAAATCTTATATGAAGGTTATAAATTGATTTGCATTTTAGTCAGTAAAATAAGTGTTTGAGCAAAACATAACTTTGTGCTTGCCAAAAAGGTCTTTGTCATTTTATTGGCACATCCACTACCCATCTTCAGTGATCTAGTTAAGGGGAGTAGGTTCTTGACCAAGATTTTACAGTACACTGGACTGTCCGTCAGCTCCTCAATGCGGTGAAGTCATTCTGTGACCGTAGCAGGGATAAAAAGCCCTAAGCATAATGTTTCCAAGATTGTGCTTCTCTGTAGGGATGGTGTTCTTGGGGTCATAGTCAACATTTCTCTCCCTTTAAAAACAGGAGTCAATTTTGGTCTCACAGCAGTGCCAGCACTTTCACCAAAGCCTTTTCTGAATCATTTAGATGTTCATTGTCAAACTTCAATTGAGCCTGCTTCAGGATTTCAATCTATTGTGCCATAGTGCGTTACCAATGCCTTGCCAACTGTGGTCCCAACTGTCTTGAAATCAATAACAAGCTTCTTCCGTGTAGTTCTTGGCTGATCTTTAACCCTTCTCCTGATCAACTTTACTCCATTGGGGGAAATCTTGCAATGAGCTCCAGAACAAGGGCATTTGATACTAATTCTGTATTTTAAAAGAATCGCACCTCCTTCTCACCAAGCTCTGTCTCATGGTTTCTACAATCTTGTCCCTGACATCCTTTAAAACCTATTTGGTCTTCACCATGGTGGTGGAGAGGTTGAATGGAAGATACAGAGTCTGTTGGCAGGCATCTTTTATAGGTTTTATATAGTAATTTTTTAAAGTGACAGGACTAATCTGTGGTCCATATAGGCACATAACCAAACTGTGGAGCCAGAATTCTTCTAGTTGGTAGGGGATCAAATACTTATTTCACTGACTGAAAAGGCAATCAATTTATAACCTTTATATCAAATATTTCCTCTCTCTATCAGTTAATATAAACCTCTATAAAAATGATAGACCCATCGTTTCTTTGCAAGCAGGCAAACTTACAAAATCAGCAGGGGATCAAATACTTATTTCCCTCACTGTTAGCATTCTTCCAAATATCTTTCTCTGTGTTCATCAGAACAAAGACATTTATACAGTTTGGAACAGTTCGGATGTGAGTAAATGACCACAGTATTTTCATTTTCGGGTGAAGTATCCCTTTAACTGAATGTAAAAATAAACAAGTCTTTGTCAAATAGCAGCTATTTGCGCTCATACTTATCCACTTTGAGCCTCTCATGACTTTTCATTGCCTAATAATAATCACGTGTCTACAACGTCACCTGGAGTGATGACACATTCCAGATAAAGAAACAGGCAAGACTTCTCTAGATTTCCCAGCAGCTGCTATGATGTCACCTGTACACGTGTGCCTTGCGTTCAAAGTGCATGTACATGAAAAGTGTAAACAGTAACGTGTTCTTCTTTTCTTTCTGCTCAGAGATAAACCTGCTGAGATATAATTAAGTGTGATTTGGGACATTTGTAGAATATTTATGATTCTTCAACATGAATTACTTGAAAGGGAGGAGACAAAACCAAACTGGTTTCTTTCTATTTAAGTCTTTTGAGTGTGCCCCAAGGCACATTAGATGATGTTTTTGTAACTGCTCCGTACAAGCTTCAGAACACGCGGTTGCTATGGAAACTAACGCAGCCGGGTCTCTTGCGAGTTCTTTACCAATGAGAATTTAGATTATAAAAGAAAACTACGCAAACTAAGTAGGGCGTGGCTAACGTCACCTTAAACTAAAAGGCGTGGTTATGTGTTTAATTAGTGATATTTGGGCTAGTTACATGTGTGAATTAAATGGAAACAGGAAGTATATTAAATATATATATATTACTCATATCAAAATATATTGCACATAGGCTCTGGTTCATAGACAAGGCTTAGCCCAAATCAGGACTTTGCATTAGTTAGTTTACGCTATTTAATTTATTATTATATTGTAATAAAAGTCCTTTTTGATGAAAAACATCACTTACCTGCATCTTGAGACAAAACAATGATATATTTTGAAATATCTCAGGGAAAGTTATTTTCAATTGAGAAAGCTCAAAATTAATTTTAGTATGGGACTAGTTTTAAACCTTGTCAGTGAAACATAATAAAGAAATTAAAGCAAGACAACCAAAATAACGCTTTTTGCTATGCAAGTAAACACAGTTGTTGTTGTTTTTTGTCGTGAGAGTAAATAAAAATAATCTTAAAACTCCTGTTCATCTGACAAAATGATGACGAGATTATAAAAGGTCACACACATCTCACCTGGAGATGCTGGATTATCAGACGATGAGCTGTATCTGTTGATCCGCGTCCTCTTCTCTCTGCCCGCTCGAGGTGATAGATTTCCGGCAGGTCCTGGCAAAAGAAGCGCATCTTCACCGGATCCGTCCGCTTCTAGCTCCGTCAGCACGCTTTCCGTCGAGTCCGAGATTCGGACAGCTGCTCCGGGGTTCAGCGACAGTCCCAGTGAAGGCGAGGGCCGGGTTTTTTCAAATAACACCGCGGGCACATCTGACGGGTGAAAGTTCGTCTCCGGTGTTAAATCTCCACCGCCTTTCTCCGGCTCGCCGTCGGCGGGATCGCACTCTGTCATCATCGTTAACGCGAATTAATTCCGTCTCCTAGTAGAGAAACTCAAACACTTCTAATATGTGATATATAACTCGCGACATAGCTGTCTGTATTTCTTTAGGAGCTTTCTATATTTTCTTGAATACGCGCTGGTGCTCTCGATTGCTTCACGTCCACATCATTCGTCACCATTACCGACTTCCTCTATGCTGCACGCATGCGCACTTCTTACCGCTGTCCGACAGGTTTCTTAAAGTGACAGTAACCATGACCCCGCCCCTAAACGCTGTTAGCCACTTACTTAAAACACATTTTTGTTAGGTTTGGGCCCATTGTCTAAATATAAACTCAAATTAATTATTTACAAAACGCTTCTTCTTGTTTAGCTTGTGAAATTATGCTCGCACATCCTGTTGCAGCAAAAAACGATGACAGAAAGAGATTTTGTAGTAAAAATGTTTTATTTTCCTAACAGTCCCATGCTGAAAAGTATAAAACAAAATGTTCTATGAGAAAACGTAAATAACAGGTATATTTGTAAAAAGAAACTATAAAATTCATAGTTATAAAGCTGGAATTGATTGTGTAAAGTGCCAATATAAATTGTAGCTTAATATTTTCCCAATATTTTCTCTTGGAACGAATATATTACATGCAGCAATGGGTAAGGTAAATATATATTAGTGCTAATGTTTTTACTGGAATTTGATTTATGTAGTAGAGGTAATGCATTATTGGTAAACTTTAATAAACATGGAATACTGTTTCATCTGTATTTGCAAAGTGTACAATATTTGGCACCTCGAGCTGTGCAAATCTCCTGAGTTTTTAAGAAGGTAGAACTCTCTAAGAATCATACAACCTTTCAACTGACAGACTTTCATTGCAAACTACAAATAATAAAACAACAGTGACAGTCAAAACTTAAAACAGTCCAAAAGTGTTCATGATATTAAAATGTAGAACTATGTAATATCAGGTGGATCCTTTATGCTGATATGTTGGACCTTGAGTGAAAACCTCCCAGTTTGTTTGAACAGTGTTTTTGTCCTCATTTTCTTTTGCTTAAGCAACCTAATTAAATCCCAGCTTCATTGAGACTCTGAAACTTTCCCATTCAAGTATTGCTTTAGAAACATCCACATTCAATCATAATGCTTTGTGCATATCTTTAAAACACTATTAATTTGGAAAACATTCATCCAAAGTCATGGCTTGAATTAGAAACGAGCAAAATCTGTCTTTGCAGTTTAATTCGAGAGCCTGACCGAGTCCACAGAGATGTCTCGGCGATACCACGTGATCTCAACCCTCGTTCTCTTCCTTCTGCTCTTCTTGATATTTGTCAAGCTCTATTTCTGGATCCTGTGTGGGATTTTGTCTAGCAAACGAGGCACAGATGTGCAGAGATTTGCTGATTTTGTAAATCTAAAAATATCAAAATGACCAGACGAGACAAAGTGCTGGACCGTTTTAAAATCTGCGCCTTTAAATCTTCCAGAAGATCTTCTTCCTGTAGAGCAGGTAGGCTATGAACACCCATATGGAGGTGGCCAGGAGGTTCTGTGTCAGATGCTCTGCATGTGACTGGTTGTTGGACATCTTCCAGCGAAAGGGGAAGTACTCTTCAAACACCTCGTGACCCACGTACACCAAGATGGAATTCATACCTGACAAAAAAAGTAAACATAAGATGCTTTTATCAATAGTGACTTACAGTGCATGCATTGCTGTCAGTAACACAGTGCACAACCAATTGAGCTACAGGTACAATTCAGGTACTGTACAGGTACAATGTAATGTCCAATCAATTCGCTGTTAAAATCTTGAATGTCTTCAAAATGTCAAAACAGGTCTAGGAACATTTCTTCTACTAGTGAAACATCTGGCACATACCAGGGTAAAAGAATGGTGCTCCCGACCACCACTTCTTGACATCAATCATGTAGTAAAATATACTGAGAACCACAAAAGCGAAACAGCTCAGAGTTGTCACGTAGGAGAGAGACCTACAATTGAAAAAGGTGACACACAAAAAAGAACCGGTAAACTTCACACATTTCTCTTTAAAAGACAATCACACTTGGTGTGTATCATCCTGCTAATAATTGCGCTACTCATGTGTATGAGCAAAACATTAAGTACAGTTCCGCCATAAATAACTAATGCTGAAAATATGTGAACACCAAAAAATACAAAGCAACATTACAAATACCTAATGAAGAAATGTAATTGTATAAATGCAGTGATTTTACCATAAGTTTTTATTAATAGGGATAAATCCTTTGTTGCTGGAGCACTTTGTCAGTACAGCCGATAAGATCCCCTGTACACAGAAATGTATTTATATATAATATAATAAACACATATTTAAACATTCAAACAGATATTACAGTTACATTGCATTACAAATTCTATTTCAACATTTACATTCTAATACTGTACTTAGACGCATTACATGTTTTTTATAAATAAACAAGGCATCATCTACATAGACTTTGACTTGCCATATGCAATAAAAAGGCCCAAAGAATTGACAAAAAAACAGAACCAAAAGTAAAACGCCTTATACCTCAATAGATTCGTTGTTCATTTACCTTCATGTCATTTCAAACGTGTAAGACTTTGTTTCTTCAACAGAACACAAAAGATATTTTAAAGAATATCGGAGACCAAAGAACATTGGACCACACTGACTTCCAATGTATGCGCACAAAACCACCAATATTCTTTTGAAATATCTTCTTTTGTGTTCCACAGAAAATAAAAGTCATGTTTTAAATGACATAGGGGTAAATGAGGACAGAATGTTTATTTTTGGGTGAACTATCCCTTTAACTTGCAGTAATGAGATATTTTAATACTCCATATGCATAAGTTGATACAGTGTACATTGAAAAAGTGAAAATGACTAAAAGGAGTTACACAAAAAAAACATACCAGCATAAATCCCCATATTAGAAATCTTGTGATTATTTGTCTGTGTTGGTCCCTGTAATGCAGAAGAATTTTCCCTGCCTGAAACACACACACACACAGAAAGCAAATGCAAAAGATCTTGACAACAATTTCATGTATTACATTTGATTTCTGGCCGGGCTCCAGACAATAATAGATGAAGCATGTGACTGCCCTGCTGACACTGGTATAGTAAAAGAGTGGAGGGGAGAAGAACACAAGCAATAAACAAAAAGTCTTTCTAACAGACCTGAAGACCCAAAAAAGCCATCAATATTGAGTTGATGCTCCCCAAAACTCCTTCTGGGTCAAAGGGCACCGAAGACTGATACACAACCTGTGACACAAAATGAACTGCATCAATGCAGTACAGTGACTAACTGTCAGATACTATTTAATGATTGGATGAGCAATTGTTTACGCAGTTGTCACATTGTTTGTTTACCCGTGATGACGGCGTCTGGTAAATATGGTTCTCTCCCAGGAGCCAGCGATCAATGTAACCTGCGGCTCCCCCAGTACAATCTGGATACTGTTCGAAGTCGCCAATCCCCCCTGGACCCAAATAACCACTACGGGAAAGAGATGTGATAATAAATAACACAGTACAAGCAAAGTGTGTATCATGAATGGTTAATACATTAATTGAAACAACAATCAATCTTTTGACTGTTTTGCAATTCTAATATATTCCCATTCATTAATGTAACACACATATGCCCTACATAGTTATAGTACTAGGGTAGAAAAAAGGTTAATTTAAATAAAGGTTGTCAGACCATTCCTTTGAGACCGTTAAAACAGAAGATGACATTTAGGACTAGGATAAAGTATGATCACGAACAAGATTTTACTAACGTTGGGCAGCCTGGTACTGGAAGAAAGAAGGTCAAACACAACCACAAAATCTCCAAGGCAATTACAAAAAACCATGCCGGCCAGTAGAGTAAAACATCATGCAGAGAGTACCAGCGTGTTTCCTGGGAACACAAAACGGGATATTTTCAAAGAAAATAAGTACAGTAGGCGATCACAGTGAAAATCCAAGTGCGTGCATATGTGTGAAGGGGAATAAGGCCACTCACACTTGACAGGTTGATAAGGCGCTCCTGAGCCACCACAGCATCCAATCCAGCAACAACAAGGTATGTGAAGCCGAGGCGCTGTAATACACCAGGAATGCGCAGGGAATCCCAAGACACTGTTCGGATACACACACATGCATTAAAATGACTTCAGAGCCCAAATTATAGCACTCTGTCTATTTAACATACTTAAAACTATTTATTATCATTCTGACATAGCAGTATGTTTAAATTTAGAAGCCATAAAAAACTGACAATTTTGTGAGGGAGTGATATAGCAGGTGATGTATTGTAAATCAAAATGATGTGTGATTATGAAAGTAAAATTTTAAAGACCCCAATAAAAATGATTTTATAGATGCAATTTACTTCTTGTGTTGATGTATTTTCTAATAAAACAGAAAGTAGTGTTGGTACTATTTAAAGGAATTGTGCTTTTCTTAAAATAAACTTTGGTTTATGTCATGCCATGGCAAATGCATGATTTGTCAGATATTGTCAGACGCAGATGGTATGAGGGGAAGAAGACATTTCATTTAAGAGCGGAATAATTTAGAGAAAATGATATAGCTGGGAAAATAAATAAGAGACAAGTTTTGCCTTTAATCAGCATTTATCTACATATTGTGGCATTTTAAGTCCAATGTCTGTTCAATTTGAACAGAAACAAACCTCACGAATGAGAGTCACACAGTAGCAATTTGAAAGACTGTGAGAATGCAAAGACCCATGAACGTTTGAAAAAATTTAGGCTAATTCCATCATATATACATTTTTGAATAGATATTAAAATACCTGGAAAAACATAAGTATTGTGTTGTTTTAACATAAATATGAATCTTGTAAATCAAAGAAAAATATTTAACATTTTTTTTGGAACTTGGGAGAAATGTTGTCACTAGTTCGCAGAATGGAAGAAAAATTTGCATTTTACTTAAACATGTACCTAGAAATAGTGAATTTGAAAAAAAAAACGTAGGGCTGTCAAACGATTAATCGATTCCAGAATATAAGTTTGTGCATACTTACATCATGTCTGTGTACTGTGCATTTTCATTTTGTATTTATAAAAACATACATATACAGTACATGCATTTATTTAAGAAAAATATGAAAATGTTTATATAATTTAAATTATTGGTAAATATAAATGACACACGTACATATTTCCTAAATATTGCACAGTACACAGGCATATATTATGTTAACACAAACTTTTATTTCAGGATCCGATTTAACAAGAATCTGGATCCGATTTAACAACGTCTCTTACATTTTTCCACAGCTATACATGCTCTTGCAGATATGAGTCATCAACATATTTGTCCCATTTTTCAGAAACATTTAAATTGAATTTCAAGTTTGAATTCAATGGATTTTTAACTATTCATTGTGAAAACTCTAGTAATAACCAGACAAGTATGCATCATGTTTCACTCAGATTGCACACATTTCATAACCCAAACCAGAATGTGACCACACCAATAAAGCTGAAGGAAAAAATCTATTAAAAAAAAGAGAAAAAAATGTTACTGCTCACAGGGTCCTTGGCAATGGTTGGGATTGATGATGATCACTCCAATGAGAAAGAGCTGTAGGCCCCTCCAGAATATCTTCCCCAGCAGATGAGTTAGTTTGACGCCCCTGCGCAACGATCCGCTCAAGGACAAGCCGACAGACGTTCCCATAATGAACACAAACCTGGTGAAAAATCAAATTTACTTTAACTGATTCCTTTAACCTCACAGCCATTTAATACAGGCTTTCTAAAACCTCACAGCAGAAAAAAGTGCACTGGGTTAGCTGCCTTTGGGATCTGCTGACGTCAGTATGCCACTTCATGTGATAAGCATCCATTTGTGTGGAACTGCCTCAGACACACCATCACTTATTTCAGAGCAAATTAATTGAAGGATGGTTATAAACTTTAAAGTCTAATAAATGTTTTACTACTATATCACCCAATGGGGTAGGAAAAGTTTAATTATACCAGAGTGCAAGGGGATTTATAGGAAATAATAGAAAGAATAAGTGGTTTGTGACGTCAAATCGACTTACCAAGGAAACACAAGATCAGCCACTGTTAGACCTGCAGGAGGAACAAGACAATCTGATATAACTTCCTGTTTTCATAACACTGTTCACATTTACCTCAACTGAAAAAGAAGTGCTTTTAAAATATTAACTTGTGTTTATCAGCTATATTAGCAACAATATTTGCTCTGAGATTTGTTGGATTTAAAGACATAACACTATCTGGTGTAAGAAAAGATAAAGGAGATGAGTCTACCGTTCCAACTCTCATGTCTAAAGAACCAGTAACGTCCGCCGCCGTAGTTCACAAACACCATAATGACCAAAGACAGGCTGTGGAGAGAACACAGGGGATTCTGATTTAAAACCACATAATCTAACTATAGTTCTTACACCCGCCATGCTAATAAGATGGTGAGATCCAATGCAAATGTAACTCTTAAAAGTCCTTTATAAAAAAAAATTTTTTAGACAAGGTTAGCAGTGAAGTAACATTGTTTTAAAAGGGCAATTAAAGTTGGTTCTACACGTCAGTCAGTTTCATTATTTTATATAAGAACTAAAATGCAAATGACCTGTGGGCAACCAGCTTCACAGTATGCATAACTGCAGTGAAAGATAGTATTCATAGAATTTTTTCATCCCTCATCTTCACTATACTGGGACTTAAAATAATTAGTGAAAGAGCACCGTACCCACGAAAGGTGTCCAAAGAGCGAAGCCTCCGTCCTGCGGTCGGTGGAATTATCGACTCCGTGGAGGCGGTGATTCCTAATCTGTTAGGAATGCCAAGTTCCTAGGTACAAAGAAAAAGAGAGAGCAAATTAATGAGAGTAAAGCAAAAGATAATTACATTTCCTTTCCATGTCTATGATTTTAAAGGCTCTTACCTGGGAAAAAACCTTCACTATTAAAATAAAAAAGACGGTACAATGGGGTGTAAAATGAGTTAAGCATTCACTTACTGAGTTTATGAGTCTCTCTGTCTCCACTGTGCTTCCGAGGCGAAGAAGTAAATTGCGTACAAAATCCAGCCTGTATAAGGTGGAGATAAAGAAGAAATTTGAAAAACTTCAAAACAAAACAGCTGCAAATTGTTTAGATACTTTTAAAGATATTTAAAAATGTCTTTACCTTCTAACTGTGCTCCAAATAGTATATAATGCAGCCATTCCAGCAAAAACCAGAAAAGCAAACAAAATGGCTGGAAGCAAATACAAATATGATTAAAGTCAGATTCAGCTCATTCGAGTCTAATGCATTTACATTATTCACGTTTTACTCCCCATGTCTTTTTTTGAGGCAGGAAAGACGTTTTGTAGTTACAAATGTATAAACTATTTTGATCGGTCCAGAGAATGCATCTAGTCATTTTTTATTTATTTCTGATTAACAGAACACAAAAAGTTCCAACAATAATAGTTATTGATTTTTAAAAATATCCACAAGAAAACCAAAAAAATAACATCAGCGGAACGTTTTGTGTTTGCTGGGTTGTTTCAGCTCCAAAATGAAAACTGAAAATGACTGCATTGTCAATAAATAGTCTTATTCTTTTGTCAAAATTGACAATGTGTCAAAGAAATGCAAGTTACATTTTTTTTTTGTTTAAGTCGAATTTGCCATCGCTGTTTTATTAGATAAATGTATTAAAATGTTTTATAGAATATTTTATCAGCCATAAACCATTCTGCGTTCTAGACATTTGAACTGATTATAGACATTGCTATTTAAAAATCAGTATTAGTTGACCTGTTATTGATTATATTGGTAATAAAGAATTCATTATCAGTGGATCTTTTAAATTTGACAAACAAATTAACACGTAATGTCGACTCACGCAGGTAGCTGTTCACAGGCTCTGAATCGGTAACCAGATTACAGCTGACCCGCGATGGTTCAATCAGGTTCTTCACCCATAGAGAATAGTTCCCCTGCTCCCCAAAGTGAAACTCAAACCTGCAAACACATCAGACAAATTGTCAGTAAAAATCTAAACAACATTACGATTCATATCTCCCTCACATGCAAGCATATACTCACTATTACAGTAGGTTCACAGGATTACAGGAAAAACAGTACAGATGAAGTTATCGGTATAAACACTAAAACTGTTTAGTTTACTTTTAAAAGTATGTATGCACAGCTTACTTGCATAGCTCCTGTTTGCCAGGTGTGCTGATAAGCTGCAATGTGAGAGCGTGTTGGGTGCCTAAAACAAACCCCACAGTAGTCGGGGTCCCAGGACCCTGCCCTGCAGGTATTGTTCCCCACTCTTGGGGCGAACACTAAGAGACACGCATCCACAGAAACACAGGAATATATCAGAGACCCATTTGTCAACAGAAAAACACTGTGTAGCAAGAACATTAAATAACGCTGTTTCAATGATGTATCGTTATCGGTGCATTAAGTATTAATATTGTAATGGTGAAGATCAGAGACTTTAAATAAGCAAACCGTACACGTATATCTATAACATGAATCGTTGATACCTGGTAACAGTGATCAGAATGTACAAAGAGAGACATCTCTTCCTTGATTTCATTAAAAACCGACAGCGCCGCCTCATCCATTTTCAGCACAGAGGTCTTGCGATGAGGACGAGATGCTGAAACAAAACAAGCCACAATATACGTTACAAATAAATATACACATATATGTACACATCAAACATTACAGTACAATGTATGTCAAAGCTGCCTACGTAAACGGAATGTTTAAACAGCATAGGTGCCTTCCATACCCAAAAATGCAGTCTGGTAGGAAGTTCACAAAGTTATGAAACCGAACCGACTAGAAAAAAACGACTTACTTCAATTGCTCCCTATAATTCAATTTAAGCAAACTGTAGGATTCCTGAATGAAACTCAAGGGTCAGATGCTTTGGTGCTCTCTACTCGTGCTGTATTACAATAGTGACTCTTGTGTTCCCTGCAGTCACATGCTTCACTAATCTGCCCCACAAGAAACTGCCCCGATCTCCTCAGGAGGGAAATTTGAATCGATTAAATTAAATCTGTGATATTTTGTACAATGATTTTGTTGTGGCTATACGCCTAAAGGAGCATCGTAGTAGGCCAATTCAAATAACGTTTATACATTTAAAAAAAAAAAAAGGACAAATCTGACTGGAAATGTGTATAGACGTTATGGAGTTGCATATCATACTGCATATACTGTATAGTCTAAAATATAAAATAACGCGGTTGCCGAACATCGTTTTTAAATAAGAACCGCACAACACCGGCTAGCAATGGTGCTAGCTGCTTAGCCGACTAAAAAGCCGAAATACAATCATCAACCAAAAATATTGTTTATTGTATAATGTTGATCAGATAAACAATAACATTGACATCCAAATGTTGAGATCGGACTCACAAGCTGGTTTGTTTGTCACGTGAGCTGCGCTTACAGCTAACAGAAGCACAATCACAGCAGAAACTGTCCATCTGTATTCCCCTTCAGATGCCATAACATCAGGCTTTCCTGCCTCCTCCTTTGGATCCTCTTTCTTTAGATCTAAAGTGTTCCTTTTTTGCATGGCAACATACTTCCGATACCTCCTCCGCAAGTAGTGGAAGAGAAGAGGGTCAAAGTCCGGTCTCCGTCACAAATCATAGTACGCTATACCTACCTGAATCGCATTTCTGCAGCGTGACAGTCGCATTAGGTGCGCGTACTTTTTTTTAAATAATGCTGTAGAAATGTTTAAATAAAGGCTGTGCCCGTATAGGGTAAGCAAAAGCCGATAGAAATGAGGTTAAAAGCTTACAGTATGCTGTCTGGATAGGTAGCTCACTAGGTTTTGACACACGGCCATTCTGTAATTCATTAAATGTATTCATAAGACGCATGTGATTTGTTATTAATCCAGGAACGCAAAAACTGTCTTTTATTCATTCATTTATTTCTAACTTCAAGAAAAAGCAGACAAATGCTTCTTCATCTGCCACCGCTGCTGCTTCTTTTGTATGTTTATTGTGAAGGAATTAACATAAAATGAAAAGAGTCTGACAACAGCTGGGCGTCTTACTCTTAAGGGCATGCAAATATTTTCTGTAACTGTGTTTTCTATTAGAAACACATCAAAGGGTGTAGATATAAAACGTAGCAAAGATGTTTTGCTTTATTATCTGTGCTCTCACTAGCATAATTCAAATGCTTTTGTAAAAAATAATGTACAGTCGCTGTAAGATCCATAACTAATGTTTACTATTTTTAGTGGTAGAATAAGCACAGCTGCTTCCATGAGCTCTTTAGCTTGCATCCTGCATCCCCAGCCATATGTCTGTACTGAGGTTGGTGAAACTGACACAGACACCATCAATGTGATACTGGAATCCATAAATATACCACTATGCTAACAAATTCTATGTATTTAACTGTGTGCCTGAAATTATGCAGAAATCAGAAGAAGCTAAGCAACACGATTCCTACAGCGTCACATTTGAAAACATGGCAAAAATTAAGCAAACGTTAGATTGTGTCATTTGTGATGCACGTACTTTGTATTGCATGGTTTCCGCCTGATCCCTGAGTTTAAAATGATGGTTATCTTTAAAAACTCTGAATGTCACTTAACCAAGGTCAAACTCATTTCTATGAGATTGATTGAATCACTTTGAAATGTTTGGTTTAATGAGCACATCACTCGAGAAACTGGAATGATAAAATAAGATTTCAATTTAAAATGCCATTTTTCCAGTGTTTATTTCGAAAGTAATTAAGTCGAAAAGTGAACTTTAATCTGTTGCTGAAAAGCAAGGGTATATTTTCTTCCCTGAAGTTGCTGCAAAGCTTTAGCCCAAGCTTCAGAAAGTGTGTTTATAAATCAACTTTCTATAAAGTTCTTGGCATTGGTAGTCATTTCGCTTTTTTTGTAGACCCATGTCTGAATTTAGCCAGTGAGTTGAAATGTGAGTTTTGTTGTGTAACCAAAAGTTAACTATCCTGATATCCAAACTGTGTGATATCCAAACATATTCACATTTCATGCCCTATCTGCTAAGACTTTCCTTTTAAAAGGGCCTAGTTATACTTTTTTGTCTGTGCTTTTTTAAGCAATTTGTTACAGAGAGCATCCCTTTCACTAAGCATTTTTAAATAAAAATTGTGTGCTGAGCCTTTTGTTGGGTATTATGTGTGCTCTTATAGGGAGCACTAGTTATTTGTTATATGAAACACCCTGCACTTGTTCTCTGAACTGTCTTTTTCATTATGGCCCTTAAAGACTTCTTTCTCAGAAACATTCAGAGTATTTTCTTGCGCTTTTCTTCTGATGTTGACTTCTCATTGTAAAATTTCTATTGCTAGAGTAGTGAGAAAATGTTTAAAGAAAATGTGAAGCTATTAAGAATAATCTGATAGACATTGGCATTCTTAAGGTTACACTTAGATCACCCATAGCTGCTTGAGTTCAGGTTTAAAGGAACAAGGATTACGGAACAAAGATCTTAAGAAGTATCTTAAGGTAACAATAAATGTACTGTTTCATGCATGAACATTTCCTTGGAATTTAAGAATGCCTCAGAGACTCCTATGTCTGATTTATTTACCATTTAGTAAGGCTGTTTGATTCCAGAATTTTGGGGATTCCAAGAATCTATTCCTAGCTGCCGTTTTCGATTCCCAGTCGATTGCCAGTTTACAGATTTTAATTTGACATATTTTTCATGCAATACAAATATCTAAGTATTTATTATGAATACTGTGAATTTGTTGCAAGTATTAATGACAGACAAATCTCTAGAGAGCAAACACTTTTTTCTTTACTTTCTTGTATACATGTTTTATTGTTGCTGCTTTTTCTTGTCCTCATTTAATGTTAAATGCAAGTATGCTTAAGTGCCGACAGGTGTCAAAACGGTGCTGTGTATCTTTAACAGCTTTAAACATACTTCCGAGTTTAGAAATATGTTATGAGACTGTGCTTTACACATGCAGCGTTCTTCACTGGCACACAGATCTCATCAATAAGATAGGAGAGTAAGAGGGGACGGTCCGTCTGAACAAAAATAATTTTGTGATTTGTTAAATGTGTGGATTTTTCTATTATATCTGCATGGAGTTGCAAACAAACCTTTTGCTTTTATCCATCAATGCAGAATATTTTATGTCAGTATCGCGATTCCACAGCTGTTTTTGACAAGTAACTGATGTGACTGAGTTGACAAATGAAACCAGCGAAGTTGATTCTCTTAATGGAATCCATTCCAACCTTTGATTTTTAGGGGAAACAAGAGAACTAATGGTAACATTGTTTTTCGCAGTGAATGTTTTCAAATAAAAGCAGTTGTCCCATTTTTGCCTTTTGTTTCAGTCTTCAGAATTTTATTTTAATATTTCGATATGGTATATCGGCCAATATATCGGTTATCGGCTCCCAATGTTAAAGAATTTTCGGTTGTTGTTATCGGCAAAAATGTTAATAAATAAATACGACTTCACGTTGTGTAAATCACATTTTTAAGTTTGGGATATTCTTATTCGCTACAGTCAGAATGGCTATTATCATCAGGTAGGCTTCGAGAAGAGGCCGGCGTTTGCATAAAGAGGACATCCATCAGCAGTCGAATCAGTTTGATGAAATTTGAGCATCTGAAGTAATAGTTCATGGTTTATGTATAACAACCAGTAAAAATAGTGGGGGTTTTGAGTCCCTGGTACTGTTATTTTGGGAACCCCTGGCTTATTGGACATTTCTCCGGAAAAGCATGCCCACACGTCATCTGGCAAGAGCAGAAAAAGAGCATACCCACTTGTCAGAATGAGAGACAGTACCTGAGAGCACGAGCATCAATGTGCTGCGTTCAGCTGTGTTTGTGTGTTCAATGCATTTTGGTAAGGAATGTTTTATAAACGCTGGATAAAACGCTGGATAAAATAGATGGAGTGGTCCCAGGGCTAAAAGATGCAGGTCATGAACCCCACGCGGTAATTGATACGGAATCAAATGTCTGTGTTTTGTTGGCAATCGACACATATGTGTATTATGTTAACAACACAAACTCAAAGTGAAGCAACAGTTATGCAGGGATGATGCGATGATGTAATGTGTGTTCAGAAGGTACTGTTTTTGGAAATAATCTTAATCCTGCATCTGTTTTTTATAAATGTGATCAAACTAAATACTCTTCGAAGAAACGAAGTCTGCAATACTACTTTATAGGTACTCAAGATGAATATGAGATTGTCAGAAACTGTGTGTGTGTGACATCCGCTTTAAAGTAATGTTCCATTAACATAATTGGTAAATTGTTTCCATTCTGTAATTTGTTAATCCTCGAGTAGAAACAAGATACCACTTTGTCTCTGTTTGAAGAGGTGGTCTCTGAGGAAGCGCTCTCCGATTTAGCTGGAGGCAATTTTTTGAATAAAGGACTTTTAATGAGAAAATTGAGTTGTCCACAAGTGTCAGGATTATTGGAGTAGTATTGTATTTTTTGTTGTTTGTTAAACAGGGCATGGCCTGTATTAACTTATTGATCATTGCATCCCTGGTCACTGAGGACTTAGAAAAGCTTTAGATGTTGACCGGTCTGGTGTATAATCCATCCAGGACCATGTGTTAGCCCAGAAAAAAAGATGCTGCAAGGGATCGCTTTCTATGCAAAGCAGCTTTAACCTCTAGATGTCGGTGAAAAATAGAAAAAACTTTACTAATGTTTCAATCAGAGAGTTGAGCCTGAGGACACAACATCCTGAATGTTATGAAATTGGACAGCTGAGTAAAGTGATAAAATATTGGCCCATTTCCTGATTAGGTCGATTCAGATTAATAACTGTCAAAACGTCTCAATTTCTTCAGCATTATTTCTAAGAAATATGACTTGAACCAGGCCTGTAGTTTGGTAAATATAATGTTATAATTGTTACTGTGCCCATGAACAAACTTGTTCAGCAAAATTTTGAGAATCAGACAGATTTCCAGTCCTTTAAAGTATAAACAAAGGTCAGTAAACAACATCAACGATTTTATACAATAATATGTGACATACTTCAAAAGGCACAAGGAATGGATTGTGGACAGACATACCCCTCTCTCTTTCTCTCTCTCGCCTTTGAATTCGATGGATCATCTATTATGAATGACGTGGGTGGTTGGTTATGTTTTTTAATTTTGAGACATCCAACGATGGCTTACATCACTGGCTATAAAAGGGACACTACATTTTGAAAGACATCATAATTTGTTAAAATGTAAGCGAGTTGTTTCCACATCCAGAATAGCACGTCCGTATTCCACTGGGAAGAAATATCTTAAAAATGAAGGGTCTCCCCAAGCAGTGCTTCAAAGAACCCTGCCTCATTGAAATTGCCATCAGGGGGAGTCCCTAGATTTTGAATTTGGCAAGTTCTTCAAATTTTAAGATATTCTGTTACATCATTCAGGATCTTCATTAGTCAGTAGGAGCATTTTTAGCGTAGACTCACCAGCTTCAAACAGGAACAAGCCGGATCCCACAGTTCAGTACATATTATCTACATTTTATCATTCTGTCACATTTAAAGACATTTTTCACACAGGAAGCAGCTTCTCTACAGTAGCTATCTGAAGTAACAGAACTAAGAATTAATATACTTTTTTATAGCTTTAATCACAGCCTTGATATTTCTTTAGAATAGCATAATTCGATGGACTCTTTTGACTTGAAGTTTATTTAAAGATTAAAAGACACATTGTATAAGTGAACACATAATGTCCACTGCTGTGCTTATATGAGTTCCAGCTGCATTAAAGGGATAGTTCACCCCCCAAAAAATTATTTTCTTCACCATTTACTTACCTTCATGTCATTTCAAACCTGTATGATTTTCTTACTTATGCAGAACACAAAAGAAGATATACATGTGGGCCCCACTGGCTTCCATTGTTTGGACACAAAACATTTCTCAAAATATCTTGTTTTGTGTTCAACAGAACCAATAGTCATATACTGATTTTGAATGACATGAGAGTGAATGGATGATGACAAAATTTTTATTTTTAGGTGAACTGTCCCTTTAAGTTTGTAACCAGAATTCATATGTGGGATATCAAGTACACTGTGTATTTGTTTGCCCTAGTAAGAACAAGTACTTTTCTCTCTAGGATGTGTACATGGTTCAAAAAGTCACTAATTCAAGATCAAACAAAGTCTTAACCACAGCACTTGCAAAGCCAAGTCTAATGTGATTTACCCAAGTACAGTATATTGCCTGGATCAATATCCTTTAGGCTTTGGACTCTAAACACTCACTAGCAATCCGATTTTAAGTCTAAGGGTTTATTAGTGGTATTTTTAGTTAGATTTAGGAGCACGGAGACTCTTAGACTTCATGGGGCCTGGGAAAAAATGATAAAGCACCAACTTCATTGACCCAGCCAACATAATCTTATAGGCTAATATCTATTTTGCAATCTCATTTTATCTATCCAGTGAAGCATGTTGACCCATGCAGGACCATTTTATACTTTTTTTGCTGTTTGTGCAATTTTGCTGAAATCATTTTTTAAAGATTTGCTCCAACAGTTTCGTTCTGTTGCAATTTCTGACGTCAACTCAAACTGTACAGTGGGTGCGATTTTTCTTCCTTACCAGCAGGTAGCAGAATTGCCACAGGAGACAGCAGATCCAATGTATGGACAAAAGTATTGGGACCAAATACTGTCACCATTTACTCACCATGATTTAAATTATTAATCACAATGGTAGTCAAAAGTGCCCTCGAACTGTTTGCTTGTCTACATTCTTCAAAATATCTTCTTTTGTGTTCAACAGAACATGGACACTTACAAAGAAATGATTCCTTCTATGGTAGTCAATGGTGACCAAGAACAGTTTGGTTACAAGCATTCTTCCAAATATCTTTCTCTGTGTTTTCATCGGAACAAAGACATACAGATTTGACACAACTGAAGGGTGAGTAAATGATGCCAAAAACTGTTCCTTTAAATTCATGAGTAAAACAGTAAATAAAATATCTGTGCAAGCAAAACACAGTTTTAATGTGTTTTAATGTCAAAATCAAACATTTACATGTCACATACCAAATCTGTCAAACCATTCCAAACCCCTTTTTGATTTGCTATTTGTCATAACAAATGCAATAAACTCATTGATTCCATAAGAGGAAGCTTTAAAAACTCCTCTTTCACATAGCATAAAAACAGAGAAATAAAAAAACATTTTCCTCACAAGTGCAGGATTAAAGACCGTCAACATGCCTTTCAGGTTAAAGTTCAGTGGTCGTTTCTCTACAGGGTAGCAGTAAAATGGCTGATGTTGGGCGAATAGATGAGTTCAGTGTTTATCTCATAAAAAAGTTCGAGTGAATGTTACGTTTTACACACAATGGTATTTCGACCCCCCCACCCACTATTCTGCAGTAAGCGAGTTGAACTGTTAGGTAAACGTGCAGTAAAAAAAGAAGACACACCATCTCATATACATAGTCCGTTATGTATCACGTAAAGCCCTACTGTACACTACTTACAGACTGCTGTATAACAGCATATTTAGCCTATAAACCTGGCAAAGGAAACACAATATTTCTTCTCTCTCGAGTGAGTCCTCCCGATCCAAACCCTGTTCGACGGAGTGTAAGCCAGTTCTGAAATTTCCTCTCATCCAGGCACTGAACTGCAGGTTCTGGGCTAGTCTTTTTTTTTCCAAGGTAAGTTTGTGCACCGGTGGTTCCTGGAACACCGGAAAACCTGGACGGATTTTGGCATAGATGGATCGGAGTCCACCGATCGCGCTCCACATCCAAGGCTGTTTCAGTGAAGTGAAGAGATGAGTCTGCGATTCTCACCACATGGGAAACCAGAAAGCACGCACACTTCAGACAGCGTCGAGACATACAGTGTTGTCTGCTAAAAGGGGAGGGCTAAGAAAACAGGCTCTCAAACTATGGCCTTGTGAGAGGACAAATCGATCGGAGACGGAGCGCAGACTAAAGCTCAGAATGTTGATAATGGTCCAAAGACAAACGCTTAATCTCGAATTTCCTGAGAGTTATCGAAATACATGTCAATTCGTTGTCATCAATCGGATTGTACTTACAATGCAAAACAAGAGCTAAAAAAATCCATTCATAAACTTGACGTAAGACGGCTTTCAAATGCCGTCCAGGTCACGGCTGCCATATTCAAGATTGTAAAAATACATATATTTAGTGTCTAACTGGGTTTTGAAAACTACGTTGTTGTGTCATTTGCGGGACGTTTCTTTCTAAATTAAAGGCTGCTCTTCTCCGTCGATTCATGAAAGATTTGTTTGCACGCTGACCTCGCTTTAACATTCACACACGCACTCACGCACCTCTCATAGCGGTAACAAAAAACGGATCCTTATTTAACAAAATAAGCATTAGCTTATCGTCATGCAGTGTAGCATTTAAAGAAATTTGGTTTACAAGTATGAGTATACTATGAGCTCTACTTAAAAAGGGATGAGATACAGTATAGTCCTTGATTATAGTATAGTATAGATGTGTCTAAACGTTTTTTTAATGCCCCTGTGTATGCACTTTACACAGATGATTAGTTATTCAAATACACTTCAATGTCTTATATACTAGTCGAAGATTAAGCAGGCAAAAATGCTACAGCTACTTTCCAAAAAAAGTGTCTTTAAAAATAATACATACACACCTGTACACACACACCTGCGCTAAAATGGATACGGACAGAAAACGGATTCCCAGCACGGGATGTATGCTATGTGTGTGAATGTGTGTTTGTGCTGTGTACAGAGTATTTAGAATCTGAGATTTTAACACTGAGGTCCGATGAGATGGTCATTTAACAGTCATTGTGATAATCATCCATTGCAGAAGCGAAATGCCAATGACTTCCAGTTGAATGTTTTGAAGCGCTGATGATAGCTGCATTCTATTCCCATATTTGTACTAAAAGAACAACAAAATACAAATGAACTTTTTCCACTAAAAGTTCCTAATTCATGACTTTTGTTTGTTATTGTGACTGTACTGGCACAGCAATAGGAAACCAGTTAGAATAAAATATTTAGGCATCACCATACGAATTGTTAGAATTTCCTTCATCCTAATGCTACATGGGAAATGTCCGCAATGTACCACAATCGATATTAGCGTCCCTTTATGAAATCTTCACCCACATGTCCATATTCAGGTCTGTGACCGAATCGTGTCCTTATGTGAACTAATAAGATGAGTTTAGAACTCAGAGCATTAGCTGTCAATCCCCACAGCGCCCCCTTTAGGAGGCGTAACATGCAAGCCTTCGCCATGTGCAAAGTCCATCAAAGCTTATGAAAGAATGCAAGATGATTCGCTTTATCTCCTCAACTTGGATTTCTATTTTTTTGCATCCAGAAAAATGAATGTAAGATGAATTTTTGGCAAGGAGAAGAGACCTGTTCTGAACAGGCGTGCGCTAGTGTCAATGATCCTCCTGCTCCGATGCAGCGAAGATTTCGCTCGGGGGCCGTACCCTTAGCTGCGGCTCACAGGTACACTTCCCTGCGAGACAGAGCGAGGCACGAGGTGGTCTTATAGTCGCCCCCCGTCCTCGTAAGTGGTATGACCTCGGGGGAGTGCGAGCCTTCTTCCTCCGGACGGCGACCGAAGCCGGCGCTGCTGAATGTGTCGTAGGACGCTGAGGTCATTTTACGGTTCAGGAGGTTGCGGTTGTGGTCGCCCATGTTCCTGTTGCGGTCCCGGCGGCTGAGCGTTCCGAGTGGATCTCCGTTCGCGAGCGAATCTCGGACCTCCTCGCTTCCACCGCTGCTTTTGTCTGTGCCGTCGTCTCTGTCGTCCTCGCGATCGCTGTCGTCCTCCGTGTTGTTGTTGTTGTCGCCGGGTGAGGCGAAGGTTGAGAGCTGGGGGGGTTCGATGCGTCTGCGTGGTGACGGCTGCACAGGCATCCAGCAGGTGTCGGAGTGACCGAATTCGTTACATTCTCGCGTGCATTTTCCTGTCAGAGCCACGTCGGGGAGCTGCCTGGGGTCTGAAATGAAGAGAAAGAGACAGTTTAAGCATATTCTTGACTAGCTAAAAATAAATATATTATATATTTTTATAAATATTTATTATTATTAAGTATTTAAATATTGCATATGTATTTATAATTTCCTAAAATTATATTTATGTACATAATAAATGAATAAATCTAAATTTACAAAAAATTTAATTAAACTAACTCCATACATCAATCCAATAATTTAATAACTACATAAAAACTATTTATGAGCAAAATATCTGTCTAATTATAAAATTAATATAAGGATTATAAAATATATTATTAAAACTCATATACAGTAGCTTAAAAATTATTTTAGTTCTGGTAACAGCATAGATTTCAAACTTGCAATATGTATTTATAGAAACTGCCATCTACACAGCAAGTTATTTAATTTAGTTACAACAATATATTTTCTGCCACAAAATTGAATGCAAAATCCTGTGAAGATTCTGTGAAGTTCTTTAACCGTGGCTGAGCTTCTATCACGCCATTGAAAAAAAAGTAGTTAAATTGCATCACGGCTCCCTGGCGCCGTTATCTATCTACCTGTCTCAACAAATGAACTTTTACCATTCTCTACATGCTCCTCTTCGCCCACGCTTCCTTCTGGTGTCGTCCTTTCATATCCGTCCTCAGGCAGAGGTAAAGATCCCAGTCTGGGACCCGATGAGCTCTTGCTGCTGGGGGTCTCGGAGTCCTCCACCCCGCTGTCATAGCAACCTTGATCTGGAGCTTGACTCACAACTGAGAATGTCACCCGTCTAAGCGGCTATGAAAGAAACACAGAAGAACACAGGATTAAAAGATAACTTCTGTATTACATCAATAAGGATTATGTGGATAAGCCCATTGACTAAATGTACTCGACAATAATTTCACATTGACCGCTCCACACAGAAATCCTATAAAGTATGTTGTCTCTGAAAAACGTTTCCTTTTTGTCACATCCATAATAGACTGATATTTTTCTAATGTCTGGACTCTATTAACAAAATTTTAGGACAATAAACAGATGGTTCAATATATTGGTAATAAATACATTCTCTGAGCAAATATTTCAAGTTTTGACTGCAAATGCTACATCCATAACGCTGGCATTGCCCTATAAATAATATAAAAACTGTTAAAATGCAAACAGTTTTCTTTAAGGGTTAGGGGTAGATTATAGTATTAATATCTAGCTGTGTATGAAAAAATGTCACTGGAATGTCCTAATTTAGATAAACATTTAATATTTAATATACAGTACTACAATGTTTGAAGAGTTTGGTTCCAAAATGAGATAACTCCTTTTCAAAAATCATGTTTTTAAAACGGAGTCATCTCATTCGAACCAAACTCTTCATATACTGTATTATATACTATAATGTGTATATTGTTTGTTACAAAAAGTAACAAATTAAAAAAAAAAGTGTAGAAATCTTTATGGTGCATGTTTTCTAGGATATACAATAAAAAAATGCTGAGCTATTTTCAACCCATCGTTGGGTCAAAAAGGAACAAACCCAGCCGTTGGTTTAAATTAACCCAGAAAATGGTTTATATTAGACCCAACAATGGGTTAAAATGATCCAGCCTATCTACAGTTGTAGTCACAATTCGAATCTCGAACCTTAAAATCAGAACATTGAACGTTTCATCCAAACTCATCCTGTTCATGCTGAACTCTAAAGACTAGTCAACCACTAAAGTCCTACATCATCCATTCAGTATCTACTGGAGCGATGACTGACAGCTGTTAGAAGAACTGCCTTACGAGAAGCACATTCATACGCTTCAAGGTCTGCTCTAATCAAGACAATGTGAACAGAGAGAGAGACGGAAAGACGGGGGTCTAAATGAACAGAATAATTAACTGGTGGTTTCATTTTTCACTGGGGGGAAGTGAGGTCGTAACAGAGAGAAGACAGGGTGATGAATCAGTCTTTATGGGAGTCAGGTGTCAAATCTAGCATGTGACAAATGAACATTAATAGAACAAATCATCTGTTTCGTCTGCGAGCTGATGTCTGACATGGTTCGGAAACTTGAGAACTTGCTGACAGGTTTCAGGTGGAAACAACGACAGCATTCCCGGGCAGGAATAAAAGGTGAATTTCTTATTTGCTGCATGGCTTTAATTTATTCCGCAGTGCATCAGGAGCTTTAGTGAGTAATAATTGGATTGCGCTATTTACACAAGGCAAAGCACAGTTATTCCTAAGAGATCCTTAAATCTTTAATATTCTCTTTTTACCTCCCTGCATTGTGCACACTGTCTCTGGAGGCACATAAAACACGCACACACACGAGCCAGTCAGCTTTATGTTGAGCCAATCAATGCCGTGCCCTTGACCCTTGCTGTGAGTCTCAATGGTACGCTGCTTTATTGACCCATAATTCCCCACCATCGTTTACTAACTCCGGTCCTGGCTCTTCTCGGAATTCCGGCCTGTAAATGAATAGAGGAGATCTCCTCGCGTCTGTCTCATACAGCCAGTGCCCACATTGACTCTCCTGTACTCTATGACCATCCAAGGAGAAACATCTTTAGTATGTATTTAGGATAGCAATATGAAGAGGCTCATTAACTCAAAGCAGAATACAATTCCCATCTGTAAATCTGTCACTTGAGTAAACCCATACATTTATAATAAACCCTATAAATTAGGCATATGTTTAGTCCAATGCATGTGTTTAATGTATGTATATAAGACAGTATATATTTTTGTCAAAGTTTACATGTAAGTTTAGTTATAGAGAGTATGGACACCAGACTAGATGTGCTGTAAACAAGGCACTTTTCATGTTATTTCAAGTTTTCGTTGTTATATCTCCGTGTATTCGGGTGTTAAATGGCGAATTATAGGCTGCTGCTGCTTCCAGTTATTTTCCATCCCTGAATGATGTCCGAATGGTCGAAGTTTGCTCGACGTATGTGTGATATCTAGGGCCATATGATTTCCGTGATGTATTTGTAATCTGCTTGTTTTGCGTGTTTATGAGTGGCGCTTGTGGAGCTTTCAGCATCAGCGTTTCACAACGGGGAAGCGTCCGTCAAATACCCGTTTGCGTCAACCCGTCAAAATAAAAGTCCTTTATTTGAGAAGAAGTTATAACATTGATTTCATATTTACTTACTTTAGTAAATTGGAGTAAATGTGCTATTAAAATCATAAAAAAATAGTACATATAATAAAAAATATAAGTAAATAAGTACTTTGTAGACCTAAAACCAGGAAGGAAAAAATAAATACGGTCTACCAGCCAATAACCATAGTGATGTAAAGTAAATATGTTGAATTACATTATGATGTGCTCCTATCCACATGCTTAGTGCCGTAAGTGGTTTGCTCAGGAAGACACATATTTTGCTATGTGGCATTTTCTGTTTGCTCAGAAGCATTTGTAAACTGCAGTTCTAAAGCTCAGATGTCATAAGAAACTTAAAATGTTTAACATCTCTTCACATCATGTGTTTTTACATCAAATTATAGAGCGTAGTATCGATAACAGTATTGATAAGTACCAGTATCGATAAGTTGTATCAATATGGGTATTGATATCGATAAAATCTTAACGATACCCATCCCTAATAGTGACCCAGAACTGTTTTTTGGGTGTTCTTACATACAGTGGAATGATATGAAGTTGAACTTAAACTAGTCATTCCCCAACAAATTCTGTTGTGTAACATTCTCAAACTAAAATGAATGAAATCGCACAGGGAAAACGTAAAAAAGGTACAAAAACTATGTGCATATATATGGTATATATGGCCTCTATCTCGGACAGCAAATCAAAAGTGTTTACCTTCCTTAAAGTCAAACGAAACAAACCGTGTTGGGTCACCGCTTGTGAGATCTGATTCCTTATTGTAAAATACAAATTTGGACCAACTGCAATGAGAACGGTAAACGGTTGACTCATCGGATCGAATGAGGGTGGGTCTACAGCCTCAATAACATGGGTGGCAATATAAGCCTGTTTGCTGCATTGTCTTATCGACACAGTGGAACCAATCAGATTACGGGGGATTTCGTGTTGAATTGCCAAGCAACGCTGTCTTATGTTTTCCACCCCAGACTGATTACCTCAACCCACATTCCCGCAAAGAGGTTCATTTGATTTATTTGATGAAGATTAAGTTCATATTTAAGAACAATATCAACCTTGCATGCATCAGTTAGTGGCGTCTGCGCTCGGCAGCTGAAAAGCACGGCTCGTGGAGGACGTTGCAGAAAATTCCAGAGCACAATTTTCTCCACAGAATTTTGCAAAACACACAAGTGCCTGAAGGATTTCTGCAAATTATCCACCGAATTGAGTTTCACCTACTCTTTCTCTCTTCTTCTTGAGGATTCATGCTAAATTGCAGAGAACTGCTGCAGTATGCTGCTCCAAATGAGCTTCACGGAATCAAGTCGAGGTGAAAAAAATTGCTTTGTTTGACTGAGAAACAATGTAATTAAACCTTTTATGTGCTGTTAAGAATTCTGAAGACCGGGATATATTTAGATTGTGTTCGAGAAAATTAAGGCTTGTTTAAGAGTTTGTTGCAGCTTACTTGACAAATCTTGAGTCGTTGTCCTGACAAGTTGTTGTCCCTAACTCTACTCATTAAACTTAGTTGTAGTGTGATTTTCTCTGCCAGTATTTACTACCTACTGAGAAATGCTTTCAATTAAAGCCTGGCCCGACCGTTGAAGGTCCCATCATTAGGAAAGAAAAATCGCAAATGTGATCTCATTAATATCTCAACTGTCACTGCTAGATACCAACGGAGATCAAACTGCAAAAGTAGCGAAAATTACCTGCTTCTTTTCTCCTGAGCCAAAGACTACAGTAGTCACATGTATCTCGGTGTTTCAGAAGAGCAGAGGTGGGTGGAATGTGCTAGATTGACTCAATTTCATTTTGGAAAATGTACAGTGGCCAGTGGGGGAGTGGGAAAATCGAGCTCAGGCATAGTTCAGGGCAGGCTATTAGATGCAGGGCTCTCCAATTCTTTAGTTTTTTAGTCTGTTCAGACGTCTGTAAACTTATCAGAGATGCAGAACACCACACAGTAACTTTTATGTATTGCACCAAGCACAAGTCAGTCGGTGTCATTACAAAGAGCTAAGAGGTGTACTTAAGTTCAGTCGAATGGTTTGTTTTCCCCCACGGCATAAATGGATGTGACGTTTTTGTGGGACGCTCATCCACACCCACTGATTAAAATGTAATTTGCATGACTTTGAAATGCAAACGAAAATGAAATTGAAATAAAAGAGAAAAAAATCTAACTTTGCATTTTAATTTGAATAGTGTCAGTATTACTGAATGAGCATTAATAAAAACCTTTGTAAAAATGTTTTTGCAATTTCGTTTTCACATTTGCTTTTTCTTTTCATATTGCCAATCTTGCCTGAAGATTTTGGTGAAAATGAAACCAATGAATCACCAATTGCGTTTTCTTTTTCAATTTTACAGGGACAACGCATTGTCAGTGTAAAACTGAAAATGATGTCATTTTCGGTCATGCAAATTAAACGTTTCATTTTGGCACATATTGTGCGCGCAACTATGTATAATAAAATTGTTAATCTGGTTTATATTATATTTAATTTCCTCATTTTATTTATTTATCAAAAATTGGCAGGATTTACCTTCCATAGTGTACTGTGCATATTCATTTTGTAATTATAAACACATACACATACATGTATACATATTTAGGAAATAATTACATGTATTTGTTTTTATTTACAAGTAATTAAATGTTTAATAATTTTTATATATTGTATATTTTTTAAATATATGCATGTATGTTCATGTTTTTATATATACAAAATTAATATGCACAGTACACAGATATAAATTATGTGAACACAAACTTAATATTCTGGATGCGATTAATTGTGATGAATCGTTTGACAGCATTACTCTATTTAATGGGGCATCTACGAATAAATTACTCTATAGTCAATTATTTTCAAGCATTGATTCAACAATGGGCCTACCTGTCTGAAATAGTTTGTGAATCAATTTGAATGATTTGTTCAGTTAGCCGGACTCGCTGCATGAACTGAATCGTCTGAAGCATCCTATTGTTTGCCAGCGACGATAAAGAATGTATATGCATGCTGTCTTTTTGTGACTTTTTTTCTTCACACAACTGGAGAAATGCATATACACCTGACAGTCTGTTGATGGATTCGCTGTATAATTGATATAAAGAAGTGAGCGCTTCTTACAAAACGCATACGTGACACGTTGTATGAGAATCACAATACGATAAAACTTAAGTTTTGTCTAAAATTAGTTTTTTTGTGATGTAAAGATCTCAAGAGATAGGGCATAGTTTACCCTTAAATGAAAATTACTTCAATAATTGTCTTGAATTACTCACCCTCAAGTTGTTCCAAATCTGTATACATTTCTTTGTTCTGATGAAAAATGAGAAAGATTTGGAAAATTGCGAGTAAACAAACAGTTCTTGACCACCATTTTTTATTTTCTTTGTTCTATTGAGCACAAAAAAATATATTTTGAAGAATATAGGAAAGCAAAAAGTTCTAGGACACTTTTGACCACCATTGTAATTGTTTCTACTAAGGTAGTCAATGGTTGCCAATAACTGTTTGGTTACAAGCATTCATCCAAATCTTCATCAATGAATATGATTACAGATTTGGAACAACACCAGGGTGAGTAAATGATGACAAAAATGTATTTTGGGGTAAACTGTCCCTCTAACTTTCATGCATTATGACAACAAAACTCAGCAGGTTCACTTTATTATTTTGTAGTTTTCAAGATATCTATTCTATAAAATAATGTCATACTTCGTTTTGAATCACAAATGCCACCTCTACACGTACTGTCACAACACAACAGCCGCTGTGACGTCTGCGCATCTGAGAGAGAAACCGAAGTCGCGCCAGTTGCAGAGGTTAAGCTTTTGGCTTTGTGGTTGTTTATGTGTTTGTGCGAGCGAGTCTGGCTGAAGACACAGAGCTTTGGCTGTGCGAATGTGTGTGTGAATAGCAGACTCTGGCTAAAGTCACAAAGGTTGGGCTTTTGGATGTTTGTGTGTGTGCCTGGTCTCTGGCTAGCTTCCAGTCGGTGCACCAGTAGCAGAAACAGAGTTGATAGAATATTAATGGACTTTGACGGCAAACATTAAAAACCAACCCTTTAATCTGACACAGGTCATTTAACTTCTTTTTCCAGCATGACATCCAACTGTGTCTCTGTATGTTTACTGATGTGACTGTCTGTTAAACCAGGTGTGCATCACTGCCTCTCTACCTTTGTGTGTGTGTATGTGTGTCTCGGACCACAATATCTTTGTAGATGGGCATCTAACACATCACAAACACATCTTGTTTGTGATGTTCCAGGGCTTACTGCCTGTGTATGTGTGTGTGTGTGTGTCGGCTTTCCGCAGTCATCAACATAATTAGATAGAAACACTCTTACCTGACGGCTCAAAGGAAATTAATGAGGCCTGATTAATTAGTGCTTAGCCTTTCCTCTGCGTTCCATGACTCTGCATATTGAAAGGCCATGCCGCATACAATGAATAATTCAAGCCAGCTGATTTGGATATGGATCTATAGTGTGTTCCAACTAAGTACATTCAATTAGTGACAGCAGCACAGAAGGGCCCCTCAAGCCTTTACCATTAACCGAGGGATCCGTTTTATTCCCGATTAGCATGCACAAACTGTCCTGGTAACTGTATGGACTCATTTTCTAGAAAATCACTCAAAAGGATTTGCAGCATCTTATGCATCCTTGTAATTCGATTCTGTTAAATTGTCATCTAGTAGGAGTTCAACTAATCCAATGAGAAAGTAAAATCGCAAAAGAAATCAATTAAATATCTCAAAGGTTTCTCCTAGATGATCATATGAAGCACAGAGCAAATTGGGACTCAAAACCTTTAATGTTTTCTCAGATTTTTCTCCCAGGAACGGAATCCACACATCGTCTCGAACTGTGCACAATATGCCAACCCAACAGAAGGAAGTCACGGGATCTCTTCAACAATCTCACTCTTCTAAACATAAATTATATTAAATACAGAGCGAATGGTAACGTTTGCTGAAGTCTCCTGTGTTACAGATTTGTCTCCTGGGAAATTTTGAAATACTTCAATTAAATAATATACTTTAATTGAACAACATAATGTCTCTAACAATCCAAAGCATTTATTTCAGTTAAAATTCCTTATTTAATTTAATTATCTATTATTCAACTTTTTTTATAAAATTGACTTAAAAGGACCACGAAATCTCAGAAATGTCAAAAACTGCTGTGATTTGCCTTCAACTCTGCAACCAAAAGTCAAAATTATGGAAGAAATTAATAGAACTCAAACACTCCTCATCAAATTTATCCAAGTCCAGATGATTTTGCATTTACAATCTACGTTGCAGCTGGACCCTTTTAGTATATAATAATTTGTATAATTCTTTAGAGTTTCAATAATTTTATATGAAATTTTTGTAGAAACATTTGAGATAACGTTTATATTTAAAAATAAAACAACTGAGAACTCCAGCAAAAAAGTGGGTAAAAAGAAAACCTCGGAGCAAGACACATTTTCCTCTGGGAGGATATTAAAGTTTGCAATCAACACATCAGGAGTTGGAAATTTCAACCTGAACATTTCTCAATGAAATCTTTCTCAACCCACTGATCTAGACTATTCAATTTACCTATTTTCACCTAAAGAAACTTTGCGAGACACATCTGAGAAAACATTTAAATAAAACAAAGTCTCCGTTGACACAAAAAAGTCTGTCATTCATTTACAAGAAACAGACGAACAAGTGGCATTAACATCATTGATATCAAACCTGCTGTGATGCATCTTGGCGTATCGCATTTGAATATTCCCAAACGTGACTCGAGAGCAATTGCAGAGGGAAGCTTTTCAGCAAATAATTTACATACATTTTCATATGTTCCTCCTACAAAGTCACCGTATGACGACTTAGTAGCTTAGTGCACGAGTCATATGAACTATTTCAATGGTCCTTTTATGATCACTATTTCATTATTTTTTTAACTTGTCAGTCTCTTTCGCGGTATAGAAAATACGATCTATCTGACATCCTCTTCTGTGTTCCACATATGAAGAAACGTCATACGGGCATAAAGAAATAAGGCTTTGGGGATCCTGAGCTTTGAAAGAGTAGCCCCTGGGCCCTTAAGCTTTCCTCTGGGATGCCAGTGCTTGGTTACAATGGAGCAAAAGTGCGTGAGACAAAATGCAAGTCCTTACATACCAGAGCTGAGAGAAGTAATGGCTGTTAAATGTACACACACAATGTGCTGTTGCTTATTTACTTCAGTTTAGCAACAACACTTCGGTGGTCCTGTGGAAAACAATTTCACCTGCGTGTGTAGTTGCAGCAAACATTGACAGTTATTAATATAAGCAGGTGGCAGACTGACAAGCGTGAGTTTGCGGAGGACGCCGATGGATGGACAGACCTGAGTGCGCACACACACGTGCAAACAAAAACATTTACAATTTCCTGTATGTCTCCTGCTCAATGACATGGGAAGGATAAGTGAAAGTGTGGCGGTGGGCTGGTTGTTCCTGCGCTGGGATAAAGGTCACCGAACGAGAGAGACAGAGAGATGCGTATGTGTTCTGCAATAGCGTGACTGATACTTATAGATTACCATCCTCCAACACATCTCACTTTGACTGCAGTATTTTACACACACACTCACTCTCTCTCTCTCTGCTTCCTTCCTTTTCCCTTGTTTCTTCTCCTTATCCTTAACTCTCATCCTCCCCTTTCATTTGCACGGTTCCCTTTCAACCTTTTTCGTTCATTCATCCAACCTTCATCTCTCTCTATACATCTCTCGTCCACGCTCTCTCTCTCCATCTCTCTGCTTCAGGTGATTTACAGAGCCGCTCAGCAGTATCGGAGTATCAGCACTGAGTCTGTGTGAGGAATAATAATCACCATGCGGTGAAAGAGGCACTGCGGAGAGAGAGAGGGCGAGAAACGGAGGAAGAGAGAGCGTCGTGAGAAGAGTGGAGAGCAAGCCGTGGTACCAAGCGGCTGCGCAAACAGGCAAGCAAACACCCGCAGATATACAGATGTGGATTACAGTGCATTAACTGCAGCAGTGGGGTCATCATCTGAATGCAACACAGTCAAAGATGGAGACATGCACCAGTGCCCCTTAGTGGCCAAAGTCACACACTGTCAAACTGTTACTGCAATGACATCAGACCATTTGACAGCCATTCACACTGACTTTGCTATTGGATGTAGTTTGGGATTTTTATACTTTTTGAGAAGTATATTTCAGAACATGTTGACAGTCCTGACATGATGTTTATTCTGATGAAATGTCATGTTTTCTTTACTGAAACTAATTTTCTTTACTTAACAAGATTGAGTTGGACTGGATAGTTAAAGTGTCCAACAAGTGCTCAGTATACGTGAATCCTTTTTCTGTTCTATTCAAAAAGCTTTCCTTATTTCTTTTTCAGGTAGTTCCTTGTGAAATTTGTTAATTCAAAGCTGTGCTCAGATCTTCGAAGGTGGCGAATTTGAAAAAGTTTATATTAAGAGACCTGGATTTGGTTACCTTATTAATGCCATGCTTTCATTTCATTCATAGTGACTAAATATAGAAATAGTACTAGCAAGAAGAATTTTTCTGACTGATATTTTATATATTACACAGAATCAGACATTTTATTATAATTTTTGTATATTTAAAATTCCTTTTGACTTTTGAAGGTTCAGAATTCACAATGAAATGATGATGATGTCATTGTAATTTGCAAAACTCGTATTTATAAAGCCAGTTTCATGGGATGCGCACGCTTGTCCCGAACTTAACTGTCGGTCTGTGTTAAATATTTTATATTTAATTTATATTAATTCTATGAATATTTAATTCTATATTAATTAAATTAAAACTACTCAACAGTTATGTATTCTCTGCAGAAAGTTAAGTTTGGGCCACATACGTCTGTTGATGTTGATGCCACTGAAACCGTCTATATGCAAGCAATAAGGTACCAGAGACTGTGCTGTATTGTGAAAAAGTTTATATAAAGGGTATATATTTATATATAGTGTATATATATAGAGAGAAGGAGAGATAATATTAAATATTATTTAAATATATACATTTAAACACATATATATATACATTTCTTGCTGCCAGTCCCACTGATAATTTTTTCCAGTCTCAATAATGTAAAATGATGATTACAGTCTATTTTTACTATGTTTGTGATATTGCACTTTGTATTTTTCATTTGCTGACACTTCTCTGCGGTAAATAAAAATGTGTATGTAACACAATTCAAGATACGGAAGGAAGGAGGCGAGAACCGGAAGTCAATAAATTAAACTTAATAAATAATAACAGCCGACGGCCCCTCACGGACGACCGCCGGCGAACAAAACATAAATACAAATATATAAAACAAACTTAACACATGTTCGGGCCCGTACCTCTCTCTTCGACGGTCCGGTCGCTCGTTCCTTTTATGCTCCCCATCTCCTACGAGATTCGAGCCCGGTGTGCGCACAGCTGGCGCTAATCCACAATTACTCACCGGACTCGAACCACGGTCTCGCCCCGCCTACTCTACTACATACCCCCATCACCCCTCACAGGCCGGGGGGCACCCCCGCGACTGTGCAAGCTCCCTCCCCCTCCCTCGGGGGGGGGTGGGGTGGGGGGTATGCAGCGACGAGACGAGACAACGGAGATGGGAGCCCTCGGAGCGACCGGAAAGAGAGAGGGGAGAGAGGAAAATAAAAATAAAAAATCCGGTCCCCCGACATGCTGCCGCTCGTTCCTCAACCAGCCGGAGTACTCATTCGCGGTGCCTTGCGGTGGCCCTGGGGCTTCGGTGGACGGCTCGACCGTCCGCCCCCTGGCGGCCGGCGGTGGCTCCTCCTTAACCTGGGAGTCGGGGCGGGTTCCCCGTCCCCTGCTCCGCCCCCTTGGGCGGACGGACGCAGGCTCCGGCCTCTGGCAGGCGGTGGCCACACTCGGCGCTTCCGCCCCCTGCTCCTCCCCCTCGGGTGACGGACGCAGGCTCCGGCCTCTGGCGGACGGCGGCAACTCCCCCGCTCCCGCTTGGACGAAAGCCACCCCACCTCGACCCAGGGGCGCGGCAGCAAAGGTCGCCGTTCCACCGAAGCTTTGACGGTGGCCGCACTGTGCACTTCCGTTTTCCCCAGAGCCACCGCTTCGGGCAGCCACTGGCGGACGCCCTTCGTCCGCGCTGCCCGAATTCTCCGGCACCGCGAGGCCACTCGGCGGCGAGGACTCTCCGACAGCATGTCTCTCCTTCCTCCCGGGTTTCGGCACCAATGTAACACAATTCAAGATACGGAAGGAAGGAGGCGAGAACCGGAAGTCAATAAATTAAACTTAATAAATAATAACAGCCGACGGCCCCTCACGGACGACCGCCGGCGAACAAAACATAAATACAAATATATAAAACAAACTTAACACATGTTCGGGCCCGTACCTCTCTCTTCGACGGTCCGGTCGCTCGTTCCTTTTATGCTCCCCATCTCCTACGAGATTCGAGCCCGGTGTGCGCACAGCTGGCGCTAATCCACAATTACTCACCGGACTCGAACCACGGTCTCGCCCCGCCTACTCTACTACAGTGTAATTCAAAATTAAAACTAAATCCAGGTTTAGAAAATATGCACACAACTTACAGCATGCATGATTCAGATGAATCAACCCTTTCGAAACAAACCATATGCGCCACCCACACCAAACAAAAAGCCCCTTCTCATTTTAACGTTTAAAGCTTTTAAAGGCTGTTTAACACTGAAAACAAACACCAACTACCAGCTCTTCTTGATTCTTTGGTTTGGTTCGCTGTGTTAGTGAAAACATCACACTTATGTTTCCCAACATGCCTCATCAACCAGCACACTTGAGCGTGTGTTGGAGTTTGTTGGGGAAGCAACCTTCGAGTGAGTTTTCTTTATAATAATTTCTTTAAAGAAGCCAGACATCTGACTTGTATATGCAAGCACAGCTGTGACAAAGTCAAACACGTGCGAGCACTTAAATCCCAGAGGAACTGAAGAGCACATTCTAAAGCGAAGCTGTTTAACCAACCGCACTTTGAGTTTGGGAAGGATTAAGCTCTTGAGTCGAGGGCAAACTAATCTAAACGTGATTGGGCTTTGACTAAATAAAAGATAATGATTAGATGCATGACTGACAGATGTGTCTTTTCTTACTCGTTCGTTTCCTTCGGAACAATGCTCGGTTAATGAGTGGGTCCTGATGCAGCGAGCGCGCGGTTTGCACGGAGGTGATATTTATGGCTTTCCTCATCATCGTCTCCGACTTTCACATAAAAGTCTCCATTGTGCTTGATGAAGTAAACAGGACGGTTGATTCCTCTCCTTATATGCACATTTGTGTGTGTGTAAAAATCTTGCATTTTTCCGTATATGTATCGTGAGACTGAATGAATAACCGCTTGTGACGAAAAGCGACACCCACACACACTCCTATTGTCCATTTTATTGCATCGACTAAACAAGGCCGTCCTGTTACAGCAAAAAAAAAAGACAATGAAGTAACCGATGATGTCTTGCGATATGTGCGTATGCATAATGAGCTGTATAAGTATGTCCCGTGCCAGGCGAGTTATTTTTACACCCAGATACGCTCGTGCGTACACAAGATGGCGTTTTAATCAGCGCAGCTACACAGTTTTGCGTGACTCGACTCTGTTTCCTGTCAGATACTTTCATTGTGGTGACACAAGACAAGACGAAGAATCCACGGGATTTACCCTATACACAAAACAATAAATTCACATACCTCCAAGTTGCCCCAGACAGCTCACACACCCCGTGTCAGACATCAATTTGAACTTAATGTCTCACGGCACGCCGCGGTTACCGTGACAATAACCTCAGTGTGTTTATGCGTGTGACACAAAGGGGCGTTATTAAACGGAGCACACTGCCGTCTTTCAGTAACACAATCGCTCATCTCCGGGGAACCTTCATCATCGAAGTTCATCTCTTGACGTCCACTGTAGGAAAAGTCCCTTTTCTGAGACATATTAACATCAGCCCTGTCTCATTCCGTCTCCTATTGTTTTTTGTTGTCTCGCTGTCGCTTTAGCCCATAAAATATTCAGTCCAATAAATGTGAGCGCTAAATCACGCTGCACTTTAATAAATACCATTTCAGAGGGATAATGACTGTCATAAACCACCATAAAGACACCTGACGCTAGGCTCGGCTTTTTAAAGACCGGGATGTTGTAAACATCACTTTCAGGAGAGAAAATATTCGCATAATCCTTGACCGTAAACAGGTTTGGTTTGCTGTGGGCTTGAGTCTCTGGTTAATTATAAAAATAAAAGTGGATGTGTGGTGGATGGATGTCAGAAGAACGGCCATAGGATTGAAGAAAGAAGCCGTGTATACATCCTTAGTGGTGTTATTAGCTGAATTAGGTGAACATGCTACGCCTGCACATCCGTTTGAAACTTCATTAGGATGTCCCAGACACCTGCTTTACACATAACACTTTATATAATTATAATAGTTTGGCCTGAAATGCTTGGCACAATCAACCTTCAGTTTTGTGAAAAGTTTAAGGCACAAAGAGAATGTTTCCAAAAAAACTAGTTTTTTCTTTCTCCAAAAATGTAATGATGTGATTCACTAATTCACTTACTAGATTACTTAATTATATATCTGAAGTTGGGTGTTGCCATTTTTTTAAGTGGCTTAACTGCTGCCGAATTCTTATGGATTTAGACTGTCTCAGTTTTTTTTTCTTTCCGTCTCTTCATGTAATCCAAGACTGACTCACTGAGGTTGAGATCAGATCTCTGTGTGGGCTATACCGTCTGTTGGAGAACTCCTTGTTCTCACAAAAATCTCACACGATTTTACAGTGGCAAACAATGTTTGGGAATCTACATTATCTACTGACACACAACAGCTATATCAAAAAATATCTAAACACAACAAAAATATCAATAAATATCTCAAATAACGTTCTATCGTGTCAAAAACCTATGCACAATCTTATTTATGAGTGGTTAAATGTGTAATTTTTGTACTTTTAAAGCTAGCTATTTGCTGGAAATGTATAAACATTGTGACTTTATTAGATTCTTGGTCTTTTTTTGTGTTGTTGTGAGCTTCTGGTTCAAGGAATGGCATACATTTACATGAATAGTTCACCCCAAAATATAATTTATGCCATAATTTACTCATCCTCATTCCATGTCTTCCTTTCTTCGGATATACACAACTGGAGTAATAATAATTCCAATTATGTTCTTGGCTTTGTAATGCCACTGAATAACAAAGTTTTTGAAGCCCCAAAAAGCACGTATATCCATCATAAAAGTAATCTACACGAACTCCGGCAACAGCTAGGATTTGGATTATTATTATGCTTTAGAACATTAATGTTACTAATGATTTAGTCATGT
The DNA here is from genome assembly GCA_029783895.1 of Triplophysa bombifrons. NCBI lineage: Eukaryota > Metazoa > Chordata > Actinopteri > Cypriniformes > Nemacheilidae > Triplophysa > Triplophysa bombifrons. The sequence goes on from CM056452.1 coordinate 23,412,802, forward strand.
TAAAACTATATTGTATATATTAAAACTTTTAAAGTATTTATTAACAGACTGAGGTTCCAGGAATCATTTTCGGGATTGTGGTGGGAAATATCCTAAATCCCAAGTGTCTTGAAAGCAGCAAAACTTCATTTGTGTTCGGTTAGAGAAAGGATGACATGTACACGGGAATAAGGGTAAGTAAAATATGACATGAATTTCTTTTTTGATGAACTATTCCTTTAAGCCAGGACTACCTGCCTGTGTAAAATGAGTGGTGAAACAGTTTTCCTGATACTGTGATGGTAGTTGTGCAGAAATGGGCCATAAAGACAAACTCAGATGCTACAAAAGACTTTGGTGTGCAGCACAGGACAGATAGTAGTCAAGGATAAGACACCGTTTACAGCAGTGCCTCTGGAAATAGACAACAAGGGGGAGAAATCAATCCGTTAAGCAACAATAAACAATACATGGCCAAAGTGCAATCTCAGCCCACAACTCAGCACTAATAAAACTGTCTACTTGTGTCTGTGCGTGTGTGTGCGAGAGAGAGACAGCCAGAGAGAGGGACACTTTCATGCTATGTCACGAAACATTTGCTTCACTTACGTGTACAGTATTTCAACACAAAAATGCCTTGTTCTTATTCACTAACCACCCACGATCCAGTTTATTCAGACGTTTAATGCCCCATGTGTATTTAAATTCCATCGCAAGTATTGACGTTATCATTCTTTTCACCACAGCTCAGTCAATGCTTCCCCCTGTCATAGATTATTCTTTGTGAATACACCCCTAAATGTTATAAATTTGGTTATATTGTAAATGTAACTTCCGGATTATATGAAAAGATTTCATGCGGTTTTATCTTTAAGTTTACCTTATAGTTCACTTAAACAGTCCTGCAATGACACATACGCCCTATCAGGGAATGAACTGTAAATTAAGAAAATGTTTTGCCAAAAATCTAAATCATCATTTATTCACCCTCATGTCACTCCAAACCTGACTTTTATTTCTTGTGCAGAACACAAAAGAAGATCTTTTGAAGAACATTGGTATCCAAACAACTCTGGCCCCCATTGACTTCCGTGTATGGACACAAAATCACTGAGACATTTCACAAAATATCTTCCTTTTGTGTTCCAAAGAGGATGTTTAGAATTACATGAGGGTAAGTGACAGATTTTTGGGGGGCTGAACTGTCCCTTTAAATATGCATATCATTAAAACTGCATATCTTAAAATGATAAAAAAAAATGTAAAGCATGTCACAAATTGTGAATTATGAAATTAACAAATTATGATTTTTATTTTTTCAAAGCATATTTCCAAAAATGTAGTTTCATTCAGTGACAAGCGTACAAACATGTACGCGATACTGCAGTGTCTAAACAGGATGCGTCTGACCGTGTCGCGTGACCGAAGCCGGAGCGTCATTGTGTTCACGTGTGCGCGGGAGGTAAAGATATCAGGCATATTCTCTCGTTCTTTCTGTTTTTCGAGTGCAAACGTCTTTAAACTGGCTTGTCGTGAGCGCCTGAAGAAGTGGTGCGTGAAACTTGAACTTCAAAAACAACCTATCCATCTCACCGCTTGATGTTGTAAATTACAAAGAAAAGCAAGCTCTTACGGCCCACATAGTTGAAAGTCTAACTTATGTTGGGTGCGAATTTTCCAACTCGCGCACAAACACACACACACATCTCGCTCTCTTCACACTGCTGCGTTTCCAAAAAGTCCTTCTCAGGTCTGTCTACTTAGATGTATTGCCCCTTTTATCCGACCAATTAGGCGTCAGCATTTCATCTCCCAGGAAACGTGTTTGTGGCTTTAATTGGCCATTTGATTTGCATCGCTTTGATTTAATTCTAACCGAGCGAAGAGGGGTTTTTTCGCCAGGGCGGCTGTTGTTTCCCCCGTGTCCCGGTGCCATGTGCATGTGTGTGGTGTGGATGGGTGTTTATGGGTGTATGCTTGTTTTAAATAATAGGGAAGAAAGTGTGTGTGCGATTCAGTGTGTGAGGGCGTCGGGAGTTGGATTCAGGGTGTTGCCTTGGTTTCTTTCGAGCATATTTTACATTCTTTGAAGAGTGCTGGGTGATGTTGTGAACACTGTTACACTTGGCCAGTGTGTGGAGAGCATCGTGTCTTATCTCTGTGGGCTTCCTGTCGACGTGTACAGGCAGGTGTGAGGGATCATACACACACACACACAGGAACAGGCTCACAGGCCCCGGCTTGCCCACACACTCCGTTTCCACCAGTGGGATAAAATGAAGGGGGTGGAGGACTCTATAGTGGTGTATCCAAGGAGAGAGACAAGTGCTTCTTTTTCTACATCAAAGCGCTATTGCAACAGTACAGAGGTGAAAGATATATATATCAAGCGTGTTGCAAAAAAGCAATTGGCCATATAAGTTAAAATGAATGCAAGAAATATAAATAACAACAAAATATATTAAAGCATGTAGAGTGAGCAGGTGAGTGGGGTGAATGGGGAGCATGGGGTGAGTGAGTATAAGGGCCGGGGGTCCAACAACAATGCAGAAAGTATTGATGTAAGGGGCTCAAAGCAATACAGGGGTGGTCAAGAGGCCAGGCATTGTTAGCTCACAATGTGTAAAATCTCCACAAGAATGTCACAGTAGTATAACTCACCACTGTCAAGTTTGTATCCACCGCTTCAAACAATTCTGCAGTGGACTGTGCACATTAGTAAATGTGAGAAATGTAAATGAAAGCCAATAATTTGCTAAATTTACCAACTGTACATACATGAATAAATCCCTCAGGGTGGTCATGTACATACAAAGCCAAGGAACAGACTTTATAGAGCCATGAATGATTTTGGTTCGCATGCCTACAGACATGTTAAAAGAAGCACGAAGACCCTCATTCCCCTGCTTTCATCTTTTTTCGCCTTTCTGAGATTTCTTTCAGCAACATCAAGTTGAGCCAAAGTATAATCCCTAATTACAGTCTTATGATCAAGTATGCAAGTCCAAACAGACTTAAATGCTAATTAAAGGAGGCCAATGAACAGTGGGCTCTTTCTCTCTTTTTGCATGCTGATATATGTTGCATACAGAGTTCCAACATGATCTCATTCGTTTTCGAAAGTATTTAATGTATAAACAAAGAGAAGTTCTAGTACATATTCATATTTTTATGTTTGGAAAGAAAGTGTTGTGTTCAATGAATATATGGTAGCTTATGAAACAAACACTACGTACAGTTAAAGGAATATTGTTTCAAATCTATATAAATGTCTTTGTTGTGTTGAATACAGAGAAAGATATTTTGAAGAATGCTTTTAACCAAACAGTTCTTGGCCACCATTGACTACCATGGTAATAAAAAAAACAATGGCAGTCAAAAGTGGCCCAAAACTCTTGGCTTTCCTACATTCTTCAACAGGACAAAGAAATGTTTCCTACTATGTTAGTCAATGGTGGCCAAGAACTGTTTGGTTACAAGCATTCTTCCAAATATCTGTCTCTGTGTTCATCGGAACAAAAAAATTTATAGACATTTGGAATGAGTAAATGTAGACAGAACTTTTATTTTGGGTGAACCGTCCCTTTAAGAGACCTTTAAATCTTCACGAAATCACTATTCAGGTTCGTAGAATGCCAATTTTTTTTTAATTTTAGGTGCATTCATACCGTCCATCAATAATAATTAAATTTCACCATAAAAGACTGCCAACGACTTTGCTTTCATTAAAGAGCCCATCTGGATCTACTTTATTATTTAATTTATTATTATCTTTACAACATTTATTAAAATCGTGTATATAATCATGCATGTCATTTTGCTAAGAAAAATCCACTATTGAAGAAAATCAAAGACATAATTGTGAAAAAAAATCTTTAGAAAAAGTCTCTTTAAAAGTCTCATTGTTTGTTATTCACTGTTATAATTCAACACAATCCGCAGGAATCCATTTTGCAATATATTATAAAAGAGTTTCACAGAGTTGCTTGTTGTTTTCTAGTTATCAAACAACTTTTTGAGATACAGTGTCAAGCTGCTGTCAAACTTTAAAAAAAGGTCTCAAGACCCCTGCACTCTGTTCCATTCTACTGTGCACCATCTCACGTCTTTTTAAAGATAAGAACACATCCACTGGGAAAGCAAAGACATGCTGTGCATTTAAATGGTATCTTATGCTTAAATTGCTTCAACGGTCTTTAGGGATTACACAATGTCTAATACTAACGATAAGAGATCAAATATTATATATTAATGTTAATGTGGATAGATGGATGGATGGATGGATAGATAGATCTGAAAATAATATCTGATAATATTCTAAATATAAACTCATGACCACTCAATTTAAAAATAGCTTTCTCTGTCACTTATTTAATATTTATTTATAACATGTTATATATTTATTTACTTCAGTCCTTCCTTTCATTCTTTACTCAGGGGTTTAACTATGCATCTCTCTCTCTTTCAACATCTGACAGGCAGTGACAGAAGCAGCCTGGGGTGTTTGAATAAAAGATGAATAAGCAGGCTGGTTCATGACACTGGGGTAACCCTGAACTGTAACAGTAGAACCACAGCAGTACAGCGAGACCACAACAAAAGGATCACCCCATGAGAACCTCAAGCACTGGAGATCCAGGGAACCAGAAAGCGGGAGTTAATGCCGGCTCAAATATGAATACAATTCAGAGCTGAACAGAAAACGCCTGAGCTTTCTAACTCAATACACAATACAGGGCGCTAACAAAAGGGTGTGTTATTGTGTGGGGTTGTTTATTTAATTGTCAGCTTTGGGTGTGTGTATTTAATTGTTTCCCGGTGTGTGTGTGATTTTGGATGGAACTGATGCCCATCCTTTTGGGTCCAGCCAGCACAGGAATATCTCTAATAGTATCCATCAAGCATTTGGCCAAATGATATTTTGGCTGCTGAGCAATGCCGCATCATTGAAAGACAGGCAAAGTGAGAATCACTAAGCTTCCAGCTTTTCCATTAGCGTCTCTGTACAAAGATTTCCCAGTCCGGACGCACAAGAACAAATCTCTGAGTGTCACGGCCTAGATCTGGGCAGGAAACTGATGCAAGAAGACGGGAATGTTTTTGCTTCATGATCTCTGCTTAATGCGTGTGTATGTTCTTGGTTCTGTTGCCGCTTGCCTGTGTAGGCAAGGAATACCAGGAATTCCTGTTGTGTCTTATTTTGAGGTTAAAACAGACAGTCGAGCAGGTCTCTCATACAAAACAATGTCAGCCTTGAATCTCTGACTCAGATTTATGCGCCGTGACAAACAAAGCACCACCGGACACTAAAGGAAGAGATACGAATAAATTGCGTTTACAGCATTTTCTTGTTTTAAAGGAACCTGTCAATCAATTACAGCATAAGCATTATTTTCATACAATGAGTCATTTTCCTACTCACTGTTCGAAATGACAATACAGTCCAAAGAGAAAAATAGCATGAATGTGGGAGGTAAATTGAAGGTAATAATCCATTAGGCTGTACTATTAAAAACTGTTTAAGGCCTCTGCATGAACAACTTTTCTAATAAATCAAGAAAAAGAAATCCCTTCCCGACTGCCTCGCGTTGTGACACTTGTAAGACAACAAAGAAGATATTAAAGAAGTGTTCACAAGGCTATTGTAAAAGATTTACACATCTCTCCTTCCTTCTTAATCATCGTCCGATTTTGCTAAAGGACTATCTCGATAAATAATGAGTTACCCTTGCACTAATGGCTGTTGTGCACAGATATGTGGCGTCACTTGAGAATAGCTCCCATCTGGTCATAGCCATCACTAACCTAATGTGTCATCTATAAATTATTAAGCTCTCATTTTTCAGAATGTTACACTCGGCCACAGAAAAAGCATCATTTACGTAGTCTTGCGTTTTGCAGATCCCCATTGCAACCTTTGAAAAGCAAACAACACAGGTTATTTACTGCGAGTGTACTTGAATTTGAAATAAATCGAGTTCCTGCAATAAAAATGCGATCAGAAAAGCAATGGGAAAACATAATGATGCAGAAACTGAGAGAATTAATACTGAATCATCTCTCTAAAAAGGGATCTTTTATTGCTTTGTACAGTCTTGCTCTTAAATTAACATTGTTAATTCAAATCGCTAAAGTCCTACAACGTTTGCCATTGAAAATGAATAAGGACTTCATTTAGTCTGCTAATAGACCATTTTTCCTTATAAGCAAGGACGTCCTCATCATTATAAAGTGTCTTTCCTTCGGATTTGGCCAACTTCTGGGAACATTTTTCTGCAATTTGTCCCCAATAACACAGCTAGGTCAAACACACACAAACACCCGTGCACGCAAACACAGAGCGTCTGCCACCATCATCCTCTATCCTTACTAACCATTGCAGTGCACGTCCCCATAAAAGCTTCCATAATGCTTTCCCAATGAAAATCAATACAGTCCTACAAAAGTGAGGCGGGCATTAGTAATCTCCCCTCATTTCTCTCACTCTCTCTCTCTGTTACTCTATGTGTCTCCTGGCCGTTCCATCTATAGTCTCCTCCATTAATTTATAATATCTATCTCTGGAATTGGTTCTCATGAGTGTATGCGTGGCCCACGTGCACGCGAGTGTCAAGTATATCGGCTATCCATCTGACCTGTTGCCTGATCCTGACTGTGTGTGTTGAGTTACACAGACTCACCTACTGCCCCCCTGTCTGACCGCTAACCTTGACTTCAGGTATGTGTGTGTGTAAATGCACTACTCTCACAACAAATGTGCACATTAACCAGCCTAGTATATTGATCGCCCTCTGTCTATTCAAATGATAGAAATGCGGGCTGCCGTGGGGACGGGAAGCTGTAGGTCGATAGGTGTTGGCGTGAGTGGGCGGAACGAGGCGGGGTTAAAAGAAAAGTGCACTGCAGCAAAGAGGTAGTTCGGAGTTTCACTCCGAAACATGCTGAGTTGCGCATTTGGAGAGGATGCGCGATAGAGAGATGGCAAGACAGATATAGGTCAACAGGATTTCCATTTTCATCACTTTTCGTTTCTGCAAGCGCTGTTTATGCGCACATACACAATTTGCACATTTATACTGCAGAGGGGTATTGGCTTGCCATCACACTATACCATCCCATCATGCAACACACACACAAAGTCTGGCCGCGCTTAAGTTAGGCTGGGTCACAAAGCTCCGTGGTAGAGGAGTTAATTACAGTGTGATCAATAATTGATTAAACCGTCAGAAAGAGTCCAACAACTCTCCAGTAAGCATTAACACAGTCACACCGGAGAGCGGGAACGTGCACGCAAAAGAGCGCATACACCGAATTCTCCATCAAGAATTTTCGTCTGACAGAGAAAAAAATGTCAGCAAATTAAGAGGATTGACTCGGTATTGGATTAACCCACCCGCTGCGGTCACAAACGCACCAGCGTGGATGGATTGATTAGGTCTTTCGAAACGCGCGTCGCCCTTACGGCTGCATCAGCTGTTTTTGAGACGCCGGTTAAAGACAGTAACAATCCAACTGTCAGTCATGCTAAAGAGGCCAAGAACGACATGTCATTTAGAACTCAATATCTCCTGTGTAGACCACTGCGGATTGGGTTTAGGCTCCAAACACCTATCAGAAAATGTAATGCGCTCCCAGTGCTCAATTTCACCATGTCGGTCCATTATACGGGGCCACCCTTCGGTTGCAGCTAAGTCCAAAGCACCTGTCAAAGCTTGTGGAGCTAATCTTTTTTTTATTAACATGTCCCTGTAAATGCAAAGCAAGCACTTTAGGTATGCTGGATCAAATTTGTGACCTGGATAAAAAGTGTAATGATGACAGATTGTGTCAAAAAGAGAACTCTGCTAGCCTGCATGATGTCTCCACTCAACCGTTGTGCACCTTCCAATCCAGGCTGCCTCAAAAGAGGTAGATGTAAATTTCGCTCTATATTTAACACAACCAAACATGTGTCAGGAAAATGAAAGTGCGTCCAAAGAAGTGGAGTAAATGTCAAAGACAGAAAAAGAATGGAAGTATGACGGAGGAGAAGAGAGAGAAGTATGATGGAGAGAGAGTGAGATGAAGTATGTGTAAAGGGATCTATGCGGTTTAAGAGAAAATGGGTTAGCATTTCTCCTCTCTTCGACAGTCTATTTTCAGTAGCTACTCCTGGAAAGGAGAGCAGGCAGTTAGCACCACATAACCTTATCCACCCAACATGCTGTAACACAACTACAGTGCAGAGAGAGACTTTCATTCTTATCCAAAACTAATGCAGTTTTGATTCATCTTTTCTATTTGATCAGATTAGGATTTAGCTAAATGGAGATCCCGGATCAGGGTAAACAGAGTAAATTTACTTCTGAAACAGGACACAAGGTTATTCAGAAGATATGGGTTAATGTTTTGTAGGTGCCTGTAATCGTGTATTACAGAGTCTGAATTCTTAGAAAACTTAATTACTCGTTCAAAGGAAAATTACTACAGTATACACTGCTATAAACATTGTCTTTACTAATTTGGGAATATCCCAAGGTACCCGGTGAATTCAGTTCAGTTTGGGAATTTGGGTCTAGTTCAGACTTGAGGCATCTGACTTGACAAGACTTGTAAAAATTTTTGTGCTAACCACCAAGTCCAGAACTTTCAACAACGTATTTACATTGAAAACAGCCAAAGTAATGCAATTATTTCTGAAGTAATTATAACTGCTTCCGTCATTAGAGTTGAGCACACTGATGTTGAGTCAGATTTATATCAACACGCCTTTGGACTCTTCAGAAACTAAATTCATCTTTTGCTGTTTTTGATGTGTTGGGGTCATACAAATATATTTCAACACATCGCTGCAGTCCTTCTGAAACCTTGTATCTCCATATTTGGTTATTTATTTATTTTTGCCGTAAATCATTATTAGAAATCAGCCTTTATCTTTGGTACTAAGTTTTGCAAATATCTAACCAATAAAAATTATTACAAAGTGCTTGTCAACATTGACAACACCGAATGTATCTATTTGAAAATTACTGTATTTTTTCCATTTCCTGAAAAATAGTGAAGTCCGAGGGTTCGGAAGGACAGCGAAGATATCCATAATTTATAATTAGACGTGAAGTGATCATTCTATCATGATTTACTCATACTGTATCACCTGTATGACTTTCTTTCTCAGGCAGAACTTAAAAGAAGATGTTTTGAAGAATGTTGGTAACCAAACAATAGTGGTACTCTTTCACTTCTATTGTATAGACACAAAACCAATGGAAGTCAATGGGTACCGCTGTTGCTTGCTTACCAACATTTTTCAAAATATTTTCTTTGGTGTTCTCCAGAAGAAAGAAAGTCATACAGGTTTGAAATGACAAAAGAGTTGAGTTAATGATGACAGAATTTTACCTTCAAAACAAAAATATTTGATAAATGTTTATCCTAAATGAGATCCTTTTTGCCAATTTGATATTCCTAATGCAACAATCCAACACCTTTCAGGGCTGTATTTTTGAGTATAAAATCTAAACATATCCACAACTAAAACATAACTGGCACTTTGTGAACATGGCTTGCAAGTACATGTTGAAGAAAGTGGATCACAGAAGTTCAGCTTCTTACCTGTTTGTTGTACTTGGCAGTCTGGCAGCTGTAATCGGAGCACTGGTCTGAGCTGAGGGACATGGCATCTGCGTTAGCCGTGCCATTACCGGTAAAGGTGTTAGTAGGGGGCAGATCCTGGACGGCCTGGTGCTTCTTTCCCTCCACGGGTGGCGAATTGGGCTGGAGATGCACCGCAGGCAAGGGCGAGCTTGACTTGTAATGACGGGCCAGATCAGGGCTGGATTGGTGGCGTCTGGTGCTCAGTCTTGGGCTGCTGGGGTCCCCGTCTGCTGCCGCGCAGTACCGCGCGGCGATCCTTTCGCTGGCGTTGCTTGCCTCTTCGTCCTCCTCTTCTTCATCGCCAATCCCACGCCTGCAGCCGTTCACCGTCATAATTCCACTGTACAGGGAACGCTCGGCTTTGGTGCTGCCGTTACTGCGCTTGTCTCTGCGTGGTTTGCGTCCACGTTCATTAAGGGAACCCTGAGCTTGTAGCGGGGGAGGCTGTGGGCTGAAGAAGTCCTCCTCTGGTTCTTTCTTGCCAGCCTCGTAGCCGTTCTTACCCTGGACCCCGCACTGCCGGGCCGTCACCACCAAGAGGATGACCAGAATGACGGCAGCGGCGCCGGCCAGGACACCAATGGCAACGCTCAAACGCTGTTTACCCAGTGCTCTCTCGCTGTCTGGGTCGCCTGCAATATCCAGAGAGAGTGGGACTGCAAGGCTGCGGGCCACCTGAAAGAAAGATAGAGACATATGGAGAGAGCGAAACCGACTGAAAGAAAAGGCCAGAAATGGTGTGTGTGCCCTTTGATAACTGCATCCTCATTTTCCAGCTCTGTCTGCTGAAGCGCACACACACGCACACATTCACTTTTACAGCGAGGCCCAGACTTCTCAATTATCATGTCAAGGCTCTGATATTCAATCATAGTTATTCTGTGCAGGCAAGTGTGACTGTGTATGCATATGCGCGTATCTTTCATTTTTGTATTTGCATGTTTTCTTCTCCACAATATTTATGTGGGTCAACAGCAATTTGATGTATAAACTGCTATTTGTAATATTGCAGATTTCCTTCCTCTTATAACATACATTTTCAAGCTTATTTAGCTAATGACCAATCACTAGACCAATCTACATTGGCTCATTGTTGCATTTTGTCAATTTTTTGTGTGTATTGTAAACGTGTGATGCACTGCTATCTCTCACCTGTGCATCCACTAATGTAGCATTGGCCAAGGTCTCATTGATGAAGACATGAACCAACGCTGTGGCACAAAGGGAAGGCACACCGCTGTCGTTGACCCGGACCACCAGGCGGTGCAGACCCTTGTGTCTTCTCTCCAGGGGCTCGGCCAGGGTTATGACCCCACTATTAGAGCCGATCTCAAAGAGATGAAAGGGGTTTCCTCCAACCAGAGAATAGCGGAGATCAGCATTAGACCCTGCATCGTTGTCAGAGGCCGTGACTGTCTGGACTACAGTCCGGGCCCCACTGGCGGGTGGCAGGAAGCTGTATGATTCATTAGCTGGTGATGTGACGGATGGCGCGTTGTCATTTTCATCAGTGACAAACAGGGAGACAGTAGCAGTGGCAGACCGCGGCGGTTCTCCACCATCAACGGCACGCACACGGAATGAGTATGTACTACGCCGCTCACGGTCAAAGGAGGCGGAGGAGAAAATGGTGCCAGTGTTGTTTTCGATGGAGAAAACTTCTTGCTTTCTTTCTTTGCCTTCCTCACCACCCTCTTCTTCATCATCCTCAACAAAAAGACTCAACTCGGCGTTCTCTCCTTCATCTGCATCGGTAACAGTTACCATACCGACGGGGCTGTTGGCGAGCAGGTTTTCTTTGACATAAAATGTGAAAATTTCCTGGACAAATTTGGGAGAGTTGTCATTTCTATCTGTGACTTGAACTACGACGGTAGCGGAGCCCTGCAGAGAGGGGGTGCCTTTGTCCCGGGCTATCACACGAAATTCGTACCGTTCCCTCTGCTCCCTGTCTAGCGCTCCGGCGGCACGAATATCACCGTTATCGGCGTCAATGTAAAAAGCTCCATTAACAGATGGATCCAGTGAATATGCAATCTCTGCATTTTTGCCGCTGTCGGCATCAGCCGCCAATACAGTGACCACTCGTTCTCCTGGGGAGTTATTCTCGGCAAAATGAACCTCCACTAAGCTTTGGGCAAAAGTGGGAGCGTGGTCATTAATGTCCACCACACGCACTAAAAGAGAACTATTGCTAGAGAGGCTTGGGCTGCCAGAGTCCACGGCCACAATAGTGACGCTATATTCACGTGTTGCTTCGTAATCCAAAAGTGCTGAGGTGTGCAGAAAATATTTCTTTTTGTTTCGCTCAAAAGCATCATCTGTGGCTGGGGGAGGTGCCTGAGCTGTCTCGCCCGCTGGTTTTAGTGTGAAAGGAACGTCTCCCACCACAGTGCAGGTAACCGCACCATTCTCCCCCTGGTCATGGTCTGACACCTGCACTAGCGCTACTGGCGTGTCCACCAAAACATTCTCTGGAACCATGGCGGCACCGTCCCGTACAAGTATCCTTCCAATTTTTCGAATTTCCACTACAGGTACATTATCGTTTTCATCTCTTACATTCAGAACGACCGTAGTGCGATCTGTGCGGGCTGGCTGGCCCCGGTCACGAGCCGTTATGGTGAAACGTAGCTGTGAAACTTCTTCGCGGTCGATGCGATGCAAAACACTTAGCCATCCTGATGCTTCGTCCAGCCTGAGGAGGCGCCGCACCGATTCAGTGGCGGCTCCAAACACATATTCAACCTGCCCGTTCACGCCGACGTCCCGATCCGTGGCGCGCACCTGCAGGACAGGTGTGCCAGGTGGGGCATTTTCCGCCATTTCTGCTTCATAAACCGCTCTCTCAAAGCGTGGACTGTTGTCATTGACGTCCGTGATGGACACACGTAACAAAGCTTGAGAGGAGCGGGGTGGGTTGCCGCCATCACGAACACGTAGCACAAGTTCGTAAGAATCACGCACCTCACGGTCCAAAGGCCCTTTGACAATTAGTTGTGGCTGCTTTTGTCCATCAGGTGTGTCTGCTACCTGCAGTTCAAATACGCTGCTTCTGCTGGCAGGCCCCGCTCCCGAGTCTAAGCCTCTCCTACGGTCCCCACCATTCCCATTTGCTTGTACGTTCGCGGGACGTCGCAAAGAGGAACCTCCATCTCTGCTATCCTGGATGAGCTCATAGCGATCTATGCCGTTACGACCAAAATCACGATCAGTGGCGGTGGGAAGGAGATACAGGGTGCCAATCGGCCGGTTCTCCTCAACAGATAGTGTGAGTACAGGGGATGGAAAAGAGGGTGTGTTGTCATTGATGTCTGTGACCACGATACGCCCCTCAAACAAATCCACCCAACTCTGCAGCGGACCTATGACTGACACCTCAAAGTTCAAAAAGCATTCATTCTCATCAAAAATCATCTGACACTGGGGCAGCTTCTCTCTATCAATCCTCCTGCTGCCTGTAGTGAGCTCTCCAGTTACATTGTCAATTTTGAAGAACTCAGAGCCAGATTCCAAAGCAAAAGTCACATCACCTGTCCCTATACCGGGGGTGGACAGCCCCAGGTCCGCAGCCACATTTCCTATATGCACATCGGCCGGCCCCTCTTCCGCCACGCGGTAGCGCAGAGCCGAATTGACGCGCGGGAGCTGAGTCAGCAGCTGCAGGATGAGCACGAGGTAGCAGCGCGCGGAGTGCACTGCGCCAACGCTCCTTCTCCCCATGACTCTCTCTCTCTTTCACTCTCTATCCCTCTATCCGCAGCCTCCTCCGGTCCAGAGCAGACGGGCTCAAGCCAAACTCGACACGAACAATTTCTATAGACGCTTCCTATTCGCCCAAAATCTTTTTTTTCCACCAACAGTCTTTTAGTTCCCCGGTCACGTTTTCAACGCGATAAAATAAAGCATCCACTTTGTGAAGGGCTGTGAAGTCTTTGCGCCACTTTTACCTCCAAAAATATTCCTTTATGCCTTTAAGGAGTAAACGGGAGTTAAATTTGAGCAGTTTCAGCGACTTTGTCCGGCTCATTGAGATGCTGCGGAGCGCTGGCTCCTCTCGCGCTTTCACTGTTTTAAACTGCAATGCAGTAGAACACAAAAGAGATCTGTCTGAGAATTCGGCTCTCGCATTCGCATCTCAAAGCTTGCGCTAGCGGCTGGGAATGAGCCAAACTGCTTTTAAAGTCTTTTCCAGTTATTATACGTTCTCTTACCTTGAAACACAGCGAGGGGAAACGCTTTCCCCGCAGTCTTACGCGCGCGTGCCAAGCTCTTATAGATTCCTTTACGGTTAACTTGACAAAGAGAAAGCTTCTTAGTCCGACTTCCCAAAGCACGCAAATTGGCCACTTATGGAAAGATGCAGCGCAGGATAGCGAACAAAAGCCTTAAGTTATTCCTCCAGAGTCCGTGCTGGATGTGTGTGAAGTCTTTCAGGAAAAAGTCCCGCATTCTCCTCCCCTCACCTGCACGTTCTACTGCACTGCATGTGAACGTCCCTCAAATGATGCTGCAGTCTCTCCCTCTCTCTCTTTCTGTGTGTGTCTTCTCACTCAACCTCTCCCTCTCTCCGTTCACTGCAACATTTCCCTCACTACGTAACTCGACCGTTCAGATGAAACGAGAGACCGGGAGCGCGTGCGGATGGCGTGCGTCTCCAAGGGGCTCGCGCTTTTCTTTAAACCGGTGTAAAAAGCGCAAATACAAGGGGTGTGTTTGCAAACGACCACAAAACAAAATACTTCACGGGCGAAAAATTGACCAACACAACTAAACCCGTCAACAAAGGAGAAAACAGAAAAGCAGTTGAGTTTGACACGGATGTACTATATTTATATGGTCTTAAATTTGAAATGTTTACAAAGCTTTCCATTGAGCTACAAATTTCCAATAGAAAATAAAAAAGTTTGTTCTCAAGTCAAATTGGTGCTCTTGGGAAAACAACCATGGTTTTATTAGTAGTGAGTCACGTTTTTGGCAGATTGGGAACCATTACCAAACCACAACTAGGTTATGGTGGTGAACATATGGTAAATGTGTGGTTATAATGGTTTAAACACAAATCAAACTATGGTTAGTCCAGCGTGCCAAATTTTTGCGTAGTGGTATCACGTTTAATAAGTGAAACGCTTCAAAACTGACAAAGGTCGTGAGGTGAGTAGTCGAGGTCACCCACTAATGTTTTCATTAACTGCATTTAATGTCGTTTCGATATTTCGGTCATACATTGTTATCATATTATACTCAGTTTTCTGTCTACATGTATTTTATAATAGAATAATTTCATGATTTTATCACATTATTTGGATTATGTTCTTTTTGTTAATATATATCACGCTCTTATTGTCTAAATGCGGCAGTGTTGGCTGCGATCGGTTCTCGCTCTTCCTCTGAACAATGAGCATGAAGCCTATTACACACACACACTCCGGTCCCAGCACGGGCTGCCCCGTAGCCACGAGGATGCGCGAGCGCAATGCAGCACTGACTGAACGATACTACAGTCATACAACAAAAGAAGCAGCCCTTCTCCGTCTATACTTTCCATCCCATCTCTCAAACACGCACTAATCGGTCGGGATGGGATCGCGTGCATGCGGTTGAAGCGAACTGGAAGGATTTCCCCGGTCAATCTCAGTTGGTCTGGTCAGAACCGAGGGAGAAAGAGCAGAGGAGAGGATCGGCAGGTCCCAGCGCGGCTCTCCTGCTGCTTCCGCACCGGGGCTGGTTAACATTCCGCCGGCGTCACCACACGCGCGTGCTGGATGCTCTGCGTCTCGCGCCCTCTGTTGTTGCATCGCGCGCGTTTTGATTTTTCTTCCGAAATCAATCGCCCAGTCGAAGTGGGTGGGAGAGTGGATTTTGGTGTTCGTGTCCCATGAGCACGCTCCATCACGTTAAAGTTTGAGTCTAGTTAGCAAAGAAGCCACCGGTGAAACTTTATCTTGTGCAGAACAGACTCAAAAAGCAATTTAACCCAATGTTGCGTCCCTTGCATGCAAAATAGAATATCTGCATGCATTCTGTTCTATATAAAGCACGTGTAAACAACAGCATGTATCCACATTTTTGTGACAATAGATATTTTCGGTGTCTTGCCATACTTGCTATAGGGCTACTTATTCTAAATCAGGGGATCCACTTTCTGACTTCAAGCCACGCAATGTCCTCAACAATATTACATACAAATACACATGTATGAAGGCATGTTTTATTTTAATGCACGTTTTTTTTAAATCATTTTAAGCCATCTTGATACCTGTCACATGCTGATGAGCGTGAAGATGTCACAAGCTAATTAGCATATTCACAATGCCTTTGTGTCATATGCATTCTGTCAAGTGTCAGCACTTAACATCTGTTTAGGCTCTTTCCACTATATTGGACATGCAACCAAGCTGCTCTACGTACTGTCTACTAAGAAAAGCTAAGATTTATCCAAAATGTAGATTTGTTGCTTAAATTTGTCACAAACTGTAGTTTCATTGATACACGTGTCGCTTAAATTGCAGTTTCATCGGTAGGCCTATACAAGCAGTGTATAACACAAAATGAATAATATAGAATATACATAATATAAAGGATGAATTTCATGGATATTAACCTACAAATGCATTCTTGTGGGACAAAAGGTAAAAAAGCAAAAGTAATTTGCATTATTACCTCTCTAATGTTATGGCCATCACAAAGGAGCTTTCTCAGGTGCAAGACTCAAACACTTACTGCTGTGCAATCATGCGTCTTCTAACCGGCGCGTGGAGTACGGACATGAATTTTAAACATGCAAAGGGAGCCCGGAGAATTGGCTACATGTATTGGGAGCACCAATTAGTTAACTGTGCTTTTGTGTTTTGTTTGAATGATGTTATGTTTGTTTTCAGCATTGTAAAGCAAGTTTGCATTGAATTTCATTATGTTTTTTTCCGAGTTCTGGCCTCTCACAGGGTTTTCTCACAGCCAATTAATCGAGAATATGTCCAGGCTCTCACCAATGGATCTGGACCTTTTGTTTACACGTTCTTAAATGTCTAATCTGTAAATTGGGACATTCATACAGTATGTGGCTAATATACATTCTCTAACCAAGGTGGTACCCTGTGAATGCCTCTTATGGGAAAATGCAACACAACAGATTAATAATGAACACACCAGAAATAAAATTCACAAATCTGATTCAAACTTTTTGTTGAGTTTAAACATCTTGGGAGGAGCACAAATTTAGCTCTCTCACTTCAAGAGAGCTACAGCTGTTTCCATAGTTACTTTGATAAAGTAAAGCAACAAAACAGAAAATTGTTGTTTAATATAAATGCAGAGGTTATATTAAGAAAGCGAGTGGGAGACTAAGATTCATAATAAGAACCTATCAAGCTAAAAAGTTACAACATTGGACTACTATAAGCATTTACTCACCCTCAGATTATTCCTAACCTGTATAATTTTTTTTGTTCTGCTGAACACACAGGAAGATATTTGGAAAAATGTCAGGTCTCCTGACTCCCATAGTATTTATTTTCACTATATTGGCAGTAAATGGGAAATGAGATCTGACATTCTTACAAATATCTTCCTACGTTTTCAAGCGGAACAAAGAAATTAATAAATGTTTCTACTCAACCCTCTATAAGCAGGATTCAAAACAGCGATCAAATCAGCACCAGTAGTTTAGATAACAAGGCTGAAGCCTACTGTCAGTGGCTGTTAGGCCTCTTGGGAGTGGGGAGAGAGGTTTACACAGCTTGTACCAGCTGGCAATTGTTGCTGCACCATTAAACCAATAAACTCAATAGCAGCCTCCAACTAGGAGTAAGGGTTGGGATAAAATACCAAACTGATTGGATAACATCAGTGTGATAGTACTTCGCGTAATAGAGCTCAATACTTTAGATAAATGTTATGATGTTGACATTTACACTTGTTTACATTATGCAAGAGAGAGCAATATAATCAATTACTCTTAAATGTCCAGTGTATGAAATTTAGTGGCGAATTGCAACCAACGGCTGACTCCACCACTTCCTTTCGAAGCACTTTGGTGGCTGACGTGTTGTCACGTTTTCGTTTCTTTCCTATAGACGATACCATATTTATAAAACGCGCTCTTTAGCAGTTTGTCTGTTTATGGGTAGAAACAACTAGGCAAATTCTATGTAGCCTATGGGGACCCATGGTGTAGATAGAAATAGTTCATTCTACGCTAATAATAACATAAGGCTTCAATATGTAATGTCTTTATACACAGCTGAAGATATAGTTATGTATAATATATAGAATTTTTGTCAATAGATCCTCTTTATTTTAATCAATTAATTCTCAGATCATTTATTAACATTAGATAGCTTTCCTGATTTTTATTTACATGTTTGATTATAGTTACAGTATATATTTTACGATTTTGTAATATGTTTATAATTTGACAATGGGAGTTTAATTTATTACTGTTGATGGTAGTGTCAAGGCAAAAGATGTTTGAAATACCAACTATAACAAGTTAAAACTAAAACACATGATTTTTAAATATTTCCACCGTTTACAGAAGAATATTTGGTGCACTCAAAAAAATAATATGTTGGACTAACTTAACTTTTTTATGTCAACTGGTTGCACGTAACTAGATTACATTGAAATTAAATAACATTTTTTATTTCAGTAAATGTAAGTTAATTGCTTAAGGTAAAAGCAATGTTGTTTAGTTGAATCAATTTAACAGGCTTTGTTTTGTTTTAAACTATTGAGTTAATTAACTTCAGTTATCCTAAAATTTATATTTTTACGTTCAACGAAATTAAATTCTACAGTTTCATTCAGTTCCTGTTTATTCAATGAATTTAGTATACTTAATGATTGGAACTTAGAGCAACTAAGTCTGTAGGTCAAATAAAAACACTAAAATAAAATGAAATGTTCAGCATTTTTTATATTATACATTTGTAAAATTTATTAGACATTATCTCATTTAACTTCAATAAGATGATATTGAGAAAATAGAACTCAAGAGAAATGCAAAAAATGTTATTGTAACCGCCCATGACCTAACCAAAGGCAACAATTTTCTGAACAAGGGTAACCACAAAACTCAAAAATATAACTAACTCTTTAAAACTTTTAAGATAAATGAACATTAAACACTAACAAATGTGTCTTTTTACTGAAAAATACATAATATAAAACACTTATTTAAGAAAATAACTCTCAAAATGCAGTGTACGCAAAGCATGCTGGGAAATATAAGTCTTCTGCCCTATTATAACTATTTTATGTTAACACAACACAACTCCTTTATGTTCTCCCAACATGAATGGATTCAGTTATATGACTTAACATAAAACAATCATGTTGTAACCATATTTTCCAAAAGTTGTGTTGATTTAACTTAAGCAAGTTAAGTAAATTGAACAGGCAGCAAAAATATTTTTTTGAGTGTGGAACCCTTATGGGTTTCAGAGCAAAAGGGTCGAGTGTTTCAGAAAATGAATTTGAAAACACATAAGATGGAAGAATAGTGGATTAACATGACGTTCAAGAGTTCATTTGTAAGTTTTTAAGTTCTATAATGCTCTAACCTTCGTTTAGAAATGTTCAAGGGATAGTTCAACCAAAAATGATCTGTCCCCCATTGACTTCTATAGTATTTATTTTCCCTACTATGACAGTGAATGGGGATGAGGTCTGTTTGGCTGCTGACATTCTTCCAAATGTATTTCTTTGTGTTCATCAGAACAAATACATTTATACAGGTTTGGAACAACCTGAGGGTTAGTACATGATGACAGAATTTTCCTTCTTGGGTGAACTATCCCTTTAAGAAGACCATCACTGTACTTAGCTCTTTTTAGATATTTTGAGGAGTATTGAGGTTTCTATATGGACTGCATCTGCTGCATGCTATAATTTACCATAGAATATCTTGATAAATGGAAAACACATTTACGCTAAATACACCTTGCAGGCAAGCATGTGGCGCTGCGAATAAACATATGCAAATGTGACACTGGTTTAAAAGTCAAATCAAGAAGATAGTCAAAACACATATGTGCACGAGACTGGTGTGATAGAATTGCTTGTATTTTCTTTCATTGTTCACATTTAAAATGATCTTGAAGTTTACTTCATATATAACTGATGCCAGTTACTTCAGATTGGTATCTGTGCTAAAGATACCAGGAAGTGTTATTTTGGTGCTAACTTGTAAGGATTCTACATTAGGTAAAGAATAAATCCTTGATGGACTAAAACTTTATAATGCAAGAATTTTTTCTGATTTAAAAAAACATTTAGTCTTGTAAGTGTTTTACTGTTATTATTTACAAACTGAATCCAACAGCACGGAACAGATGCAATTCATGTTAAAATTACTCACAATATTCTTTTGAGATATTCACACCTTTATGTATATTTGCATGTGTTCGTCTACTGCATCTGTTTGCTTGAACGTGAAGGGAGAACTACACTGTTGCTTTTATAATCTTTGACTATTGTTTTATTTTATCATAAGCAAAGAGCAGGGCCTTTTTGATCTTAAAGATGAGGTTACACACGCAGTTTCTTCTTATATTAATCTTGAGTACCTATACAGTATTGCATTCTTTGTATCTTCAAAGAATATTTAGTTTGGTAAAATTTTTTAAAGACAGATACAGCTAAGATGAGCGACTGGAGGCATCCAGGGGGGGGGGGGGGCGGAACTACAGCACGAGCACACAATACATCATCACATTGATTCACTATAAGTTTGTGTTGTTTATATTATGCACGTACATGCCGTTTGCCAACAAAGCACAGACATATGACTTAGTTTGATTTACCGCATGCGGTTCATGTCCAGCATCTTTTAGCGCTACGACCGCTCGCTCCATCTATCAGTTTCAAACAATCTAAAAAATCCAGCTTTATATCAACCGTTCACCATTCATCTCAGAAATACAGTCGGCAAACAAACGCAGTTAAACTTCTGTCAGCCGAGTGAAGCGGCATTGATGGGCGTGATCTTTCTCATTCTGGCTGGTTGACGTGTGGCAGTGCTCTTTTGCTCGCTGGATGACGCATGGGCATGTTTTTTTCCGGGAGGATTGTCAAATAAGGAACTAAGAACCCTTGTTAGCAAACGGGAATATCCAAGTTCGATAAAAAGTTATGAACCCTGTCGGAGTTGACCATGTTAAGCTTGAGAAGCCAGCACATTTCACAATGTAAAAAAGTCAGAATGCATGAAATAGCATTTTTCTTTAAAGCAACACTATTGAACTTTTGCTGTCGGCTCCCCCATGTGGTTAATAAGCTCAGTTAGTGTTGCTTTAAACTCTCCAAACCCTGAAATAACACCAAGTCACCAACAACTTACATGCAACATCACTTCACATTTATTAATCTTTTTCAAATGTTAGTTATAAAAACCCAATCGTTGTTCATTCATGCTAGTTCATTATGCATTACAGTGTCTAGTTGCATCAGTGAATGCTGAAATAAATGAATGAGCTAATAAATTCTGTAGAAGTTTTTAATTTTCAGTTCATGTTAACCAATGTTTACAATTCAAACTTTATTGTAAAGTGTTACCGCAAACGGGCAGAAAACTTAATTATTTCTGTATTTTCAACCACCTTGCAAGGGATATGATATTGAAATGATGCCAATGATGATGATAATTATTAGGTCAGGTAAGAGGCACATAAAACAACAAAGTCACTGTGAAGTAATTGTACTTTTGAGATAACCAGGCACGAATGGTATAATTAGCCTGCTGGAGGAAATCTGGGATGTTCTTAAAGATTCGGCAGGAGCTAAATGGCATTGGTGATAATTAAGGTGAATGTCGACCGCACAATTTCATTTGTGCGCATTTTGTGTATTGTTAGCTACAAATCTCTCTGGAAAACAGTATTCATTTAGTCTGCGTATGAGGCGTCAGGCTTCTTGTGGCAGAAGAAGAATAATAAAATACATTGATAAACATCAATTACAGAACTAATGTGCATCCTTAGCTTTTCATTTTGATACATCAGCAGTAAAAAAGCTTTTTGTCTGGAAGAAAGCGAAAAGGGACGCATGAAATTTGCAACATGCAACATTCATTTAAAGCACATTACACATCTCTTCATAACTGCAATATTTAAACTCATCAATACAAAGTTCTACTTACTTGCACTCATAAGTGAAGAAACTTTACTCCAATCACATAAAAGGCGGGCCATATTCTAATTGAAATTGCCGTATTATAATAATGAATTCCTACAAGGCTATTTTTAAAATGCAATTTTAACATCTAAAGCTGTTATGTTAACCTATCTAACAAATCTATAAAAGATATAATGTATGCAACGAAACACTCCTGTATATTCTTATAAACCATACCCGATTCTACAAGGACTCTGCCGTATTTAAAACAAAGTGTCAGAAGCGATATCACTGGAGGTGTTAACACAACGCATCAACACAGCAGCGGATGTCTACAACAATGACAACACATTATTTCTCCCTGCTTAGTGCAGAGAACAAGTGCCCAGATCAGCTGAATAAAAAGACTAGTGTGAGCCCCGATGTTCGCACTGCGTGGTACAGCTGAAACATGTTAAAATGTAAAGGCGTGCTTTATATACAGCCAAGAAAATCATTTCTTTGAGGAGGTTCAGGAGTAAAAAGCCTGTCAGTCGTGCTGTGAATGAAAATCAGTACAGCGTCCTTTGATCTAGCGAGATTTACACAAAAATTCAACACTCATCAAAGCTGTTATTCCTTAAGTGGCACACAAGTTGTGCACAATGGGATATTCATAGCACAACTTCTATTCAAATGATTATGATGTTCTCCTTTTTCTCTTCATTCTTACCTTACCGTATCTTTCTTCTATACTTACAAATGAACAAACCCCGCATTTCACCTCTAAATGTGTCATACACCATAAGCATTTGTACTTTGCCACACAGAATACTTTCATACTTTAAATCATGCAAATGCTTCTAAATGGACCAGTGAAAAGCCATTTTTGGTGTAAAAAAGCACTGCTGATGTCAATAAGCTTAAATGTGATCAAAATGCTTCACATACGTCACATCACGTTTCGTAAATGCTTTACCTCCTTCGGGAAATAAGCAAAAAGGTCACAACATCTTAATCCGGTGTCAGCTGGTAGAGGTGGAGTAAGCCGTTGGTTGCAGTTCGCAACCTCACCACTAGATGCTGCTAAATTTCATACACTGGACCAATCATTAAGCAAAATCATCCTGTTCAAGTGTACATACGCACATACTCAGACTCTTAAAATGTCATGTTGCCCTTTTGAGCATCTGTGTTTTCTTGTATCTCTTGTCTCATACAGTCACTGTTAGCAATTGAAAATGATGGAAAAGCAAAGAATGAACTAAAGACCAGTTCAAAGTTAACAGCTCAGTTCAAACAATGCATTAATGATAAACAATGATAACAAATTATTAAAAAAGTATTTTACCATCCAGGTGAGACCACACAGTGTGAAACATCACACAGATATTTTGTAATTTCAGTATGTAATTCAAACTATCATCATGTATCAGTTAAGGGAATATGATTATATTCCAGGGGATATGATCTCTCTTGCTTTTTTCTAAATACTAACATTTTGCAGATTCTGCAAGGGGTATGTAAAGATACGGCTAAACTATAATAATGACTGTCAAGGACTTCCATTATGTGCAACATGTTGTATATACACTGTACATACACTGTACTCGAAAAGCATATCTCAGAAGGCATCTTGTTTTAACGCCTTTATCTTATCATATTTCATCTTAATTTATCATCTTATATATCATTATCATTAGAAGTCCTGCTTGGCTAGCTCTCTCACAGGGGCTATATCTTTACCTTATTGTGTGTGGCTAATCTTTTGTACATCTGAAAATGTTATTACTTTATTAAAATGCCTTGCACAAAATTCTTCATTTTAAGGGGTCTCAATAGAATTGGATATTTTGTCATACGGAACATAGTGAAATTTCTTTTTATTTTAAAACAGATCCCTTTTTCAAAAAAACAAACAGCATGCCTGGAGAGAGTGTATGCTGACTCGCCAAAGTCTTTGTCTCTCTCCTACACACACACACAAGGTGATGGATGGTGTTATTACCTTTAGATCTTTAAGGGCACGGGAAGGCTTTAGTGGGTGTAAACACACATTCTATCATTAATGATTAAGTGCGTGCTCACACACACGCATGCACGCACGCACGCCCAAAACATATAGTAACAGTAGGTATTTGGACACACACGCACACACAGAAACATGCACACAAGGTAAAATATCTCTTCAATTATTCAATATCACTGCGTCCAATTAAGGCACCCTCATATCATACCCAAACTGAGTAAGCCCTCTAAAATATCTACAAAATCCACATCACTGCAGAAAAAGACAGTTCATGCACATTTTTCATGACTAGGTTCAATAGTAATCATTTTTAAATGTGTGAAAAGAAAGTGCAGAGATTTCTTTGATAGTCAGTGGACTGCTCTCATCTGCCTGTATTTCTTGTTCATCTCCGGTTTTGCTGATTGTTGGGTCGAATAAATATTTCATGGCTCATGTCTCAGTTTTGGTGGCATAGGAGATCAAATTATGCCTTCACAGCTGCATCAAAGTCTCCCTCTCCCGTCTGCTTCATTTCCCTCAGTCTGCTCTCTCTCTCTCTCTCTCTCTCTCTCTCTTGCCTGCAGCTATGACTCTGAGGATCTTTAGACCCACCCTTCACCTTTTCTTTTCTGTCTTTCCTTTTTTTCTTTCTTTCCTTTTTTTCTTTCTTTCCTTTTTTTCTTTTTTTCTTTTTTTCTTTCTTTCTTTCTTTCCTTTTTTTCTTTCTTTCCTTTTTTCTTTCTTTCTTTCTTTCTTTCTTTCTTTCCTTCCTTCCTTCCTTCCCTTCCTTCCTTCCTTCCTACCTTCGTCCGTCCTTCTTTCCTTCCGTCTTTCTTTCTTTCTTTCTTTCTGTCTGTCTGTCTTTCCTTCCTTCCTTCCTTCCTTCCTTCTAATCCTTTTTCATTCCTTCTTTTTTCCTTTGTTTCTTTTTTCAATTAAACCTTTTTCCTTTCTTTCTTTTTTCTACCTAACCCTTTTTCCTTGCTTTCCCTCTTTTTCATTTCCTTCTTTCCTCCTTTCTCCCTCCTTTCCGTCCTTCCTTTCCATCTACTGTAATCCTTTTTCTTTCATTTCTTCCTTTCTTTCTTTCTTTCTTTCTTTCTTTCTTTCTTTCCTTCCTTCCTTCCTTCCTTCCTTCATTCCTTCCGTCCTTCTTTCCATCCGTCTTTCTTTCTTTCTTTCTTTCTTTCTTTCATTCTTTCTTTCATTCTTTCTGTCTTTCTTTCTTTCTTTCTTTCTTTCTTTCCTTCCTTCCTTCCTTCCTTCCTTCCATATAATCCTTTTTTTCCTTCCTTCTTTTTTCCTTTCCATCTTTTTTTCAATTTAATCTTTTTTCCTTTCTTTTTTCCATCTTATCCTTTTTTCCTTGCTTTCCCTCTTTTTCATTTCCTTCTTTCCTCCTTTATCCCTCCTTTCCGTCCTTCCTTTCCATCTACTGTAATCCTTTTTCTTTCCTTTCTTCCTTCCTTTCTTTCTTTCTTTCTTCCTTTCTTTCTTTCTTTCTTTCTTTCTTTCGTTCTTTCTTTCTTTCTTTCTTTCTTTCTTTCCTTCCTTCCTTCCTTCCTTCCTTCCATATAATCCTTTTTTCATTCCTTCTTTTTTCCTTTCCATCTTTTTTTCAATTTAATCTTTTTTCCTTTCTTTTTTCTATCTTATCCTTTTTTCCTTGCTTTCCTTCTTTTTCATTTCCTCCTTTTTTATTTCCTCCTTTTTCCTTTCCTCCTTCCTTCCTTCCTTCCTTCCTTCCTTCTCTTCTCTTCTCTTCTCTTCTCTTCTCTTCTCTTCTCTTCTCTTCTCTTCTCTTCTCTTCTCTTCTCTTCTCTTCAATGCACATGGGATGAATTCTGGGTGCTTTTAAACTGTCATATACAATATGCAAATGAAACATAATAAAAGTGGTGGACCCTGGCCTCAACTCTTTTAAAAGGTCATCCTTTTGGCAGACGTGCTGGTTAGGGAATCATATCCACTTCATTGGCTGTAAGATGCATTATATGAAACACATTTTGATTTGCTTCAGTTAGTAGAAAATAGACAAGTCTGTAGTAAGAACTTTTCTTTTTCCGACAAAAAAATCCAAACACACATAAAATCCTTTATAAAAAAACTGCAAACAAATCTTGTATTTGAGTATTCTGCCATCCCTTGCCAGATCTGTGTCACATATATTTTAAGCATAACCTTGCTAAATTTAGACGACACACATAGACAAGATACATAGAAAATACAAGCATTAATACATAATACTATTGTTCCCCTAAGATGAATTTGTTTTGTCTCTTTGCCTTGTGGTCTTTCTATTATTTTTACATGAAAACAAGGGTTTTCACAGTGATGGGTTTGTTTCCCAGGGAATGCATCTCAAATTCACTGTTAAGGTGCTTAAGATAACAACTTAGACCAGATGTGAAAATAGCTTGCTCCCCTGGTGAAAGCTCCATATAGCCGGTCACTTTTGTATTGCCCTTATAAACACTTGTGTGTTTATGTCCCCACCAGATTTTTTGACCAGCAAAATCAGCATTACCTCCCTGGCCCACCAGATTCCCCAAAAAAACATTCATGCCAAGAAGCCTTTTAGCCACGTGACCACCAAGCCATCCCAAACCAACACAGAAATTACATTTCAAGTCAGTCTTTTCAGCAAGGCCGTGAGCACTTTTACGATATGACATCATGTTCGACTTGAGGACATCGCAATTTTCCACATGTCAAAGTTTAATTATTTTGTGCAGAGGCACACAGACTTTTTCTGAGATGCCCACAGCCACAACTCCCTACCAACAGACACATCCAAACTCCCACTCATAAACATATGCACAAATGCAATTATCAATGCTCTATAGTTGGACCCCCACCAACATCCCCTCAAATACACACACATACCTTCGATATTGAAGCCGAGCGTGATCCAGTCTTACGGCTGCAGGGCAAAAACACACTCCATCTCCTAATGAACACTTGGAGCTGTAGCTCACACCTATCATCCTATTCCTTCCTCACACTTGTTCAGACTAATTGCTCTATTTTCAGAACTGCCCTGCGCTTGGCTCGGTGTAAAACAGCTAATAGCACCTCTCTGTAACACTGAGCAGAAACTATATGTTCTGTGAAGGTATCTTCTGAGAGATAACTGGGTAGTTGTGATACAGATACCATTGTAAGTGAGTAAAACACACATACAATTATTTCGGCTAAATGTGCAGCTTTTTCTGCGCATCACTTTAATTATCATTACATGAAGCGTTTTAAAGACTGTAAAATCTCATTAGTTTAGCACTTGAAAATAACAGCAAAGCAATTGAGATGGACCAATTACAGTAAGAAAAGAAACTCATCTTAATAGCCCTATGTGTTTTTAAACATAACTTTATCCTTTTCATGAAAAGAAACTGTTTTGGGTGTAATCTTGGAAGTCTTTTTATTTAAAAAAGTTTTTTTTATTTAAATAGCTGCTTTTCTTACAGGAGTTATGAGAAATTTGTTCATAAATAAACTCATAATTACCATTTAATACCCAGATGATCAAATTGACATGCTGATAATTTATCTGGGACAAATCTAAATGCAAATGTCTATATACTGATGATTTGTGGTGCTTAAATCTGAGTTTCAGAACTCAACAATATTTTATTTGTTCCTCAAAAGAGATATATTAATGTGTATTTTTTTTTTATGGCGGAATGAATTCAGAACACGAGAAAAGCTTTAAAATGAACTGTCACCACCATCACACAAGAACATCTGACAGGGTTGAGATATCACAGTGTTGAGAAAACAACCATATTTAGCATATAACACATTTAATTAAATGCACTCGCCACTTTGATTTTATCATGTTTTAGCAACATTTGGGCTCTATGCTCTATGAGTTTTTCAAAATCAAAAAATTAGAGTTATTTGCAAAAACAGATGACTTAGTTTTTTAAAGAATTCATTATTATGGTATCATGTTTTTTTGTTTTATTGTGTTAGTTGTATTTTTGTTATTATTACTTAAATAAAACAACCCAACTGCAGTTTGATTGATATTAATTTGAATTTACAATATCACACATGATTTTTGAACATTTTAAAATAGAGTTGTTTTTGCAAATGATATAGACAAATAGACAACTAACAGCAAGAGCACGTTGAACTCATAGATGGTTACATTTAGATAAACTAAACAGCACAAAATGAAATTTTAAATTTTGTGGGAAGATTTTTAAGGGGAAATGGAACGTTAAATGTTTTGTCTTTTGACTTGTACGATTTTTTATATAATGTTTTTTAATTAATCTCAAAATGTACAGGTGTATGAACGTCAATAAGCACCTGTACGTGAGCACCTGTGTGTGTATGTGTGTTTTTGTGTGCACCCATGTGTGTATTGGCAGCAAAAGCGGGGCAGATGCTGCATGTGGTCGAGGCCCTCCTGTTGTACGGCCTTCTGCGGAAATAAGACTGTGCCAAACCCAGCTCGTATCCAGCCAATCACAATGCAGTACCAAGGGTGAAACAGAGTTAATGTCCACAAACACTCAAAAGCACATACACACATAGACACAAACAAACACACAGTATCTTTCAGAAACAGAGACACAGACTTTCTCTCTCTAACATACACACACCCACCCACAGACTCCTGCCAGTCTATGTTGTTTGCTGTGCCAGCTTATTCTCACCCTTTCCATCTCAGATCTGTTTTCATTTAGCCCCACTCCCCACTGCAGTAGCCTGCCAGCCCCCTGTCTCTCTTTCTCTGATACACCTATAACCATCAAATATATTCTCAATTTGATATGAATGGCACACCCTATTTAATAATCCACAGAAAGGCAAAGTAGATATACAAGCAGACCTGAAGTGAGTTTATGTAATGTCATGATCACTTGGTCAAAAATCACAAATCTAAGAAAAAAATCATTGGGTGTACTTAAAGTTACCATGCAATCAAACAGGAAAATGCTAAGTGTTTTACACGATGTTTCAGTGATTATTATAAATGATTTATCCATGCACACCACAATTTGCACTTGTAATCTTTAATCAAAAATGTTAAGCTCCTCTCCCCCACTCAACAACAAATCTTCACCACATGATGTCATCAACAAAAAAGAGCCAGGACTATACTGACAATCCAATGGCCAGGAATTTTTAGACCTCCCCTCCAGGCCAAATTTTCAACAAACCAATCAAAAAGGTAAGGGCAAAATAAAGTCCCACCCTACATTTTTTTCTAATTTCAGAAGTTGTTTCATTCGGATACACGTCACGATACGGAAAAGATGTCAATCGCAACATCTGTTTCATGGTGACTTTAAATCAGGGCCCGTATGTATAAACTTGTCAAAAATGCTCTTAAGAGTTGTCTTTGACTTAAGTGTCAAAACTTCTTATTAAGAAATAGGACTTTTTTAAGAGTAGGAGCTTTTTACAAAGAGCCTTAGAGTAACTTTCAGTAAAGTTTAAGACTGAATCTTAAGTTCTGACTTAAGTATTGTAAATTAAGGACTACAATGATTTAAACCCAAAATCGCTTCTGAATCAGCCAAAAGGGAGGCGGCAAGGGTTAAGTCAGAGCAGCACTGCACCATTTATTAATGACTGAATTAAGAAATTACTTAATACAGAGATAACATTAATATATATATATATTTATATTTAATTAATTTATACTGTACATTAAGCTGCAATCCATAACTTATGTGAGTAAAATAAACCAAATATAGTTTTTGGGCATTTACATAAATCTGTGTTGAAAACTGTCTAACTACCTTCCCCTGATTTACAACGTTAAGCTTATAATAGTGATTGATATATTGAGCTGTACGCTTTTTTGTGAAATTTAAGATTGGTTGGCATCAACCCATATGAAGATAAATACATAAAATAACCTGCAATTTCCTTTTTTAAACAGAGATGTCGACAGAGATGCGAAAGTAAAAAATTGCAGTTTCAAAATTGCGCAAAAATATAACAAATATGTATTCATTTTGGCTTGGTTTCATGAGTTTTAACAGTTCATTTGAAGAATTAAGCTGCTTAATGACACACTATTATAGCACAGTATGCAAAGAAAAGACCAAAGCGGCAAATACTTAAAAAATGTATTTAACATGTTTTATATTATTATATTATTTCATGTACTCCCTGTCATCATATCATTCCAACACATTGTTTCTTTGTTGTAAAGTACATGGTATCTGCCTCTATACTGCTGTCTTGTTACTCTTAATAGGTTAGGAGACCTCTTCAGCTCTCTTAAATAATTTAGGAGCTGAGACCTAGTCTTAACACTTATGAACCTTTATGAATAACTCTTATTCTTAAGAGTGAAAATAAGAGTAAAATTACATCATTCTTAGAATTTTGACACACCTAAGAGGAAAATTTTACTCTGATTGGCTTTATAAATAATGGCCCTTGTTTTTAAGGCAAGTTACTTAATAATTTGTTTACAACTCAATGTAAAAAATGTGAGGGCATTGTTGACACAACCCCTTCCTATAGATATGTTAAGAAGTCCAGTGTGTCATTGTCAAAATGTTTTAACAATTCTATCTTTAAAGTGAAGTGTTTAAAAAAACTTTACAGTTTTAGTGAGACGCAGTAAGCAGAAAAAAAATATGACAAGTCTTTTTATATCTCTTTGTGACAGGCTATTGTAAATTCAAATGATGTAAAACGCCCCTATGACTCATGTAGCTTTCCAATATATAAGCTCTTTAGTCAAACTTTTTCAGCATACTGCTAAAAGTATTCTACACTTCAATATTCTCATGACACTGTTAACATGTGGTATTCATAACTTTGATGAAGTTACTCAGAATTTGTTAAAGCTAAAGCACTGCTTTCCTGTGGCTCAGTGGTAAGAGAATGGCACTAGCAATGCCAAGGTCATGGGTTTGAACCCAAGTGATTGCATATAGTCTGAAACAAATGTATTTTACAATGCATTGTAAGTTGCTTTGCTTTAGATAAAAGCGTCTGCCAAATACGTAAATGTATATGTAAAAGAGCATTTTTTCTCTTCACCAACCCCCAGTGTACTCGCTAAAATGAAATTATTCTGGTAACCGAACAGTTACGGTATTCACTTCTATTGTATAGACACAAAACCCATGCAAGTCAACCTTTCCCACGGTTGTTCGATCTCCAAAATTCTTTAAAATATCTTCTTTTGTGTTCTGTAGATGAAAGAAAGTCAAACAGGTTTGAAATGACAAGAGGTTGAGGAAATGATGACAGAATTTTCATTGGGTGCGCTATCCCTTTAAATAAGTTTTAAATTTAAAAAATAAAAAGTTTGAATGAATAAAATTGCAAATGAAACAAACACACAGACTTCATGTGTTGTCTACATTGTTTTTAAAATGATAGGTGCCGTTTGAAGAACGTTTTAAAAACATTGTACAGTGATATGACAGCAACCAAACTCCAACACTGTAAAACGTTACACAAATAGCGAGAATTTTTTTTTTGCATCATTTGAGCATACTATATTTTGTGTAACTGTGTTTCTCCTTAAACACTTTTCTGACCACCTGCCTTCGTTTTTCCCCCGTCAATTTTAACTGAACTAGACAATATGCAATTAAGAAAATGAAAAAAAAAATGGGTTTGTACATTTACTTAAATTGACAAATAAAGCAAAAATAAACATTATTTTAGAATCATGCAAATGAGGGACCACACAAAAAAGCTATGTCCACAAAACCTGTATTGAATTTAATTTGTTGTGCTTAATTCTTCATTTTATGAGATGGTTGTGAGTATTGAGGTTATGGGGGATATACAGGTAGCAGACTAGCTACCTAATATTGTATTGTACTGTACTGTAGAATAACTTCACCTGAATCGCAGGCACCTGAATAAGCTTTTTTAAACTTGTGGTAAAGTGTGGTAACAGGGCATCTGGGGTAGGCAAAGAAGGGCCTTAAAAATATTGTGTAAGCTACAACAGGCCCAATTTACAAACAAGCAGGTGCATTTAACCTGAAAAGATTATTTGAAATATTGTGCTATTTTTAGCACACGTAGTTTACAAGGCAGATTGCGAGTACTTAGTGAATAAGATACAGATTTTTGCTCTGAATAAACGTGCTGAAACTGGTTTGTGAATTTTTAAATCTGTAAGCTAGCAGCTGAAGCCAGAACATATTTGCATGTATAAGTGAATTGTCGGAACATCAGGATACCTAGTGATACCAGAACTGTCCCGGGTAAACCGAGATGCCCGGTCAACATAATTACTGTACATGCATACAATAATAAAAAAGGAAGATTGGAAATAAGAAAGAGGACAGAGAGGTAAGCTAGTGGGAGATGAGTCATTCTGCAGTGATGGAGAGGTGTGTACTGTTTCACAGCATGTGTGAGCGAAAGACAAAGAGAGAGGCAGAGAGAGAACACACCAGGGGAACTGTTCTGGAATCAGGCCAGTACAGTGACATCTTCTTTAATGGTATCATAACACAGGCAGTCTGGCCATTTGCTGGATCACAGAGAATGCGCGTGTTTGAAAGTCTGGGCTTTTAGAATGGAGAATACTCAATCGATAGTTTTATGAATGGCAACAAACTTTTCCTCTACCAAGTAATAAAGTTCAATTCCCGTTTTTAGTAAAAACATTGGTGACCTGCCTGGCTGTCTTCTGTCTAAATAGGGAGTTGTATAAAGCAAAAGGGAACCTATAAGGTGTAACTGAATAAAAAAATCCTACTAAAAAATCACCTGCCTTAATGAAACGAAGATTAAAAAAGTAAATTTAAACTTAACTTTTCTTGCTTCACTCTTGAAACAATTTTTCAATTAGTTTGTTTTTGAGTTTGCATTTTTGAGATTCTCTGTAAATGTCACATAACACTTAAAGTTCAGCAAAGTTTTTAAAAAGCAACCATCTACCTTTTCAGTGAAACAGGTTATGTTCTTAGAACTTTGCGTTCCTTGGTGGAATGTTTAAAGGGGTCAAATAACTCGGCTACAACGAATATTATCCTTTGTTTTAGATGTATTGCAATGTGCATACACAATTAAAGGTAAAAAACACGGTATTTTCCACATACCGTGATTGTTTGCCCACCTCTCTGAAATGCTTGGATTTTTAACAAAGCTCATCGCTCTGAAAAGCGAGGTGTGCTATGATTGGTCGTAGTGTTAGGGAAATGTATCGCCTCTTACCATATTTGGAACATCAGGTTCCTGAGCAATTGAACTGAAAGGTACGTCCATCTTACTTGCATATAAATTTGGGCGTTCTTAGTCAAATCATACCACGAACTGACATATATTTGTGGGGGTGTGGTTACACGAGGCATTTCAGGCAGGCCTGGGTGAGCATTCGCTTTTAGATAGAATGCGTCTTTTGTTGCACTATAATTTTAGCAATTTTAAGTATCTAATAAAACCATTGGCAACTTATTACACACCACAGACACAGAAAAACACAGATGACCCCTTTAAAACAGTCGGAAAAAAACGTTAATAACTAAATGGGAATATTAGCAGTAAGTTCTTACATCATGTCCTAACCAAATGTGATGCGACACCGCGACACATGATAAAAGTTTTTTTCCATGTTAATCTGAGGTTTTGTCCTAACCAGCCGCGAGCAGCGGCCCTTTTTTTTTCTTTGGTTGTCCTAGTAACAGTTTGAACAAACCCTCCAGTAACTGACGAAAGGGTGGATGACGTGAGCTCCACTGCTTTACTCCTATTGGTTGTCGATCGCGAAAGGCGCTCATCATTTGCATAAAGTTGAAAATTCTCCGCCCACATAACGATCTCATGCGATGTAAGTTCTGCACCTCATGAATATTTAAGGGAAAATATGGATGAGGACAGGCTAGATACGCTTGATTACATACGTTTAGATTCTGAAATTATAGCAAAGCAAATAAAGTGTTTATTGCCGGAATCGCACCGCGTTTGGTTAGGATGGGGTGTTAAAATGTATTTTGGTAAGCTGGGTTATGTAAGAGTCCGTTACACCATTTAATTATTTTCTAGGTATAAGCACATCACCGCAGAGCAGGTAAAAAGAGAAAGGTTTTACAGATAATTTACATTTCTTACCCAATGAGCTTAGAGAGTCAAAACTATTTATTAAATTGATTTAAGGTGACCCACCTAATCCTTCCAAAACATGTTTATTCAAATACTCTTTATAATACATACATACAACTCATAAGAAGGTTCATATTTTGCATTTATTATTCAAAAAGTCCTACCTAGGATGGTTTATTTTCATGCACTGTGGGAGGAGATGGGGAGAAAAGCCACTCCACTATGAGGCAAAAAGTGTGAATGTGCCCTGTGAAGTGAAAGGACAAAACATTTGAAACATTATATGCAAATGAAAATTCTGTCCTGGTGTGAATACTCTATACTGCATTTAAATGTGTATGATGGTAAAATGTGCGTGTGATATTGCACGAGATCATAATTGTGTGTGTGTGTTTGTGTGTGTGGGTTTGTGTTTGATATCATTACATTATAGGATAAGGATAATTATGCCCTATGGATATGATTGTGTTCATAAACATTCATTAATTATACTCAAAAAGGATCAGGTTTGTTATCCTTCATACAATAAGTAACATGCTTGTTTGCTTATACTGCCATAATATACACACATACAAACACTGAATGTTCAGGGGCAGATTTGTGCATCTGTACGCACAGATCTGGACACCAATCGATCAGTTGTTACATTTGGACCACCCTAATATTGCATTTGTGGTCACGTCTTTGTCCGAACATTTCAATCATATTAATACCGCAATGAACTGCACTGAGATCCGAGCCCTCCTCAAAATAGCAGCCACTCACCTCTTTAAATCGATACCTATTTTAACAGAAATTTCACATGCTTTTACCAGAAGCAACAAAAACTTTACCAAAATCCATGGAAACAACGTTGCTATGGCCACTGGACACACGGTAACTGCTGGCAACAGATGCCTATAATAACCTGCCACAGTCAACTTCTTTATTAACCTCAAAGCTGTGGGGCCCCTTAAATGTGCATGTGTGTGTGTGTGTGTGCGTGTGTGTGTGTGTTTATACTCATGTGTCTACACTTTTAAATGAGATTTACAGTAGAGAGAAAAAAAAATACTTGCCTAAGATTTGTTCTAGCTCTAGGGCACTAAATGTATATCATACTGTATGCAGTATTTACTTCATTAGCAAAAACATCTCATAGACTTAATTTTATAAAAACAGTGATAGATATTGCAGTAATAGATATTTTCTATCCTCTAGATTTAACCTTCACAGAAACTTTTAAGGACCATGTAAAATGTTCTCAAACGATTTATTGCGATTATTCACATCCATTATGATAGTTTGTTTACATAATAGGCCTACACTAAAATAAATCTGTTAAAATAGGCACAATATACTGTATTAATATTTCATTTTGCACTGCATTAAATTACATTTTAGCATTAACGGAAATGTCCTTGAAATAAAGGAAAATGTACTGGTAATTTTCTGCCAGTATTTATCCGTTTTTTAAAAGGATTTTTTTTACAGTGTACACATGCTGTGTTTTTTCTTCTGCATACTTTCTTGTGAATTGCGCATATTCATTTTGTATTTATAAACCACAAAACATATACACATTTGTAACTAATGTATGCATAATTTGCAATATTTGCATTTATATATATACATATTCTTTGACATTGATTGATTTTTACATTTTTATTTTTAAATATAAACATATGTGGATGTATTTGTAACTACAAAAATAATATGCTCAGTACAAAGACATAAGTAAACACACATTTTTATTCTGGATGCGATTAATCGTTTAACAGCCGTTTTTTTCAAGTTATTTTTATACATTTCACCATATTTGGGATGAAATTATTTTATATTTTATCAGTGTGTCTGTACCAATTAAGATACTGGGACACCAAACAATATTATCCCAAATAAAAACAATTTATTGTGAGAAATAAACATTACTGAGTTTATTTGAATTCTGTTTTACAAATGAGGACATCCCACATGTCCCCTAAGGAAATTTTGTCAGATTTGGCTCACTTCTGGAGACAAATTCGTCTCCAAAGTATAGACAGGTCTACACCTCGATACACCTGTGTGTCTAAACTTTTCCCCACACCGGACCAACTCTGCTTTTGAAAGTTCTCCTATGGCACATATCTGTATGCGAGGGATGTATCGGTGACTTTTTCCAGCACGCCCCTTGGAACAGGTAACTGTCTCTTTGAAAGAGAACTACTACTGAGAGCGGACTAGTTCGTTCTGTTCCTGTCAGTCAAAACAATTTTTCATGTTGTTGCTGTAAACCATCGCCATATTTTTTCAGCAGACCCAGGCAAAGGTTAGAAGTGGGCAACAAACATTTGTCCAATGTTGCCAACCAAATGTTAGATTGATTAATTTATAAGTAAAACGCGACTTTAGAGCATATGTTTCATTAAAAGAAATTATGACAGTTGCTATGGTGAAAACATGTAGAAGTGAATCAAGGTCATGGGAATGAAAGCCAGTGTAGTGTCAATTGTATAAAAGTGAGAACACATACACATACACACACTTTATCAAAATATGACAAAAAAAAACTACAAATGATTCAGTAGAATAATTAAAGAACGTTTTACATATGATGCAGTATATTTTACATTTAAAAATGTTTTATGTTTTGTAAACATTCTTATAAACATACCTTAGAACGGCACATTCTCTCATTTCTGCAAATGTATTATATTTTATGTTTGTGCCTGTGAAATTATTCTGCGTGTGTTTACTTGCACTTTTGTAAAGCCTCTGCTCTTTTTAGAGGTTGTCATGGTTTGAAAGATTGCAGGGGCACAGTCGTGGCACGTCGGGCTTTTCCTGGAGTACCTCAAACTTTAATGGCATGCTGAGGGACATGAGGGCATTGGTCACAGGAAGGCCAGTGATATTGGGACCTATAGCGCTTCTCTGAAACAGCAGGATTATTTTCAAGGACCATTTTCTTGTTTGGATAGCCTGTAGGAATGAAAAACTTTAATAACGTGAAGACAGCAGTGTCAGGGAACGAATAAGCAGGAGTGCTTTGCTTAAACCTCTCGTTGCTCAGATTTTTCTTCGGCGGAAAAGAACCTTTAGTACAGGGGTTTTCGACCTTTCTGAATTCAAGTCTGAATTCTGAATTCTGAATTAGTATACAAAATAATCATTGACATATAAAAGCTGTGGTTTCTACTAAGATTACTTTGGTTTAGATGACTGTATACTAATATTATAAATGAAATCGGGAAATAAAACATTTTGTTTTACACTCTTACTACTTCCATTAAAGGAGTATAGTCGCTTTCCCAATTTTTTCCCATCCAATCTTTCTATTGTCCAGTCTGTAATGATGATTTATTCGTTTTTAAAGTAAAGTTTTTGGTCTAAAGAGTTTTGGTCATTTTGGAGCTTTAAATCTCTTGGTCACAATTCACTTTCACTGTATGGAATGAGCAGCAAGAACATACTTTCTAACACCTGATCATTCTGCCTCACACCTCCTTTTGTGTTTGGCGGAAGAAAGAAAATCATAGGAGTTTAGAATGACATGAGGATTGAGGAATCTGATGCCAAGAAATTTTCTTTTTTAGCTCAACTATCCCTTCAGATCTCAGCAATA
Source organism: Triplophysa bombifrons (assembly GCA_029783895.1). NCBI lineage: Eukaryota > Metazoa > Chordata > Actinopteri > Cypriniformes > Nemacheilidae > Triplophysa > Triplophysa bombifrons. Next base: position 23,450,154 of record CM056452.1, read on the forward strand.
AAATGTTCCACAGGGAATTTTTAGCAATGCAACACACTGATCATTAAACAACAGACTTATTCAAGGCTATTGCGCAGATTCTTTTTTGTCGTCATCGAAACGGAGAGTAACACATATGTTTAACCCCATTGCCACACACTGGCCGGCATTGGCCCAGCTAGGAACAATGGGTCTTACTGTGAGTTAACTGTAGCGGCTCTGATCTGCGTCTGGGACACAGTGGGCCCAGTTCTTACACTGAACCCAGCTGTACTTCAGAGTGCATTAACTCTCATGCTATTTATTACACAACATCTGGCAGTTTAAAAGTGAAGCTCTGAGCTGTGGAGCGTCTCCAAGGTTACAGCTATTCCCTCTTAGCCTCTTACATGTTCTGTAATATAATAGAAACAGGAATGGGCCTGCTCAGTTGATGTCAAACGAAGTCCACAACTTTCCAAGGAAGCTGAGTTGAGGAGGACCATGGTAACAGGGTTTGGCCATGCTAAGCAGCCTACATTGAATGGAAGCATTTTAAGATGTAGACGATATTTTAAGAGGAAGGAAGAATCAAACTATTCATTCACGGCCAGACATGGTCACACACATGGTAACATATGCAAAGGCACATACCCAGAGTGCAACAGACCCTCACGACACCATACAACTTAGAAGTGACAATCTCATGAATAAATACATGTAACGATTCTCAGCAAATATAGCAGCATATAAAAATAAACAAGGGTATACACGTTACTGATGGAAGGTTACATACACAGCCACACACATACACAGACACACATACACACACAGGATGGACAGTCTCCAAACATTTGTATAAAAATAAAAAGAATGTATGAAAAATAAATAAAAAGTAGAGACTGTGGCTAGTGGTCACACGGATAAGTTTTCTACAGGGCTGGACTCATCCTGTTTGTTTTCTTTGACTGTACTCTGTGGTGGTTTTAAAAAACTAGTTAAAATCTTCAGACCACTTTTTTTACATTACACAAATGTTTGAACAAATCACAACCATGCAGGAGAACATTTATAACCCAATCAAAATATTAAACACACATCTTTAAGATTTAATTATATATATGTAACATTTAAAAATAAAATAAATAAAAATAAAACCAAAAGTGCTTCTCAACTAGTGTTTACATCTGGAGGAGTAGTCTATCAATTTTAATGTTAATTATTTCATATTAACGTAATCCATCGCTGCTGTCCTTCAAAAACCTCGGATGTCAAAATTCACAGATTTTCAGGAAATATAAAAAATACTTCTTAAAAGATTTAATACTCTGTAGTTGAAGTTGACAATGCACATTGTGAAAAGCCCTATATAAATAAAACAACTTCAATCAAACATTGAACAGGCATTTTTTAATACTTTTTATTGGTTCTTTAATTGCAGCATTTAATGACAAACATAAAGGGGCACTAATAAAATTAATTTATGACAAATATGGAGATATACTTGGTAAACATATACAAAATTCTGACTAAATTCACCTCAAACTTTTGGTGTAAATAGTTCCATAAAGAACATTTAACCCACAAACATTTCTGTTTCCCAAAACATTTATATTTTGTTCTTTGTCAAAAGGTTCTCTGTTGTGGAAAAACTATAGTCTAAACGTTCTATAGACTACAAAAATTAAAGATAGAAATGGCTCTCATAAGAAACTTAGTGAATGGTTCTTTTGGGGAACCAAAAATGGATCTTCTATGGCATTGGTGTGGAAAACCTTTCGAAGATTTTTTTCTTTTACGAATGCAGATGCCCAGATGTATAACTGCAGTTCCTGAAATGTTTTGAAAACGTTGCTTTACGGTAATACCAACAACCGTGTTTACAACACTGGAAATTAAAGCTTTTCTGTAGACAGTTAATAAATATATTTTCACTTTATTCAATAATGTATTACTAAGTGTACTGTAGTAAAATTTGTGACAGCTAGCCCCAGCCACCTCATATTAATTAAATGATCATTTTCAATAAAGGGTGATTTCTATTATTTACCCCTTTATCCAGGCAAGAATGATGCGAACAGATAAGAAACCTCTCGAGTACTTCCTGAGATGGCAGAATGAACAAACAACACAGTCAACATACAGTAACAGCGCTGGTCAGCAGCATTACCCACATGGGTTTTAGAGCGAACGTCTTCATGACTGCAGATCCCAGTGGACATCAGGGGGCTGTAGGTTTATTGATAATTTAACCGCAGTATTAAAGGTGAGCTCATCTTTAACCTTGACTTTGTCCCTTATATGCAGACTCCAGGTGTTTATCTACCTCACGTTCACAATCTGTTTGGAGAACAATATGCTACAGATAAGAACTTCATAAATATTGCCATTTCCAGTACTTCGAAATGTGTAAAAGTATAATGAAAAAACAACTATAAATATCTCAGGACTACGTGGGACTTGCCAGCTTCGGGCCCTTGTCCAAAATTGATTAGGAAAGGATGCCAACAGCTTGCAGACTGCATTCACGTGAGAACTGCAGAGGATGGGCTGCACTGGCTCCTTGTTTCACCAAGTGGCGAATAATGTGATTCGAACCAAGACACACTCGATATTGAAGCGAAATGCATGAAGCTTTTCTCGTGCCGTAGTTCATTTCAGTACACAACACGATATAATTGGTCTCCTGGGAGATTCTTGTAGCTGTATGTTCAGGCTTAATAAGTCTGTAAATACAATCTCTGTTAACGTGCAGGCGAAAACTCTTTTCTAAGTATGTATGTTGCACTCGCGAGTTTCTCATACTGGTCTGTTCTGTTCTTTATAGCTCTGTACAGTACTACTGTACTGTACTGTACTGGAAACTGCTGTCAGGAGAGCGTCTTTTTAATTATCTCAGGGAAATCTCAAATCTCGCTTTAAAATCAATCACGACAGCAAGCGTCTTCTATTTTTACATTCATCTCAATCTTTCGCCCTCCTTCGGTGTTCTGGGAAAAGCGCATTATCTTTTTACTCTTATGTCATTCAGAGAGAAAGGAGGTATAGAGAGAGAACAGAGAGAGAGAGAGAGAAAGATGCAATGGCTTGCAGAAACGGACACTTTCTGAAAACCTTCAGCTCCATCATTTTCTTGATATGCGAAAGACAGCAGAGATCTTGCATGGTGATTTCACTGACATTTATGATGATGAAGGTCAAGGCAGGGTCAACAGCAGTAACGGAAAGTAAAATGTAACTCAATGCCCTTGCGCTTAGCATAGCTCTTCACTTATTTATAAATGTATGGGTAAATCCATGCTTTTACAGTCATTACATAGCCATAATGTTGGCTATTACTGCCGCTAAGTCTTGTGATATATTTGCGGTCTGTTTCTGTTGGTTTTTGTTTTTCACATAAACAGCACTTTACTGATTCTAACAACAAAAGAGGATGTTTTGTATTATAGTAACGTGATCTTGAGTGCTCAATGACATTGTGGTGAAAATAATACCGTAAATACACAATAAAACCTTTGAGGGTGTTCACACTCAAGCCAGTTTGAGGCCAAATGGACAGCAGAGGCCTTTGGAAATGCAGCAAGGAGGTTAAAATGCTGCAATGTTTAACTTCTTCTTGGGGGGGTTAAAAATCGGTTATTGAAAGAAAAGGTAAAATTATGGACGGTTTCAAAGCAACAACATAAACAAACTTATCTGCACATGCAAGCTTTTGTGGCCCAAACTAAACTTCCGTTACACATCCGCAAAGAAAAGAGTCCCTGTAGATTACTTCTGAAAAGAATCAAAATAAATAACAAGTTGATTACTTTAGCTAGCAAGTTAAAAGTATGTCTAGCCAAGTATTATTTTTGTCAGGACTATCAGTGAGACATGGACAAAGGACCCAAGTGCAGACAACGGATAATTAACAAGACATTTAATAAAATATAAATACAAAAAAAAAACACCCACGAGGGGGTAAAATAACAAAACATGGAAACAGGAACAAGGACTAACTAGACAGACTAGCTGCAGCCAGAAAACAAGTTTCACTGGTAAAATAGACTAAACTAAGCAAAATTGGGGTGCGCCATTAATCAACATCACACAGAAACATACACGACCACAGACACCCTTCACAGAAACAAGCACAACGACAACAGGCGTATATTACATTCAAATAATATAACAGAGACGCTTGCTGAGTTGTCAATGTGGTGACACAGAAAACCGCAAGACGTTTTTCAGTTGCCGAAAACACACCTACCCTTTCTGTTCTTTTAACACCTTGTGCGTTTTGACAGCAGTGAAAAACTGTTTGGTAGTTTTAAGCCCAATTCTTCCTCCACCTGGCTACCGCCCTCTAGCTGCCGGAACTGACAAATCCACTGGGGCCAATTATCATTTCAACCCAAGCAGCAGCACCACATCACACAAATAATGCCCCCGTGTGTGCTCGCCCGCACGAAAACCCCTCTCCGCTCAGAGAACCACTGTGCGCCCCGGTTTGTTGTAATCAGTCAAGGTCACAAGAGCGATTAATGCGGAGTGAATATATACAGCGCTTTCATTTCATCAGCGGCTGTCGTATGTTATCACTCAGCTCAAGGTCTACGTAATTGAGAGAGAAAATGAATGCGATGTCTACAGAAAAGGGAGGCCACCGAAACCCCAAGTTTTATTCGCTCTTCCCACACAGTGCCAAATTACAATGAATTCCACGCTGGAATGTAAGCACAGAACGCTATTATTTTTCCAGCACGTCACATCTGCTTCTCATCAGATCGGTGCTTTTTTCATCTGTACGCTTTTTTGGTTTTAATATCAGCGGGCATTACTCGAAAAACAGGATGATTGAGTTTACTTTTGATATCCGTTCTGATATCGAGACTGCGCGCCCGCAGAGCTGTCTGCCTCTTGCGGCCTCCCGGGGGACCAGTCACAGAAGCCGGAAGGGGTTCAGTAAGCTTCAGTGAAAGGCCTGACATCGCCTTGGGGTGGATGTTTAACAAGCTCCAGCGCATATGTTCCCTGCTCACGCCGAGCAACTGATGTTTGCTGCCCAAATCACTCTAAGTACAATAAACCGTTTATATACCAACGTTTTACATGTTGTCATTCACATTTACGCACTTGGCAGATGGTTTTGTGTAAAGCCACTTGCATTTCATTGAGGCTTTACATTTAATCAGTAGGCCTACATGGGATTCAAACTCATGACCTTCCCAGTGCCAGCAAACGGGATATTTGATCATTTTCAAATTATTTCCAGCTTGATTTGCATCTGAAATTTAAATCTGTCTTTTTTACACCCTCATGTCTAAAACCGTATATTACTCTTTTTTCTGTGAAACACAAAAGTAGATATTTTAAGAAATGTCTCAGTGATTTTGTGTCCATTCAATGGGAGACAATTGGGGTCAATGTTGTCACCAACGTTCTTCAAAATATCTCCTGTGTTCTGCAGGAGAAAGATGTCATACATGTTAGGTAAGACATGAGGGTGAGAAAATTATTCATCTTCATTTTTGGGTGAACTATCCATTAAATAAACACACTTGATGTACACAGTAGGATTTTACATTTTGAGGTGATCTTGTAAAGTGGTTCTTAACCTGGTTAGTTGCAAGATTCTGATTCTACATTAAACATCAAATCAAAATCAAAATCAAACACAGAACTAAAACTGTTTAGCAGATCAACTGAGAAGAACATGGCCTTAAACATCTAAATACATCAACATCTCTTGAATTTGAGTTGCGCTCTTAACACATTGTGGTTGGCAAAACGCTGTCTACCCTAAAAATAAAAATAATTGGGTCATATGACTTTAACCTTATGCAGTTTTATGGATGGGTTTCAACCTGTCCTTGTTGGCATCTTCCAAATTTGGCTATAGCTTCTACCGGGAGACAGATTAATTTACACCTAGAGTTGAATTTGTCACAGCGCTTAATGTCAGCAACAAAAATACGTGAAGCGTTTTCACCTTCGGTGTAAAAGTTGATGATCTGATTTTATTGTGCCATCTAAACTTAACACAATTACAAACTTAGCCTGATATGGATGCAGCATAGTTTTTCTTGCCCCCTGTAACCAGAAACAGACCAGCGACCTTTTTTGGGTCGCAACCTGTATGTTTACATCCACTGATCCAGAACGTTTTGAAAATGTAAAGGTCGCAAAGAGTAGGATTTTGCGAAGGGAAAGAAAAACAGCTTACCAAATTTACATACAAAGAGTAGTTCGCTAGATTAGCGGTGCCCACAGGCTAAACACATGCAGTTAGAGGATAAAACCCCCCCACACACGTAAACAAACATCCGAAACACGCGCACACACACAGCAGAAGTCCTTCCTCTAGACATCTCACTGGGCTGAAGACTCTTCAAAGGCTCATTATGTGAAAAATATGTTCATTTGTCCCTGGAGTCAACGACATAAAACATTCAACCCACGAATTCATAAAGTGCAGTTAGTTTGTCTTTTTCTCTCTGTCACCCCTATACACCTCACACACAAGCTTAATACTGCGTGAATCATATCCAAACACAATCTCTCACTCTCTCACTCTTCTTTATCTCAATTTTGCTCTACGACACATCAGTCGTTACCCCAATCCCATCAGCCTCTGCTTTTTGCCACTGATGTATTAATCATTCATAACAATCTATGAACACTAGTTATGATCTGTCTTCTGTCATAATGCACCCTGACAAGATCAGCCAAGAGACTAAATTACCGTACTTCATCTATAGCGTCTTGCCGTAGGGGACGAAAGAATGCGCAGCCCGGAACAGACTCGAATGCAGAGATTTATATCTCTATCTAAAATCAGCTGCGCTTTTTTATGTTTATCTGTCCAGCTTCCCTGTCGCCTTTTCGCTAAATCAGTGGACTTCTCATCCATCATTGTCATTTTTGCTGTCTCTTTCAATCTTTTTGCCTAGACTGCTTCACTTTTCCACTTTCAACATATGCTTTTGAACTCACGCAAACACAGACACTTAGTTTCCATCTGTCTACATCTCGCTAGTTTCGTTGTATAGTTCATTTAATTTGACTACAGTCAAAGTCAGAATGCAGAAATACGTGAAAAGTATTGGAATTTTGTCTTTTTTATTATTGTATTCTCTAAACTTGCGAACAAATGGAAATGATTGTTATGCTAAGGCTAGTTTCACAGTTAGTATATTGTGCTTAATACAATTAGGCCGGCATTACTTGATTACAGCTTTATAATAAATAAAATACAGAGAACAGATTTTCTTTAAAAGTAATATTTACCTTGATTTTTCTATTTTCTTCACACATCACATCAAATTTCGTATTTCATATTTCACCTCAAGCCTGCTCTTCACTGACAGTGTTGTCTCTTTGGTAAACAAGAACATCAACTTGATGCCACCACTGAGGGTGGCTGCAATTTGAGCAAAAGTGGATGGTAATAATATTCACACTATAAAATAATGAACTGGTTTCTCTCATTTAGTATAATCACAGTTTAAGAAACTTAATCATAAGTACTTTATGATGGATTTTCATATTTTAATGACAAAATCTGTGACTAATATACATTCTAAACCAAGTTCCTAAAAGGTTATTTGTTAGGCTGTACGGTTAGATACAGAATGGTTAACATCCATTGTAGCTTTCTTTTGCATACATAAGGTTCAATAAAACTTTATTTTAGGGCAATTAAAAGGTAGGAAATACATGTTTTTCAAGAACGTCTGACTGACAGGTATATGGGGAATGGCATTGCAGTAAAGAACCCTTTCAGTACCTTTACTTTTAAGTTAGGAACAAAAGTAACTTAGGAAAGCAATAAAAATGCGACTTTCATTCAACAAAAGTAAGTCATTTTTTCGATTTAACCATTCAACTCTTGAGTTTGAAGTGATGGTTCACCCAATATGAATATTCAAATATTTTTTTACTCTCCCTCTTGTCATTTCAAACCTGTTTGATTTTGACCGATCTAGCGAAGGAAGTGCCGCCCTCCAGTTAAACGAGCCAATCGTCAATCAATAAAGACGATTCTCTGGGACGGGGCTCTCGTGAGGTGCTTGGCAGCTGTGCGAAGGCACAGTAGAAAATGCAGTGTCGAAAAAGTGGATTTTACACACAATTTAAACTTAGCAAACCAAACTTATGATACAGTTCATATCCTGTTTAATTATTGATGGGAAATATGCTGTGTAATTGTAATTTTTTAAATATCTGCCTTTCTTCCACCATTCAAGTAGATAGGATTGGTGATTTGTTAAGACGTAAATAGCTGCCCAGAGGTGTTGTAAACATGGCTGCCAACTGGCACGACTTCCGTAAATTGACTTTGTTTAAAACAAGGATTCAGGAGCAATAGCGACTTGACAAGGAGTGGATGTGGGAAATTGGTGTTGTTTGCGGTCAGAGCAGTAGTGGAGTGTGATTGTTGAAGAAATAGAGAGTACAGAGCAAGAAATTCTTCTGCTTATCACAACACTACGCTGTTGGTTTGCCAAACAATTACCGTCCCTACTCCAAACATTGATAAGGGAAAAAATCCAAAATAATGTAAAGTGTGCAAGCTTTTGCTGACATTTGTCAACACTTTTTAATCAAACATATGGACTCTGGGAGCAGAAACGCCTGTGCTGGGTTTACAGAGCTCAGGGCTACACCGTATACACCATCAAACACTACTGCTCTCAGAAAAGTATTCAATTTATTTTTCACAATTTTTATGGGAAATGTTATGAATTTCATTATTAAATGATATTTCAAACATAGCTGTATGACTTGATATCTCAGTGTCGAGATAAAGTATAAGCGTTAATGCAAAATTGCTTTCCAGTGTAATCCTATTATCCACTCCTCTCCCAAACCTCACCTCCATCATCTCTTTAAAAGTTAAAGTTGAGTAGCCACAGCACAATGTTAGATGTCTTTTATACAGCTATAGTAGAAAAAAGATCCAATGACATAAAAGTGCGTAAGAAGAACATTCCGGATACTTAAAATACAATTGGTTTATTGATTTTTTCATAGTGGAGTAATGAAAAAATCAGATGCCAGTCCAGGGGTGCATTTTAATGTGAGTTTACACGTCAAAGTTTGGTGCAGACGCAAACAATTACATTAGATAAATCTCCATCTTATATTTATATAACGTTTTTTATAATTAAATCACTAGTTTCATCTTGAAACTTTTGACCGTGGGTGCGTGGCTCGGCTATAGTGTCAATCCATTTAAAGGGATGAACCATACGCCTTCAAAAGTATGACTACACTGTAAAAAGTCAATATCTCAAATACCAGTTGAGTCATAAGTTATTTGGGAACCTCCAAGTAGGCCTGCAAAGCTCTTTGAACACATCATAGGTATTTTTGCTTTCGAAGCAGGTTATTTTAGTCATATTGACACTTATCTACACCGCTAGCGACCCGACAAGAACAGCCCCTTTATTCATTACTGCACTCTTGCGGCTTTGTTGGTCATAAATTGAGCGTTGGCGCGAGCTCGTGGTGTCAGGCATCAGATATCAGAGAGATCAAAGTGTGCTGACCTTACATCAGCCTGTTCTGCACTGCCAGAGGAGGAGCCGAGAAACGCTGATTGAACAGATTTAACACGGGGCGGCCAGGATTCGCTCCAGCTGCGAATAACCTGCAGGAGAGAAAACGAGAGAGATAAAGAGAAAATCCACATCCAGACTCTCCAAAGGCTCATTAAGAACAGATCAGCATATAAAGCATTTAATAAAAGCAGTTTCATGGTTAATCTTGGCGGTGAGGGGACGGACATCGCTCTGCATAAAGAAGTGAAGATGTAGTGAGTCGTGCAGAGGGAAAAACACACAGGAGAGTGCGAAAAGTGGGTGTCAAGGTCAAACCAGTGGACCAGAGAAACAGCAAGAGTGAACGGAGGGGAGGGATTGAGGAGGAAGATGTAAAAGAAGAGAGAGGCTGAGAAAGCATGACATATTAAGCGTGAGGGAGTCTGTACTCTGTAGCATGCAAAAGCTTCCCTGGAGCATCTCCGCGGTTCTTTAAATACCCTTGCAGTGCTTTGTTAAATATAAAAGATAAGGAGAAGAGTTATTCATATTTTAATAGATCGTGCAGGCATTTTGAAGTGACAGACGTTTAATTTGTATCTTAGATGTTTTTAAGTTTTTGATGCAGATTTTATGGATTGTGATTTTTATAACATTCAGGCCATGTTGCCGTAACTACACCATCATCGAGCTAAAAATCATGTTTCTACATTAACAGCCATTCAAAAGCTGTGAAGTCTAAATGAATACGAATGTAGAAACTACTTCATAGAAATACTTAATTTAACCAATTGAGATTCAATTTCAGTTTTATTCATAGTGCTTTTTCACAAACCCTTTTTTAAAGTGACAGTTCACCCAAACATTTAAAATCTTTCATCTTTTATTCAACCCTGTGTCATTTCAAACCTGTATGACTTTCTTCTGCAGAACACAAAAAAAGATGTTTTGAAGAATGTTGGTAACCGAACAATGGTGATACCCATTCACTTCTATTGTTCAGACAAAAAACCAATGCAAGTCAATGGGTATTACCAAAAATGGGGCTGTTCACTTTCTTCAAAATATCTTTTGTGTTTTGCATACAGGTTTGAAATGACAAGAGGGTGAGTAAATGATGTCAGAATTCTCATTAATGGGCCAACTATCCCTTTAATATCATGGTTACTTTCAATGGGTTATGTTTGTTATTATACCGTTGTAAGCATGATCACTTCGAAATCAGAAATGAATGACAGAAAACATCAAACAGTACAATGTGAATATATTTGTAACACTGTATGAGTGCGTCAGGATCAGTGGAGCATGCTGGCAGACGCGATGCCTGTTCTCTAGGGTGGCACAGGTGCCTCCCCCATATGGATCTCACCAGCTCGTGCAACTCCGTAGGTCATTTGCAGCAGCATGCAGAATTACGCCTGATCCGAGTTAAGTCGATTCCTCTTATTGAAAATTACTTTCCAAGCGGGAAGCTTTTTCATTAGGGTTCATGTAATATCTTCACACAGTATAAGTTGTTTGGGTAAGTTACAAAATAAAATGAAAGCAAATATGCTCTACCTGATATAATAGGCTACATGTAAATTACAGTGAATACTTTTTTCTTAATTAAGCTGAAATTCAGAACCATATACCCTTTTATTATTGTTTACTTTTCATATTTATTGTATTTAATTGTGTAATTTGTGTGCACGCCTAGGGGGGACGTCTGATCTCGACTAGTGCGCCAAGCCAGGGTCATCACTTTTCAGCACAGAACAGGTGCATTAATGCATCATGGTAGTTGTCGTGGCAACGGGCGTGCTGCCCCCCGGTGGTGGTTGTGGGGGTGTTGGTCATTGAAGGGCAATCTGTTTCTCTCTCCATTTTGAGCGTGTGTTCCTCTTTGCAGTTTCTTACTGCAAAGTCAGGGGTTTTATCTCCTCCACACTGTATACACTGAGCCTGAAAAGCAGACACCGCCTGGGGGAAGGTTTCCTCACATTATTTGTTTTGTGTGTGTTGTTGCGTGTGTGTTTACGTCCATGCATGCTGATGTTAAAGCCAGCGTTCATCAATAACGAAAACATTGTTTTGTGTGTGTGTGTTTGTGCCAAACAAATGGTCACTGTTTTATTTTCCCCGTCACATCATTGCCAACATAAAAGGCTTGCGCATATGTGTGGTGTTGTGTGTGTTTTGTGTAGGTGACTGTGGACGGATTTGGGGTGTGACACACGCTGTTGAATTTAAATTTGGAGAGCTCAGCACAATATTGCCAGAGGCAAGAGTTGTCCTATCTAATACCTACTTAAAACAACAGGAAAAAAGAAAGAGTTGAGGGGGAGGGATAGAATAGAGTGGAAAATATAGACGTGTGTATGATAAATGATTAAAATATTCTTGGCAGAGACATTTTTTTACCAAAAAGAGTTGAGTTAACTTCTACCTCAAAGGGTCCAATAGCAAACACGAGTTCAAACTAGTTCAAGCATTGGATGGATATAGCATTTGTTCCTTATTGTGTCAGATGGTGATAAGGAGGAAGAAATATAAATGCATGCTGTTTGCTAATGTCCAATCATATGCTTGAAAAACATAATTACAGCTGAAACACATAATTACAATTGTGCCTTTCCGCCTGGAACAAAAGAGAAGGACATGCAAACATTACATTTTTTAGTGGTTGACAAAACTTGCAAATGAGTCGCATACAAAGATATTTACAAAGTATTTATTTATTCTACATACTGTAGATTGTAACAACAAGTTTTGCACAACCAGTCCTCGAAGGAATAGTTTCAAACCTGTATGACTTTGTTCCTTCTGCAAAAAAAATATTTTGAAGAATGTTGGAAAGCTGTCACTCTCGTCTTGTCACATATTGATGCTTGGTCAGCGCCCCTGGGCGTCCCTTTTGAACTTGTTTTTCGACGAGCAGGGAACTGGGTTGCTGTTCGTTCAATATTCCAGACCGAGACCCGTGCAATTCTTAGCATTTCTTAATTATTTGTGGTTTGATATTTTGGATCACCTAACCTCACCCCCAAACTACCTAACCACATCTCAACCATATACAACACAACACGCGTATAAAAGTACAGTCACAGGTATTTATTGCACAATCTGACCAAAAGCATTGTAAAGGTATGATGATAATGATGAACCTTTTTGCACCAGACCTTTTTACACCAAAGCCGCACGATAACTTTATATGACAATGCCATGCCTGATAAATGCATGCAGTTCATAAAAAAACCCAGAACATTAGCTAGATGCAGTCGATCGCAGGCGCCAATACCGTTTCACGTATAAAGCCAACGAAGACACGATCACGAGACATTGGAGAGCCAATGGCATCGAAGCTGACGTAACTGTTCTTCTGGTGGTAATTGTTTATGTTTGCTCACCGGATCACGGCGGTATCCATTGATTTGCATTGGTGTCCAAACAAAAGAAGTCAATAGGCGGATTAGGCACTGTTTGGCTGTCAATTTTGGATCTTGTAATCTCGAAAAAATTCTATGAATGTGATCTCAACCCCATCGTTCTTGGTTTTCTTTAATGTATATTTTGCTGTTTACACCACAGAAAGACATAAACAATACACATTTAATGTCATAGTTATTATCCTTTTGGGTGTGAACAGGTCTTTAGTCTAACTACGTCCTATGTAGTTTATACTGGCTAACAAACACCCACTTGCACAAAAGAGACCAACTGATTTTCATTCTATTTTTGGGAAGAGTTTGTCTGCAGGAAATACGAAAAATATTTGAATAATGAAACCAGATAGTTATGAAACCACAAATAGTTATACTAAATGGAAAGAGTCAAAAATATTAGACTTTGTGATCAACATTTCAAAAAGTTTGGCATATGCAGTGATTATTAAAAGGAATAGTTCACACAAAAATGATATTTTTATCTAAAATTTACTTACCTTGGCGGCACACAGGCTTCAGATATCTCAAAGACAAATCTTTTTGGTTTTCTCATGTCTCAGAACTTTAGCAACCTACCGACCTTACCTACTTCAAATATTAATAGTTTCTATTCACAAACATATCTTTTCACTTCAGAGGACATTTATTATCCCTCTGGAGTCATATGGACTAATTTAACGATGGATTTAGGCACTTTTTGAAGCTTCAAAAAATGTGTTGCTCCTCAATAACATTACCAATAGCAGATTAGCCATGACATCATTAAAATTACACATTGTATCCGACTGAAAAAAATCATATACTCCTTAAATGTCATTTTTGGGTGAATCATTCCTTTAATTCTCAAAAGCATTCATTGCATCACCCTGCTCCCTTGCATAGTCATCCAATCACATTAGAGTTTACTAGATGCATAAAGCGGTCAGGTTAATGGCTTGTGGGGTGTCTGAGGCTGAAAGCAACAAGCTATACTATATTTTGTACAGTACTGTAAAAAAGAAACAAAACAAGCTAATTTACGCATCCATGGTTCAATACTGAATTCAAGCATAAAATGTTTGAGGTACGTTTTGTAGTTTGACCTCATCAATAAGTCAACGTATTATGACTAATAACAATCCTGTATTCTAAGCTAAAACAGGGACAGTATTGATTGACCAGACAGCAGATGGAGATAAACACACCACCTTAGTATTAGGTCTTGCTGTATGGATATTTGTGCTCGTGCGTGTATGGTGTGTGTGTGTGTGTGCACGTTGCTTATGATGCAGTCGATCGTTACTTAGAATCTAAACAGATTTTGTCTCCAGGGCATAAATAAAGTCAAGAGAAAATCAATTCACATGCAGGAAAGTTATATTTATGTGTGTGCGAGTAAGGCTGTGTGTGCATGTATATAGATGGATGTGTTTGCGCCTGCTTCAGACTTAAATACAATTCTTTCCTCGGTAATTACTTTGAATTTTTTCTTATCCTAGAGTAAACAGTAGTTTTGCTGAAATATTGCTGGTTTATTGTACATCTCATCTGATCAACTCATGCGGGCTAAATGTTCAGATTACAGGATCATCAGACTGCTACTCACATTATATCACATTATAACACGGCATTCTGGAAGACTTAAATCTGATTGGCCATTCACAACATTTCAATGTCTGATTTCACAGATAACAACCGATCAAAACAAATAGCACACGGCAACCCGGATGCTTCAAATACACATCAATTTTACATTACATTATATTTACAAATGATTCAACCAAATTGCATGTTTGTGGAATTAAAGTTGTGTCTTACTTTAAAACCAAAAGTAAACAGGTCTTTATTTGTTAAAAATTAGCTAATAAAATATTTCAAATTCATATTTTCATGTAATTCACTTATGAGGTAGTTAACTGTGTAATAAGCAGGATAATGTACAGACAGCCGGCTGTTATCACAAAATAAATCCCTTCAGCGTGAAGACCCTCTGCTTCGCATCCACTTAACCTCATAAGCAAGTCACTAAACGTGAAATATTATCAAAAACCTCTTTAATATAAAAAGTAGAGTAAATGACTTGTTTAGAGTACATACTCTATTTCTACAATATAACTGCTCTGTAAATGCTTATTTTGCTTCTTTGTGCTCGCACAGCTTAAAATCAAGCATCCACCTTATATTTTGTGCAGGTTATGTCAAATAAAGTATGTGTGTAACAGCAAAAGTGGTTTCTTTGTGGCTCTCTCGAGTACCCTATGGGAATACTTTAGACACTCAAACTGCAGCTTAGTATTCAAAGGCCAAAGGAAGCAATGCGACATTCTGGCTCTCGCTCTCTCTCTCGCCACTAAACCTGACATGGGTATGAGGTGGTGGATGCACATGAGACCGGTGTGCTCCTTAACGCATATACCGTACAGACAAACTGTAACATCAGACACGCACTTTGCACGCTCTCACGCATATTTACACCGCAGCTGCACAGCACGATGTGCTAACAAGCCACACAGGGCTCCTGCTCACAATGGGTCACGATGGACCACATCAGAGGACAATTACTCAAGGATGATTGGTGCATCTGATGATGCAAATATTCAAACTTAGAAATGTACTTTCACAAGGTTGTACTCATATCATGTGAGAGAGAGAGAAAGAGAGAGAGAGAGAGATTTGGGAGAGTGCATGCATTTTTATTTTCCCAGAAACATTTGTCTGTGGCACTTTGTTTGTCTGTATTGCTACTGAACCAGAACACCACAGTGGATATGACTAATAGAGACATTAGGAGACATGCACTTAACCTCATACACACAAGTGTGTGCACAGGCACACACTTACATTATTATGGAGATTATATTAGATTATATTAGATTAGATTAGAGATGGAAATCAAAGCGGCAATAAATGTCTGGAACCAGAACAGATTGCCGTTTTATCCAGGTGTCTAATTTAAGACCTGGATTCTGATGACAAAATATGAGTCTCTCCAGTAAATCTCATAACATGCACACACATTTGTTTTGGATTACATTTATCTTGGACTCCACCGCAACTCACACACCCACACACTTTGTATAGACCTAGATATCTTAACAAAGTTTTTTGTTTATAACTTGTAATAGATGATTATAATAATTGGAACAGACTAAGCATAGCCCTAAAGATGAACCCTTTTTTTCCCAAACAGATACTCTATAAAAATGTTGTATGATGAACTACAGGCATTCTGATAAATTTATTTCGTTTTAAATAAAATAAATTGAGTGAATTATCACTTTAATTTCTCTACAGCTCCCAAACCGCACACGGACTGCCTGCTTCCTTCAAAATCAGAAATATTTTGTGAAATTGTACATATTACTCTTAATCTCTACATAAAATATTAATACAAGGGGCTGAGGGGCACAGATTTATTCCTTTAGATCTTTGTGGGCCATGGGATGCCAGTTTGGGAACCTCTGAATTAAGATAGGCTATTATATAGTGATTTTATGATTTACTCCTACGTACTGTTCAGTACAGGTCAGACCTGGCACAAAAATAAATAAAGTGAAGAAAATCAAATAAAACACAATGTGAGACATATAAAACATGAGAGGAATGGAAAAGAAAATGAAAAAAAAAAAACATGACAGCTTCTCATTCTGCCTGCCATGCAGGGCATCAGAATCCAGAAGCCCGGGGAATGAGAAGCACACATCAGGTGTCAAGTGATGGAAAGAGAGAGAGAGAGAGAGGCAAAGAAAGAGAATGAACAAGTAAGAAAAACATGACAAACATTTACTTGCAAGACGCAAGATCTGTCAAGTGTCATTCCGTCTCTCCGACCACTCGGTACCCCTCTGCTCTGTAACCCAAAGAGACAAACAAATCAAGTCCACATCGCAGGCTGAGCTGAATTACAACCACGTTTTAAAATGCTGCCGAAACCTCTCGTGGAAACGATGATATCATCCCATGTACCGTAATAGATTGTAGACCTACGAGAGTCTCTTATCTTAGATTCTTGATTAGCAATTAGCAATCCACAATTAGAAAACCATTTTAGGTTTGTCCAGGCGAATAGGATTTGTGACTGAAGCATATCCACCGGAGAAACGGAACGAGCGAGCTGTCTAATAGGATTAGCAGCATGTCATTAAACGAGTTGTCCCAGGCGGAGAAAGGAAGAATGAGACGAGAGAAGGACAGAGAGATTAGGCTTGTGAAAGTCAAAGCATCAGTGAACGTCTGGAAACAGACTGACTGGATATTTGGATATAGGTGTGTAAATTAAGTTTTGGATTGTGACAAGAAAACGTTGGCTTGCTCTAGGAAATGAGTAAACAAAGACACACGTCGAGGGTGAATTTGCCAAATTCGCATTCAGTGTTTTAGTGAAAATTCCCATGTTTTCAATCAGGTGTTCAATGTATGCCAATATACCTTTTTGCATTTGCTTTTGGAAAAAAATGTAACCCTAAGTTTACAAAAGCTTAAAGGAGTTGTTCACTTTCAAAATAAGTGTTCATGATATTTCACTCACCCCCATCCAAGTCATCCAAGATGTTTATGGTTTCTTTTCTTTAGTTGAAAAGAAATGAAGGTTTTTGATGAAAACATTCCAGGATTTTTCTCCATATAGTTGAGTTCAATGGCCTCCAAACGGTTGAGGGTCAAAATTACAGTTTCAGTGCAGCTTTAAACAATACCAGACGATGAAAAATGGTCTTATCTAGCGAAACGATCTGTCTAAACAGAAATGCTCGCCCTGCTCTGTTCTGTGATGAGCGTTCATGACGTAATAAGTAATAACGTTGAATCTTGCAAGTTCAACTTGTAAACACTGACTCGGTGCTTTCTCCTATGTCAAGCATGACCTTTTCAATGTGATTACGTATTTTGTGAAGTCATGAACGCGCATCGCAGAACAGAGCAAGGCGAGCATTTCTGTTTATAAAGCATATCATTTTTTTTTAAATGACTGATCATTTCACTAGAAATGACCCTTATTCGTTGTCTGGTATCGTTAAAAACCCTTTGAAGCTGCACTGAAACTGTAATTTTGACCTTCAACCGTTTGGAGTCCATTGAACTCCACTATATGGAGAAAAATCCTGGAAAGTTTTCATCAAAAACCTTAATTTCTTTTCGAATAAAGAAACAAAAACATAAACAATTACCTGCCACAATTAATGTTGAACTATTTAGGTAATATGATTTCAGAATTCTGTATAAAAGATGTTAAACCAAACAGCGATCGACCATTGACTTGCATTGGTTTACCCTAACCCAACTTTCTTTAAAATGTCTTTTGTGTTCTGCGAAACAAAGTAAGTCATAGAGGTTTGAAATAACAAGAGGGTGAGCAAATTATAACAGGATTTCAATTTTTGGGTGAATAATATGATATATCAGATATACCAACACAATCTCACAGGAATTCATAACTATTTCACAAGGTGGCCATAAAGTAATTTGTATCAATCTTTTTCATAAGTTTTAGGGAAATTAGCTTTTGTGCCAGTGACCTGAGCGGTCAGGTTGTTGGGGGGTTCAATACTGCTTCTTTTCTAATAATCGTACATTTTTCATACACAAAGACAGGACTACAAATAGTAGAAGTGACGTGTAGCGTTACTAAATGTAGGACAGGACAAACAACCAGGCAGACATAAGACAAAAATGCTGGGATAGGCTCCAGGCCTCCTGCGGAGGCCAAGTGGGTTTGGATAATGGATGGATGTTCATCTATATATTCTCCTGGTTTTGGCAGCAATCGTTTATCAAAAAAATGATCAAATGATGGAGAAGACCATTATAACTAGGCACCTCGCTGACAGTGAAAACGCTTCACTACGTAGTCGTGTTATCCACATGGCATGGTTCCGTCCTTGCAGCAGAGGAGTTCGAAGTCTCCTCACGCTTAAAATTTTCCTCGGATCTTTTCTTTTTCCTCTCAGCTTGAACTATTCTGAATTCAATTCATGAGAGTGGAAATACATTTTTGCTACCAATTGGATCAGCCAATTTTACTGCCTTCTTATCAGAATCTGCTGACTGTGGCATGCACGCGGAGAGCAGCAGAGTGACCTTCGCTGATTTAGAACCAGAACCGAGCGCACAAGCTTGTTTAAGTGAATGTTGTACGTCCTCAGTTCACTGGTAAAGGCAAGTGGAGCATGTACCCTAAAGCATTCTTTCACCTCATCTAAACTTCATTCACTCTGACACACACACACAGAGACTGCATACACAGCGACAACAGCAGCCAAACTATATCAATCGTGAAAGAGTAAAATGTGTGATCATTTTATGCTGTGGCATTACTATTTCTGCATACCAACATTAGAATTTTCAACACCTTAAACAAAAATGTAAAAAACCCGACAAACCCCATGACATCACAATTGTTGTTGTCTGGCTTTAAAATGTTGATGATGGTATTGACGACTAATCCTGCACTCAGTCAATTCATCCGATAAAATCGTCTCTAAATACTGTTTACTTCGACTTAAAATGTCTTTTTAAAAAAAACAGTGCAGAGCACTTCTAAATGTCCCACTTTAATTAATTGCTTTGAAAATTGAATGAGTGTAGTATTTTGTCCAGAAAAAAAGGTGTGTGCTTTGCTCTTGCTTGAATCTCTGGTGACAGCATCTCTACAAATAGCTATAATTACTGCAATGCGGTCTATTGTAATTGCCTGAGTACATTCACATATGCATGTGGAGTTTGTAGTTTGTATGAGGACTGGATAATAATATGGAAGGTGATCTGGTTGAACATGACCCTTTTGAAAAGTAGTGGTATATTTCTCATCATAAAATTAAGTAATTTGGTTTAAAGAAATTTTGTTTTGTTTTGTGAAATGCCTGAAATAAGATCTGTGGTTATCAAACGTTTTACATATTTTCATGCTTTATTCTATGACTTATAACACACTAATAGGTTGCTCAAAACTTTTACATGTATTTAAATTGATGGTTGCTAAGTAGTTGTTTAATACGACTTGAGACATTGTTAGGGATGTTAAATGTTATTATGCATAAAAAAAACATAACACAACATGGGAACAAATCTCTAAATGTGAATAAAGATTCATCCACAGAGTCGTCACTTATACGGGAAGTTTGAAATAATTGCAGAAAGCTTGATGCTGAGCGACTGTGTTGTTGTTTCTTTATAGCATAAGGTTAGCTTTTATTTCTAGGAATAGTATTTCGGCTTCAAAATGTATAAATGTGTTAATTTCTAAAGATAATATGTTTAGCTTATCACAGACCTTATTTTTGCCAATAATGCAAAAGCTTATAGAAAAATAATTTTGACTTTTTGTCGAGGGGATCAGTGTAACACTAAGTTTTGGTTCGCCTAAATACATCATCCATGCAGCATGCAATCACGCCAAGGGCGATCACATGCACTATCAAATAAAGTTATACAAATTCAGGAGAATAGTGAAGTTTACATTACAAATTCAACATAACTCAGGAATGATATCTTTGGGATCACTTTCGAAGTGATTTTTTCCATTCGGTTCATGAACGATAATCATGAAAACATTTAAATCAAATTATATTCGATTTTAAAGGACAGAAATGTAAATTTGCAGTGTGCAAGCTTCTCATATATAAAACTAGTAATACGTTACAATAAAGTTGTGTCAGGGTTCTGCCTCATCATGTCTTATATTTCTTGGTCTTGTGGCAGAACCAGGACGGGATCCCTTGTTTCTATTAGAGAGAGAGGGTTTTGGTCCTCTTTGTACGTCATACTCTCTCTCTGAGTCTCGTCTGTGTTTCCCGCCCTTTCGTCTCGTTATTGCCAGTTAATTAGTTACACCCCACACCTGTCCCCTATTGATTTTTCTCCCTATTTATCGCCTCGTGTTTCTTATCTTGTGCGGGTTCATTGCCTCCGTTTGTGTCATTGTGGTGAGTTCCTGTTCCTTTTAGTCTAGTCTAGTCTAGTCTAGTCTAGTCTAGTCTAGTCTAGTCTAGTCTAGTCTAGTCTAGTCTAGTTACTTGTACTCAGTTAAATGTTATCTTAAATCTTGTTAGATGTAGTTAGTCCTTGTTCCTGTGTTCCTTGTTTTGTTATGGTACCCCTTTTTGGGGGTTTGTTTTGTATTTATAGTTTATTAAAGTCTTGTTTAATCGCTTACCTCCTGTCTGCACTTGGGTCCTCTGTCCTTATCCTCACCACCCATGTTCCTGAAAAGTTGTATGTGTTAACAATTAGTTACTACATTAGCTTACAATGAACAATACTTACATTTAAGCATTTAGCAGACGCTTTTATCCAAAGCGACTTACATTGCAGTAACCTATACATTTTTTATACTTAACTACATGCAATCCCCTGGGATCGAACCCACAACCTTGCGTTGTTAACGCAATGCTCTTACCATTGAGCTACAGGAACGCTAACTTCTACAGCATTTATATATCTTCATGTACCAATATTTTTTTTTAAATCAACTATTGTGTCTGTTAACATCAGGTAATGCACCATGAACTAACATAAATAACTGTATTTACATCAACTTACATAAACAATTATTTATAGATGCTAAAAAAACATATTGCTTATTGTTAGTTCATGTTAGTAAATGCATTTACAAATGTAGACAGATACAATGTTGTTGTGAAGTGTTACCACAAAACTTTATATAATTATAATTACAGTTATATTATCATTATAAGTTGTTAGTGTGAACAGGGCTTTAGCCAGTCTTCAACTCAAAATAACCCCCTTTTCCCCATTTTATAAATAATGCATTGCTGACTGTACTTCATCCTTTATATAGTCTGTGTGTAAGAATATCCACTTGATTGCAAATATCTAAAATGTTGTAAAATGAGCAGTCCAGCCTTGACTACTTGAAGGCAGGAGTAAATTAAAATGGGCTTGTGGGAAACTGCGAAACAGTGAGTAACTGTGAAACTGCAGACTAAACGTGTCAGATCCAAAGGACATTTCTGTTACCTGGTGTACGTGAAAAGTCTGTACATGTCCTTGAGACCTTAGGCTGTTTCGCACTCCTAAATCACACTAACTGGCTCAGAAGAATCCAAACATTCAGAGAAATTCAGGCTGTGATGTTGAAAATGTAATTAGTGATCACAGTATTCTCCTTGACATCTAGGAGCTTGGATTAAAAAAGGTGCAAAGTCGGTTTTAGGAAATCATTTGAAAAGATCTCATATTAAATGCCACAAAGAGGAATGTTGTGAATATATTCACATCAAATTTGCACTGTAGCAGAAGACCAAGAATTTCAATATCAGCTATTATCCAAGAAATAACTCAGACACTATTTTCAATCTAGCTGCACGTTCTTTCAAATTATGTTTTTGTCAAAAATCATAATGCTCCAAAAATATCACACAATAATAACATTGATTATTAAGAGACCTTCCACTGACAAGGTCTGTTAATTGGAACGTAATGTGAAATGCTTTGGGTTTGTTTTTCCCACAAAGACTTGAAATTTTCTTTAATGTTAACTCATAAAGATCTGCAAAAACTGTGGTGCTGTATTACAAAAAATGTGGACTTAAAATGTGAACAGATTTTCACTTAAATCAGCATATTTACGTAAACTTCTGCACATCAGGGAGAGAGTTGGGACCAGAGAGTTTTCTCAAAGTCAGACATTACAAAACAGAAGCAGGGAAAACTACAAAGGTCTGTGGTGGAGATAACTGTGAACCACTGAATCATCCATGTTGTCAATTAGATGGAAGAGATGCTTGCTATAGTGACAGAGTTGAGCTAAGTGATGTCAGGAAAGACAACAAGCTTTTATTGAACCGCAACCAAGCCAGAGGCAGTCATCCTGGATGTTCGATTAGAGATGGAAGAGATGACAATAAAATCGTGCACCGTGCATTCATACAGTATTCTTTTTTTTAGATGTTGCTTGTCACATATCAGATGTGGTGTGCGACCCTTTTTAAACTAGCCACATATCCTGGAAGAAACACAAACACAAAGGTTTTCCAGACACTGATATTTATTTTAAAATACACAAGGTCTTCCAATAGAGGCCATTAGACATGGCCTTGCAAGACTCGACCTTCACGGTTATAGTTAGATGTAGTCAGCACTGTGTGTGCGTGTTTGTAATTAGTCCCTGTTTTGAAGGAAAAGTTCACCCTACACTGACCTGAACTGAACTTTATCCCAAAGTCTAAAGGAAGCTACTTGTGTATAAAAGTAACATAAGTCTGCAGATGCTTGGAAATCTATACACTAAAACACCAAAAAACCTCATTAAACTTTCTTTAGGTGTTTGTTGATGTCATTTTTGATTAATATGCATTCAAATCACAGCATCTCTTCTCACCTTTGCCTCTGTATCTTACTGCCTCTTGCATGTGAGCAATTTACCATAATGATATGGAATTACAGTAAGTTAGGTTACCAGACTACTAAAGCATACTCGGTAGCAATTCGTTTTTATTTCAGTATACCAAATTAGTGATTCTTCAAGGCATTTTTGTGATAAGACATTTTCAAGCATCTGGTTTTACAGTGTTTGAGATTGTGTAAAAAAGTTTAAAATTTAAACACTGGTCCAGCACTTACGATTTCAGTTCTTTTGTACATATATAATGACATTTTAAAGATATTTGTTTAAAATGTTGTTTCGGTTATATTTTGTTCAAACATTTGCATTCAGTTTTAAAAGCTGAAACAGGAAGTTCTTCTGGACCAGCGTATAGACCACTTCGCAAGATGTAAACAGTGGTTCAGCTGCACATCTATTTTAATTTTATTTTTACTTTAAAGGAGCCATACTTGGTTTTTAGAAGGATCTATTGACAGAAATGCAATATAATATACACAATTATTTCTTCAGAGATTTATAAAGACCGTATGTAATGACCCTTATGGGTCTAATAGCATAGAATAAATGTAACGGTGGCAAGCTAGTATAGAGCTGTGCAGTATGTAAACCTCACTCCTCTGCCTCAAGGACTCTCTAGCGACAGACGTTAAAGACTGAGTCTTTAGCCTCCTCGCTAGAGCGCCCGACTCCCATGCCGGACCGACCCGGTTCGAGGCCCGCTTAGAGCGGTGCGGAGCGTTCCGGTTACATAAGCTGTTTACATCTTCATACAGAGAGGCCCTACATACATTGAATTTGCCTCCATGTTTTGTACAGCAGCCCTTAACGGACAAATAACTCTACAACCAACTTTTTACATTCCCTCTCCCCTGCGGTATAGTGGCGAAACGGATCACGGATTATACGGATCGTACTCTACGTTTCGAAACGCGTGTGACCCGCGGAAAAAGTGTACGTTTTTTATTCATCATTGAGTACGAGAGTGAAACACGCTCTCTCAGTTACCAATATTCTTCAAAATATCTTCTTTTGTGTTCTGCAGACGAAAGTAAAAATTTTGTTTTAGAACAATTAAACACAGAGGAAAAATCCTTCCTCCCATCCTTCATGCATAAAATGGTTAAAGTCACTTGGCAAGAGAGACAATTATAACATGTCACTCTCTATATTTATACCAGTCTTATGGTGTCGAAATGTATGTACATTAGATTTCAAAGGGATTTAACCACTTTAAATGATCAACATACTGTAACAACTCGAGTAAAACCTTGAGTGAAAATAAAGATGAACTTCACATGCAGGAATTCTCATTATTTAGTATGCGCCCATTTTTGCTGTTGTTAAAATGACCAACCACTTGAGCCGGCAAACTCGCCCCGTAACCGATGAAATAACAACAACGAGCACAAACAACAATAATGAGGGGATTTAAATCATCAGAATGTGTTGAAGTGCACATCATCAGCATAATATCTCCATTAAACATTGAACTTAAGTAAAAACAGACACAGAACAGACGATGGCTAAACTCAGAAGCGTGGTTTTACCAGTACTGCTGATTAGACCAATTACAAATTAATTTGATGATTTGTCTGTTGTTGTGCGCTTCACAACAGTCATAGATGAAAAGTCGCATATGGAAATTATTTCAAATCAGTATCAACTGGGATATGTTTTTAGTATTTAAGGCCTGTTGAAAAATCTCTTGCTTAGAAAGATTGTGCATTTCCAAGACCAGCTTGGATGGAATTATGGTGTTGCAGAGAGAACCTAATGAGCATCATTTTGACATATGTGTCATACGTCTTCACATGTTCACACAACCTGTTTAGAACTAGGGTGAGGAAATCATACATAAGTCTGTTCGTGTAACATGCCAGCTGGATGGGCCTTAGTTGTCATTGTTGGTGCAGGCGATGTGAGCCATCAGCAGTCTGTGCAGGCATTTCATAATTGCAGAAATGTAAGCTACCGGGCAGTTATGCAAGCGTGAACTTTGGCTTGACGTGATTGAAAAACGAATGGTTTGAAGACGGGGAGTTTACGCAAAGGAAGATGAGAAATTAGAAATGTTACTCAAATAGATGGCAAATGGTGAGGCTTTGTGACAGCAGCTCTAGAAATTGAATCTCTGATATTATGGATCACTTTACTAGAAAAATACAATGTATGTTAGTCAATTTAAATGGATTTCAAGGTTAGTTATTGTAGCGTTAGTTCTTCTCATAATCCTGCATTACAGTAAAGTAATATTTAACTAGAAATTGTATCTGGTGTCATTTTAAAATATGATTGCCAAATGCCTATTTCCGTATAATCTCATACAAAGGGATGGTTCACCCAAAAATGAAAATTTGTTTATCATTTGCTCATCCTCATGTTATTGAAAACTTGTACGAATTTCTTTCTTCTGCAGAACACAGAAGAAGATATTTTGAAGAATGTTGTTAACCAAACAACATTGGCCCCATTGAGTTCCGTTGTACGGACACGAAACCATTGAGAATTTTTTAAAATCTCTTCTTTTGTGTTCCACAGAAGAAAGAGTTATAAACACGTTTTAAACAACATGAGCGTGGATAAAATACGATTTTTATTTTTGAGTGAATAATCCCTTTAAGGATTTTGAGCAATGTTTGAATTTACACATAATGTTAATGTTGATCTTTCATTAGACATGTTATTTGGTTTCATCGGCTGATGTGATTTTTGGTGCATCTCTGGCATCACTAGTGAATAGTAACAGTATGTGTAAATTCTATCCTTACTGAAAATATGTTCATCCTTAAAGGGATAGTTCACTCAATTTTTTTTATGGTTTAAAAACAGCCAATGATCAGGGCAATATGTCCTGTCAATTAAAAGAGGACAGGAAAATGCTATGAATTTGCCCTCTGTGTATGGGAAAATGTTAAAAAACATCACCAGTTTAATGTTTAATATTTAATATTAATAGTCATTATATGAATTAATATCATTAAAAAATTTAAGAAACATTAATTTAATCTTCAGATTTTCTTAATACAACTCAATATAACCACATACTATGAGTATCAGTATATTATATATAATATCACTCTGAAAAATATAAACAGTACATATAAATACTGTTTAACAGGTATAAGCAGTATTACTTAAGCCAACACTATATTATGGTCTGTTTGTTGTGCACTGCCAAAGATTTCACAAGTTGATTTCAGCTTGCATCTAAAAGTGTTAAAGCTTCTGCACTGGGTTTTGTTTTCTGTCATTGCATCTAAAATCCCTTGTTTCTCTCTCCTGTTCACTCTGCCTCCCCCGTCCTTCTCTCTCTCTCCTCACGTCTTGTCTCATATGACTCAGCGTAATCCCTCGGCACAACATGAGAGCAGATACTCTGAAAGCAGTCCAGGACCGTGATAAAAGGTTTTATAAGAAAAGTTTCTCGACTTGAACGTGTCTCTGTGAAAGGACTCCCAAAGACGACGTACTAAAAATAACGTTTTTTCCCCCTACTGAACTTTCCCTGCTACCCAGATTACCGATGCTATTTGAGTGGATTGAAACTCGATGCATGAAAAATGCAAGATACACTTCCTGGTTTTAAATCGGAGGAACCCACTGAGCCGTTCTAAGGGTTCTCATTAAGGTATCGTTAGGGAAATTTGTTGGAATTCAAGCAAGATCCACAGTCCACCAGAATAAGAGTTTTGCCATGGCATAATTGAGCAGTTTGTGCCCATCTGGGAACGGCAGGACATCCATGGAATTAAATGGAATTAGGCTGGAATCCCTGAGGAGTGCTACAGTTATAGAAGCTGAAGGGGTCCCTCTCCTCCACACTTCATTTAACTCATGATCCACTGCTCAGACAGAGAGAAAGAGAGAGCGTGCGATACGTTTACTACATGTACTGTACAGAAACTCACTTTCAGTTTATTTCCTCTATTACTCTGTGTAAAGGTGCTGTGACTTTATAAAGAGTGACAGTGTATGCAGAGGGAATTAGCATGCTCGCGATGCAGCTTTGGCAAAGCAAACTGACATCTTCACCTCATGTTGAAGACTGTTTCTAATCTTGGCTTCATTTATGTCGTGCCAGGTTTAAAATTTTCCCTTTCAAAATGACTCATCCTGTCCGGGCAAAGCTAGCTATGTTTAAGAAATTATCATGAGGTGAGCTTTATACCGCAGGGTGCAAAATCTGCTCATTTTAACCTGGGCATACACATAGTATTTTGTTTCTAGATCTGAAAAATAATACCAACTTCATAATATGAAATGAACAAAGAATGATTGTGGACGAATCAATGCAAATGTTAACCTTTCACCATACACAAATTATTTCAACCCATCATTGGGTCAACAATGAACAAACCCAAATGCTGGGTTATAAATTCATCAATATAATGGGTTGTTTTACACCATAATGAACTAAAGGGTTATTGAAAACTTTGGAACCTGCTGCCGGGGAATATTAGATCGTCTATGTCTATAGTTTTAAATACTTGTTAAAAAAGTATTTATTAACTCAAGCTTTTGAGGTTGAGATTGAAATTGGATATGTATTGGTTACAGTATACAGTATATATTGGATGTGTAGTAGAGACATGTTGAATGTGTATGTTTGATGTGAATTTTTATATATCTCTATTTTATCCTTGTACAGCATATTGGACTGCAACAGTTGTATAAAATGGTGCTTTATAAATACACAAACAAATAACAAACTTAATGATGGGTTGTTTTAACCCAAGACATATTCTGGGTTAATTTAACCGAACTGTTGGATTTGTCCATAAATTACTCTGTAATAAGTTGAAACAACAGTGTAAAATGAAAAAAATACATTTTTACAAAAGGTTTTCTCAATACTGATAGGTCAGATGTAAATATTTGGTGGTTTAAATACCCATGTGAAGTCTCTCAAGAAGTTCAACAATTGTTTTTGTTTTTAAAGCATAGTAGTACCAGGTAGTTTGTCAGATCCACAACAGAATTGTCACATCAATAACACTCCATATTCCTTATAAATGTGCACATGAAAAATAAAATATACTGTACTGTAGTAACTATTTTATGTTTCATAAAGAGCCATCCCTTCTCTATTTGTTGTGTGTTATTGCTTCTGGTTTGCACATTTTATTATGTACAATATCCGTATATCAGGTATCCTTCATATTTCAAGTTTTGACTGAAAATGTATCCATGACACTGGAATTGCCCTTCTGTATACTTTGTAAGAAATATTCAAGATTCCTACAGCATTTCTATGACACTAAATAGTAAAACCTCTCTTAAAATCTCAATGTCATTGCATTCACAGTCACGACGCAAATAATATGATGCAAATAAAAGACTTGCGTCGGTATGTCTAGAATAACCAAGAGACAGCCTCTGCCACTGTAGACAAGTGCGTATGACCTTCCTTCGCCGTCTGAAATTGACTTTTCAGTGAGCGTTTCATACTCTTTGCAGCATCAAAGAGCAACTTGTGAGTTGAACCGTGTGGATGCGGCAATTTCAGCCGAACAACAACTTGACGACGAAAAAAAAGGAAAGTTAAACATGCAGCAGACGTGGCCTCTACACGGATTGAAGCTTAATGTCAGCGTTTCTGAAATTACAGACATGGCTTTTCATCATGAAGAACAACCTCAGCCAACTGCAATTTCAGATAAATAATAGCCTGTGAACTCATTTGAAAACATGAGCCGTAACTTTATCTTTGCGGGTAATGACAACGTAAGCTAGCTCGCTATGGCGCTAGCGACGCCATTACGGCTGCAGAGTCGCGGGAAAAGTATTATCCTCGGCTTTAACATCAAGTCAAGTGGCCGCATAACCATTGTGAACAGCGTTTTATTGACACAATTGGAATCACAGGATCAAATTTGGCTTCTAGCTGAAACAGTCAACGTGACAATAAAAGCTGATGGCAATAATGAGAATGATCTCAATCAGAGGTGATTATTGGATGTGAAATTGTTGCTGAACTATTGGATCACACTGCAGGGGGAATGAGAAGTAGATAGTGTGAACAATTTGCTGATAGAAGAAATCTTTAAAAGCACATTTGGCATATTACATAGGGAAAAGGAAACATTTTTGACTCTTATTCATTGGAGGCGCTATGGATTTGGTTTGGACTGCGATGACTGTTCAATAAAGTATTATATAGACAGTTTCATCGGACGCAGGGGCCTTGCCCAAGGTTAACTTCTGGTCTGTGTTTGGTTATAATTTAATTTGATCATGTTTGTAATATGCAGAGTTTTTTCTTGTGCATGTTACCATTTCAAGACTCTTCGTAAATAATGAGCTGTTATTCACATTATAACAACCCAGTACAAATCCACCATGTGACCTACAGCAGGTCATTTGCAATTGATAACGCACTTTAAAAACACAATAGGCTGTGATTCCTGACGCCAAAACGGATCCCAGCTGAAGTCTAACCCCAGATACAAATCCCAGCAATGAGACATGGTGAGCATATCCACCTCCACGCTCCCATGAAGATGTTTATCACCGCTGTACATAGAAGATAGCTTGTTTCTTAAATGGAAACCTGATTGTCTATTCAATTTTTCATTTATTTTCCCATCTGCAAATGAAAACGCGGCGAGCATCGTCATTCGAAAGTAATTAAATGCATTGGCAGAATTTACACTTCTCCGTAATGTCTCCCTTCCTGATGAAACTTAAAAGCCGTTTCACACGCTCCCACGTCAGTAAACGTTCAGTAAACGCACCCCTGCAGGTATGAAACTGCTTTACAAGTATCATGTCGTGTTTTCTTTCTCCTCTTCTACTTCCTATGTATCTTCTTCAAAAAAAACGTGCTACTAAGCTGAAAGAATCACAGCGTGAGCGGGTGTTACGATGCGAGCATCCAACAAACTGAATTGACTTGTTTAACTCGGCAAGGGAGAACAACAGACGTACAGTATATACAGTATACTGTATAAATACAGCAAAATACAGACAAGGGCGGGGCATGTTGTCACATTTCATATTCTACAGAATACATTTTGAGAAATATCTATACAATAAAAACCAATGGGGTCACCAACGTTCTTCCTCTGTGTTCCGCAGAAGAAAGTAACCCTCCAAAGGTTTGGAATGACAGAAGGGTAATGAGAGAAGTAAATAGTCAAAGAATAAAATTTTCGGGTTGCATTATTCCTTTAAAGGTACAGTGTATGAAATGTAGCAGCAAATTGCAGTGAGGTTGTGAATTGCAACCAACGTCTCACTCCACTCCACCCTTTCAAAGCACTACGGTGGCTGAAACAGGACTAAAATGTCACATTTTCGCTTCTTTACCGGAGGAAATAATGTTTTAACAAAACGTGTTCTGTAGAGCAGTTTGTCCGTTTAGGGCTTCTGTAGAAACAACTTGGTGAATTCTATGTAAGCGGACCCAGAGTGTATGTAGATAGGAATAGCTTATTCTAAGGAAATGAAAACATAACGCCCCATTATGTAAGGTCTTTATACACCTGTGAAGACTGTATATATCATATTACAATTCTGGTAATAGATCCTCGAAAAAATTACACATTGTAACCTTTAACACAATGTCTCCACAACAAATATTATACCAAGTAGCAAAAAAAAAAGAAAAATGCTGGAATTGCTGCATTATTCAGTATGGGTCAGGTGACTACATTTATCATGCCAACTGCAAATTACTGACGAAGTTGGAAATATGAGAACCAACCTGGCAACCAGAGAGATTCCTAGAATAGACTACACATTTATATTTCCCTGCAGAACAATCTGAATCAAAATCAGTACAGCTATAATACACAACTATATCTTTGTGTCCAAAATCACACCGCTTTCTTTTTTCTCACCTCAAAACTTCACACACATTCTCGCACGTGTAGGCCACCCGCTGGAAATCTTGCGTGTGGTGATATCTGCTTTTTTATTCATTTGGTGTCACGTTAAGTGCCCATTTATCACAGATCTCACTGTGTGCGGGCCAATCATGATCTAATCCATCAAACCAACAGCACTTATTACGATTCTATAAGTCAGTGCATTAATGTGAAAATATCCTTTACTGAATATATTGCATTGTCTGTTTAGAAGGAAATAGATAGGACTGCTATGGTATCTCTCTCTCTCTCTCTCTCTCTCTAGAACAATTAATGAATATGAAGGTCTTTAACAGAGACAGACCACTTGAGTTTTAATAATTTCAAGATAACGCATTACTCATTCATCACCGATTTCAAGCTTTCTCAGATGAAATAAACATCCTTATTATCACGTTATATTGCAGTCCTTGTCCTCTGTTAAGTCATAAAATATCTCACTGGCTCGAGGCCTTTGGATTTTCTTTAAGAAATATCCTTTGTTTGGTAATGTTTAAAGTCATTCCTCTGCTTCTTTACCATTTTGTTTTTTCTCAAATCATTCATACATTTTTGTCAGCAGTGTCAATTCATAGCATATTTTGTTTTCGTTGACTGTTCATGCCACAGAAAGTGAGATAGATGGCTTGACTTCTGTTTTAAATCAGAATATATGAGCTGTTTCTGAATGCGCGGTCGTTTTTTAAGAACAGCAAATCTGTATCCTATTGTCACGAAGAGAGTTCCTAATAGTTGACACCATTACAGAGTGCCCATGGCAACCCGACCAAATAACAAAAAGATTGAAAAACAAAACTGAAAAATGCCTTAGCGATATACGCTCTCCATTAGCATAATTTTAACATGAATGACTAGCCGACTGGAGAAATACGCATAAGAAAGGCTAAGAAGAATTGCCTTTTTCCTTCTGAAGGGAAATTAAAGATACAAATGTAGAAATGGGTGGATAAGTCGCCGAATATATTTCATATTAACGGAAAGCTCACACATTACCTAAACAAGCTTTATTTTCGTTCTGCTCACGACTCTTGGAGATATGCAAACGAGGAGGAGCTTGTCAATTAAAAGGCCTTTTGAATCGCCGAAGCACAAATAATGCGGAACGGCACACGCAGCATTTCCATACCCACAATACAGACCAAAACATAAAACTGAAATAAACAGAACACATATGAGTGAGTAAGGGAGAGAGAGAGTGTGGAGAGGAAAAGTAATGAGGGATGAGTCAGGGAGAAAGCGAAATGCGGATTAGTGGAGATTTTTAATGAAGGGTTTATGCAGGCCCAGTTAAGGCTTATTAACAGGCATGGAAACACACAGGCATACTCTGACACAAACACATGAACACAGTTCGATGCTCCTCTTTTTCCACACAAACGGAGTTAGGTCTAGTTACAAATTGCTTACGGGACAGTATGCAAGTATGAAATTATTACCTAATTGAATGCACACATGAAAGGCTCTTAGTTACTGTATTTACAGTACAGACCAGGAAAAAGCAAACCATTGGTTCATCTTCAATACATAAAAATTGTGCATTATATACAGTAGTGTAAACAATACTTGACATCTGCAATAGGCTGAAACAAGTATTATCTTTGAAAGAGTATTGTGTGGATTATTTTGTTCTTCCTTATACAGCTCGCAAACGTTTGTTGTTGTCTTACTATGTTTAATTCACATTTTTTATGAAAAATAATGGTTCACTTGTCAGTGTGTAGGTATGCGTGTGTGTAAATGTACATGTGCAGAACCACTCAAACCACCCCCTGTCTTTTGTTCTTTTCTGCTCTCCAGTCCTTATGAAAAAGCAACAAAGCAGTCTTCCTATTCACAGACAGTTGCAGAACAAAATATGTGATCATCAACATATTATATTTCTAATGCATTATTAGGCGTGTGTTTGCTTTAGCAGGGATATGCTAAACCATGTGCTAAAGGATAAAAAAACAAATGTTGGCATTTTAGTCACAATCCTGACCATTAAAGGAACATTTCACCCAAAAATGAATTTTTTGTCAACATTTACTCACCCTCAACTTGTTCCAAATGTGTATACATGTCTTTTTTTCGGATGAACACAGAGATTGATATTTGGAAGAATGCTTGTAACCAAACAGTTTGGGATATTCTTTAAAATATCTGTTCAACAGAAAAAAATTATAAAGCAATTTTTCACCTCTTGGCATCTATAATTTTTTCTGTTGAACAGATATTTTAAAGAATGTAGAAAAGCAAAGTTCTGGGGAACTTCTGACAATCATTGTCATTTATTCCTACTATGGTTGTCAATGTTGGCCAATAACTGTTTGGTTACAAGCATTCTTCCAAATATCTTTCTCTGTGATCATCAGAACAAATACATTTATATAGATTTGGAAGTAAATGATGACAGAATTTTTTTAAACAAACAAATACTGTCTATGCAGCATAAACATCCTGAGCTCCCTGGATGTTTTATTTTTGTTTTGCAATGTTTTGAAGCTCATGTGCACTGACATCATCCTTGTGCAGAACTCACATGCACTTTGGTCAAAAATAAAAAATTGAATAAAGCGAATAAATGCCTGTATAATACTTTAACCAAAGTACTCCACATATTTACATTGTGAGCATAATCTAACTAATATTCTGTACACAAGATCTACGTGAATCTTAACCCCATTATATAACATAGCGATTTTTATTCATTCTCAAAGTGTCTTTTTAATTTACGATCCAGTCAAATCTGTTACACTGAACGATTGCGATCGTAAACAACCTTCGGCTTGGCATCTGGCGTGTTGAAGGCGGTACAAGACTCTGAAAGACTTTCATGATGAAAGAATGTTGTGATGTTGGCAGGTGAGAGCCAAGAACTACTGAGAGCCGGATGAGAAGATGTGTCCATGAGATCATATGGTGTGATGAAATATTTCAAAACAAAAAAAAACATCTTACTCTGCTTCAACATTTCCTGCAGAAAGAATTGTTTCCAGTGGACACATCAGGCTGTGTCAGGCCTTGATCTTGTTCCGGGAGATCTACCTTCCAGAAAAGTTTGGTTCCAACCACACTGCCTGTCAAACTAAGACTGTTTTTATGCTCGTAACGTATTGTTTATTAGGACTGGATCTATATTCTGCAACAAGGAACAGAATTGAGATGATGAGGATGGATGTGGTTCCCAAAGGGACATCAAAGGCAGACATGATAAACATGGACATGCTGAGTATGCGGGAGCACGTGCGCATGGATAGACAGGCTGTTGGGATGCTGATGGGCAGGTGGGTGTCAGTGTTCATTTTTGCAGCGTTTAATGAGCTGCGCCGTTTGAGCGTAAGTGATTAATGACGTTATGTCCCCGGAACCGAATCGAGGGAACGGCACGTCGTAGAAGAGGTGAAACAGCTGTCCGATTGAGTGTGACATATGAGTTTGCTCTGGTGCATTTACGGAGGACAGGATAGCAATTGAGCAATCGAGCTACTGCATTATAATCATTCATTATCTTTACGATTATGGCCAATTTCTGCATCCAGGAATCGTCGGAATAACAGGCTGGCGCAAAGGCGCTACTATAGGGTAAACAAGAAGTGGCCGTTAGGTACAAAGGAACTACAGGACAGGCTTCAAGAAACAGACAGCAAAGGAGGAACAGGGACTAAGCACAAAAAAATGTTAAAGAATTATCTTAGGGTGGACGTAGCAACGTTGGGGGTCTAAGACAGAAACCACATCGTTGGCTTTTGCAGCTGCAACATCTGCTCACCCTTGTGTTTTTCAAAAAACAGGATCCCCGATGTTCTACAAAAAAAAGGCGGAGTGAGGACTGGGGTTAACACGCTCTAAAAGCCACAACATATAGTTTAACACTATAGGAAGGTTGCAGCAAAGTCAAATTTATTTGCATTTCACAGTATATATCGCTTAACCATTTCACGCATAGAGGTCACTACAGTAGACAGCAATCCGATTTTTTTGTTATTTTTTCAAGTTTTGATGGCATAGTTTGACATCAACCGCTACAGGAGACATCAGTGCCGCATCCTAGATGGTTTCAACTTAACAACATAAACAAACGTTACTACGCATGTGCACTTTTGTGACCCCAACTGAATTTACACTTTCACAAACAATACAGTGCCTGTAGATTATTTCTGATAACAATCAAAAGAAACCGAGAAGAACCGTTACTTGGCTACTCTTGTCTCTCAAATGTTTTATTTAGACTCAGATACCAAGCTCAACTGCTAGATGTCAATGTACCGTACAGTTTGTTTAAATGCGACCGAACTAAAGGACCCATTCAACAAATTGTTTATTCAATACAACGAAAATACTACAAAATTTAACAAATCGGTTTATTTTATACAATTATTAAAGAGTAAATAATAATAAAAATGAATATTAACATAAATTAAACATAAAATGTAATTAATTCTATTATTAGAAGTTATCTGGGTGTCGGTTGAGAGCATGTCCGATGAAACGTTCTGTATAATGTCACCTCTTCAGATGTTCAATTAAGTGGAAATATAATTGTAAAACTGAAAAAGATGTGACCCTGGACCACAAAACCAGTCAAAAGGGTCAATTTTTCAAAATAAAATATGTATAGATATTGTATGGTTTGTTATGATACGACAATATTTGGTCAACATACAATTATTTGAAAATAATTGAGTGCAAACAAATCAAAAAATTTAGAAAATCACATGTGTGTCACAACTGTTCTATCAGTTGCTAATAAGAAACAGGTTTGTTTTGACACTTTCATTTGGCTTAGCGCTGTTATGATATTGTGGAGAGTATATGAACCTGAAAGCTGAAATTTCGAGTGGGTAATTCCCAAAGCAGGCAGCACTGAGTGATGTTTGTCGCAGTGTTTCTGGCCATTTTTGTTCACAATTTTGCTGCATCCACTCACAAATATAAAGTGTTGATAAATTTATGTTATATTATAATATCTTTATGGAACATATTTTTTACTTAGTATCCTAATGACTTTTTGCATAAAATATAAAATGCTTCTGACCCATACAATGTATTATTAGATATTGCTACAAATATTTCAACTAATGTCTGGTTTTGTGGTCCTGGCAACAATGTTCGGAGATGTAAACTGCTCTTTCCTACTGACGAACTACAGCAAAAGATATAAATAACTGTTTTTTTTAAAACCCCAAAATGGGAGGAAAAATAGTGAAAACTGCATTCAGATTCTTTGGGCGAGTTTACACCATTATCTGACTCCTTTGCTTAATTCCTTTAGTGAAAAAGGAGTTAAAACTATGCAGTCTGCTATGATGCACCAGTCCTACAGCTCAGAGGAGAACAATCAAAAAATGGACATATTCAAACTGACATGAGGACGAGTAGATGACAGGCCTTCAATAATTTGGATAGCTCTTTTCTTCAGAGATAATGTATGAGAATCAACAATGAATTAATCAAATCTTCAGTGTGTATTAGCAATTGGTCCAAGCGTTTGTGAATGATATAACTGACATGATAATGACCTTAAAAATTCAGGCGTTGCGCTCCAGTACCAAAAAAAATTAGTATACTTTATTAAACCTCCTCATGATGAGGAGAAAGAAATTAAAGAACAAGATGAGAGCAGTGCGATAAATGTCCAGTGGTAATTATTCGGACCACTGCAAGCCTACTATAGGTCACGGCCTTGCTATATCTGCCCCTTCAAATTCCCTCGAACTGGACCTCGAATAATTAGAATAATGATAAGGAAGAAAACCACGAGAGGAATCAGATCAAAAGAAAAAAGATGGGTCAGGCCAGGATAATATTGGTCTTTTTATTGCTTAGCCTTTTCATTTTGTGATGTTACGTTTCTCATTTGTAAAATGTTTGGACGAAGGTAACACATTCTAGGCCATCATTATGTGTGTTTCCACCCCGCAGGAGGTATTTCTGAGATCAAATTATGGCATTATCATGTGAGGGAGCAATGTGTTGGTAATTAGGGAGAAAACTCTCTCTGAATTCGTGGACTATATGATAATTACTCTCGCATGCTGATGACACCAGGCTTCTCTTAATTAAGCCATGCTAGAAATCATGTCTTTACTGACTATTTTAAGACACCAAATACCGCAGCCACCAAATGAAACTTTAATACTTCTGACATTTGCGAAGTTCGCATTTGCTCACACATGCCCACACATTCTTACCTGCTGTGAGCGGTTCAATCTCTCTCTCTCTCTTTAGCAGAAGAAACAAGTTACAACACAAACATTTTAAATGTATTTTTGTCTGTTTCTCTCAACAGGCATATGCATATTGAACTACAACTGTGCTGGCCCCTTTGTGAACCGTGACAGAACCAGTTTCGGATGTTTAGAAAACTTAAAATGCCCATGAAAACATAAAATGTTTTTTTCTTTAAGTATGAATATGTTAGCCTTAAGGATATGCAGTGGTGGAAAGTAACGAATTACAAATACTCAAATTACTGTAATTGAGTAGTTTTTTTCAGGAATTGTAATTTTTTTAAGTATTTTAAAAACAGTGTACTTTTACATGAGTACATTTTTAGTGCTGTATCGGTACTTCTACTTCGCTATTTTCCCTCAAATTGTCATCACTCCTCTATATGTTTAATTTTCATGTGATTGGCTAAGGAGAATAATCAATCCCGTCACGTGACCCCGTCCACCCGAATAGAAAACTTGTGTCACACAGATTTCAAGACATCTGCTGCCAATTTCGTTTAATTTACATTTACATTTATGCATTTGGCAGACGCTTTTATCCAAAGCGACTTACATTGCATTATTCTATACATTTATACATAGGTATGTGCAATCCCCTGGGATCGAACCCACAACCTTGCTTTGTTAACGCAATGCTCTTTCCACTGAGCTACCTAATACTTTATTTTAAAGTATTATTACTGGTATATAAATCATTCAATGGCCTAGGACCTCAATACATTGCAGAGATGCTCAATGAATATAAACCCAACAGATCACTCAGATCACTAGGATCATATCAGCTAGAAATACCAAGGGTTCACTCAAAGCATGGCGAATCTGCTTTTAGCTATTATGCCAGCCGCAGCTGGAACCAGCTTCCAGAGGAGATCAGATGTGCTCCTACAATAGTCACTTTCAAATCCAGACTCAAAACGCATCTGTTTAGCTATGCATTTAATGAATGAGCACTGTGCCAATGTTCGTCCGACTGTCTGTACTGTACTGTATTCTATTTTTATAAACTGTTTTAATTACTCTTATTTCTTTTTATTATTTTAATTTCTTCTATGTAAAGCACTTTGAATTGCCACTGTGTATGAAATGTGCTATATAAATAAAATTGCCTTGCCTTGCCTTGCCTTATCTAAGCTAATCATGGAGGAGGACGAACGTGTCCATTTATAATGTTGTAAATATCGTTCCGTTTCTTGAACTGTTCTATCGATTCGCTTAAATAAGACGTCATTACATTGAATGAAACCGCAGGGATTACTTATTTATTTGACCTGTATTTTTTACTTTTAAAGATATGAAACATGAAAAACCACGGACCACAACTCCAGGTAAAAATCTTTATTCTTCTACCTAAGAAATAATGTCACATACATCTTGGATGGCTTGAGGTTGAGTAATTGATCAGCCAGCTCCCCTACAGATACGACTGTTAATGCTAATCCAATGCAATTTAGGTTACAAATGTTTAGCTTTTTTTGCATGCAGTATTTGGGGCTTTTATTTATACATTCATGCATTGTGGGGCCAAGTACATGTACACATGATTGAACAGTGTTGGAAGTGCATAAATGGTTTTAACTGGAAAACTGAGCTCATGATAGACACAGAGACAGAACAACACATTGAATGGTTATTTTGTCCTAGTTGTATCCAGTTATAAGCTTTAGCAGTAAGACAAAGATGTGTTTTGTTATGAGTAGCTATTTTCTATATAAATTTCCAAATTTGATTTTTAATAAGTATCCTTAATTCATTAAATAACACCATGTAAAAAGTAACGAGTATCTAGTACTTTTTTAACATCAGTACTTTTACTTGTAACTGAGTAGAATTTCAGCAATGTAAGAATTTCCAGTACTCATTCCACCACTGAGGATATGTAATGACAATTTTCATTTAGAAGGTAATCATTTAAAACTCTGCCCAACACAGATCAACATCAACAGGTAACAACATTTTGTTTCATTGGAAATTATCTCAATGTATCGAACAGAGCTGCGCATTTCATGCCACGTCAGTAGTTCTTTAAAGTCACAATGAAATCAACATGATTCTTCTTCTTTTTTAATGCAGTTTATTTTATATTTGCTTATAATCTACAGTAACATTGTGGGGCAGACCTGGACCGGATCATATTGGTTCCAGCGTTGTACCAATTAACGTTCCAGTGACATCACTTTGTGATTCTCACATTCGTCAGGACGACATAACATTGGACGTTGTTGGAATGTGATAGCATAGGTATATAAGGTATACAGTATATCATATATGCAAAGAAATAACATAGATAAACTGTTAATTATGTCAGTCAGTGAGGTAAAACAAAATAAGAGTTAACGTTTAAGTGATGTGAGCATGCGGCTCATTGCAGGACTGTTTCAGAACATACTGTGCACATGTCGGATGCACGCACTTTTAACAGATTTTACTCTGATAATAAATTTCCCATATAACATAATTGTAAGTGTATAAATATAAATGAACAGATATAAATGTGTACCGGTGTTCAGGTTATCTAGAGACCCGTATACCATGCATACAACGTTCCACGTGGGACAAATTCACGACATTATTTGAGGACATGGCCACAGTTTTTCTGAGACTTTTCTAAGACGTCCTCAAAACGTGGTCTGAAAGTAGTCTGTAGAACAGACTAAAATATATTTTTTCCCGTTTCTGTTGCCCTACAGTTTGAACAAAGCTCTTCTCTAAATTTTTGCTTCACAAGAATGCAACTGACCTAGCAAAAGCAGGTCCCAGATAGCCACACCTATGAATTTCATTAGCTTGTAATACCATTATGAATCGCAGGAAATTGTTTTATAATGTACGCCAGTACACACATACACAGACGTGACCCCTGGTTGTTGTTTACTGATGTTATTAAGTGTGGCCGTATCCCAAATCACCCCCTTATTCACTATACCTACATGTGCTAATTTACCCACATACACTTTATACAGTGAAGGAACGTACTGTAAGTGAGCAAATTCAGACACTTGAGTGCGCCAGAAGAGCTGTCACATCTTGTTTTGAGGTGCATCTTGGGTATTCTCTAGCTGCTGACTATGCATCATTTGTAAACGTGTTATTCTGGTGCATTAAGTGTTCCTGTTCCTCATCTGGTAGAGCATTGCGGTAGCAATGAAAATGTCTTGGGAAACACATAACACACAAACAAGTCACCTTAGATAAAGTGTCTTGCCAAATGCGTACATGTCAAATGCACAATGGGATTGAATGAGTGCACTCGATATAACCACTATGGTTTCAGACACCACTATAAAATGGCAGTCTTCTTAGTGCAGTATAGGTAGGCCATTTTGAGCCTAGCTGAAATGGCCTTGTTCGGAGTAAATGTGAGTCTAGATAAAAACAAAAATCAGCATTTTGAGAACATCCTTCCATCAGTTTACTTTCAGTACTCGAACTGTTGAAGCCAGAATTTAGAACTGCAGCATATGTAAGGTTGTTGGAGGCTGTGAATCCAGAGAGAAAATCAAATTATAAACTCTCGATGCCAAGACTCTTGCACCAGCCGAGATCAACCGGGTCTCCACCCGTGTGATCTCCTACCTTCAAAGCTCGTCTGTGATTCAGGGAGGCAGCTTTGGGCTGTGTTGACAATTCCAGATCCGCGTTTTAACCTCTTTGACAATCACTGGCGTAAGCCATACTGCACATCAAACCACATAATACAACACAATTAAGTGCTGTTCACAGAAGCAGTCGGAATGGAGCTACAGTAAGTGATACACAAAAGATGCACAGAGATGCTTCATGAATTAGATAAAATTCAAGAAAATTTATTGCTTGAGCTTTCTACAAAACAACTCATTAAAGTTAATTAACCTCGGATGATTACAGCACAGAAGAGACAAGAGGCAAACCAGATTCATAAAAATCAATAGTTCATCATTATTGAATGATCTAAATTCCAGGGTATATTAATACACACATTTCTGCAGATTATGTTAAAATGCTTGGTAAAAGTCAATAGCTATAAAAGGTCTGCAAATGTGCTTCTATGAAAAGACAGCCCATGTATTTATCAGGCCAAATTTAGCTCCGTATGTGCTGCATGAGGAACTCCGTGGCACAATAAAAGCAGACAGAGTGGTTTGTGGGTTAGAAGGGTGATGGCTCAGATTTCTTTTATGAAACACTATTCATTTAAATACTTTTGTTCTGTTATTGCCATTTAATCTCATGAACAAGGGAGCTTGAGGCTAAAAGCTGAAGGAAATGCAATGAAAATACTTTATTTTTATTGAAACTCAATGAAGGGACATGATGTAAACACTTCTAAGAAATCAATCTGATTAAAATGAATGTTCACAGTTTCAACTCTCAAAAACGTCAACTTGATAACATCAATTCAAAAGTTTTAAAAGGTTAAAATACACTTTAATTTGAATTATTTAAAACAATCTAGTTGAATTTCGTAAAACTAAAAAGAAATTGAAATTGGTTAAATTATTTTAATGAGTTAAAGTTATGGGAAAATATATTTGGCTCCCTGGGAACATCATATTTTATATTGTATGCAGAGGGAAAATATGTCGTCATTTAAGTATCAGTCATAGTGATAAATGTACTGTTGGCTTTTTAATCCTATGGGCCTAGCCAGCACAAACTGTAATACTTTCATTGTGAAACCTTGTTAACTACTCAGTGTTTTTCCAATTTAAGTAATTTAAATCTTAATGTTTTAAATGTCACATAGTGGGGTAAACAGGTTGGCAGTTTAACCCCATGATGCACGTCTCTTTATTTTGACATTACTTCTACAATGTTGATTGTTACATTTGATATCATCGTAATTGACTGTTAAAATACCACGTGATAGATTTTGTCACTCACTGTGTAGTCTATATAAATGGATTTCAGCGCAGGCTAAAGTAAGACAAAATATGAATAAATAAATAAATTTGATACTTGATCTTGTGACTGAAAAGGCTATACCATGATTTCTTGTTTATTTGACTTGCGTTATTATATTATGCTAGTGAGTCACAATAATTACTCAACATTCAGCTGTTGTAGCAAGGTTTAATTGCAAGAAATCAAGAAGTATTTAGGCGTAATAACATGTTAAAAACTCAAAGTAGTTAGAATTAGGTGTAAATACTGTCTTAATTTCGGTCCTCAAAAACTAGGTGGCGCTGTCACAAAAAATTGGGTCCCAGAAGTGAGGTCCTGATGTTGGAATACGCCCTTTTCTCAATGACGTAACTTAACATCCGCCTTTTCGCAAAGCAGTGCATCATAACATCCATCTTGCTACAAACAAGGAAAGAAGAAGAAGAAGAACTTCAGTTTTGCCGTCGCACTTCAATTTAAAACAGTGAAGATAAACTGACAGAGAACACATATTAAGGTACTTATCCTAGCACCTTTGACAACACAAAAAGAAAGCAAAACACATACCTTCATAATCAAACAGGCACTGTTCAACAAAAATTTGTATCCTTAATCTAGCTTTGATCTTGTCGTAGGCGAAAATTTGTTTGATGTTGTACATAATCTAGCCGTATTTGTGGCAGCTGTGCAAGGGACTTGGTAAAGTCCATTCTGAGGCGCTTGCGGAAGTAACGCTACACTGCTTCACGGCAGAACAGAAAATGCTTGACGTCATGTGAAAAGGGCCTATTGCAATTGAATAATATTGATTAATTTTGTAAAACTGAAATCTGTAACTTTTGCCTCTCTCTAGGTTGTAGATATCTATCTCAAATTTAAAATTGCAGGTCACTTTACACACAGTATTATTGGGTTGAAGTCAAATAACAGGCATTTCATCGGAAATCTGACCCGACAGCTAAACTTACTGTATCTTATTATTATAAGCTTACTATTGCGAATCAGCGTAAGGTAAGGACACAGTTCTTAAAGAGATAGTTCACCTTAAAATGAAAATTCAATCATAATTTACTCGCCTCTTGTCATTTATGACTTTCTTCTGCAGAACACAAAAGTAGATAATTTGAAGGAATTTGGTAACCGAACAACGGATGTACCCATTGACTTGGATTGCTTTTGTATCCGTTCAATAGAAGACAATGGGTTTTTTAAGAGAGCTCCATGTGTTCTAACAACACAGGACTTTTACACTATCCTTACACATACTAACTGTTCAAGTGTTGAATTAATCTTGGGTGGGAACGTATAGGAGATATGTCAGGAATTTATATTAAGCACATAAACATTCACCATTTGAAAAAATATTGAATGTTACGACGTCAATCAAAAGACTTCAGACTTAACCCTTAGATACTCTGCATTGACCTGTGTCAAGGAAATGTTTGAGGTTGTAGATATTTTAAGACTTTTTATTGGTTCAAGAAAAAATAAGATCAAACGAGTCATTTGTCCCAGAGGTCCGGTCAAATCCCCCTTCATTGATTGGACTGGATGGACTGTCCCCTTCCTCCATCCCTCAATCAAAGCTAAAATTATCATTTTTATACACCTGTAAATCACAAATGGTCCCTAACACTTAACACACATGCAGACTGACATCAAACTGATCTCAATGAAGTGCAGGATAAACAAATAGACAGAGAGCTAAACAACAAGTTTAAAGAGTGTTGAAGCGTGAATGACAACCAACTGTAATTTCAACAGCGCAATCTTTAATGACATTAAATACATGAAATACATGACACTTACATGAAGATTCTAATCATCTATGAAGCTCAAAACATTCTTAATGTTTCCTGTACTTACAGTACAATTCACAGTGCCATGTGACTAAAACAATCCAGCATTAAAGCAACACTTTGTAGTTTATTTTTTTCAGTTGTTGAACAACTCTAAACTGGACGAAATTTTACTCAAGCTGCTATCTGAGCAGCCTCATAACAGCTTCAACCACACTTTGTTAGTACTGTGTTCGGGTCGGTTCACTAAGCCCCGCCCATCGCCTGCCTGCGAAAGAGTGTGAAATGGTTTCCAAACGACGTTTCAGCATTTGCCGGTTTCATCAGTTTAGTCTTTATACAGCGACATTATTTACGACCATAGTAACAGACAATTGCGCTTATCAACCACATGGGGGAGCCGTGAGAAA
Source organism: Triplophysa bombifrons (assembly GCA_029783895.1). Taxonomy (NCBI): domain Eukaryota; kingdom Metazoa; phylum Chordata; class Actinopteri; order Cypriniformes; family Nemacheilidae; genus Triplophysa; species Triplophysa bombifrons. Next base: position 23,494,534 of record CM056452.1, read on the forward strand.
AAGTTCAATATTTCGTCTTTAAAGCTATTACTTGCAGTAACAGGCACATCAAAATACTTGCAAAATAAAACAGTTTAATCAGTGAGAAGCACTTTCTCTTGGTTTTTCTCACTGAACGTGTGAGAACGTGTCTGTGTTTGTAATGTTCTTTACAAAACTTTGGCATGGCACATCACTGCGTTCAGTTTCGATGTGTTAATTCGCACTCATTTTCACTTGCTGACTCCGGTACGTGGGAAAGGGTGAGGGGGTAAGAAAGCTCAGTCTATGAAAACCCGTGTGATGGATGCCGGGGGAGTTGAGGTGAGGAGGTGGTAGGTGGAGAGGAAAGGGAAAAGGAAGGAAACGCTCTCTTGCTCTGTTGATCCTCCCGAGAGAGGTAGAGGTATAAGTATTGACAGAAATGCCTCCTCCATCTCTCTGCTGACTACAGAACACAAAGCAATTAGAGCTGTCAGTCATTACTTGGGGCACTATGCTTAAATAATCGGCCGGCAACCGAAAGAGCGCATCGTAGGAGACCTTTGAGTAAGGTTTACCCTCTCCCGTTCATTATAGGATCCGTATTAAATTCATAATTCAGAAGCGCACGTCCATAATAAGTTTCAAGTAAATTTCACACCGTGAAGTAAATTAATGTTCTGATTATGAAGGCTTGGAATCAATAGCTCTGTGTGTTTAGTTAATTACAGCTCATTTTATTCTAACTACGGTGCAAAAGCTGTTTTGTCGGCCAATGTTCTTTCTCGATTCTGATCTTGCTGAGCAAAACCATTCGGCTCCCTGAGTAGAAAGAACCATGTGTGCCAAACAGGTAAACCTTGTTCAATTCTGCCTTCAATTAATCAGCCTCAAGTTGTTCCACATCTGTATAAATGTATTTGTTCTGAGGAACACAAAGAAAGATCTTTGGAAGAATGCTTGGCCACCATTGACTACCATGGTAGGAAAAATGAGAATGCTATTCAAAAGTATCCCAAAATATCTTTTTTGTGTGTTCAACAGAACGAATCAATTTTTCTTACAATGGTGGCCAAGTGTTTGGTAACAAGCATTCTTCCAAATATGTTTCTCTGTGTACATCAGAACAAAGACGTTTTAATATCAGAACAAATACAGATTTGGAACCACTTGAGGGTGAGTAAATGAAGACAGAATTTTCATTTTTGGTTATAATACATATAACAGTTTCGGTCCTCTGATTTGATGCACCACATATAATAATTCACCACAATGGACGAATGTACAGCCATTTGTGACAAAGCACTTACTCTACTAAGTTTTCATAGAGATTTTAAATAAAACCAATACCTCCCTTGCTGTTTTCAGCCAGGCACGAGGCTTCGTGCCCGAATGGACTGCAGATAAAACACTGCGGATTCATTTAGCTTTAATCCAGCTATTTTGTATCTTTTTGCCACACACTGATGTTTTATTGGACGGAACTGCATCAACATTAGAATGCATGGCCATGCGTGACCACAGCTCAAGAAACATTCTTGTCAGGCAACTTAAAAATATGCTTTGTGTGGTAACATTGAAGGTGGTTTTTATTAAAGTAAAAAAACTTCATTTAAAATAATCGAAGTGATAAAATTAGATTGAAAGTAATTTAGCCATCACATCAGGTCCAAGTCTTTAAAACTGCACATTTTTGCTTTTATGCAGTATATTTTGCATTTGCATTTAAGCATTTGGCAGACGGTTTTATCCAAAGCGACTTACATTGCTTTATCCTATACATTTTATATAGGTATTTGCAATCCCCTGGGATTGAACCCACAACCTTGCGTTGTTAATGCAATGCTCTTACCACTGAGCAACAGAAAAGTATATATTTAAAGGGATAGTTCACCCAAAAAAATCTTTTCTGTAATGAATTACTTATTCTCTAGATGTATACATTTCTGTGTTTGGTTGAACACAGAGAAGGATATTTGGACAAATACTTGTAACCAAACAACTCTTGGACCGCATTGACTACCATAGTAGATATAATTAAAATGGTGGTCAAAAGTGCCTCAGAACTAGTATATAGTAGTATTATATAGTATAATTAATTTTTTCACAAGCATTCTTCCAAATTTCTTTTTCTGTCAGAACAATGCAATTTATACTGAATTGGAACAACTGAAAGGAAAGTAAATAATGACAGAATTGTAGTTTTTTTGGGGTGAACTATACCTTTATCTTATTAAAGTCTGGATTTAAAAGTAACGTCACGTTTTATTACCCTAATTACAAAAATACAAATGTCCTTAACCTGTATGGGAGCCCTATTGTGTGCCAGCATATTATGCATTTTCACTTTTATTTAAAAAAATCTCCCCCCCCCATCTATAACAGTCAATTATCCACAAAGCAATCCCCTCCCCCGGATTCTCTAAATGATACAGGCAGCCATTACATCTGCATCAGCAGAAGAACCCCTTGTGGGATGAATATGCAAGCCTATGCTTTTTTTCTGACGGTATCCCACTGCCGTAAGAGTTCAAGGAACGAAGAGGAAATAACTTACAGCTGACTTCATGAAAAAATGGTCAATTGCTTTTGTATAGCTCAACCACAATGTGATATCAACAGGGTTCATATGGACAACCTCAGTGATGGGACGCGGCTTGTTAGGCCACCCCAATGTTCAATCATCCCACTCTCTTGCGTTATTATTGTAAATGTCAAATATGAAATAAATTGAGTTCACTATATTTTTAGCGAATAATGGTTTTCTATTACTGATATGCGGATTATGCGGATGGCGCTTTCCCCCCTTCCCCCTTTTATTTTTGAAAAAAGTTAAGAATTGCATAGTTACATGTGTTTATTAACTCCAATGTATAAAGCCTTTGTAATGTCAATGTCTTCTTTTATATTCTGACAATTTCTTGTTAAAGTATAAAACTGCACCTAACATTCCTCAATAAGGGGAACCTTTCTTTTTCTGTTGTCTGAAAAAAAAACTATTTCGGTTTATAATAGCTTAAAACATTATTAAAATTTAGAATTGCTTGAATAACGTTTAATTGTGTCTCTTTAATTGCTTTTGAAAGATTTTTTCCAGATACCACAACTTCACTTTGTCGGGCTTGTGCCTACTGAGACTTTTTAACAACTTCTCCATGATAAATTGACATTGAAAGTAAAAAATTAAAATATACATATTTATGGGCTGTCAAACGATTAATCACGATTGTGTTTAAATAATATGTATCTGTGTACTGCATATTAATGTTTTATTAATAAACACATACACATACATGCATATATTTAAGACAACTATAAAGAACAATAAACATTTGGTATATACGATTCCTTATAATTATTTAAATAATTATTGGTAAATATAACTAAATACATACAATATGTATAAATGTACTGTATGGGTATGCGTTTATAAATACAAAATTAATATGCAGAGTACACAGACATGTACTTTGTACACAAAATTCTATTCTGATTGCGTTTGACAGCCCAAACATATTTCAATTAATTTGCTATTTTTGTATGTAATGTGCTCAAATTGTATTTGTTATTAGAACAAAAAATGTGTTGCCCTTATTATTGCTGTCATTAAAATCACAGCAAGCATTTCAGAGAACTGAGTTTTTTATGTCTATAGTTCGATATCATGGAAATGGATGACAGTAGAGCAGATTTCTGCGTTTTCTTTTTATAAGATCCAAATCAACTAACAGCAAACTATCCAATGTTTATCCACTTTTTTTCAAGGAAAAATATCATTACCATTATGTACAACATAAGCAATGCACACCATCACACAGAATATGGCATTATATCAAAATCCACTTAAGGGTTGATCCAGTTCAGGATCATTCTGAGACATGTGTAGCGATTTTAGCTGTATGTTAAAATAAGGATGAGTTTAACTCACCAAATGATTCTCCACCAGATCTATCAAGATCAAACATATATGAAATGAGTTATTTAAAACGTCAATTTCAGTCAAGGAATTAGTTTAGCTCAAAGGCAAATATGTATAATAATCGTCATTACACATACATATTTTACAATTCTGATTAGCAATATAGTGATACAAATCCCATATGTATTCGTCCAGCAAATACATAAATGATTTTATACACTAAAGTTATCTCATGAGTATAAGTAACGTGACTTTACCAAACAGAATTAAGAGCAGAGGTAGCATAGATCGAAACACAGTTTAAGTGACCAAGTTTGTGAGCGTGAACAAAGAGAACCCATCAAAAATGCCTTTATAGGTTTTTATTAAACTCTACTCTACATGGTAAACAAAATTACGACAAACAAATACATGAAACACAAACGCGCTAGGATGCGCAGAGAGAGAGAGAGAGAGTGAGAGAGAGAGAGTGAGAGGGCATGGCCGTGAGGCAGGCAAAACATGTCTGAAAACCAATAAAATCATCTTTAACAAAGAGGCACGCTCTTAACGCAGCTAATCTATATTTAGAAACGGATACTTGCAATCTCGTTGTTGGACCAATATCCGTATGCGCGTGGATGGAAATCTTGAATGGTTTCAGAATGCAGTCCTGTTGAAACGCTGAGTTTGGGTTCTGAGTCCAAAGTTCCATGGCCTAAACGGACTCCCCAGAGGGGAGCCCCAAGCGGGGGTGTCCGTTGGAGTGTCCTTCTCGTCCTCTTTCTTTTCCCTTCCGATTCCAAAAGTCAACTTCAAACCTGGTTCGGTGATGGTGTTTTAAATGCATACATGCCCTGCCTCCAGATGGTCTGTGGGCCAATGACGTGAAAGTGATAACTGGGCCAGAGAAAGTCCCTTTGTTTCTCATGGCCCCTCATTTGCATGGCTCTGACAGTATGGTCAGTTTGCATTTAATACCTAAACTTAGTTATGGACAAAGTATGATGCATGCTATGTTTTTATAACAAAGCTCATCATACAGGGAATTCAAAGATGTGTTGTTACATATGAAACATGCAAGGCATTGAACTGTGAACGTATGAATACGTCAAATGAACCCTGAATCAAAACTTGCATATCTAACAGTTACAGAATATAAAATAGCATGAGCGGCAACACACAACCTAGACATTTAGATAGATTTACAGAAAGGATAGTTTAAATCACATAAGTTCCTATTTGTCAGAGAAGTTTCTCTGGTTAGGCTCAGATGTTAAGTTAGAGATGAGACACAGACTTAATCACTTATGCTTTGAAGCCTATGAGTCGTAAACCTCCAACAGGGAAACCAAATGCTTATCACACTATCTTAGAGAGTTTAAACCCTAAAACCAGACCCCATGGAGCTAGGTTTGCTAGGGTCTTTGAAGATGTTATCTTGAAACCAAGACAAAAGGGAGTGAGAGTTTGAATGGCTTGATCCAGACACTACATATCCCCCCTTTCGGAAGAGGAAGTGCGAATGTAAACTTCAGCTGACGATGGATAGTTGGATCATGATGGCGGGATCACTGGAGGTTCCTATTGGTCCACAGGATCTCGACATACAGGCAGAGAATGCTCCCGAGTGGTCAGGCATTGTCTGTAATTGGGTACCTTTCATCTTTTCGATCCTGCTTAGACATCAAGGGAGAGCACCCCTGCACCTGTTTGCTGGTTCTGGCAACAGGTTGGTTAGGGTGTTTTCTGTCTCCCCGGAGATGCACGGCAGCAATCCTTGATGAAACAGCAGGTGGGATGGCATGATTGGCTTCCATGCAAATGCCTGTAGTCCTGTGTCATGGGGAGGGGTGTCGTCTACATATCCCCCCTTTGTCTCACGTAGCTGGGCAAAGTTATGATACCAAATCTTGTTACTCACATCCCTTTCCTCTTGTGAATCTTGCCGGGTGCAGCATGCTCTCTGGCCTTCAAATGTTCTGCAGTGATTGCTGGGCAAAGGCTGGTGTCACACTCCGGGGTCTTTCATTGAAGTACTGGTGAGCTGTGTAGGACAAGGTTGGGGTCTCATTGCTGGCCCTGGCGATGTTGTGGTGGTGCCGTCTGAACTCAGGCTGTGGTAAGAGCCATGTTCTGCTGGTGCTTGGCTTACCCCCCTATTGTTCTGGTCACGCTGTCAGTGTAGACCAGTGTTAAGGCAGTGTTTGGCAAGTCCAGCTTTCAGATGGAACTACGTTCAGCAAGGGTAAATCAGGCATGTGGTGAAGCGCAGGTGCCATTTGGTGTGTACATGGCACCGTCTTGAGCGCTCATTTACATGAGTGGGCAGTTCTTTTAACATTTCACGAACCTTGTAGGTGGTGTCCTGTGTAGCCCAGGATGCAGCTAGCTTGGGATGTAATGTCATGTGGTTCTGTGAGTGGGGCCACATAGTTGACATTAGTTCTGCATCATTGTCTTTGTGAAGAGAAGCTCTAGCACTGGCAGTTGATGGCAGGTGCGGGGCGTGGTCCATCTCCTTGGAGTGGTAATCCGCTTCATCATGCTCTTCATAAAGACATTGTTCAAAATCTTTGGTAAATGTACTCACTTGTACAGTATGCACGCTGCAAAAAGATGACTTATTCAGTAAAAAAGGGGGGTGTGGCTTCCAGAGTGGGCCATGCTCCATGTATTCCATTGAATATCTGTGGTTGAAGGCTTGGTCACACTGTGTGTTGAGCTGAACAGTGACCCCTTTTGGTGAATGCAGGTACAACAGTCTAATTTATTCACCAGAGTACAAAGCTCTGGGCTGTTCTAGTAGATCGTAGAATGTTCTCGCACTTGAGAGGGCCCCCCATGGGGTTGTGAGAATCGCAAGAACGAGGATGTAGCAGGTTCAGCATTGGTTATTCCCTTTCAAGTTCAAGGCACAGGTGTCCTGGGCCGTTGCTGTGGTTGAGGGGCATGAGTCCAATGGAAACTGCGCGCACTTGACAGAAGAGGAAATGTCTGAAGCTGGTATTGTTGTGGAGAGCGGGTGAACAGTGTAAAGATAATGTCTGAGATATCTGCCCATGGTTCCTGTAGGGTGCCATGTTCATCTTGTAGTAGGATTACTGTCTCTGTGGTCGACCAGCAGGTTACAGAGATCTGGACATTTTTCTCAGACGGAGGGCATTCAAGAGGGTTGTTTGTTTCACATACCACTCGTGGTCAAAATGAGGCTGATTTGGACTTTAAATCCTCCATTCTTGTGGAATCAGCTCCTTTGATGTCCCCAGGATCTCTGCTGTCTCAGACGTAGTTGCACTGTTCTTTTGCTCTCTGGAGAGTTGTCATCCATGGTGTTGAGATGAGTTCCTCGATGACTGTTGGGCCAGAACGGGTCAGTGGCTCCTAGGTTGCCAGCTGGGTTTCCACGGGGCGCCTTCTTTCGAGTTCGACGAAAGTGGTGACACTGTGTTGTCTCAGGGCATCCTGTCTGGTTCTTGGCTGTTCTCGGCAGGCTGTAACATCTGCTGAGTCTCTGCTGAAGATCTGCTACTGTGGTGTACCCTACATAGTCAGTTCTTTGTGATGTGCAGAGATAGGCAGGATTTACACAGTCTTTATGGAGGCGGCGCTATGTTCTCTGTAGTTCCGCAGATATCAGGTGATCGTGGCGGAAGAAGGCTGTAGCGCTTAGGTTATGACTCAAAGTGTGATGCGGATTTCTGAGGGAGAAGAGTTTTGCTTTGAAGTCTTCTTCCCTTTCGGCCTGTTCTGTCGTCTGACGTAGGCTCGGATGCTGGCTGTAGCAGATGTGCTGTAATCCGCTTTGACAGTTTCTGACTGCTGGTCTAGGATGCTTTGGTCCTCTTGGCTGGAGGTGATCCTAAGCAGGTGATCTGTCTCTTGTGGTCATAATGGGCAGTGTTAATGCCTGAGAGTCAATGTTTTGCAGGTAGGCATTCGTTGTGGCCTCCTGCAGTGTTCAGGGTGACAGCATTTAGTGGTGACAGCTGTCATGTTTCTGGCCAGCTTGCTGGGGTCTTTGGGGCCATGCAGCGTGTGTGTCTGCAGGTTCTTGTGGATTGTTCCTGCCCCACCCCTCTGTGTTTGCTGGCTAGTAAGGCGTGAACAGTGGGGTTTCACCCTCCCCCCTTTTCGCAGCTTTGGGCTTTTAGCTGGGGGACTCGACAGGAGAGAATCTGTTGCATTCTCCTGTTTGTTCACACTGTAGTCTGCAAGCTAAGTTCAGTTCATTTTGATTCCATTGCTGAGTCATGGCTTGGACTTCAGCATGGACTGCTTGCAGAGGGCCCTAATAGGCCATGGCCTTGGCATTGTGTTGCTGTATGCCGGGCCATTATAGAGAGCTTCTGCATCTGGGAGTTTTCCCACCAGCTCCTCTCTGGCATCTGCTCCAATAGCTCTGTTTGCTAAGTCTGTGTTGCAAAGGACTCTTGTAGCTTTTCATCTCCTCCTGTAGCTCCTGGTCCTCTTCATCCTCTGTCGTTTTCAGGTCCAGCTGGTCTAGGCAGTTATGCACGTGCTTCTGGCTCCTCCCGGCTACCTTCGTTCTGGTTCTAGTAGGGCGATCTGGTCGAGGGCGTGGTCAGATGATCCTGGCTGTGCACTTCAGATGAGTTCTTGGCTCTCTGAAGTTGTAGCTCTGGTTCAGATCGTGGTCCCTTCGCCGGATTAGGTCGTCCGACCAACTGCTCTCAGCGCAGTTGCCGTGTCCCGATGTTGGTCCCAGGCAGGAGTCCATCGCAGCGCTTTGCCTGGTCTCTAGCTGGACTAGCAGGTGACAGGATTGGATGGTCTGGACATATTGAGACACAGGGGAGAGAGAAAGGCACAAACAGCAAGATGCAAGTCCGTACAGATCTACTGAGCTAAATATGTGGGCTATGTGTTGAATGCTTAACTGAGTTGGTCAGTTAGTGACGCAAAATTAACGCTTATTATCCTAGCCGTGAAGGCGGGGGCGGATAATTGTGTGGGTGAACACAGGAAAATTATGAATAATGTTGCTGAAGAGTGTTACCTATGGGGTCATTCTGTGACTTAAGGCTATTCGATTCATCAACATATTTACCAAGAATTTTACTGATGTTCAGACAGGTTCAGTCTCTGATAAGAAAAACAAAAGTCAGATGAGTTAAGAGAAAGAGAGGTTAGGATAGAGAAGGAGGGATATTTCTTTCTGGTACAGGGGTGAACTTGCTCCACACTAAGGTCTATGACAGGGCGCGTAGTTAGGGGGCGCTATGGAGTCATAATGAAGTCAGTAAAATCATTAAATGAAAAACTGAAATAAAACAATAAGGCAATTGGGAGTTAATCCTAAACACCAAAAAGAGTGCAATCTGATTGTTTTGATTCCAAGTGTAAATTCAATCAAGTTGGTTTAATTAAAATTTAAGTATTATCAAATACAATTCTAACTGCAAGGGGGAGAAAGTAAGAAACCCTGATTCAAATAAAGAAAAATCAAATCATCAAAACAAAGCGGAATAATATTAATTATTATTATAGTTTGTATATAATAACAAATAATAAATACTCTCAAATACAGTAAACCGTAAAATAGCAGAATAATGAAATCATAAAATCAAACAAAAGAAGAGACCGGCTGAGACTTCACACCTAGCGTTGCCCAAACAAAAGGGAGAAGTGTTAAGACACTTTAAGACAAACTGACCTCTACTGTTAGTAGAAGGTTAAACGTCTTCTGCCGGACTTCCGGTTTCACAACTCTGTGTGGAATTACACTTGCCTTTACGCACAATTTCTATGGCGAAGATGTGTAATCTAATCGCGTGTCTAACAGCTCGTGTCAGTTTACTGAACACGGGTACGTGGCTTTTCAACCTACACAAACAATAAACACACAATTCTACATTATAACTGACTAACGGGATTTCTTCGCCGTCCTGAAAGTTCCTTGTGTACTTGGTCGGAATTCTTCTTCGACCGTAACATAAAACAAAAACACATAATACTACACTTTAACTGACTAACGGGATTTCTTCGCCGTCCTGAAAGTTATTTGTGTACTTGGTCGGAATTCGTCGTCGACCGTAACATAAAGCAAAACACATAATACTACACTTTAACTGACTAACGGGATTTCTTCGCCGTCCTGAAAGTTATTTGTGTACTTGGTCGGGATTCTTCGTCGACCGTAACATAAAGCAAAACACATAATACTACACTTTAACTGACTAACGGGATTTCTTCGCCGTCCTGAAAGTTATTTGTGTACTTGGTCGGAATTCGTCGTCGACCGTAACATAAAGCAAAACACATAATACTACACTTTAACTGACTAACGGGATTTCTTCGCCGTCCTGAAAGTTATTTGTGTACTTGGTCGGGATTCTTCGTCGACCGTAACATAAAGCAAAACACATAATACTACACTTTAACTGACTAACGGGATTTCTTCGCCGTCCTGAAAGTTATTTGTGTACTTGGTCGGAATTCGTCGTCGACCGTAACATAAAGCAAAACACATAATACTACACTTTAACTGACTAACGGGATTTCTTCGCCGTCCTGAAAGTTATTTGTGTACTTGGTCGGAATTCGTCGTCGACCGTAACATAAAACAAAAACACACTTGATCAAGATTTTTGTTAAACCCCCCTTTAAATAGTAAAACTGACCCGGAGTTATTTACTAATAAAATCCGCTGGGTTAAGCGAATGGGAGAAACATTGTCAGTCAGCTACACTGATTGTTCACCCCAGGGAGCGCAATAGCTTAGTTCATTAGCACTGGAATACACATCAGTAACACCTATAGCTATGCATTAACAATAAGGCCTTTAGGTAAGATGAGGGAGGAAAATCGCTCGCTCTGTCTTCTTCGCGCTAAAAGAGGATTTCTTCGCTCAATGTAGGCGGTAAAATAATAATACAGTGCGCTATAAAGAGATTTCTTCGTCTTTATGTTGTCACTAAATCTTTTACAGAGTTTGAGGTTTTCTCTGCGAGAAGCTCAAGAGTCTGCCAAGGATAGGTGGGCGGGTCCACACCTTCATTCATACATAAAAGTGCCATTTAACAGAGTATTCGGTTTCAATAAACACACATAGAAACACTCATGAATAGTCAATAAGTTCTGCTCACAAAACAAGGTTTAAAACTGTGCCCGCATTCTCCACCAATTTATGTAGCGATTTTAGCTGTATGTTAAAATAAGGATGAGTTTAACTCACCAAATGATTCTCCACCAGATCTATCAAGATCAAACATATATGAAATGAGTTATTTAAAACGTCAATTTCAGTCAAGGAATTAGTTTAGCTCAAAGGCAAATATGTATAATAATCGTCATTACACATACATATTTTACAATTCTGATTAGCAATATAGTGATACAAATCCCATATGTATTCGTCCAGCAAATACATAAATGATTTTATACACTAAAGTTATCTCATGAGTATAAGTAACGTGACTTTACCAAACAGAATTAAGAGCAGAGGTAGCATAGATCGAAACACAGTTTAAGTGACCAAGTTTGTGAGCGTGAACAAAGAGAACCCATCAAAAATGCCTTTATAGGTTTTTATTAAACTCTACTCTACATGGTAAACAAAATTACGACAAACAAATACATGAAACACAAACGCGCTAGGATGCGCAGAGAGAGAGAGAGAGAGTGAGAGAGAGAGAGTGAGAGGGCATGGCCGTGAGGCAGGCAAAACATGTCTGAAAACCAATAAAATCATCTTTAACAAAGAGGCACGCTCTTAACGCAGCTAATCTATATTTAGAAACGGATACTTGCAATCTCGTTGTTGGACCAATATCCGTATGCGCGTGGATGGAAATCTTGAATGGTTTCAGAATGCAGTCCTGTTGAAACGCTGAGTTTGGGTTCTGAGTCCAAAGTTCCATGGCCTAAACGGACTCCCCAGAGGGGAGCCCCAAGCGGGGGTGTCCGTTGGAGTGTCCTTCTCGTCCTCTTTCTTTTCCCTTCCGATTCCAAAAGTCAACTTCAAACCTGGTTCGGTGATGGTGTTTTAAATGCATACATGCCCTGCCTCCAGATGGTCTGTGGGCCAATGACGTGAAAGTGATAACTGGGCCAGAGAAAGTCCCTTTGTTTCTCATGGCCCCTCATTTGCATGGCTCTGACAGTATGGTCAGTTTGCATTTAATACCTAAACTTAGTTATGGACAAAGTATGATGCATGCTATGTTTTTATAACAAAGCTCATCATACAGGGAATTCAAAGATGTGTTGTTACATATGAAACATGCAAGGCATTGAACTGTGAACGTATGAATACGTCAAATGAACCCTGAATCAAAACTTGCATATCTAACAGTTACAGAATATAAAATAGCATGAGCGGCAACACACAACCTAGACATTTAGATAGATTTACAGAAAGGATAGTTTAAATCACATAAGTTCCTATTTGTCAGAGAAGTTTCTCTGGTTAGGCTCAGATGTTAAGTTAGAGATGAGACACAGACTTAATCACTTATGCTTTGAAGCCTATGAGTCGTAAACCTCCAACAGGGAAACCAAATGCTTATCACACTATCTTAGAGAGTTTAAACCCTAAAACCAGACCCCATGGAGCTAGGTTTGCTAGGGTCTTTGAAGATGTTATCTTGAAACCAAGACAAAAGGGAGTGAGAGTTTGAATGGCTTGATCCAGACACTACACATGAAAATGTGACTCACAGATCAAACATTGTCCCAATATTTTTTAGGATTCAAGGTAGTCAGACAGTCCCTAAGTAATGGATCACTTGTATAGGAACATATCAATTAAAAGTTAATAATTTGTAACTTTATAAATTCATGAAGTACTGATCGACTGTATGCTTTAACGTACTGAAAATGCTGTGTTCAAATGCTCTTCTTTATGAATGGTGAATTTACCCTATTTCTGCAACTTCACAAAATAAAATGTTATTTTGTGTTTTGGAATGACGACAATACAATAAAGACCAGAATCAAACCAGCATCACCCATTATCACCACGGGTCACTGTGAAAAAACTGATTCCAAGAACCACTTCACCATGGCTCCAACAACACTGAGTAAACCGATACGATGCTTGTACTTTAAAATGAAACTGAACCACAGGAGCTGCGGTTGCATTTCTTAATGCAATATGATAGGACATGACACACTGATGCCCAACTTTACAACATATCAAGTTCAGCAAATGATTATGGTGTGTTTTTACTCCACCCCCCGCTGCTTTCACTTTTACCACTGCGCACACACACATTGGATCTTACAACAGATGATGCATCACTCTTTTATAAGTCCCTCTCCCCCATAAGTGTTTTATTTATTTATAGCAATATAAATAAACATCCATATTTATTTATTCATATATGCTGCACGGGAACACTAGTTTCTAATTTAGAGAGAGACCCGCGAATCAAAGACGCCGGGGCAGGAATGCAGCCAAGTGGCCAGCCAATAGCGGTCAAGAGTTCAGGCCCCTGGCACGGTCCAATCCATCATGATCACAGAGTAGGCAGAGGGGAGGAGAGGGAGGAAATGTGGTAGGCAAGAGGAAGATGCATGAATGAGTAATAGGGAGTCAATGGTGTTGTGTTACACAGGAGAGTGTCTTTAATAGCATGTGTTGTCTTTGCCGCTTAAGCAAACAATGTGTGTGTGTTTTCAGAAATAATGAATTTATGAGAAATCTATTGTATTGCATAAGTAGATCTAAGTCAATGCAATTTCGTGTCTATTGCATCAGTTTTTGGTGTTTAATGAAGGAATAATACATTAAACAACATTTCAAGAAAGAAAAGAGAATCAAAGATACAGGACCAAATGAAAACTAGATCTTATGGTTCATGGGTACGGTGGGATTATTTTTGCTACGTGACTTGATGTAAAAAATTTCAACAGCACAATCTAATATGTGTCAATGTGTACATATGAGGAGTTTTATTCTACATCGAGTCACTTCTAGCAGGTGAATACACGTTTTACCTGGGCGGACGACCAGGCAGAAATGACAGTGGGGGCACAGGAAGCTGCTCGGCAAAGGGTTAACCCATTATGTCACAATTCATTTCCAATGAGAAGAACAGTCGGGCGGAACAGAGAGTGGGCGTAATGCCACGAAACTGCTGAGGATGAGCGATAGAGAAGTGAAATCTGCCGTGTGCGGGGACATCGCCCGAGGAGGGCATTGGTCCGTGCCAGTGCAACCTATGCCAGGATCTGGCTGTGCAATGGTTCTGACTTGGTGATCCTAATGATTTTCACAAGAACTGTTGAGAAGGTTCATGTACGCCTGTTATAGTAGTAGTTTTTAGGGCAAGATTTACTAAACAGGGCAAAATAGCTCTATTGCTCAATTTCAAAAAAGCGCCGATGGGAGTGGACATTTCTGTGAGTGGTTTAGTAAGGCGGAGCACATAAAAAAAACACAGGCGCAATTTCTCATTCCCATAATGACCAACGTAATCTACTAAACGTTGTGCAAATTAGGAAAGGGAACTGATGCTAATGATCGGCGGGTCACGCAGATTAATCGATAAAAATGAACATTGTGATTAATTGTGGATGGGTCACATAAGATAAATGATTAATTAAGAAATCCTCAATGATGACAAATATAGGGAAAAATAGTATCTTATTCACCTTAAAAATACAAAATATAAAATTTATGCATTATAAAAACCAACTTGAATTTTATGAAATAAACTAAACTTTTACTTTAATGAATTATATTATGCAGTTATAAACACTGCAAAATGTTTTGTCACAAACTCAACTGACAGGCAGTAATTGCACAAAAATTATGCTTTGTTTTCTCAACAGGTGCAGCTTTTAGTAAAGAGCTGATTGTTTTCTCTAGGCTTTTTGCATGGTGCTCGTGTTAGCAGAGGTGGCGATCATATCACACTGTCAATCTTCCTTCCTCCACTGAATGAACCCTTATAGCCTTCAGAGAAACAATTAAAACTAAATTAACACATCATGTTTTATGCTGACATAATATGTATAATATGCCAATATGTAAGAGACAGATGATCCGTTTTTGAAGAGGTTTGCCTGTGAATGTATTTAAAATAACGTAATGTTAACTTGCAATACTCTTCTTGTGGTACAGTCTGCTGCACGCTCCCAAAGCGCTGCTGGCAGCTTGAACCACCGTAAACACTGATGCTTGTGCGAGGTGCTGCGGACACTAAAGATGCGCATGAATGTTGAAACCGTCCGTCTATCGCATGTTTAGAGAAACGGTGGGAAAGAAGCACTGTGGGATGGAAAATCCCATTGTCTTCATGAATGGCTGGGACGGTCACTATAGCTCACAGCACGCACATAGCTTCTTTGTGCAGTTATTAAAGTGTTCTGTACAGTAATCAAAAAAGGCAGCACCACAACAAAATGTGCACTGACACAAATGCTCCAAAATATAACTACTAAAGACTAAAATGGCCGCAATTTCGAGCCCAACACTCCAACATGCCAATTGTATGAGGATTTTGTGTTCTTGTGAGACCAATCGGATCTCGTCACACCCGTAGTGTTAATCTGTGTTAAATCTTAACTCTCAACATTTGGGTAACAGAATCTCGAAGACCTAAGCGTCCATTCGCAGTAGCCTTCCGGGGGAGTGCCTGTTTGCTGGAAGAAATATAGAAATGAAGGGAAAAAGTGTGTTGACAGGTGTGTATGTAAGGTACACTATAAACCAGGAGGTCCGGAGCACTGCTGAGTTTAGCTCCTGCCTTGATCAAACACACCTCAGCAAGCTAATCAAGGGGTTCAGGATCACTAGAAACTATGCAGTGCTCCGGACCTCCAGGGTAAGATTTGAGAAACCCTGCTATAAACGGTTCAAAAAGCAATCAAAAACAATGTGGAAGTTGTATGCTCAAAAGCAAATTTAGCTTCTTGAAGAGGTTTTGCTCATTAATAAATCTACTAATAACAGAATCGCAAACTGAAATGTGCCGCGGATCCCCATCTCTCCACCTGAGCTGCTTAGATGGAGAGATTGGTGATTTATTTTTAACAGCGGATTCGGATGACATGAAAGCTCATCTGTACATCACTTGCGCAGGGTTTAAGACATGTTTTTTGGGGGGGCGCTAAATAAAGCCGCAAACACAAGTACAATGACAAGCGTAAAATCGCTTTGTGTGATTCATTTCACTCTCCTCCCATAAAGTTTGCATCTGAAGAGGAAACTCCTACAAATGCAAATGCAATAAGGTCAGTCTCAAAAACATCTGTATCCACGCACTTTGTTTTAACGTCAAAAAAGGCATTTGCTGCAAGCTGTTAGTAAATATCGCCCTTAATTTAATACAAATAATATACAATACAATTTTCATAGAAATCAATCACTTAAATATAAAATAAATTGTTATTTTATAACCAAAAACAGACCGGACGTTAACTTCGGGCCAGGCCCGTAGGTCAGATGTCTATACAATAAATATATTTCTATGACTCATGAATAATACAGTCACATTTATTAAAACAAGCTACAGCTCCATTCAACTACGGTCTACTGGTATTTAAGTAATAGTTCACCCAAAATGTTTTAATTCTGTTGTAATTTCCTGTTATAAACATTCTTCTGCAGAACACACAAAAAAATATTATTAAGAAAGTTGGTAACCAAACAGCACTGGCCCCATTCACTTCTAGTGTTGGACAAGATACCAATGCAAGTAAATGGGGGCCAGTTAACAACATTCCTCAAAATATCTTCTTTTGTGTTGTGCAGAAGAGAGAAAGTCATACAGGTGTCAGATGACAAGAGGTTAAGTAAATGATAACAGAATTAGCATTTTTGGGAGAAATATCACTTTTAAGGCTTTATTTTTATTCAAACATCTCTCATGTTACTATTCTTAAAGGTTTCATGAACTGTGCTTGTTAAAAATACTCAAGAGAACAGAGGTAATCCTCACAGCTTTCCTGATTCATTATGCGTGCAAGCGTATGTGAACGCAACACGTTCTAGAAAGTTCTTCCATATTAATGAAGTTCGGCCAGAACTACATCCAACCCAGAGGCCTTAAAGAAGACCTTCAACTGAAATAACATGTGACCACGAGGGAAGAAACCTTTTACTTCTCATGAGGAAAAAAGCAATGACTTGTTAAGCCGCAACTCTTCCCCTCTCTCTCCAACCAACACTTCTCTTTCTCATTAGAAGTTATACCGCACGGATGAGACCAAGACATTCATCATTTAAACACCATTATCATAATTTGTTATTTTGTCTTTTGAGGAGTAAAGTCCGAGATTTAAACCTTCTGCGCGGGCACTTTGTGGTTATTTTAAATTCATGGCTCTGAAAATGTTGCGCAGCCTCCCACTTTAAGACTTAACGAATACCTGATTGAATTTGTCTGTAATTCAGTCAATCATTCTGTCAATCAGCCGATGTTGTTTTGTAAGTTCATTTCGCATGCCTGAAGAAGCCCTTACTGCTGTGTGATGGAGGTGCCTGGTTCGTCTTACCTCTGGCTAAATTGAGCCAAAGTAGCAGAAAGTTGAGGACCGAGTAATTCTGTTTTTCATTCTCATCATTCATCACTGTCCTATCACTGACACGTCTGCTGTGATGAGCCATGTGAAACTATAAATTTCACTCAAAAAGGTGATCTGATTTCTTTTTCATTAGTGTTTCTGTAGTCTGTGATGCTAACAATGCCAAGGTTGTATAGGATCCATCCAATGCAATTTGCAATATAATAATAAACAGTACCCTGAATGCACTGTTCGGTCACTTGGATAAAATGTTGAATGCAAAAATGTAATGTAATGATTGGAACTGGCAGTAACTATAATTAGATCATTATTGCTTCCTCAGAAAAATTCAACAAACAAATCCTCAGGGTCACACATAAGGGCTGAAACCTATCCCAACCTATCATCTATGAAACCTATATGGACAAGCACCACTTGTGTTTTCCACAGAAAATTATAATAAGGATATGATTTGTCCATTGTTACAAATACATTGATCTTAAACCAAACAATACGCTTTCAAATTCCTTGTACTCATATATGATGACATTGACGGAATGGCTGTGCGCTGCTTTATAGAAGCAGCACTGTTGAAAAGTCTAAGGAAAATAAAACCTGCGCGGTAACAGCCAATGGTCCTCCATACCATTAATCTTCCCCTCCTCCTCTCTCTCTCTCTCGCTCTCTCTCTCCATGTACAGTATATGCAGCCACACAATAATTAAGAGACCACACTAAAATTATTTTCACTGAATTTACTGTTTATATGTTTATGTAAAATTATAATTTTTGTTTCATTCTGTGAACTACTGATAACTATTTCTCCCAAATTCCAAATGAACATTGTTTTTCATTAGCATTTATTTGCAAAACACCATTGACTTAATATAACAAAAAAGATCATTTTTTGCAGATTTCAAAAAGAAAACAAGTTAATTCCTGTCATTCCTGAGGTTTGTTTCTGTTAAAATTCAACAGACACTGGACTTGAATTGTCACAATACATGCAGAAATGCTGATTACATGGAAGGGCACATCTACTCTGCATCTATAATCTTGCATCTCTTTTGCACTGAATCACTTTACATCTTGTGCTACCTTCATTTTATTGCACCAGCCTCTTCGCTTCCCTCTTTTTCCCCCTCATTTCTTTCACTCCACATGTATTTTTTCTGCCCTCCAGAGGAATTTGCGGCAGCTCTCATGTCTTGATGTCTCAGGTTTTCTGGTCCTGCCCCCAAGATCTCTCTCTCTCTCCTTAATTTCTGTCATCGTAACCCAGATATCAGTGCTGTTCTGAAGTGAGCCCTCTAACCTTAATGTGATGCGAGGTTTAGCTCATTTTCCCTAGTTGCTATCACACAAACACACACACACACGCTCAGTAAGTGAAGAAGCTTTTCATGGGCCCGGTGGCTTATTGCGGTCTCAAGTCAATTCGTTTTCCTCATTGATCACTCGTTGTGTGCCCTCACTAGGGATTGTAATGGTCAGGAATTGAATTGTTCTGGTTCAATTGAATCGGCTCCGGTAATGATTCTGTTATCAATACTTAGATGAATAATTGGACCCTACTTTTCAATGATTAAATATGCTAAACAAAGACCTCAGAAAAAAATGCATTCCTTTGTTGACATAGTTCCAACTGAGTGGGAGATTTTAAAGTACATTAAGTCCCTTTAGAAAACAAAAAATGCATTTAAACGCTACGTGCTAGTCGAGGGAGGGATTTTCTCATTATTGGATGAAAAATGTGTCGTACAAGAAGAGTCATCAATATATTGCACCATTTACCCAGACGGGAGTGACTTTTTAGTCGCAAGACATTGCACAAGTTGGGAATATTTTTTTGACCAATTCATTCAAAAAGACTTGTTTACAAAAGAGCCATTCATTCATAAAACGCATTACATTAATCACACTATGAGGCCTGTTCTCTGCAACCAGGACTGCATTTTTTGTTTTTGTATTATTTTGCATAATCCAGTCTTTCTCAGCACTGCATTCAATTCAGACTGCAAGATAATAACTCAGCTAAAACAACATTTTCTTCTGCTGTAGCACTGCAGATTCAGTTGGAAAAGAAGAATGCAAGTCATTAACAGAATCGAAACTGAAAAAGAATCAGTCCTCAATTCCCAACCCTAAATCCCAAACCCTCTCCATCATTCCCGTCTTATCCCTTTCAATCTTTAAAACGCCGTGATATTTTCACTGCCTGTTCCTCCCTCTATCTCCATCACCCTCTTGCTTATTTCTCCAGCACGACTCCATCTTTGCTTCCTTTCAATTCGACCTCTCGCTTGCTCTTTCTGTCATCTCTCTCACTCACTCCTTCTCCTTCAAATCTTACCGCATGCTTTCCAATAGCCAACAGCTATATAACTTATTCAGTAGCACATGCACACACACGCATCGTGATATCCTGTGCACCCTCTTTAATGCCGTGTATTTGACTGCAGATGATTCCCCTGGGCCACTACAGGTCCAATGCTGTTACTTCCAGAGCACAACAACTTTAACCTGCTATAGATTCCTTAATAACATGCAGATCACGGCAGCTACGCATGTTGTGTGCGCGTGTGATGGATACAGGCTAGGGGATTAAATTATGTTTAAATTATCTGATCTTCTCCGTTCTGATTTTATCACTTAGCCCAGTGATATGTGGAACATGACTGCCTGACTGGTGATAAGTTTTGATGAGTCTGGATATTCAATATGGGTTTGACCCGCAGTTCACAAACAGCCATCTGCAGGATTTACTTCGATGGCTTGAAATGTCGATATCATCTCTTCTGTTCTGTAATCTGTCTATTTATTTGTGCATGATAAGGGTAAAATGCAATTCTTCTCTTTACTTGCTTACCAAGAGTAATATAATCTGTTGGAAAGGTAAGCGAGCTGTCTACCTAGGCTACATTTTAGGTATAGACGTGCATTTAGGTATTATAAACGATGCAAAGGCTTTTCCAAACATCAAAGAAAGTCTAATATGGCAATAGCAGTGAGAACTTTGATAATTTACTGAAATGTTTAAGCCAAACTGGTGCTCAAAATGTAGATGTTTCAGGTTATTTATATTATATATATTAAAATATTTTTTTTATAATTGTGGAGAGAAAAATCACTTTAATGATATTATCACAATCATTTTTAAATATGCTTTCAGCCAAAAATATTTATATTGTTTGTGCATATTTTTATTTTTTTCTTAGATGCTAGCAAATTATAAATAGGGCTGTCGCAATAGCACATTTTCACAACACAGTTAGTGGGCGGAAAAAAAATCAAGATCATGATATTATCACAATATCAATTGAAATATTTTTTTAAATAATAAATAATTGTGATATTGATATTTATGTCATTTGTGCATATCTGTATTTTTTTGGTTGCTAGCAACATGCTAAATAGGGTTGTCATTATCAAGTTTTTACTACAGGTTTTGTGGGCAAAAAGATAAATGCATGTTAATATTACAATATCTATTGATATAATTTTTAAATAACAAATATGCTATCAGAATTAATTAAAGTGCTTAGTTAATTATATTTGCTATATCTTTTAATCATAAACATAGTGTGCCTATTCATTAATTATCGGTATTCACTGTAAATAACATTATAACAAGTTATTGACACAAATTCTTTGAACCAATATATTAAGACATTACTAATGCTAACGTCAGCAAAGATTCAAATGCCAGTTTATCTTGGCAAAATGCTAACTTACCATAAGTTTTAAAATTAATGAAATATGTAAGCCATTTACAAAAATAACATTTTGTTTTGCAAAACTGGCCAACAGGTGTCACTCCTAAACCTGCAGCTATTAATAAGTGTAATACAGTTCAAAGTAGGGAAGGAAGGAGGTGGGAACCGGCGAACATTAAAATAAAGTTATAATAAAATAAACAAACAAAAACACGTAAGTAAAAGGCTTACAGCCACCTCACGGTCAAGTGCCAGTCGCAAGAAGATAAATAGAAACTTAAACATGTCCAAGTCCGGTCCTCTCTCGCCGTCAGTCCTGTCGATCGTCCTATTATGCTCCAGAACTCCTCCGTGGGAGACGCGGGACCGGTGCGCACACAGCTGATTTCCACTATCACTCACGCCACAGGCCCCGCCCCACGGCTCCCGTCCCGCCTTCCTCGCTACAATAAGATACCAACGTATGTAAATAATATTATTTAAATATTATTAAAAACGTATATTGCCATTAGCTCTGACCCAAGTAATGTTCACCAGAATTTGTATCATAATCGTGCGATGTTTAAGAAACAGTTGTTGACAGAAGTGCTGTCATATTCTCTGAAGCATAATGCAAGATGCACAGGGCTTGTAGGAGCTGATACAAAAAGTTACGCCTTTGACTGTTAACAGTGATGAAGAGCATTTCAGATGAGTCACTTATGAAGTTTCTTTGTACTGCGGATGCTGCCTAAGAAGCGTGCTGTCTATGTTGTCAGCAGACAGCTAGACAGCTCGCTAGGGTCTAGAACAGAGCTCTTGAAAACTGGTAGGGGATGTGGGAGGCATTAAAGAAAAGAGACAAAACCGCATGTGCCTCTGTCGGCTGTTGCGTTACTCTGTAAGCGTCCTTGTTCATTGTTGAAAACATGTTGTGCGTCAACAAGCTTCAGGTGCTGTGCTATGGACACTTTGTCTTTTTGTTTTGCCCGAACACGCGTGTGCATATATTGTGTCGCAGGCCAGCCATCTGCGCATGTGCACCTCATGCGTCTCTAGGGCCTACACGAAAGCTATAACTGACAGCTGTCATTCACTCATCCACCAAGAGCTTCTAAACCAGGCCGCCCAGAAGGAACAACCCTGGTATGTTGAGAATATGTGTGTGTGCGTTCTTGTGAGGGAGATTGAGGGATACTCAGCTTCATGTTGAGGGTAGATGCGTGGGTGATTGACAGTTTGTCTCCACCCGCTATGAGCTGATTCAATATACAGCACTGGGCCGGGCTGAGTACCCCCTCCCAACACCACCACCACATGCCTTCATTTCCCACTCAAAATAAATCTGTTTACTCGCCAACTGACTGAGATTTAATTCACCCAATAGAGGAATGAATCAGGAGACAAGATCCACTCCTTCGTCTCCTCCCCCCTCCTCTTCTATCTGTTCCACAGAGCTGACAATTGCTCAAGGTGATAGATTTAAATAGTCCCCTCTCTCTCTCTCTCTCTCTCTCTCTCTATCCCTCTTCTCTTCTCATCACTCTCTCTAGTCCCATAGAGACCATTGTCATGACAGAAATGAAGAGAGACTTCTGCCTTTCCTATATGCTTACATCATTCACATAAACACATGCGCACACACACACACACACACACACACACAGAGAGAGAATGGCTTGTTTCACTATATCGGTGAGGACATCTCATAGACTTCCATTCTGTCTATATGTCAGACTAATGCTATGTTTTATTCTCTACCCGCATCCACAAACTTAACTCTCACACAAACTTGTAGGCATCAGTACATTTTAAAGAAATAGTTCAGCCAAAAAATGGAAATCCCGTAATCATTTACTCAGTTTTGTCATTTCAAACTTGGTGGTACACTTGCATTGGTTTTGTGTCCATACAAAAGAACTGATAGGGTACCTCTGTTGTTCGGTTACCAACTTTCTTCAAAATATATTCTTTTGCATCCTGCAGAAGAAAGAAAGTCATAAAAGTTTGACACAATTTTCATTTTTTGGGGGAACTATCCCCTTAAAGTATAACACTATTGGTCCGATTTATCTGTACACTATGTTTTTATCTTTATGTTTTTACTACTAAACCTTCAATTGATTTTGACATTGAAAAGGATGCTTCACCTAAAAAATCATCATTTACTCACCTTCGATAAATTTCTTTGGTCCGATGAACACAGAGAAAGATATTTGGAAGAATGCTTATAACCAGACAGATTTTCGCCCCCACTGACTCCCATAGTAGGAAAAATTTCTTTAGCATTTATTTTTGTTAGTTGAAAATAAAGACATTTTGAAGAATGTAGCTAAACCTGTACAAGCATAACATCTTGCACAAACAAGCGTAACATTGTTAGTAGTACTGTACACAAGGCCCCATGTCCGACCACCAAATCAAAGCAATGGTCAGAGATATATAAGCCTTTATGTTGTAAATGCAGTTCTTTTTTGACCAGTAAACACTACAACATAAGCACAGCTCTTTCCTAAAACATGCAATGCAAATGAATCTCCCTGACCTTCTATTCAGTCGATTCAATCAAAAGTTCAGTGCAGAATGAACAGACGCAGCTCCATTAGCATCGGCTATTCATCAGCCCCCTCTGATACATGCTATTACCATGACAAATCCATGTGGATGATTATGTGTGTCTGCACTACTTTGTAATCGATTCTAATACACCTGGGCTGCGTGTCTTCCCCTATTAATTTCACTATGCTGGCTAAACAGGAGTTAAAAGTGACATCATCAAGCCTGGCTATAGTCATTACGGCCTCCAATGAAAATGTAAATTATTGTGTGAAATTGCTCATTTGGAATTAGCAGAGACAATAAGTAGTCTGTTTTTTTTTTTTAATTTAAAAAGTTTATGTTGAGTGTAAAATACAGAATAAATCATCTGTTAATGGGTTTCTCAAATTTAGGCGGTGCAG
The DNA here is from genome assembly GCA_029783895.1 of Triplophysa bombifrons. NCBI lineage: Eukaryota > Metazoa > Chordata > Actinopteri > Cypriniformes > Nemacheilidae > Triplophysa > Triplophysa bombifrons. Next base: position 23,518,524 of record CM056452.1, read on the forward strand.
TTCATAGATTTCCCTTTGAGAAGCCAAGTGAAATAAACAGCCTGATTCAAGCTATAATTATCACTTTTAATGTCGACTGCAAACTTAAAACCAAATGGAAATTTAAAGCCGGACTGTTTACCCATGGCCCTTCCACTTTTTGTGGCAAATATTTGATTTTAATGAAGCTGCTGTTATCTGTAAAAAGAAAAAACACTTTCTCCTGTCCAAGTTTAATATTCAGAGATTAAGACATGATTTTTGTGTAACATTAGTCTATTTGTGTGACGCTGACAGGGTTTTTCCTGGCTCAGGAAATACATGTATGTGAGGTGTAGTCTTACTTAATTGATAATGAGCAAAGCTCATTCACATCCTGCGATCACTTGTGGTTCACTGAGTTTTGAATGATTCCCCAATCTCTTATATTCTGATTAAACGAATTGGTTCAAAGGAATCATTTGTTTGCAAGTCGTTCTGATCACGAGTGCATTCATACTGTCAAACTCGCTGTGTACATTAAAATGCAGATTCAACGAGCCAACAGCACAGATAAAAACATAATGACCTATGCCATGTTGTTTTAAGGAACATTATCAAGAAATTGAAAGTACTTGAAAGTAAAAGGAACAATTTTTACTTGAACAGCCAATAAACTTCAATTCTTCAGCGCCTCACTTTGCTGATCGCCAAACAGCGCCTCAGTAGTGCCGTTATGCCGCAACTACAGTTAAAAATGACAGTCTGACTACATGCAGTGTTTTTTTAAATTATACTTTTGGAAAACCTGCTTAAAAATTACAATTCCATTAGTAGCAAAGAAAAGGTTTTATGCATTTTTAAATGTATTTTGAATTCTGTATCGACATTCTTTCTCTTTATCTACATCTTAAAAAAGGCAAAAGCAAAATAGATTGAAAGGAAACAGGGTCAGCATTTAACAATATGTGACCTTGTCTCTGAAATACAGGCTAAATTGTAGGCTAATTCTGAGAAAGAGCATTCAAGTTTGATTCCAAACATTAATTTTACTTCAATGTAAATTTTTGACAAGGCCAAACTAAATCAATATTATAAAACTGTTTTTTACACCAGTAGGATGACTTTATTTAGAAAAAAGTGAATAACCATAAAATGACTTTAGCTGGGTTTTCACAAACAGGGTCACATATTTCTTTTTATTTCCTTTTCAACACTCTCAAGGACAAAATTACACACTTTCAGACAGGTTTGTATGTATTTCGAGGGTATGCCAAAAGTGTCTTTCCTGTTTTCTTCCTTACTGTCTCCCATCATGCATTGCACTAATTTACAAAAGCAAAATTGTCAAAGATCACGCTCACAAATACAGCATGAAATGAAACAATTTTACGATGCATTAACTCCAGTCAGCAGTGACATTGTGGGATGACTCTCAGTCCCAAACACAGAGTAAGAACACTTCACTGTGATTTAATTATATAATGGTGAGCGTCTCTGAGCTCCATGTTTCACCGGTTGACCTTCGATTGATCTGACAGGTGCTCTCCCAGCTCCCACACAACGAGTGCTCTGGATTTATGGTCCTCTCACTGGAGTTTTTGTGACAAGAGCCGGATCCTCATTCAGTAAGATGGATTCAGATCTCCCTTTTACTAGCAAACATGCCTTTTTGGCCAAATGAGCTTCCACCACATGGCAAAGATTTCAAAGAAGGGGTAAGATCGTTGTGATAAATAAGCACAATCCAATTCAGCATCTTGCATACGGGATAAAAAATGTCTGGATTCCCATGGATGGGGAAAGTGATTAGATCATTAACATGTAATTATTTCTCAACTTAAAGTCGAAGCAGTTCTTTGAACAATGGACGCACTTTTTGGAGCTTCAAAAAGTTGACGCCCATTCACTCCAATTTTACATGTTGGAAGTAAAATGATACTTGGTATTATAACTTTGACTGCATTATTCTTCAAGAAGAAAGTCAAATTCAGTTTGGATGCCTTGAGGGTGAGAAAACCTGGGGAAATTTTGTTTTGGCTCGTCACTTTAACTGTAATGCAGCTCAGAACTATTTCACCACATTTACTGCCATGGTAAAACTGCTTTGTGGGTGATCGGTGAACAAGACGTATCAAAATACAGCACACAAAAATGACAAAAACTTTCTCTTGCAAAGAGACTTTTCTCTTTCAACTTTCTCGTCTTTTACAAAGACCCCTACACACGCATACACTGTCATTTTCCCCTAACCTTCCTCTAAAATAATGTTATCTGCTGCAAGACGGCAGCCAGCACCCAATCTGCATGTAAATGTCAAGTCATTTTGCACTTTAATGAGAAGGACAGAGAATCTCGTCTTTCCAAGCCTGTCACGGCTGAGAGACTTTCGTCAAACGCTCCCATCGATCTCAACCCGCCCGGGCAGCGGCGCAGCATAGGAGGGGTCAAACTCCATCACAGGCATCCATCACAACAAACATGCAGGGCGGTCTGTAAGATTCTCGTCTTTTAACTTGCGGGTTTAAAGAACACAGATGAAACATTTAATGAATTTTTAGGTGAAGCTGATAAGGGACATCAGTAGTTCCCTAGCTTAAAGGACCCATTCTTTTGTTGTTTTTGAGGCTTTGATTATGGTTTTGGGGTGTTTAAATATGGATGTTCATGTTTCTAATTAAAAAAAAAGCTTTTTATTTCACATATTTCAAGTCTATTGTTCAACGCCGTCCCTCAAACAAAACGACTGGATTTCTTCCAGTCTATATAAAGTCCCTTCTTCCAAAACGCTCTGATTGGTAAAGCTGACCAGGTTTGTTGTGATTGGTTCCCCACTTAGAGCGTGTGTGAAGATATCCCACCCATAACATATCAGCGAGCTTCCGCTTCTCAGGCTGTTGTGATTGGTCGGTGCCCCTCTCATATGTATTCATAAACTTTGGCTTTTAGCAATAAACAGTAACAATTGCATCGACTTCACTTTATCAGATAAAAACATGCAGATCGGTCGAAGTGTAACGGAGATCTGCTAGTGTTTGTCCAAACGACAATCTTTGTTGCAAATTGTTTTCCCTACTATGGCTAGGGAAAATGACACCGGACTGAATGGCGTCAGACCAGTTATATTAATTAACACTAATAACAGAAGTGTTAGTTTAGCCTTTTTATATTGGATCCGAGTTGGATAATAAAACAAGCAGATTGACCAGGAGACATTTGCAAGCAGAACTTCAAAGGATGTTTCATAGAATTGTTTTAGAGGTATATGCACACAATATCAGTGTATTACACAGAACGATGTTAAACTCATGGAGGCTGTTATTTGACCGTTGGTCATCTTAAAATGTGTGTAATGGAATTCTTATTCGTGCTGTAGGACTGTGATGAAAGTGAAAGTTGTTTAGCGCGTAGCTCAGTCAAATGTTTAGAATCTCTGATAACCAAACACTACTCCAGCTCATTCTGTTATAGACAATATCCGCTTGGGACTGAACTTTGAGCTTTATCATTTTGCAGGTATTATTTAATTAAAAGCAACGGTACACACAAACTAAAGGTTGTAAAAATGGGGTTGCGGGGAATGGGATCATAAAAAAGAGCCTGTACTGACTGTACAGATGTGTGCTATTTGTGTACTGTGTGTATGAAAATAACACCAAGGAATGATTGAAATGCGGCAGATTTCAATTAAGAATGGATTTAAAATAGATTGGGCTGAAACGAGATCATAATTGGAAAAATATCTAAAGATATGATGGTATAACAAGCTGTGCCCTCATTCTTTCCTGCCCTCGCTCTATGTACATATTCACTTCTAATGAGTTTGGTTAACTTATTAAACATTTAATTCTTATTTCCAGCTATTTCGTAATGAGCTTGTAACCAGGGGCGATTCTGGGATTTCACCCTTAGGGGATAATCAGCTTCTGAGTGAGATGCTATGGCTCGGAGGAATATTTCTGAAGACCCAAGAATGAAAGTTTGTAAGTTTAAATCATGCCTTACTGACTCATGCCTTGATGATTTTTTATAATAATCTGATAAAATGTGTGTCAGTAGATGAGTATCAGCACCAGCGAGTATTTTGTTTATTTTGGGATTTCAATGAAACAGTCCCACCATCATCCCGTTCTTCTCCTGAAGACACCTCACCTTGAAAATAATTTAATTCACAACAACTTTATGAGGTTGCTCATTCATATGAATTTCTGCTTTTTGAATTTGAAATAGATGTGATTTCGAGCCAGTGGTGTTAGGTTTAGAGGCGGGGTTAGGGGTGGAGCTTTATTATTATTATTTTTTCTAAGAATCACTCATTTTTTACTCAGGGCTCTTCCACAATAATCCCGTTTCATCGCATCCACAATAAAAGTTTGTGTTTCCTTAATATACTGTAAATCTGTACATTATGTATATTTTGTATTTATATACCCATTCACACATACATGTATATAGTTAGGAAATATCTGAATGTATATATTAATATTTATAAATAACTTAAATAATATATACATAATATATAAATAACGATATATATCATGTATATATAGACATGTTATTCATTATTGTTCTTAGATATATGCTTGTGCATGTGCTTATAAATACACATATATTATTATAAAACAAACTTTTGATCTGGATACGATTAATCACGATTAAGCGTGGAACAGCCCTAAATTAATTCATACGAATTAGCCACCTCATAAAACATTTACGAATCCCCGTGAGATCAATTTGGACAGGCCCAGGCTACCATTCACTTTCACAGTACATCAAAAAAAGCAGTGTAAGAGTCTTGATTAAGCAATAAGGATGAAAATGGCTAGCAAATTATGACAGAATTATAATATCTGTCTTAAATCCCTTTCATGGTCAAACCTTCAAGTTTAATAAAGGCGATTAAAGAGGAGGATTCAAAGTAAAAAAAACCTAGGATAGCTTCACATATTTCCTTTTATTAGCCAACAGATTTCGCACAGTCAGAATGTTAAGGTTCCTGACAGTTGAGTTAATCACAGATGTTTAAGGAGGCAGTAAAAAAAAGTGAAAGCCCCCCCTAAATAGACTCATGGGTTGTTCAATGCTTTCTCTTCCTACGCGATTACCTGCAGAGGTTACACCGCATATTCTCCTCCTGTTCTGAGCGTGCCTGGAATGCAAGTCAGGGTTGACGCAAAGGATTAAGAGGCATGGGCAGAGACTGAGGTAGGACTTGTGGAAAAGTGCATATCTTGGTCTTTTTTCTTCCTCTTCCTCTCTCTCGCTCTCTCTCACCTCCTATCTTTATCTTCATCCCTCTCTCTCTCTCTGCGGTGGGGGAAGAGTGTTGGATGTGCTGAGTTAGCTTACGGTAACGCGGCAGCAAAGTCTCAGAGGACCTAAGCTGTGAGGTCAGAACTCTCTCTCAAACAAACGGCAGAACGCTGCATCATTACCTCTGCTAATGCTGAGCCAGTGCAAAGCCCTCCTCTTCACACAGCTACAACTGCAGCCTCACGCCTCCTAGCTAGCAACGATGGATGCAGCATTGAGTCAGCATTGGTCATTAAATCTGTCAATCATGTTCACTGAAATTCCATTTGCTGTTGTCCAGTCATGTAGTGTCTGTGTTTTAGTATTGTCAATATTTGTTATATGTGACCCTGGACAACAAAACCAGTTTTATGGGTTAATTTTTTCGAAATTGAGATTTTTACATAATCTGAAAGGTAAATAAATAAGATTTCTATTGATGCATGAGTTGATAGGATAAAAAATATCTGTGTACACTAAGCACATTGTGTACATTTGCTGCTGTGTGTTATTTTTATGTATATAACGTGTCATTTTTTGTATTCTGGTGTAAAACTTGTACAGAAATGTTTACTGTGTAAATGTGTAGAAGAAATGTCTGTCATACTGCCAGTGTTGCACCTGTGTATATGGTTGAGTGAAAATAAACGTATTTGATTTGATATCCGTTTGAGATACAACTGTTTAAAACTCTGGAATCTGAGGGTGCAAAAAAATCTAAATATTGAGAAAATTGCCTTTGAAGTTGTGAATCAGAGGTGCTGTAGCAGGCCATACACTCACAAAAATAACGTTTAATATATTTAAGGTAGAGAATTTACAAAATATCTTCATGGAACGTGTTCTTAACTTAATATTCTAATAACGTTTGGCATAAAAGAAAAATCGATCAATTTGACCCACACAATGTATTTTTGTCATTTACTAAAAATTGGTTTTGTGAAAAGACTGGTTTTGTGATCATATGCAGATATGAATATATTTATTTTAAAATTCATTGTATCTGTTATGGCAAGCCTGGTTTTTAGCAACCACTCACTTCAGTCAACTAAGAAAACATTTTAAGACATCCTGAACATAACAATTTTTTTATATTAAAATCTGATAGTACTATATTGTAATACGGCATTCAAAATGGAAACTCAAATGGCAGATCGAAGCAATTCGTTTAAATCTGCTTACATTTCTATTTCACCAAATAGACTCTAAATAAATATTTTTTCTAAAAGATATAGTGTTTTGCTTTAAGATGTTGAGTTCTATCCACATTCTGGGTGGTTTTGCTTGCCGATTGACTTTCCAAATAAAACATTTTGCTTTCAAATAAGTCCCAAATGTACACATCTTGAAAAAAAAAAAGATAATGTAAGTACGAAAAGAAATATTAAGAAAAACTATTGTGTATTTTTTGTTCTGTTGAACTCAAAAGAAGATATTTTGAGGAATTAAGGAAAGCAAACAGTTCTGGGGCACCTTTGACTACCATTTGAATTTTTCCTATAATGGTAGTCAACGGTGCCAGTTGCTGACATTCTTCCAAATATCTTTTTTGTGTTCAACCGAACAATGACATTCATACAGATTTAGAACAATTTAAGGGAGAGTACTTCACGACAGAATGTTAATTTTTGGGAGAACTATCCCTTTAAAGCGGATATAACAAACGCAGTTTCAGCCAATCATATTAATCTTGAGTAGTCCTACCTATACAACAGTGCAGCATACTTCGTCTTTAGTTTGATTACATCTATAAAAGACACATAAAGTTGTAAGATTATTTCCGAAAACAGGCGAGGCCTGGAGGCGAGCGGGGGGGGGGGGCGGAACAACAGCATGAGTACACAATACATCATTCCCAATACATACAGCATAACTGTTGATTCACAATAAGTGTTTGTAGTTTACATAATACACATACACACCGATTGATAACAAAACACAGACATTTGACTTTTAGTTCAATTACCGCGTGTGGTTCATGTCCAGCATCTTTCAGTGCTTGGACTGCTCCATCTATTGGTTTCAAACGCTAATCCAGGTAGTGCCAAAGCGTGATATAGTTTTTGAAGAAGAAGTGACGAAAAAACATCTGGATCATGACAGATGAAAAACTCAAATTGACATCGGTTCAGCTTTTACACGATGGTGACAGCTCTGGCAGGCAAAGGGTCTGAAAGACGATACAATGGTTATCCTCCTTCTTTCGGACAGGTATGTACATGCCTTGAGAAGAATTTAATGGATTTAGTTTGTAATTCCGTAAGTGGATTTACGAAATACATTCATGTGTTTAGGAGGAGGTTCGGCAAATCGCATAGAGGGTAGGATTATAATTTCAGTGCTAGCAGGCTAAATTTAGCATCTTTCCAAATCAACCACCCCACAATATACTTGCACTTTGAGACTACAAATGAATAATTATTTCTGTGCTCATGAAAATGTATTCTGATTTAACATACTGATGATGGCCACATAAATCATGACTCTGTTACACGCTGTGGCGTGATACCGTGTTGACCTTAGTATCACTGGTAAATAAAGGTATCAATTTCTTTCATAAACTCTTCCAGAAACTTTTTTCAGAAAAATAACTTTCACATTAGTAGATGTTTTGATGACACACCACTCTGTGATTCACACTTCTAAATCTGAAAAAAGTCTGTAGCAGTATTCTGGTCTGTGCTTTCTTAATACTTCATGAAATATTGGCGGTGAAACGTGACAGAAAGTCGGAAAATCAGCAAAAACACACTGCATATGTTAAAACCTGTCACGCTGTTAGCAGTCACACTGAGAGACCACTTCCTGTGAAGGTGGGGGGGGGGGGTGTTGGACAGCTATAAATGCAAGCATACACACAAGCCAATCACTTCTGAGCCAATCATTAAAGAAGACAGGCATTAATCTGTGTCCCCAGTGAGTCAGCTGAGTCTTTAAGTGCTAAATTTACAATTACGTAAAGACAGAAATTAATGACGTAAACTAATGCCTCCCTTACATACATATACACACATTCATCCAGTAAATGAGCTGCCCTTTATGTATAGTGGAAGAGAATTAAAGACAAAATAAAAATGATTATATTTTCTAGAAACAGATACATTCTCTGAAAGAAATTTTGTCTATTATGTTTTTTCTCTCTAATACCATCTGCAAATACAGTAATAGCATAAAGCAATAGCAGAGAGGCCAGGTTTTACCAAGGATAGTTAACGCACTTGATTGCTGATGAAAGAAAGAAAGAAAGAAAGAGAGAGAGAGAGAGAGAGAGAGAGAGAGAGAGAGAGAGAGAGAGAGAAAGAAAGAAAGAATGAAAGCTTTATAACACAGAGGCCAGGTTTTTACAAGGATAGTTAATGCACTTGATTTCTGATGAAAGAAAGAAAGAGAGAGAGAGAGAGAGAGAGAGAGAGAGAGAGAGAGAGAGAGAGAGAGAGAGAGAGAGAGAGAGAGAGAACGAAAGAATGAAAGTTTTATAACACAGAGGCCATGTTTTTACAAGGATAGTTAATGCACTTGATTTCTGATGAAAGAAAGAAAGAAAGAAAGTAAAAAAGAGAAAAAGAAAGAAAGATAGCAGTCTGATTAAAGAAATAAAAATAGATTTATGGCTAGAGTGATAAAGCTGAAACAGAGACTTTCAAAACCCAGCTGCGCACAAAGACTTGCATTTTAATTCTTTTAATCATGATGTGTCATCGCGTTAGCAAAAAACACACTAATTAAAAACCTGCCCGAGACCCTTGCGTGGGCGTCTGCACCCGTTGTTGAAACATCCTATAATATCAAAGAAATATAATTTTTTCAGCATTTATTATCGGAGATATTAACAGAGAGGGAAAAGGTTAATAACGGCCTGCATTGATTGGGATTCGTTCAAGTGTGGCTTAATTGCAAGCTGTGTTCAATAAACTATTAATCAGACGTTATGCTGAATAAAGCCCCTCCATCTGCAACACGCTAATTGAGTAGGAGTTGTCCCCTGACCGTTGGCCATACAAGCTGAAGCTCTAGATGGATGACTCTGTCTTCATGTGTGGTTCAATAGAGTATTGGTGACTGTTGGAAGCCAGTAGCTTCTGCTGGTATTTTGGGTACGTTTCAGGAAGCAGGCTGTTGTTTCCGCGTTTGTAACTGTAGAACATCTGCTTACAATGTGCGTGTGGAGCTCAGATAAAAATAAGCCTAGATGATTCATTCGCTTCCACTCCTGAAAATCTGTTTTTCTAGCGAAAGCGTAGTAAGGGAAAAGCCGTGTTTATTGGCACATTTACAATTAAGTAAATATGGGGGTTGTATGTTTTTAATTTGTGGGCTGTGTTTTCAAAATACGCCATCTGTATTGGAATCAATGTTGAGTCAAGGCTCACTCTGGCTTTGCTATTTGTGTGGCACAAAGTGGCTGTTCATGTCGGTTACCAATTTATTAGAAATGCCGTTTTTAAAGCCAGGCCTGTAGGCAGCAGACAGGAAAAAAGCTCACTTAGCTTTTGTTCTGTTTGTGAGGAGTCCCTCAACTGGCAGAGCAAAGCATTCACAGCGCAAAGGTCACAAGTGTGACTCCCGGGGAATGCACTGTAAGTTGCATTAGATAAAAGTATCTGCGCAAATATAGAAAAATGTCAGATGAAAAAACAGTATGTTGGGATACTACAAAAAAAAAGTACAACATGTTTAAAGGAACTGCTGATAATGCAATAGAAACTCCTCTGCTCTGTCACGATCTTATCAGATTAGATGTCTATCGAGTGCGTGCTGCCTATCTGTCAGTCATCGGGGACATCCAGAACGAGCAGCATTCTTAATCATCACTTTTTCTGTCCATCTGTTCTCTCATTGCTGCCTGACTCTTGACTCTTTTCTACATCATCCATTGCTTATGTCACCTTCAGTGCAGAGCTTGTACCTTTTCTTTGCAGTGCCCTCAACTTGTGCTGATGTTTAAATGCAGCATCAACTAAAATGTTATTTAAAAGACTAAACATGCTGAATTTAATGAATATATGACCAATATACTTGGAATCTTTTTGCTGACTACAAAAACTGTCAAACACAGCCTTAACTACATAACATGAAATGACAGGCTGGTCTCACAAGATTCTTTACCAGGTGGCTGATTCATAACCAGACGATGGGAATAACATGGAAATGTACGATTAAAAAGGGCATACTGAAGCCTCCCCGTCTCAAATCTAACATCACTGGTTTGAAATCAAGCTGTACTAAAACGTTTAAAGCTTAAACAAATTCATATGAATTAGCCACTTCGTAAAATAGTTATGTACTGTCCTGAGATTTTGTTGGGAATGATGAGCAGCTTTGAAAAACATATCATATATACATTTATTTAATAATATAATGCCACTACTATTTTACCAAGTATCTTATTAAAGGTAATTAAAAATGTTGTATCTGTAATGTTGGAATTTGTGTGCATGGATAAAAAATTCCCAATTGTTTGGTGTCACTCAGCACAAAATTTTTTTGTGCCACCAGCACAACTTACAATACACAGACCGCACGTGTATGTACATTTATATATTTATAAATTGATATCAAATGAAGTCGAAAATATTTTGGATTTTGGCTTACCAACACCTAACCTCACCCCAAACCCTAAAATCGACGCCGAAAAGGCAAATTTTAAAACCATAAATGGTTCCCCTAAAGCTCTCACTAAAGAGACACCTTGTAAATAGGTATGAATTCCCATCAGATTGCGTTGATATAAATGTAAACACCTAAAAGATGTTGTGTATAAAAATACTGGGTGACAGGAAGAAAGGGGGAAATTTTGTGACCATGAACACAAATTAATCGATTACAGTCCCTTGATACTGTTTTGTGTGTTTATATTCGTGCTAGTTTAAACTAAAGCTCAGCTTTGAGAAGATTTAATGGAGGCTTGGCAAAAATAACAGCATTCAAAGTGAAAGGCAATAAAATATTGATAAAATACAGTATTAATATTTTTATATCTAAAAATACATATGAATAGTTTAACTTTTTGCCACAAAATTGTTGTCTAAAAATGCCTTTAAAGTTTTGTTAATTTTGTACTTTGCACATCATATTTTGATGGTTTAATAGAAATGTGCATTTAAAGCAAATATTGTGCAAATACGCAAAAATGCGTTAAACCAGCATTTATAACGTCATCCGAAGGGGTTTAGAAGTGCTTTTGGTTATTATTATTCTGAGACCTAATATCATAAACTGCATTAGTTAGACACACTTGTGCTCTCATTTAAACATACTTACAAACTCTCAAACACTTGCACAAATTATTATGGTCGACTCCTAGTTGGAACAGAAAAAGTCAAAGTGCAAATTAAAGCTAAGCGCTATTTTTGCCTTCCGAGTTTAAAATCCTCATCTGGCCAACGTCAAAGGATGACGTGGTGATGTACTATTAGTACATCGATGACGCATCGGTGTCTCATTATTATTCATGAGACCATGTTTTCTCGACCAATGAGAAGACATTTCTCCTAATTATTCATGACAGCGCCTTGAGATGCCATGCTGGAACATTCGCCGGTTTTTAACAGCTCTTCTTCTCACAGCGTTCACGCCCATTTTAATTGCATTTTTCAAAAACGACAGTGATGTAGAATGTAGCTGAAAGGGGAGGTTTCGTGACGCTTTTTTGAGATCTTGCAGGGCTGCACGATGCCTTACAAAAAGGGGTGTGAAAAAAAGGCACTTTAAGGATGTAGTTTAATTGTTAATCCTCATAATTCATTTTAAAGCCCATGGCAACCTGAATTTCAAAACTCTGTTGTTCTCTTGCACAAAAAGGACTTTTAACATCTTCAGACAATAAGCACATCACACAGTGCCTTGTCCAAAAGTCATTCCTTTCCTTTAATTTCCCTTAACATGAATTATATGTTGTCAAGGTTTCTTCAAGTGCCCTTCAGGTGAATAGGCCAGTGTGATACTCTCTTTCAATAGGAATTTGCTTCAATGGTTTACAGCATTTTAATCGGTTTGAACAGACTGGAACGAGATGAACTTGCTTTTATTGGATTGTTCTTGTAACTGGAAAATTTTAAACAGAGTTATTACTGTTATTCTTTCCTTGGAGATTACTCTAAGTGTTAAAATGTTATACTAGTTAGACAGTGTGAAACAAACATCAGCTTGTTTTTACATTTCTAGCAGTCAGAGAAAGAGTAACTTGTCAGGGTTGGTCTGAAAACGAGGAATCAATTGCAGTAAATGAGTGTTTATTTGAGGTTAAACACAAAATAGACAGGTGAAATAGTGGTAGCCAGTGAAGCAGGCGGAGTTCCGCTTGAGTTGGTTGACTGCGAGGCCAACTGGGGAAGACCCCAGTGTACGGCAACACCAACCACGTGGAGGTAGCGTGGAACCCGTTTGCAGGAGGCGTGAAGATACTCCAGGTGAACCCACTGGCACAGTGATAGACCACAGAAGAACGAGACCCGGCGAAACTGGTGTGATGGATAATCCTGGAGTCCGGACAACACTGGAGTGAGAATCCCAGGGTGAAACTTGGGACCCAAGTAGGTAGCTCTTCCTCAGGAGGCTGGTCGAGAGTGGTGAGGTTCTGTCAATGTCTATGAAAACAAAGGGGATCCCAGGACACAATCACAGGACAGTCAATCAACACACAAGACAACGAATAGGTTAGACAGATTCCAACATGATAATCCACTTGACAAGACTGGGTAGCTAAACACAGGACAGTACTGTGACCTTAGTCAACGATGGCACGTGGAACAATGAAAAGTGATGGTATTTATAAAGGGGTAGGTGAGATAGGAACCAGGTGTGGGTAGTGAGGTAAATGATGGGGTAATAAGAGGGGCAGGTGACAACAATTAGACGCAGACAGCGAACACGTGGCGCCAATACATGAACTCCACGTGATCGAACACTCACACACGAAACAAAAACAAACATGACGGATATCAACCTCGGAACCCAACAGAACTATACACACCTACACACTTCCTCTGTTCAGCGCACATCTATAATAAACAATAATAGTGTCCAGTATTAGAGTGACAGTTCACCCCAAATTTTTTAATTCTGTGATAATTTACTCACACTCTTGTCATTTCAATCCTTTATGACTTTCTTTCGCATAGCACAAAATTATGTTTTATATCAAAGTTTGGGAGGATCACGTGCAGATAACTAACCCGGCTAGCTTGCTATGATCAATCGCAACAATCAGATATTTAACCGGGCTGGCTTTCCATGACCGACCAATCTCACAAATCCACTAACCCGGCTCACCAATCATCCTTAAAGCTCGAGATAAAAAATCCTATAAGAAGCCTTTTTTGCAGCATCCCTCATCCATTCCAACTCCTCACCATCAGCCCGTTTTTACCGCAGCATAACAGGGGGGAACGACCCGAGTCTGGGCACATACCGAGCCTGGGGTCCTCTCCCCGGACAAGGGGCGGGCACTCCGAGTTTGGAGGAACTACCAACCTCGGAGCACTCTTCCTGTCCCTTATCATCCGTACTTATTATCTGTGAGGCAAACCCGTGAAAGAAGATCTTTTGAAGAATGTTATTAACTGGCACCCATTTAGTTGCATTGATTTTGTGGCCATACAATAGAAATGAATGTGTGCCTACACTAGTTGGTTACCAACTTTTTTCAAAATATCTTCTTTTGTGTTCTGCGCAAGGAAGTCATACAGGTTTAAAATGACAAGAAGATAATTAAATGATGACAGAATATCAATTTTTGGGTGAACTATCCCTTTCATTCCGATAGGATTACAGGCCAGAATGCAGTATTAAGACTCTATCTTTATGGATGTTCAACAAACAGAGCAGGAGTGAAATGTGTGTGTGCTCCTTTGGACTGTACTGCTGTAAAGGCCTCGTGGGCATAACCAGATGGAAGAGGGTGTGTTGTAAGACAGGGAGGAAGGATGGTGGAACGAAAGGACTAAGACAAGAAAAAATAAGACTATCTCAGGAATAAATACTGTATGTTGGTATTGAAGCCTTAATGGCTCTGAAATAAACTATAAGATAGCAGAAGAAGATAATCACATCTCAAGTCTCTATTGACCGTGAACATATGAACATACAGTGGTCTGAAAAAGTATTTGCCCCTTTCTGATTTTTTGTTTTTTTGCATATTTGTCATGCTCAAGATCATCAAACAAATTTGAATGTTACACAAAGAAAACCAGAGTAAATAGAAAATGCAGTTTTTAAATGATGGTTTCATTTATTAAGGGAAAAAATAATCTAAACATTTCTTACCCTATGTGAAAAAGTAATTGCCCCCTAATAACTAGTTTTGCCACCCTTGACGGCAACAAATGCAATCAAGCGTTTGCGATAGCTCGCAATGAGTTCCATCAATTATGAGCAGTTGTCCAGGTACTGAAGCTGCAAATCAGCCCCAGACCATCACACAACCTCCACAATGTTTGACTGTTGGTATTTTCATAAATTCTTTGTTAGTTTTATGCCAAAAAGTTCAACATTTGTCTCATCAGTCCACAGAATATTTACCCAAAAGTTTTGGGGATCATCAAGATGTTTTCATCTTGCCTAGCCGACATCTCGCTCTGGATGAATGACCATCACCTGCAGCTGAACCTTTTAAAAACAGAACTGCTTGCAATCCTGGCCGATACAAAGACTCATCACAGCCTCTCCATTCAACTGGGCTCATCAACCATCACATCTTCCAGAAAGGCAAGAAACCTGGGAGTGGTGATCGATGATCAGCTCAATTTCACAGATCAAGTTGCCAGCACCGCCCGGTCCTGTAGATTCATTCTCTACAATATTAGGAAAATTAGACCCTTCCTATCAGAGCATGCTACGCAAGTCCTAGTACAGGCTCTGGTCCTGTCCAGACTGGACTACTGCAATGCGCTACTGGGTGGCCTTCCAGCTTGCACAACCAAACCTCTACAGATGATCCAGAATGCTGCGGCAAGAGTTATCTTTAATGAACTGAAGAGAGCACATGTCACTCCTCTATTCATTAAGCTACATTGGCTCCCTATAGTTGCTCGAATCAAATTCAAGACTCTGCTCCTGGCCTACAAGACCACCACTGGTTCGGCACCACCTTATCTTCACTCGCTACTCTAGACATACGTACCCGCCAGATGCCTACGCTCTGCAAACGAACGGCGTCTTGGGGTGCCATCCCAAAAAGGTAAAAAATCTCTCTCGCGCACCTTCTCCGGATCTGTTCCACCTATGTGGAATGATCTACCTGCTGCTACAAGATCTGCAGATTCTGTAGCCATCTTTAAGAAACGTCTGAAAACGCATCTCTTCCGTCAACATCTGACTGATCTGTTCTGACTCTATTTTCTTCTCTACTCTTTATAAAAAAAAAAAAAAAAAAAAAAAAAAAAAAAAAATGAATGAATGAATGAATGGTTCTGTATACTGTGTTAGGTTATATGAGACCAAATCCTCTTTTTTTTATTGCATTTATGCTTTTGTTGTACTTATGCTGTCCCAATTGCTTCCATTGCCTATCCCAAATGTAATTCGCTTTGGATAAAAGCGTCTGCTAAATGACTAAATGTAAATGTAAATGTTTCAGCATATGTGAGATGAGCGTTTTGTGTTCTTTTTGGCCAGCAGTGGTTTTCGCCTTGGAACTCTCTTTGTAGAATCATGAACACTGTCCTTACCTGAAGCAAGAGAGGCTTGCAGTTCCCTAGATTTTGTTCTGGGATCTTTTATGACCTCCTGGACGAGTCGTCGTTGTACTCTTGGAGTAATTTTGGTAGGCCAGCCACTCCTGGGACGGTTTACCACTGTTCCATGCTTTCTACATTTGTGGATAATGGCTCTCACTGTGGTTTGCTGGAGTCTCAAAGCCTTAGAAATGTGGTGATGTTCTTGAATTTCTTTAGATCGCAGCATGATGTGTTGCTTTTTGAGATCTTCTAGACTACTTCAGTTTGTCAGACAGGTTCTACTTAAGTGATTTCTTGATTCAACAGGTCTGGTAGAAATTAGGCTTGAGTGTGACTGGTGACTAGCTTTCCTGTAGCTTAGTGGTAAGAGCAACGCAAGGTTGTGGGTTTGATCCCAGGGGATTGCAAATACCTATGTATAAAAGTTTATAGGATAATACAATGTAAGTCGCTTTGGATAAAAGTGTCTGCAAAATGCATAAATATAAATGACTAGTGAAATTTAACTCAGTGATTCAATTCATCACAGATTATTCATGATTTACCAAAGGGGGCAATTCCTTTTTCCCAAAGTTTGGATTGTTTTTTCCTTAATAAATAAAACCATCATTTAAAAACTGCATTTTGCATTTACTCTGGTTTTCTTTGAGTAATATCATTTTTTTTGTTGATCCGAATCATTGAAGCATGACAAATATGCAAAAAATCAAAAAATCCGGAAGGGGTCAAAAGCTTTTTCACACCGCTATATATATACACACACACATACACGTGTATATACAGTACGTACACTGTACACAGCATTTCATGCACCCACACATTTTTTGGCCAAAATAATTGTTCAATATTTACGTTACATTTCCACTTTTGCTGTTTCATTAATATTTTAAGTTTTTCCCACACATGAACACACACACGCACGTCACATTTTAATTGTAAATTGGGACATGCCATATATTTCTATACTACCTGAAGATGTCCCCAATGGAAGGATTTCTCATGTATAGCTGATTTTGGGGACAATTATGTCCATAAACTACAACTAGGTATGTACATACACACACACATACACATGCAAAAACACATAAACCAACAGCCGTGCATGTTCACAGGGTGAAATAAGTGCACAGTAATTCATACTAAACTCTCAAAGAACAGTGTAGCAGGAGGGGATTCTGGGTAAAGTGATTTTTTTTTTTACTGAACCTTAAATATTCATGAATTCACCTTGAACAAACAAAAAGAAAAAGCAAAGTCCCTGAACGTCTGCCTCATATTCTATCAGCATCTCTCGCTCCCTTTTAAGACCTTCGTTCATCCTGCTCATTCAAGTGTCATAGAGTTGCCCTTGTGTTCCTATAAATATGTAAAAATACATATGCCAAAACAACTTGCGTTCCTAAATAAAAATGCCAACACACCAGAGACATTGATATTCAAATATTGATATGACTCCATTTCCAAGAATGAATACCAGAAAGAGTTACATGCAACAGTAACGGCACAGACAACAAAGTGATTAAGCCATAAGCTGTCAAGTACAGGTGGCACATAATACTTCCCCTGTTGTACATGTCACTTTACAACCAAGACACCTGGAGAATTACATATCAGCAAATAACCACCTGACAGAACTGCTACACGACATACGGAGACGTTTTTCAATTAAACCAAATAAAACCTAATAAGCATAACACGTTTTCGTTCGATAACTTCTTAAGGTGAGTTAAAAGTGTAACGCTTTCTGTCATTAATGTCAGCAATAAAAATATCTGCGTGAAAGTTAAGGCACCGCGATGCTGAAAACATGCCACTTATCTTAATTAAGCAATTCACATTCCCTGCCTGGCTTTCCAGGATGGATGTGACATAAAGTGAACCATCTCCACCCACCTCTTTTAGCATGCTGGGCACCTTCACATTATGTGGGTGTACTAAATGGAGAGTATGTATTTGAGATCATGCATTTGTAAGCATATATCTATGATTGTTAACTGATAACGTGTAAAGGTTCATATACGCTACTTACACAGAACGCATGGACAATTAAGGGAATAATGCACCGAAAAATGACAATATGCAATGCATATCTTCTCATTCAATCTCATATTGATCATCATGACAAGACAAAAAGACACAAAAAAACAAGTAGCCCACATGGATTTATATTAACATAATATTATTAAAAAAGACATAAAGTATGGAGACCATATCTTAGTTTTTATGTGAGAGACATTTTTTTTAATTAATAAATAATTTATCGAATTAATAATTACATTTTCAATATTTCAACACTGTTAATGGTCCAGTGCTGGATACCATAACACATCAAAGAAAGGCTATTAAAACTACATTAAATCAAATAAAATATTATTTGATATTGACAGTATATTATTATAAAAGTCATCTGAAGCCAAATTATAGGTTGTTTGTGAGGAAGAGACCAAACAAATAAAACAACAATAACAATAAATAAATTATTACAATAATTATGAATAATAGTATAATGAATTATTACAAACTGCATAAAATCTAATAAAATGTTATATGATTTTTTTTATTATTTGAAAATTGGCTTGATTATTTGAAAATTATTTTTAAAACTAAACTAGAAATTAAAAATTACAAATGTAAAACTGAAATAAAATGAGGCACAGAAAGTACAAATATTTTTAAATCATTTATTTATTTTCTTACAAAAGAATAAAACTAAAATAAAACTAGTGCTGAAATAGAACTCTATACAGATATATGAGAAATAAATAATAAAATGACAGAAGCACATAACAATTGCTATAAAAAAATAAAAATATTAATTGAGAAAAACACAAAAATATTTGTATAAAAGCTTATTCAATTTTATTTTAATCATATTTAAAAATCTACCACAAAACTAAAAGACAAACAATAACTCTTAAAACAGGCACACAGGTTTAGATCAACAAGAGAATGTTCAAATAGTCACAAAATTGTTATTTTGGTGGTCTCATTTCTTACTGGGCAGGCTTTTAAAACATCAATGTAGGTCACTGGTTCACAACTCTTCTGAAGAGCTTTTTTCTCCTTCTAACACTCTTGCTTTTCTCTGTCTCTCTTTAAGACAGGCCTCTTTGCAAACTGCCACGTCAACAGAAAGTGCGGTAACAGAGAGAGACGTTTTCTGTCTGTTTGGATCTTTGAGCACAGCCAACAAACTAACACTTAGCATACTGTTGTCTTGACGGGACACAGAAATACACAGCCCGTCAGAGGTCCACCAGCCGGCCTCGACCCAACAGCTGCGATCTGCTGACAGTCTAACAGCTGCTACCAGGGCTCACAGAGTAGAGCTATTGTTAAAGCACCTTATTTCATTTCGAATTTGAGGTCAAAGAATATCAGGCCACAAGGAGTCCAACACCTCACAAAACTACTGATGATGCTGTTCCAGAAGGACAAGCTGTTCAATGAACGGTCAAAAAAAAATCTTTGCTAAAAAAGGCTTTTTGAAAATGTATGGATGTTAAAGTACTTTTTTCCAAACATGTTAAAT
Source organism: Triplophysa bombifrons (assembly GCA_029783895.1). Taxonomy (NCBI): domain Eukaryota; kingdom Metazoa; phylum Chordata; class Actinopteri; order Cypriniformes; family Nemacheilidae; genus Triplophysa; species Triplophysa bombifrons. Next base: position 23,537,982 of record CM056452.1, read on the forward strand.
TATTAAAATTTGAAGAAAAGAAAAAAATTGGAAGGATCCTGACCACTCCAATATAGCAAAAATTGCTTTAGGGCGGGGCCTATGTTTTTTGCCAATTAATGATCAGAATTTGTACAATTTAATTTGTAAAATCTCTCCTTATAATTAATGTGTTTTGTTTTTCTACTCCCCCCCTTGTCTATTTTGTACTTTCGTATTCAGCCAGACTAATGCTGTGGTTTTCATTGGCTAGTTCAACAGCCAATCACTGAGACATTTTGACCTCATCGCTTTCGTCTTTACCAATATGGGGCAGACCACAAAGCCGAGAACGCCGGCACAAACAAAGCAGAATGGTTCATTTCATTCCTTTTTTGTATCCATTTGATTTGCCTCTCTGTGCTATGTTGTTTGATGGATGGAAAAAAAGTAAATTACTAGTGCAAGGAACACCTAATAGAGTAAGTCAAGCATAAACAATTAGATATAATTTCTAGCATGACTCAATGCATGAAGATAAATTATCCAGCAACAAGTATATGAATAAACATTTCCAGCAATGCAAGGACTTTCTATAGCATCAATTTTCTGGCCTGTAGACAGCGAGGTAGAGAACATGACTGCACAACTGCCAATTTGCTGACGCACCCCTTTAAGTACCCAGGTATGAAAATCATTAATCGTTCATTAAACATCATTCACCGGCAGGCGGCAGCCATTAAACACAGTTCAATTGCTACTCACTCAGCACGGATGCAGGTCAAATACATTTTTGTTTCGCGTCGAGCACTGGTCCAGCAAATTACATTTTTTATATTCCTCTCATTTCTCTCACCCTCTCATTTTTGTAGATTTGTGAAGGCAACAAGTTGAAGGGTAATTACCTCTTCATTATGTGGAGGGTAGAAAAGGAAAGAAAAAGATGTAGCCGTCTGTCAGCTGTCCTGGTCTGAAAGGTCAGTGGGAAAGAAAGGCCAGCGCTGACGTGTCCCATTCAAAAACGCACAGCACGTCACGAGTCTTCATCTCATCAGAGACAGTTCACTGCGCCGCTAACCAAACCTCAATTGCAATTCAGATTGAATCGCTTTTTGAATGGCATTTTTCAAGGCAGTTAAATCTACTATGCACCATGCAGTTGTTCTCACAATAATTTTAATGCGATCTGAGTGACTGTTCTGAGAGGGTCCATGAAAATGGACAGCTATCAGGCCGGGTCAATAATCAAGAAACAACCATGTTATGCTTTCTGTATCCGACAACCTTCCAATATCAAAACAAGAAAATGCTTCTCTAATTGCTTAAAGGTGCGATGAATTAAAATCACTATTTTAACCAGAGCTTTTGTTATATAAGAGGGAATTGTATTCACGTGAACATTACGTAAGTGTCCGAACTGAAAACGCCCTTATTACTGAGATTACATCTGTTATTGACACCATGACCAGCGAACCCCAGGTTCTGGAATGCACCTATCTATGACGACATTGATAGGTTGAACACCGCCTCCTCAGAAAAATATCAACGACTACTTCTCTAGCCCGCCCACTGGTTCACGCATAACAGAACCAGTGGCAAGGAACCAGATAGAGCGAGCAAGCAATAAACAAACATTAAAGATAGCTTAATATTGTGCAATCCCTGGTTGTGGTAGAATAAAGTCGCTGCATAACCTTCCTTCGGATTCCGATATTTTTTTAAAGACGTTCCAGCTCATGTTGGAAAAACATGGAGCATTTGCTCGTTTCTTTTCTCCGAGGATTCCTTTGTGAACAAGGCACAGGTCGACACTGGATTTGTGGAGAGTTTAAAATTAAAAAGCAGCGCTGTCTTATGTGAGTAAAATATTTTTGTACTGTGCGTCACTATGCTTTGTTAGAGATCGCTTGATGTGCTCTGAGCACTATTCGGACCTCTAGTCATTTGAATTAATTGCAGAGGTTGTATGTGATATTAAGTCCATATGAATCGCCATCTCTGTGATTTGGTATCCACTGCTTGCGAATAATGGAGGCTGCTTTGAATTTTTTTTGGTATTATTTCAGGTGCTGGGTGATATCCATAAGTTACTGGGAGTCTGCAGTTTGTTTTTTATCATGGAAACTCTCGTAACATTAAAGACCTGTAATCGCGGTGATCTTTTGTCCGGTTCGGGATCACTGGTCTCAAATGCTGACAGGTAGGGTCATATATCATTAAACGCAATACAAGTATAGGCTATACAAACTACACACAAAGCCTTGCCATCACATCTGGGAAATAAGTCAGTTAATCAAGAGTCAAATCATGCCGTGCGATTGCGTCACATGAAATACTGATGTGGGGGTGTCATTATATATCACAGGAGGTCTTCAGATAATGCTGACGCACTGCGAAAACTGTGAATGGTGCTTATGTGTAACCTAACGTTACGTCTCGAACCAAATTCACTCCAACTACTCAAACTGCTATCCAATCAAAGCAGTGGGTGTTTACTTCCAAGTGTCTTCAATGCGGCACGCCCATTAAAACCGAGCATTTGCAGAGCTGGCCTGAAAACCTGCGGAGAAAATGACTATTACTTATTGACTTTGATGTTTTTGGATGTAAAAGCCACGCAAACGTCATAACTAGACCTCATATAACAGTAGAAAACAATAAACAACACCACTTCATCGCACCTTTGAATTGGGCTCTATAAGATGGGGCAACAGTCTGATAGGAATTCGTGACATAGTCACATTTTCACGAACTGTAATCTATTAATCCGTGTTTACTGAAACAGATTTTTTTCTGTATCAGTCAGCACAACTATTTTCGTGTCACCCCGCACGACTTTCAATCTAATGTATTTTAATATGCGATATCTTTCATATGTACAAATATATATCCACACAATCAGATGGGAATTCATACCTATTTTGCAAGGTTGCTCATTCGTGTGAATTCCTATTTCCTGCGATCTTTTAGGTATGTTTTGTTATGATTTGACATTTCCCCCTGGCGTTAGGATTAGGGGGCGGGGTTAGGGGAGCCATTCATCGTTGTTTTGCCACCTCGTGATACTCGCGTTTTTAGCAAAAGTAGCCTTTGTGGCTGGAATATTCGTGTCCATGAACACGAATTAATAGATTCAAAATTTCGTGTCTATGCCACTAACTGCCTTGAGACTGGTTTGGGTGGGCGGATAATTGTAGCTTCTGAGTTGATTGTCATCTTGTTAAAAACCCTGACAGCTTCTTAAGTAAATACAAATAATCAAAATACATAGAGCGCTGTTAGGTAGGTGTAAAAAAAGATTGGGCAAATTATCTTTTAGAAAGATGTTTAATTATCTTGTTAAATCTCAATTAGTTTTTAATTTAGATGGAAGCAAGAAAGATGGATTTAAAAAGCTAGGGTTAGATCAGCAAGAGACAGCTTTCATGTTTTTAGCAAAGGTAAAGCAGGGCACAGAGAGTTTATCTCCTTCTTACATTATCAGTCATGTATCTCAGAAGTATTATTGTAGATCTGTATCAGCTGGACCAAATTAAAAATGCCGTCAAGAGTGTTCTCGGGTATCTGTGTCTTTATGTGTGTGTGAGAGGATCCTTATCCTAAGCCAAAAAAAGCAAACACCGAATAAAAGACTAAAATGTTTTTTAAGGGAGAGTTTACCCAAAAATGAAAAATCTGTCAATTACTTATTCTCAAGTTGTTCCACACCTGTATACTTTTTGTTTATCTGGTGAACACAAAGAAAGATATTTGGTAGAATGGAGGACCCAAACATTTCTGGGGCACTATTGACAACCATATTATGAAAAACTACTATGGTAGTCAATAGTGCCCCAGAACTGCTTTGGTTTTCAACTTTATTCATAAGATCTTCTTTTGTGGTCAAAAGAACAACGACTTTTTTGCAAGTTTGGAACAACCTGAAGGTAATTAAATGATTAATTTTTGGGTGTACTCTACCTTTATTTGGGTCATTTACAAACGTTCTAACCAAAACCATAAGAAAAAACAACGACAAGCTAATACTGAATAACTGACATATATCACTGTCTAATGTTTGCTCCACCAACAAAATGAGTTCCAGCCAGGAAAACTGATGTTAATTGAAAATTGAAGTCGATCCAAGTGTTACCTGAACAGGCACACAATATGCCTCGCGAACTCTACATAATAATTTAACAGATTATGACATTGAGAAGGTCAAAAGAACCTCTGTGGTGGCAAAGTATAAAATTCCTTATTAAAGTGAATTTAGGAGGAGAGAAAAGTTATTCTATGATTTTTAAACCACTCATTTTCTAAAGGTTCGTTTTAGGTTGAGCATGTGATACTGTAGGTAAACTTTCTAACATAGTTCACATAACAAAAAGCATTTTGTGCGTCTAAACAAGTAACAGGAAATCAAAGGGTACAATGGAATGTGATTTTTATAATCAGCTGCAAGCAGCTATTTTTCACCAATTTTAGGTCCCCACAGTCACCCTTTATAGTACAAAGTTCTTTGTTCATTTGAGACAAACTGGTAGTGTGTCTCACTTTGTACATGCAATGAACAGTAAATATAAATCACTTGAAATCAAAGGCAACGGTTCCTTGTAGAATTTTGCCATTAATCAGTCCATACCTGGAGATCTGCCATGGGACTGTTCCTAGGCAGCCACTGTAAGCACATCAAATTGCAACCATCATTTGAGCCTTTATTTATGTCTTGGTAAGACAAAGCAAATTATAAAAAAGCATTTCACCTGCTGCTGATCCGACCGTACTACAGGGCCAATAGAATGACCCTAGCAAACATATTCATTAGGTCATTTACACTCTCAGAAGGCAAAAAGATCTGTAGCTTTCTAAAAGCCATGCTTGTATTAAGTAGGCTACAAAAGCACAAGCATATGATACTGATATTTTCTCTCATGTCTCTCACATCAATTTCTTTCTCTATTTAACTCCAAAACATATACTAAGTGTCCGAGTATGTGCAACTCTGAGAGTTACAAGTATTACAATTCCGCAAATACATTACCAACAGTTCACATAACCTGACATTTTAAACCAAAGCTGAAATAAAAATGAACAATCAGTTAAAATACTGCAGATTTAACAGAAGGTACTTTTCTCATGATTTTACACAGCACGATGCTAGATGTGCTACTTTACTGCTAAGTCAAACGAACCTACCCCCCCAAAAAAACAAGAATCTTCTTTCTGTCAAATAACAAAATGGTTTGAATCATCAATCAAACAAGTTGTTAAAAAAATGTGGTTGTTTTTTTCAAATTCATGTCTTCGGATACCGTTTGTTCCACCCACCTATGCTGTGTTTGTGCCACAAAAGGCAAGCACTGTTTCAGAAAGACTGTGTCGGTAAAAATATGACTGTGACAAATGTTTATGTTTATATCTCCCACATGTGTCCTACAGACCTGAACTACCCTGTCTAGATGAGAGGTACATAAATGTAGAAATTCACCTGTCAAAAACATTCGAAACAAAAGATCTTTAAACACATTCGTTTTTCTAGCACCTTGTTTTCGGCAGACACGTGGACTGAGGGAATCCGAGTTATTTTTCAATTTTGAGTTACCCATTTGGAACTGTGTTCTGAAATGTAGAAATTGTGTTCCGAGGTAAGAAAATGCTTTTTCACTTGACCAACATACAATCTGTGATTTTCGCACCCTAGCTGCGAAATGCCTGGCAACAAAGACAGTACAATGACAGACACCGCAGGAGACGTTGGTTGATTGAACGGACCAACGAGCTGCAGAGAGGTCTATTGCCCAGTACTGTGCCCCCACCCCACACACCCCTACAAAGATGTGGCAGATTGTGGTGGCATGTGACAGCGTATTCAGAAAATTGCCTTTCCCACCTGATGCCCCCCATCATTATGATGACCCCCACCAACATTACAAATAACACAATACCAGATGTGGCCTTGAAGGTGGCTGCACCATGTCAAACATTGCACTTATGTTGCAGAACTGACTTGTTTTAAAATCTAATCCCATCCGGGGTAGATTGCATTAAAGGAAACTATAGGGAACCTTATAGACACACTGTGTAAAAAAATCATGTTAGTTTTTGGCATCCCCATACTGTCATCCATAGCACCTAACTTGCTAAAGTGATCTCTTGCATTTTATTAAAGGTTACACTTTGTAGTTTTTCGACCTTAAAATAATGTCTCTAAAATTACTTAACCGGACAATTACTACTTCCGCGGCTACCTGAGCAGCCTCCAAGTCGTTAAAACCACACTGTGTAAATTTGGTGTTAGGATCGGTACAAAAAGCCCCGACCACCCCCTGCCTGCAGAAGAGTGTGATATGGTTTCCAAACAACGTTGATGCATTCACTGGTTTCATCAGCTTAATCAACAAATGCGCGTGTATTGCGCTGCACATGGGGAAGCTTATACAGTGACATTATTTACAGCACTGGCAATGGACCATTGCGCTTATCAAACACTTGGGGGAACCGTTAACAAAAGTTATGTGTTGCTTTAAAGGAGTACCTGTAGTTTACCTTCAAAATGAAAATTCTGTCATCAATTGCTCACCCTCTTCAAAACTATATGACTTAATTTCTCCCGCAGAACACAAAAGAAGATATTTTGAATAATGTTGCTAACAGCCCCCCATTTACTTGCATTGGTTATAAGTGAATGGGGGGCTTTGCTGTTCTGCTACTAATATTTTTCTTCTTTTGTGTTCTACAGCAGAAAGGAAGTCATACAGTTTTGAAATGATCCAAATGATGACAGACTTTCCTTTAACCGTGTCTCTATGAGATGCTTTTGATCTGTATTCAGGAAGTTCCAATGCTGGGATTTAAATTGGCTATTTGTGACCCTGGATCACAAAACCAATCTTAAGTAGCACGGGAACATTTGTTGTAAAAGACAAAAATACATTGTGTGGTTCAAAATTATACATTTTTCTTTTATGCCCTAAATCATTAAGATATTAAGTAAAGATCATGTTCCAGGAAGATATTTTGTAAAATTCCTACCTTAAATATATAAAAACGTTATTTTTGTGAGTGAATGGCCCCTTCCACATGGTCCCATATTAACAACTTCAAAGGTAATTTTCTCAATATTTAGATTTTTTCGCACCCTCAGATTCCCGAGTTTTAAATGGTTGTATCTCAGTCAGATATTGCCCTATTCTAACGACCCAGACATCAATAGACAGCTTATTTATTCAGCTTATTCAGCAAAATCTCAATTTCGAAAAATTGACCCATAAGACCCATAAGTTTTGTTGTCCAGGATCACATTTGTCTATTTCAAAAAGGTTTTTAATCATATTTTTGCAATGTAAAAAACAAATAAATAAAATTCAGGCAAATGTGTTTCCCAATTACATGTGACTACAAAACAAATTGCAGACATCGTGCCTTCATATCGCTTTGTAAGGCCAAGAAAATCATTTCAATCAAGTGCTTAAAACATTTGAACATCGGTGCGTATCACCTGGATCAATAAGTTTGTTACTGCATATTGTACTGTGAAACAAATTAATCTTTACTAACTATATAACATATTTCAGAACAAAATATCATACCATAGATTTTCAACAATGTCCTGTGTCAGTCCAAAGGTAAAGATTTCCGCCATCTACTGGATTGAAGTGGGGATCAGAAGCTTGACAGTAAAAAAATGTTTCTATGTATCTGCTCTGTTTTTTAATCACTAACTGTGTATATATTTGACTTAACACCAGTCCAATAATTTGTATTTCATTCCCAAACATGAAATTGTATTAATACTAATATTTTCCAGTGTATTCCTATGTGTTTAGGTTTTGAAATGGTGTATTATTTTTGTAAGGCTGCAGTGTATGCTTCACAGTTGGAAAGATGTTGATGCCAGAAAAAAATATGTTTTGGATGCATTATGGCAGGAATTTAAACAAAGAACCAAAAAAATTGAAAATACAAATTGGATTGTAGAAAATCACACTTAAGACATCTGAGTGAAAGGGAAGACATTTGCTTTAGTACATTTTTAAGACAGTTTGGTTCTTAATCTGTTGTGTTTTTAAATTAATGTATTTTTCAAACAGATATTTAACGCAAAAACACTATTGATATCATTCCAATCACTGCAGCTTTTTCAATTTCTTAATTCTGTCTCGAAAAAACATTTTTAAAAGAGACAAATACTATGCCAGTAGTATTTAGGGATTATAGCAAAAATGGGTTAGTAGGCAACAGGCAAAGTAACATTTAAAAACCTTCTCAGTAATTCTAAGTGAAGTCACAAGTCTCCCTTTTCCTTTCACATCAATGTGGCATTGTTGCGGTTTGGACTTTCGCCCATTTGGCATTGAATGTTCTATTGCTATCAGTGCGTGTGTGTAAAGGCAGACTATGGGAATGCTATTCTTTCTTCACCCAGCAAAAAAAAATTAAAATCTTCCAATATCCTCCAACATCGATCAGCCAATAGTCAGTCCGGCAAAGTCTTTTCTTTAGAAGTCTGCCTGTCTATTGTTAAATATGTTATATGTTTTCCTTTACATTCTAAGGACGGCTCTCATCATTGAATTGTAGAAATATGGTTGTAATCCAAAGACAAGCTTTCTGAGTGTCTGGTTTGTTTAGGTTGGTGTGGTGCAAATACTATGATTGGATATGATGTTTTAAAACTCTTAAAACATTAAACAGCAACCCTCCTAATTAATTCTTTTGTAGAGAAGACATGGAGATCATTAGAGTTAGAGTATCTCTTTCGTAAGAGGAAAGTTTGTTATAATAATAATATTCGGAGTAAAATATTTAAGCAGACAAACTACAAATCAGAAGAGAAGAATTACTTAAAGACTAGCAGAGAACAGTTTAGAAGAAAGCCTTGGTGGCCAGGTCTCTAATGTATAAATAAATGATCAATAACATTTTCACTTTTCCCATTTATCTTTGTTTAGCTATGCTTTTAAACGCTTTTTCTTTCTGATTCTGTCTTTTTGCAGAGTTTCTCTAAATGCAATGAAATACTGTTGACCACTGAAATACATCAGAATTAATGCCTTGAGTACTGTCTTTACAGTCTTAATGATTTCCAGTATATCATTTAATAATACAGACAAAATAGTAGATTAAGATTTGTAGTTTTCCGAGCCTATTAAATGGCTTTTTTGTACCTGTTGTGACTTTTCGTTTCTGATGCATTCCAGCTGGCCTTGAGTTGCACAATCACAAGAGACAGATTTCTAAGCAGCAAAGACTATTTGCAATGCATTTATAATAAATTACAATATTACCTCCCCAGCATGGAGAGATTTGTCTGCATTAAAAATAATCAAAGCATACTCCAGGAACAAAACTAGAGGCGGACGTGATCACTGTGAGGAATCCTCCTTATGGATTCGAAAAGAAGAGATGTTCTGCATGACTGTGCCATTGAACACATTTTATTCAACCGAAAAGATTTTCACTTTAAATAATCATTGGTAAGAGCTTTTTTAATTTGTAAAGCAACATCATCAGTTTTCTAATTTGTCCATTGCTTACAACAAGTCAATTGGAATTTTAACTAGGCTGGCTCGAGCATTCATGTCATGTATTGTATTATTTGTTGGTTCGATGATTTTTGTTTTTTAATGTCACGAATCACATTAAAGGCCTTGACCTAAAACACACAGGCCCTCTGGTCAAGGTCCATTAAGGACAATCAACGTTCTTACAGTTTGTCAGTAACAAATGGCATCCAGTTGACTGGTTATACATGACTGTTTTTGAAGCGTTATAATAGCAGGTCATAAAATATATCCTCAACATTTCTCAAGCCTTCTGGAAATGCATTTGTCAATGAGAAACCAGTAGATAGCTGCCACACCGCCTCTGCTAGTTCGTGAAAGATGATTTGTTCAGGATTTCGCTGCTCAAGCTTCGGCGGTTATTAGGTGGGACCAACAATTTCTTCAGCGGGTGCCTCACATTATTTGTTGAACATGGTGCTTCATCATTCATTTCCCCTCTCTGCTCTAATATGAGATGTTAGAAAATCCCACAAGTTTCTCTATAGACACATTTTTATTACTAATGTCAATATAACTCGACAGACTAGCTAAAGACACAAACATATGTATACACACACATATACACTACATTATAACCATATATTGTATACTCCAAAACACACACTATTATTAAAAAGATTAGCTAGCGCTACATTAAGTTACATGCATTGATGATGTATGTCAAATTATAAGGAAGATGTGAGTTAGCAATTGCGTCTTTATTGTTTGTTTGTGGGATTTGATCATATTGTTTTATTCATAGCTCTATTTAGTATTTGTGTCAAATTTAAGAAGTACTGTACATTACTGTACATTACATTAGCAATATCTGTATAAGTTGCAGTGCAATTTTTTAGCGAATGTATTTACAGAAATGCAATATAATATACATAACTTTGTCTTCAGAGGGATAGACCAGAATGAAGCGTTGTGTTTTTATTAGCTTAGAATGTGAAATTTCTATCTACATACACTGCATGTCCGCTTGCATGAAATTCACCATGTTGTTTCTACAGTAGTCCTAAACAGACAAACTGCTCTACAGTGTGCGTTTCGTAAATACGTTATCCCCTTGGGCAAAGAAGTGAAAACATGACAACATCATTGTCTGTTAGGTTATAAATTTATATCCTAAAAGGTCTTTTTTTTGTCATTTTTCTTTACTATTTACGTACGTTGTTTAAGTATACCCATTTTTGGTTTCACACCGCTTTATTTGTTTATTGATTTTGTTAATGCTTTAGCAACAGGAATATTTGTCAAGCCTGTAAAAATGGAACCAGGTGGTGTAATAAAGGCATCTACCAGCAAGGGCCAACAGGGGCCATGCCAACCAGCCAAACCTTGACCTCTTGCTTAAACCAGCTACCATTGTAGTGCCATTGAGACAAGAAGTGAATGCACTTTCTGACACTATCTCCCTCATTAGTTTCACATAGTCACCCAGTTTACCCAGAGGTCGACCGAAGACAGCGGCTGACAGGTATCTGTGCTCTTTTTCTAAGCGGGGGCAAATGTAGCATCGGGCACATAGCTGTAAAAACAGGGCAACCTGGTCCTAACATCGCATATATTTGTACTGTAGTCTTGTCTGTTAAAGTGATTTTTGGCAAAAAGGATCACTAACATGTCAAAGCTTTTTACCCCACCGAATACATCCGTCTTTTTTCCTATTACCTTCTTTTTATTCTCTCTTTTCTTCAGATTCATTCTCTCTGATAAGCCTGGTTCCTGTGAGGCCACCAGGACTGTGTAGATACAGAAAGCACAATGCTGACCCAAGCCAAGCCATCCATTTACCTTGTCACGCCGCAGCAAACCAGACCACTATACCATGGCTCTTCTGTACACTAGAACGAGTCTCTCTCTCTTTCTCTCTGTCTCTCTCTCTTTCTCTACATCCAATTGTGTGGCCCAAACATTACGGTTGAGCGAACGACCTTGTGAATCTCAGAGCAACGAACATTGCCAGCACACCCACCAAACGCCTTCCTACACACATGCACGAAAACCCTTCTGTGCATTATTTATGCAGGACACCATACACCGGATTAACAGAACGTTCCAGCTTCATCAAAAGACCAAGCAGAGACAGATTCGCTATCATGCAGCCACACTCAACCGCTTCGACACAAAGAGAAAAAGCATATCACACACTCTCTGGCACACAGATCCAAAAAAAGGCTTAAAGGGATAGTTCACACAAAAATAATACCAAAAAACTGTCATCATTTATTCCAAACACACATGCTGTTCTTCTCCTCAGAAAATGTGTGTGAAGTTGAATTCAACCAGTGCTCAAATAATTGTGGTATTTTACTGTAAAAAATGAGAATTTATATAGCCTATAATCTATTTATAAGTCTATATAGACATTTCAGCAGCAACAACACAAATAAACGTTATGCGGACCAAACTTAACTTCCGGACAATCTTCGCAAACAATAAGTGGGTGGTTTTGATTTAATATTAAAACTAAATCATATTTAATTAAATTAAATACAATTAGTATGCAATAAAATATGAATATAAATTAAATGTGAAATCATTTTTTATATTATAAGCAAACACAGACCAGAAGTTAACTTCTGCGCAGCACGTTTGTCCGATTATTCTGTTTATACTCTTCACATAAAGCTTTTTTTGCTTTAGAAGTCATACACATATATTTGTGACCCTGGATGACAAAACCAGACAGGGTTGTTAATCCGAGGCACTGTAGCAGGCCATCCACTCACAAAAATAAACTTTGTATATATTTAGGGTAGGATGTTTACAAAATATCTTCATGGAACTTAATCTTTACTTAAGCGATTTTTGGCATAAAAGTAAAATCGATAATTTTGACCCATACAATGTATTTTTGGCTTTTACTAAAGATCTTCCTGTGCTACTTAAGACTGGTTTTGTGATCCAGGGTCCCCTTTATGGTGACAGACGTGCATTATAGAAATAAGGATTGTGAAATTTCTTGTTAAATGCAAAATAATGGGGAAATGAATAACTTTTATTTTGGGTGAGCTGTATCTTTAAAATATTCAACACATCAGCAGGTCTCCCCCCTCCCCTCCCCCTCAACACATGTTCCTTTTGCCTTCCCCAATTAACAAGCATGATTGGATTTTGGACAAAAAAGGGCTGACATCATATTCAGCACAAATTCAGAAGTGTAGTTGCGCTTACAGGCACACCTTCACACACAGTAAGCCGAAAATCCACCATCCCCAATGTACGTGAGTTCATAACGCACCGTACCACATGTTAAACGGCCCTCTGACAACCTGCTCCCCGAGGGACTTTTGACACCGGTCTATGTGTGTGTGTGTGTGTGTGTGTGTGAGCGTGTCATAGTATAGTGGGGGGGGAGAGAAGGTAGGAGTCGTGCCAGTGGGATTTTACATTGGGGTTCACCCACTCGACTACTTAAGACAATGAATAAATAAAAGCCCTGCCTCTCATGCACTCTCATCTTAGATCCCCCTTTCATTTAATCCAACAGTGATTTAGAGAACGAGAGTGGAAGAGAGAGAATGAAGGGGAAGATTTCATGCATTTTTTATGCTTTTCTTTTTGTCCATAGCAGCTAGAGGGGCTGAATGGCTCTTTGCTAACAGTTAGAGAAAACATTGCTTCGTGTCTTGTGAGTACATATATGATTGAGTGAGTTTGTGCGTGTGTGTGTTCATGTCGACAGAACGCCACGACACTTAAACATTACACACTAACAGCCACATCTTGTTAGTCCAAAAGAGGTTTTATAGGGACATGAAACAACATTAACATCTAGCACACATGTACGCATTACATCTCCATTTTCCTTTGTGAACCTTTATCTTTTAGATGCTTGCACCATCCTTTCAAAGCAAAAGGAAATGTGTCTTGTTTTCTTTTTGTAAAACTCTTTATTTGGCCCTGACTGTAGTTTTCAGTCCAGAACTCTCTGACCACAGGAACACAGGCACTAGTGGGCTGAAAATCCACTAATTAGTTGGGAGATCCAGTGAAGTAGATACAAACAAACACAATGTTTTGTGGGTGCTCTATTTTCTTGCTTTAATAGAGTTTGTCAGAACAATTTAAAGGGGTCATATGCTGCGAATACATGTTTTTCTGTGTCTTTGGTGTGTTATAAGTTGCCCATGCATGTATTAGACACGTAAAATTGCAAAAATTTAAGTGTCGGAACAAAAGACGTATTCTTTCTTAAACAAATGCTCACCTAGACCTGCCTGAAACACCTTGTGTAACCACACCCACACAAATCAACGTCAGTTCGTGGTATGATTTGACTAAGAACGCAAGAAAGGTGGGCGTGCCTGTCAGTACAATTGATTTGGAATCTGCTGTTCCAAATATGGTAAGAGGCGATACATTTCCTTCACAAATTGCAATGTTCGACCAATCACTACGCACTGGTAAACATCCCTACCCATACAGAAGTCAAATACATATAGATATTTATGTTAATGCAAACATTTGCATACAGATAAATACGTCTTTAATATTTTTATATTGCTAACCCAAACTCTTTTTAAAAACCCTTAACACTTCAATTTTATTATATGTGACAACCCAGCTTTGATTTACTTTTTTTAACATAAAATCATCCTAAATAATGTAAAGAACATTGCGTGAAAATACAGCCTTGATATCTTTAATATTGACTGAGTGAGGTGGTCGTGTCAAAGAAACCATATCGAAATTAATGGTTGAAATCAAACTTCGATGCTTGTTGTCATTGTCCCAGAATAAGATTTGAAGACTTTAGCATGGATTTCACAGATCAACATAGAAAATTGGCTTTGATTTTAATGTAAAAATGTGTTACATGTATGCAATTATGTGACAATTTAAAGTCAAACACCTGTATATGACTCTTTTTTTTCTGTGGAACCAAAAAAAAGATATTTTAATAAATGTGTCCAATAAAAGTTGTTTTGTGTCCAAACATCTTTTTTTGTGTTCTGAGAAAGAAAGCTAAACTCCAAGTCAAAGTCCAACTATGAAATGACATGAGGGTGAGTAAATGATGAAAGAACACCTGTTTTAAACTAATACGTAACATATTTCTATTGACAACTGATACATAGATGCATTACATATCCGATACTGCTAAAAAAGTGTATGTTAATGTTTTATGGATGCACTTTATAGGACAGTATATGTTTCAAATAGTGTAACAAACAGAGATATGTTATTAAATATGCCCAAATATCAGATTCTGTATTTAGGCAGCATTGATACACGCTGTTTTTAGATATAGATACATTCTAAAGGGATATGGGTGCATTAATTAAAATGTATCTTTCAATAACATGTCTGGACAACCGCACAGGGAGTTGTCACAATAACTTTTCTATTATTAAATATCTCTGCCTGTCTCATGGATTTACCCCAAAGCTGTGGTCAGAGGTCCAATTGCACGCAAGCGCACACACAGCTGAGCCTCGGGAGATGTTGAGATATGTGTGGGCCAATAACTGATCCACTGCCGAGGATCTGTTCTCACCTCTAACACTCCTTATTCTCCTCTTAACATCTCCCTCCTTTGTTCGTGTGCATCCCGCTCATTTTTATTTTTAATCCTAGCCCCATAACTCACCAGCTTCCCTGTCCTCCATCGGTAAGACATAATGTGACGAGGCCGTTCTTAATTAAATTATCAGAATGCAAAATTACACATCAAATTGGATTCATGTCTAACATGCCCAAAAGCCTACACGCGCACACATCCGTGCATTATCTCTCTGAGCATCTCTCCCCTGCGCACAGTGTCTACACTTGTGAATCCTGACCCTAAAGACATGACCGAGAGAGAACGCTCTAATTTTGGTAGCGAGGAAAAAGGGCAATCGAACGAGAATAAGGAAACACCGCAGGGAGCCCGAAGCATGAAAAAATGGAAATGACGATTAGGACGAGGATAAGAGTCTCATTTTGTCTTTTACATTAACGCTGCCTTTATCTTTATACTGCCACACCCCACTGTTGCTTTTTTACACTCGTCTTTTATCTTTACTTTTTGTTTCTATAATTTCCACTTTTTTCTTTCAGACTCCCTGTAGCTCGGTTGGTAACGTGTTGCACAAGCAAAGCTAAGGTCACTGGTTTGATCCCAGTTAAGACACATAATCAATTGCGTCAACCAAACGTATACTTTTATTGTAAATACTACATTTTTCATTAAAGTAACATATAAAGATGTCTTGATTTGGTTTGTGTGTGCAGGTTTGACATGATTTGAACTGGCTTGATAATGGACAAAGGGCATTAACAGGAACAGCGTGCAATGAGACCGTATATGGTTTGCATGTGCATGTGCATGTTTATGTGCGTAAAAAACATATATTCAGCCACGTGCGGCATGTGGAGAGCTCATAAAAAATTGTACCAGCTAAAGGGAGATGTATAGAAAATGATGAAAACACCGTATAGCAATTTTTGTAACCAAATGAAACAACAGAGGCAGGCAGCTGGTAGTGTGTCAGCCACAAAATAAGTGGACACATAATTAAATTGAACGGCTGTACTTTGTTTTCTATGTTTCCATAGCATGACGCAACTGGTTTGTGCCACCTCCATGCTTAAGATGAGTTGACCTAGAAAACCAAAAGCATCTTTATAGTGACTGGAGGAGTTTGTGTTCACAGTTTTTCCCTGAAAAGATCTTTAAAACGGAGTCATAAACAGTGGCGGTTCAATCCCAGGTAGTGGTAACTGGGATTAAGAGCCTGTATTTAATGTGTACTTGAGCGTGGCGTTAAATCCCAAACTACTTTAATTCAATTAGTGTATTGAAAGTCACTTTGAATGAAATATATCTGTGAAAGGGTTTCCCGGACTATTTAAACAGGAAAGATGGAAAGCAAATGGGACTTAGAATATGCTATCCATTCAATGGAGTTTGCATTCATGGGCAATTTGATGTGACTGAACTGGTGGGTTCCTACACCCAGGCCAACATTACCAGCACGTACGCTACGCAATTTAATTCTCATTATAGATCCTTTAGGCCTTCGTCTCCCATTTATTCCCCCCACACAATGCTTGCATCCTAATATGGGATGATTTATTATTCTAAAGGAGAAGTTAAAAAGTCAGTAACCAGTTTAAAATGCACCAAAAATGATGTTTAATGAGCATTTTCACCTTGGAATATTTTGCAAAATGGGACACGTTGTAGGACTTGCTTAATTACTGCAAAGCCATCATTCATTCTCAAGCAAGCTAAAACACTTCCTTTGTGTGGAAAACATCTGCTCGGTGAGAAAACACGATCCATCTAACACCTCGGCTCTGATTGTCAGTTTTTCTCAAAGAGCAAATTAAAGTTGAAACTTGAGTGCTGCCAAAAAACGTTCTCTCACAAGCTCCGGAGTTAAAAAGTACGATTTCATCTCTTAAATGACAAATTCTTTTAGAACGATTTTCAGGCAATAATTATTTTATTTAAAAAATCCTGATGGTTAATAATCGGAGCTTTAAAAAAATCGAATGATCACACGGTAGTTTGGATTCATTAAATACAGTGAAACTCTTTGCAAAACTAGCACATGTGGCCTCTAGCTGTGAAATGGTGCCTAATTATAGATTAGAATATATTACTAAGATATGGCTTTCATATTAAATACTGCTGAGGTGCAGTCATCACGATCGCCAATGTGTCATTTTTTAAAGACGTTTCATACATTTGCATTGCGAATTGCTTGCCACTTTATGTTAATCAATGACATTTTCAGTAGACTGATCAAAAAATTTCTTCAATGTTCAAAAAGGGTTCTGCTTTAAAAGAAAGATCTTTTGTGTATCACTCTTAGATGTTGCCTGTTTAAAGCTACCAAGGTTATTTTTCCACAGAAACATATCCACAGTGGATATACTGTGAGGTTGTATGTACATTTACTTTATAGGTCACAGGGTGGAGTGAAAATGCTGCTCGAGTTGAAAGCTTCTATTTTGACAGCAGCCCTTCGGCCCCTCTAGCACTGCATGTTTAAGCTCAATGTCATCTTCTGCTTTCCTCTTTTGGGCTTTTGAGAATCTGTTTCACTATCTGTATCACCGACTGAATCAGAGTCAGCTTTGAAGTATTTAAGAGCACAAAAGATGGATGTATATATTTAGAACAGCTGTTTGGCATCAGTTGCAGCCTTTATAAACCTATTGTTCAGTCATGGTTACTTATTTGAAAAGTAACAAGCCAACAATAAATATAAAGTGTGCATTCTTTCAGCATATGTTTCCTGGCAAACCCATGGCCTTTGAACTGCGGGCTGCCAATGGAGTTACAGGTCTACTGTAGAAAGAAGACAGAAGAAAAAAGTAGAAAGAAGGAGCTTGTTAAAGATATTTTGACTTTATGGGTTCATGTAGCACATCTGGTAGGGCTGGGTGCTATCAGCACAAAGGTCATAAGGAACACTCCAACTGAGGAAATCTGTACATTGAATACGAGAAGCTTTGCATTAAATATATGTTTATATGATGATCTAAGGAACAACAGTTGAGGTTAAAAGTGTGTTTTACTTGTTTATGTATCTCTTGTTTTGCATTGTAACCACACAGGATGTAACAATGTCACAAAAGTGCCTACATCATCATGTGTAAAGAGTGCAAAGTGTGCAAAAAGTAACCGTCTGGACAGTTTTTTCCTCCAAATCTGTAACAAAACCACACATGGCAAAGGCCAAAGGGACTTACAATGTAGTTTTTTGCATATAAAATAAAATAGGTAATTACAGGTAATACAAATTATAATAATAATTTGGACTTATATGAATTGCTAATAGTCAAAACATAAAAACACTTACATAAATACACCGTTATTCTTGTCTTTAATAATAATAATTATATATTAATATATATGTATATTTTTTTGTAGCATTTCTAATAACCACCCCATACTGTTAAAAATCGTGGAGGACAGTGATGTGATGCAATTAACATTGATTCTCCCTCACATACAGAGTATAACATAGAGAGCAGCTGGCACAAACAGCGAGGATATCATCTGTTTCTTAGCTGAATGACATTGACATTGTCTATGTTTGACTACTTTGTTGTTAAGCTGAAAGAATGTCTGAATCCACTCATGTGGAAATGGAAATTAACGCCGTAGGGGAGAAGAAACTTCATGGCATATCCAAATTAAGGTCAAGTTTTTATATATTTATTTATGTTTTTGGTGTCAGTGTGCATCTTGATTTAAACTGAAGATGATACTAATTTCTCTCGCTACATTGTAAAGGCCACAAAACACATTTTATGGTACACACAGAGTCTAGATTAAGATAAATCTACAGTATTCTGCTTTCCTTTTCTGACAGAGTTTCACCGGGACCAAGTCTGTGACCCTTTACTGGCATCCCAGCCTCCATTCTGAAAGATATTAGTCTCAAGTGGATTTCAGGTGGCACAATGAAATATGGGCTGTCAGAATTGGTTCCCTTGGTTATGGGGCGCTTATAGATTACATTTGAATCTTACTGTCACTGAGAAGTTCTCTAAACATGTTTATTTTAAACGCTGTTTGATATAAAAAGATATGATATGAAATTCTTGCAACTGCTTCACTCACCTGACTTATTGCGCTATTGATCCAATTTTACTGTACTGTTACTGTAATAACCCAAATAACCTATTTATAATGTGGGTTTCTATTTTATGTACAGTGAGGAATGCAGGCATTAAAAAACACTTGAAAACAGTTGGTATGGAGTCAAATTCTAAGAGCTCCACCTACTGGTTACACAGAAAGTGTCCATGGCTTTGTGATATTGCTTTTTATATTGCTAGGAACACAGGCACACACAAAAAGTTCTGATGCAGGGATGAATTGCAGAGGAGACCGGGGCTAATTGTCACATGGGAAGTAGCAACAAGAGCCAAATCTCCTTAACAATCACATTTTCCCTGTTAGTCACGTGTCCAGGTATACATATTTAGCCCATGCAAATGGACTTGAGAATGACTCAAGCAGTCACACCTACTTCGGTAAAGTACATATAATACAATAATCTGTATATATATATATATATATATATATATATATATATATATATATATATATATATACAATATATATATATATTTATGTGTGTGTGTGTGTACCCAGATAGAAAATTGGCTATGGGCCTTATCTGGTAGAATTTGGGCTGTTGTTATGGCCCACATACCGCC
Source organism: Triplophysa bombifrons (assembly GCA_029783895.1). Classification (NCBI taxonomy): domain Eukaryota; kingdom Metazoa; phylum Chordata; class Actinopteri; order Cypriniformes; family Nemacheilidae; genus Triplophysa; species Triplophysa bombifrons. The sequence continues at coordinate 23,557,646 of CM056452.1, forward strand.
ACAGACCACTCCCCTCGAATGGCCCTTAAGCTGCTTGCCTAAAGAATACCACAACCATGCCTGAAGCAGACAAAAAACTAACCCACAACTTTCATATAACTCACAAAATAAAAATTGTCACAAAAGGTCAATCTGCGTTAATTCTATATGTATTTTTTTCTGCTAAATAATGTCGAAATCATGCTGTGACATAAATATAAAAAAAAGATTTCTAATAAACCTACCAGGAGATATATTTAAATCATATTCATATTAAACTGGCTCCTGTTGTAAGGAACAAAAACTACTGAAGATATTAGTAGAGAATTTTGGGGCCAGTTCTTCTGTGTGTAGTTTGAGTCAACACAATGCTGGTTTTATAAGACATGTTAAACTGGGATTTAAAAACAATTGAAATATTAAAAAATCAAGAAACATTATTACTTCATGGTTTATACTTATTAATGTGTCTTAATGTGAAAAATTACACTCAATTACAACATATTATGATGGTTTCTACATATTTGTCGACGGTTGTTTTAATCTAGATTACACACCACCACATAGGGGTTTTGAATCAATTCAGAAACAAGACAAATTATTATTTATAACATACTTTCTAGTCTATGTTTTATTTGCTCCTTTACAACGAAAATGCACATAACCTCTGTAGAACCTACAAACTGAATAAATTCAGGTAGTTTAAAAAACATTTGACTGTTAATATGCTACAAGTTAAGAAAATGTGCACATTTCGATTTTACAAAAGCTTGCCGATAGCGCTCCCCACAGGTCACTAGTACAACTGCGTCCAAACTGACTATGACCCCATAAATGATAGGCCTATCTGTCAATTTCAGTCTCGAACATGAGCAATAATAAAAAGTGAAAAAAATGTATATACCAAAGGTAAAATAAACAAATTTAGTTTACTCGGGTCTGAAACAATATATGTGGAACATCGTGTGAGAAACATTGGATGAGATGCATCAAACAGCAGGTCAGAGAAGAAGATTGTGTCCATCGTGCCTTGATAACTCACTTTAAAGTGAATAATTGTTGTAAAATGATTTAAAATTAACTGGAATTAAATTTGTTGTGTCTAACCTTAACTGGAATTAAATCGCTAGGATAACAATGTTTTGTCCAACAATTGATACATGCAGTCTGACTCTTTTCCAATTAAATGTAATGATATTGTACTTAACAATTAGAAGGTGTAAAGGACAACTGCAGACACATCATGCAAACAAACCAACTCCACCACAAACTGACTACATGAGCAAGCATTTACACCTTCACACACAACATCCTGCCTATTTCTGTCTCATATGCATTGAATTTGAGTGGAAACATTTGTGGTTAAGATCATCTATATTACTGAGAATAAAAGACCCTTTGCCAAAAACACTTCTGATGAAATTATCTCTGCAGCTTTACTGAGAAACCCACACTAAAGAATAATACATAAGAAAATATAAGTCTGAAATATAAGAAAACAAGAAAAAGCAAAACAATGAATTCATTTTGGATGTGTTTCTCTCTTTTTAGTTTATCAGGCAAATTGACACACCAGAACCAGAATCCTTACATGTCTCATTGGGTAATTCAAGGGGTTCTGATTGTAAAAATTAGTCAGATAAAAGTCCTAACAGGAAACCCACTTAAACATCCTGTTATTCAGGTTATCCCTGTACCTGAGTTGATTCTACAAAGTCTATAGGGAGACTTTTAAACAACGTACTAAAAAATATTTTCAGATACACATATACACCAACACACGATGAAAGAGCGTCAGATGACACGGCCCACCACAGTTGGTGTAAGACTGCGAGCATGAAAGAGAGACACAACTGCAATATATTGGAAACGAATGCTGTGACCTCTGTGCAGACTTTTATGTTATGAAACTTTGTGAGTCGTTCACCCCTACATAGCAATGCCTCTAAAGCAAATTATATGTTGGCTATATACTGCATACAAATGGACATACTTTTTCTTTACAAAGCTAGAAATGAAATTAGTTGTTTCAGTAAAAATGTTTTAATGAAAAAGGCACCCGCGTTCTTTTTAACCATCAGAAGTTCTGTACTGTGTCTGTTCGGATCGGAGCATAAATACTAAAGTCAGAACTCTGCGTTTGCTTTTTCTTGAGTCGCTTTTGTCTTCTGGTTGTCACATCCAAGGATGCATAACACACATCATCCTCAACCTGTAATAAACATTATTATTTCTAACATTGAATAAATTATAAAAGTTAAAGGATTTTGGTTGTGAAGTTATACTTCACAAGTTATATCACTGGGTACGGAAAGTATTCAGACCCCCTTAAATTTTTCACTCTTTGTTATATTGCAGCCATTTGCTAAAATCATTTAAGTTCATTTTTTTCCTCATTAATGTACACACAGCACCCCATATTGACAGAAAAACACAGAATTGTTGACAATTTTAAAAATGAAAAACTGAAATATCACATGGTCATAAGTATTCAGACCCTTTGCTATGACACTCATATATTTAACTCAGGTGCTGTCCATTTCTTCTGATCATCCTTGAGATGGTTCTACACCTTCATATGAGTCCAGCTGTGTTTGATTATACTGATTGGACTTGATTAGGAAAGCCACACACCTGTCTATATAAGACCTTACAGCTCACAGTGCATGTCAGAGCAAATGAGAATCATGAGGTCAAAGGAACTGCCTGTGGCAAGGCACAGATCTGGCCAAGGTTACAAATAAAATTCTGCTGCACTTAAGGTTCCTAAGAGCACAGTGGCCTCCATAATCTTTAAATGAATGACGTTTGGGACGACCAGAACCCTTACTAGAGCTGGTCGTCCGGAGAGCCTTGGTGAGCGAGGTAAAGAAGAACCCAAAGATCACTGTGGCTGAGCTCCAGAGATGCATTCGGGAGATGGGAGTAGAAAGTCTACCATCACTACAGCCCTCAACCAGTCGGGCTATATGGCAGAGTGGTCCGACGGAAGCCTCTACTCAGTGCAAGACATATGAAATCCCGCATGGAGTTTGCTAAAAAAACACCTGAAGGACTCCGAAGACTGGGCCGAAGGTTTACCTTCCAACAAGACAATGACCCTAAGCACAAAGCTAAAATAACGAAGGAGTGGCTTCACAACAACTCCGTGACTGTTCTTGAATGGCCCAGCCAGAGCCCTGACTTAAACCCAATTGAGCATCTCTGGAGAGACCGAAAAATGGCTGTCCACCAACGTTTACCATCCAACCTGACAGAACTGGAGAGGATCTGCAAGGAGGAATGGCAGAGGATCCCCAAATCCAGGTGTGAAAAACTTGTTGCATCTTTCCCAAAAAGACTCATGCCTGTATTAAATCAAAAGGGTGCTTCTACTAAATACTGAGCGAAGGGTCTTAATACTTAGGACCATGTGATATTTCAGTTTTTCTTTTTTAATAAATCTGCAAAAATGTCAACAATTCAGTTTTTTTTCTGTCAATATGGGGTGCTGTGTGTACATTGAGGAAAAAAAATGAACTAATATGATTTTAGCAAATGGCTGCAATATAACAAAGAGTGAAACATTGAAGGGGGTCTAAATACTTTCTGTACCTACGGTATATATAAATATACCATAATTGCTTTACTCGTATACATGTTGTATAAAAAATGATAAATAACATATTGGACTACTTTCCCTAAAATGCAGGAGAAACAATTGTAACATTTTAATATTGTACTACTTAAACATGCAAGAGTGTTTGTGTTGTTCATACCTCAGGAATATTTCCACATTTTACATCTTTTCTGTGATCAGTTCCACCACCTGAAATTTGTTCAAATGAGAACATCACTTTCTTAAATTTATTTTGAAGAGGTTATAAAAATTGGCTTGACTAGCACATTCCAAATACTGCTGATTAATAGAGGCATTTATTCTACAATTCAAAGTAAAAGTTGAGAATGAAGAAAATTAAATGTATGATGTACCTGTAGTTTTCTTCTGACAGAGGCAGTACACACAGATGGAGGAGAAGAGAACACACACAAGACAAACACTGAAGAGCAGCGTCCAACAGAGAAAACAGTCTGAAGCAGGAGGAGGAGAGACAGTGCCGGAGGGTCCAGAACAGGAAGTTACTGAAAAATATATATTTTTTTAATTACTATTTTTTTTTATTAGCTCAAATAATGAAATGACAGACAAAAGTGTTTGCTTACCATCAAGAGAGAGACGTGTTATTTGGTTTCCATAATAGTACACATCGGAGTATGTAATTCCGTTTTCATCTTTATCTATCTTTTTCTCGTATTCAGCACAGTAGTACAGTCCCAGATCAGATGCTGTAATGTTAGTAATATGTAAATCAAAAGAATTAATGTTGGTGTTTTTAGGAAGAGTGAAACGTTTAAATGTTTCTTGGATAGTTTTCTGATAATTTATGATGAGAGAGGGTTGATTATCATGAGAGCAGTTTCTAATCCATACAATGAAGAAACCATGAGTTAAAGGACGGTCACAGATGATAGTGATGTTGTCTCCTGGTCGGACCTTCAGCTCGATCTCTGCTCCATAGACTTCTCTTTGTCTGAACAGTAAAATATCTGCCGAAGCAAAAAAACAGACTGCTTAGAAGTTGATCTAGATCCTATGCAAAAGTATTCACAGCTATAGACGGATAGCTTAATATTCGTTTTAAACAAATGAAAAAATGTTTTGTCTTACATGTAAGCACAGCAAAAGTAACTCTTGATCTCTCCATCTCAGCAAGTGTGAACAACTGACTTTGATGATGCAGAAAACAGATCTCATCTGATTGGTTCACACCAATGGAAAATTGCCTCGGACATTTGAAGAGAGAGAGTTGTTCCAACCAACCAAAAGTGTCGCTCTGTTTTGACTATTTTTTTTTTTTTAAAAAGGTTAAAAAGATTTGGTTCACATGCAATCAGTCAGTGTATCTATCCAAATATCTATCTATCATGAGGGCCATACTGTTTGAGAAGAAGCTGATCTTTTTAATCATCTTGAGGACGATATTAACTTTTTTGTTTTGTTATAGTGCGTCAAACTACAAAGCTGCAAGGCAACAGATTCTAAACACACGTAAAGAGGAAACCCACAAGACTTTCATTCAGACCACTTTTAGACACATTTACTCTTTATCAACGTCATCGGGTCCTCACCTCAAATATCTCTTAGCTGATCACTGACAAATTTTCTATTAGCCTTGGTTGTTGGGTTGAGTCTATATTTGCCTGGGGCACCTTAAATTGGTTCTGGGGTTTAAAATAATATTATGTATTTCACATTAGTTCTATAAGAACAATCATTTTATGAAGTTTAATGGACTACACATTAATAATAATAACATTCCCAGTTGGCAGGTTTTGGTTTGTAATATGTTTGGAATGTAAAAATGTTTGTGAATATTTTAATCTATAAAAGCATTTTAATTATACACAATAAACTACCACAACTGGAGCCATGAAAAGTTTCTCAATACATGTGACATCGTGGGAGACCACAAATGTGTGTGCTTGTTGTTTGATAAAGACATCATGGAGTGTGAGTGTATGTGCGTAGAAAACTGCTGAGACAAAAACTGCTTTCTTTCATTTACTGTTCAGATGTAGTCGCTTGTAGGGATGTGTGTGACTGTGGTGTTAGGGGTTTCGGGGTAGTTCCATTTCAGTCCACTGGAGGGCAGATAAGAATAAGAGTAAGAGTAAGTGCACGGACCAATTTTAGGAGATACAAAATATTATTGCTGTTGCTAAATTGACATTAAATCATGTCTTATTGCTCGTTGTAAAATCTATATTCTCATAGAAAAACACAATTATATCACCAGCCAAATGCTCAAAGTGCATTTTTTTTGCTTTTGTTTATCATTTGTTAAAAAATATAACAAGATGCCCACAATAGTTTTAAGCACACTGCTTGTATAGTATAATTTGACCAGAAAAAAAGAAATGACTTGAGACACTCTACTTCACATAGTTGATGAATAAACCGTGCCGTGTGCCTTATGGTGTGACAGCAAATATTTAGAAAACAAACTAATAAAAACATATTTTATATTATTAATGTCTATATTTATTACATAAAATTTAGAGGGTTCTTTTGCTATATGTCACACCACAGGACACAGGAGCAGTTTATTTGTGAAGTACTATTTGCATTATGCCCACCCCTTCAATTTTCCCCGGATATATATTTATATGTAAAATATATGTCATTGTACAAAGATACATACAATGAGTATCAACTTGTATTTTGCATTAGGAGCTGTCCAATGTGCTAAATGTACACTGATCGCTGCATACAGTAAGTTTCTCAACAGGGGTCGCTATAGCTCTGTTGTTACATCTTGACATTGTATAAACTTGCTTCACTTTTCAAAAAAAAAAAAACACACATCCAAAGGAAATTAAATGTGCTTATGGAAAAAAAATGTGCTTGAAAAACCTTTTACAGGTCTTTGACGTGTAATGCAGAGGCTTACAAATCAAATCAATTCAAAGTAATGTACTTAGCATAAAACACCAAAAAAGAGTCACAAACATGAAACACAAATCTTCAGATTTTATCCCAAATAATGTGTTATTGATGTATTAAAAAAGATCATACGTCTTTGAGCGACAACATATCTTGTACATTCTGTGAATTTAATTATATAGTTCACTTAGCTGCATGAAACTATGCTTTAAAAAGACAAAAGTGCTATAAAAAATTATAATAGTCTACATTCATATTTAAACCACTAAATATCTTACCAAACAGTTGTTATGATTTCTGCCCACATGTGTCCCCTGTTTTGAGTAACTTTGATGTCATTTCCTGTTCTTTGCAATGTTTGTAGTCATTTGTCGTTTTTCTTGTTGATTAGTCTTCCACAAGTGTTTCTTAGTCGCTGCTACAACAATGAGCTCTGCACTGTTCCCATTTTCATCAGTTTGAAGCTAAAAGCGTTCAAGACAGACGATTCGCCTCATAACACTCATTTAGCGCAGGTGAGCTGACTTAAATGTTAAAAACAAGTGCTTATGTGCATTTATAAAGAAACATTTTGTAATGCTGGTTTATTTGGTGCCCCTGGGCACTCGCCCAATTGCCCATATGATTAATCCGCCGCTGTATATATCTATACATATTTGTCAGGGTTTGTGGACAGAACCCAAGCGCAGGCAGAAGTGGTGTAAAGTTAATATTTTAATAAATACAAAAACACAAATCAAAAACCCACGAGGGGGTCAAACTACAAAAGACAGGCGAATACAATAATGCAGACTAAACAGGAACGTAGACTAAACTAGACTAAAGACAAGTAATTTGTCATGTCATGTCATGTCATGTCATGTCATGTCATGTCATGTCATGTCATGTCATGTCATGTCATGTCATGTCATGTCATGTCATGTCATGTCATGTCATGTCATGTCATGTCATGTCATGTCATGTCATGTCATGTCATGTCATGTCTTGTCTTGTCTTTTCCAAGGCATTAAGCAAAAACAGACTGACACAGGACAGAAAACACAGGGGCATAATAAAGGGAACCAAATCAAGAGGGGAACAGGTGCAGGGCATGAAATCATTAACGATCATTAATGAGGAAACAAGAGGGCGGGAACAAGGATGAGAACAGAGAGAGCGCATGGCATGCCAAAACAAACAATTTCATGTCTCTCTCACACTAAAAACGTGGGTCTGCATTGATCCTGCCACAAGACTAAGAAAAACATAACCAAAAGAGAATGATGACATATCATTTTCCAAAAATTGAGACAACACACATCCTGTTGATCTGAAACATTAAACCTTTTTATTTGCCTTGTGAACTTCACATGAAAATTATTCTTTTGAAAATGAAAACTCAGAATCATCTATCTAATCCAGAAAGTAAAAACAAAAGACATAACAGTTTGAATAAATATTAAGTTTCACTTATTATGTTATCGTATGCTCATTCCAGCAGCAATGTTGTGAATATTTTTTATCTACACAATGATAATTTACTAAAGTAATTCGATTGACAGATACATTTATTTTATTCGTGAGTTGGAGTAATCTGGAGAAAAGTTACTTAACTAGGATTATACTCGCAGTGTTCATCCAACACAACACAGTTCTTAATGTTTGTCCAATAACCAAAGCATTTTTTTCTCATTAATTATGATGTTGTGCTTTCTCAAACCTCTAAGAGTGTGAAGGTGCAAACACAGCACGTGTTCAAAGCAACTCCACCACAAACTGACCACATGAGCATGCATTTACACCTTCACACAGAACGTCCTGTCTATTGTTTTCTCACATGCATTGAACTTGAGTGGAAACATTTGTGGTTAAGATCATCTATATTACTGAGGATAAAAGACCCTTTGTCAAGCTGTAAAATCGCCACGGCTGGCTAGCAGGCAATAACATGTCAGAGGAAACATTTACCACTAAAGAATTACATTTTTTTACTTCTGTTATTAGTGATTTAAAGTGGTCGATCTAACATTTACTGATCCAAAATGTAAGAAAACAAGTAATAACAATTCATTTATTTTTTATGCCATTCTGGCTAAAAACGAACGTTACCTCAGAAGTTGCTCTCAAAGGTTTTGTGATTGTAAAATTAGTCAGATAAACTAAATGTTCCTGTCCCTTTCTGAAAAAAAAAATATATACTGTAAATGCTAATATCAACTTAATTTATATAACGTATTTTAACATCCTGGTATTCAGATCATCACATGTACATTAATAGTTTTTATACAGGGACACATTTAAAACAACACATTTAAAATGGAAGAAACACATATTCACCAACACACAAAAGGCGGTCAGATGGCACGGCCAACCACAACAACAGTTTCCAAAAAATAAAAAAAATGCATCCAGATCACATCTGTACAGGCATTAAGGATATGTACACCCTTGCAATGTCTCTAGGTAATGAAAATGATACTGTATGTAGGATATATATACATAAAGGGATATACTTTTTTCAAACTTAGACATAAAATTAGTTGTTTCAGTCAAAAGGTTTGAATGAAAATAGCACCTGCGTTCTTTTAACTATCAGAAGATCTGTACAGTGTCTGTTCTGACTGCAGCATAAGTACTTAAATCAGAATTCTGCAGTAGCTTTTTCTTGAGTCGCTTTGGTCTTCTGGTTATCACATCCAAGGATGCATAACACACCTCATCATCATCACCCTGAAATAAACATTATTCTGATTCTTAAAAAATCATAAGGTAATTTTGTTAAAATGTATTTTAGTTTTTACTTATATTTCCCTTAGAAGTATTTTGCTTATTCTGGTGATATACAGTACTGTGCAGAAGTCGTAGGCATGTTAGTATTTTCTCAAAAAAATTAAGCCAATTTATATTTTATGCTCTAGTGTTGTAGTAGGAAATATCAATTTACATTTTCAAACTTTGTTTTTGATAATTGTATTATTCCAGTTTGATTTTTGTATTTAAAGTGTGGCAATAGCCAGTGCTTCACACGGAGATCTGGACTGACCATATCGATATGAGACAAACTAAATCGACGCTAGAAAACACTTACTTGCAAAGCTACTTCAAAAACTATGTGCAAGCGTATCTGGGACAAAGCTGCTTTAAACGCAAAGAGTGGTGACACCAAATATTTATTTTATTTTGAAGTTAATTGATGAATAAAAATCGAGCCATGGCTCTAACAATTTTTAGTTTTTGCTCTTTTTCAAAATAAATGGCTGGTGAGACCGTATCTCTGTGTGGAGCACTGGCTGTTTAACACTGTATACAAAAATCTCATTGGAAATTGAGAAAATTAAAAAAAACTAACATGCCTAAGAACGCTCGACCTGATTTTGCCAAGTGGTTGATGTCCTCAGGACAACATATTTTGTTGACCTAATGAAAACATTTTTATAAGTAAAACCTATACCCACACCAATCCCCAAACTTACTCCTTAAATCAGAGGGAAAATGATAAGTGAAAAACAAAGGTCTAGTAGCACCAAATCCTGGTTGGAAGTTTAAACTTAAAATAAACTGTAAGCTTTTTTCTGAAATCTGATTGGTTGATTTAAATTTTGTCCCAGGGTCAACATGATGTTGTCCTAAGGATATCAACCACTTGGCAAAACAGGAGAGCCTGCCTGCTCTAAGACTTCACTGTAGAGCTTAAACATGAGCCTGTTTGTGTTGTTCATACCTCAGGTGCATTTCTACTTTTCATATTTTCTTTGTCATCAGTTCCAACATCTAAAATGTGTAAAAATGAAAACAACACTTTTTAATATCAAATAGGACATTCTGTGTAAAGACTCTCCTTATCCAAATCCTGCTGACCAGCAAAGAATCTTATATACATTTCAAAGTAAGAAAAATGAGACAAGAAAAATATTTGTATTATTTACCTGTAGTTTTCTTTTGACTGAGGCAGTACACAAAGATGGAGGAGAGGAGAACGCACACAGGACAAATACTGAAGAGCAGCGTCCAGCAGAGAAAACAGTCTGATACAGGAGGAGGTGAGACAGTGCTGGGGAGCCCAGAACAGGAAGTTACTGGCTCCAAAAAATGATGTTACATGTTAATGAATAACTCTTATTGAACTTGATTAGTTCTTCTCAAAGAAAGGCAGTTACCAGAGACAAGCATTACAAGTAAAAAATACAAAGAATATTACAAGAACGGACAAAAGGTTTTTTTTACCAGCGAGAGAGAGACGTGTTGTTCGGTTTCCATAAAGGTATGTGTACATAAAGCCATTTTTATCATTAAAATTTCTTTCGTATTCCGCACAGTAGTACAGTCCCAGATCAGAGACTGTGATGTTAGTAATATGTAGATCAAATGAATTAATGTTGGAGTTTTGAAGAAAGCTGAAACGTGGAAAGTTTGTTTCATCCATTATCATATGATCTATTATAAGAGAGGGTTGATGTTCATGAGAGCAGTTTCTTATCCATGCAATGCTGGAACCACGAGTTAAAGGACGATCACAGCTGAGAGTGATGCTGTCTCCTGGTCTGACCTTCATCTCGATATCTGCTCCATAGATTTTATGACTGAACAGTAAAACATCTAAAAGAGAAATAAACAAACAAAATAAATAAACAATTAGCCTTACTAAAGAAAATGAATTTCAAATTAATTTATGTTAAGATAAAAGCTTATTTAAAATATTAAAATAAATAACAATTGAAGAATTGAATTTGTCTTACAAATTAGTGCGGTAACAGTAACTCTTGATCCCTCCATCTCAGCGAGTAAGTCTGAATAACTGACTGGTGACGCATCAGATCTCATTTGATTGAGCTGAAAGAGTGAGAGCTATATCAACCAATCACAAGTGTTCTCACTCTGTTTTCTCTGTTTTGTGCTTTATATTTGTTCACAGAATTAAACATTAAGTCTTATACCCTGTGACCAACAAACACATTTATACAGAGAGTGTACAGTATTTAATGACATATATGAATATATTCTATTTATGTTTATTTGAAAAATGTGTGTTTTGCCTTTAACATGCAGTGAGACAATTTATTTAAGACTTATCAGAAATGTCCTATTGTGTGAAAATAAACTTGTCCATTAAATCTGGAATCTAATCTGTAGAGTATAATTCCTGAGGGTCTTTGTTTTGTTGCAAAGCAACAAAGCAACATGATCTAATATGTAAAAACAGGAAACCCACAAGCCTTACTTGATCACTGGTCACTGAGAAAAAAATGTTTCCATTAGTCCTTGTGGGTTTAGGTGTCAGTTTAAGTGTTTGCATTTTCCTGTGGAAGCTAAAAATAAGTTTTACTGTGATTAAATTAAACAAACTTAAATATTGTTTCTAAACAACAGATTTGTTCTTGTTTGTGAAACTACAAACATAATGAATATATATATATATATATATATATATATATATATATATATAATATCTTCATTATTTGAATGAATACTAAATTGTATTTTGTTTGGTCTATGTGTTGAAATTCTACTGGTCAGCATAGTGGGCTATGTTACTGTATATTATCACATTACAGATGTGAATACAGAATACAACACTATTAGATTACACAATATTAGCCATAATGTGCAGCATCTGCACACAATCGCAATCTTCTTCTTGTAGTATTTGGTGGTGGATGGCATACCAGTGTCTGTTACGTTTAGCACCACCTGCAGAAAGGGAGTGTTGAGGATGTACAGTATGGCTAATATTATTAAAAATGACGTTTAAATTTATGAAAATATCGAGCGAGTCACTTCACGAAACGTCAACATGACAACAGGAGCCGCGTTTTGGAATTATGTTCTTTAGGAACTCTTAGACAGATGGACCCCACATGCTCCCATTATAGGAAGCAGAGAGGGCTGCGGATTAACCAAACAATCTTCTTTATTGTGCTACTCAAGAAAAAATGTTACCTACATCTCGGATGGCCTGAGTGTGAGTAATTAAATGGCAAATTTGAGTTTTTGGCTGAACTATCCCTTTAAGCCTTGCAGGCTCAGTATTGTCTTATTCATAGGTTAGGGACAACTATTTTTCATCTTGACACCATTGTAGTCCTTTGTTTACAACACTTACACAGTTTAGTCAGCACATAGAAATCAATCTTAGACTTCAATGAAAGTTGATTTTAGCTTTTTAATAATTGTCCCCTTCTGTACAGGTCCTGCTTTTTCAAATTTTTTAGGTTTAAGACTAATGTCTGAGAATTTCTGGAACATTACTGAGACTTGAACTTCACTGACTGTACACATGCAGTAGCTTGTTATGATGTACCAACTAGGGTATGGCAGGGCTGATTTGTTGTGTAGTTTCATCAGTCCACTAGAGGGCTGTTCAGAAGTTCAGAAAGCAGACAACAATATTAAAATGCTTTTAATAATGTTGTTGCTGAATTCTTGATTTGGCAATGTGGTTTTTATTTATATATTTAAATTGATATATATAAACAATGTGAAACAATATTAATCAATTCAGTGTAGCATATGGAGCTGTCCATAGTGCTGAATTCCAACTGGTCTTTTACACAAGTGTTTCTCAACAAGGGTCATGGGTCATTTTTTTTGTTTGAGTTTTATACAGCATCTGAAAGCTGAATAAATATACTTTCCAATGGTTTTTCCATATATTTTGTTAGGATAGGAGAATAATTGAAAATCTGGAATCTAAGGGTGCAAAAAATCAACATTTGAGAAAATTGCTTTTGAAGTTGTTAATCACGCTGTAGCAGTGCGTTGCTAAGAAGAAACAGGTTTATTTTAATGCTCTCTATTGGCTTACCACTGTATTGATGTTGTGGAGAGTGGATCATCATGAAATTCTAAGCTTGAAATTGATACCAAACTTGATTAGGTATTTCTCAAAGAGTTTGTAGGCGTGTTTCCGATCATTTTTGTTCACAATTGTTCTGCATTCACTAAAAAAAAATGATATATTTATGGTGGGACTTAATCTTCATGTAACACAATCTTTACTTAATATCCTAAGGATGTTTGGCATAAAAGAAAAATCTATTGACCCATGTAATGAATTATTGGCTATTGCTGCAAATATACCTGTGCTACTTATGACAGGTTTTGTAAGTCCAGGGTCACACACACGCACACACACAAGAGTTTTATTTTTATTTTGCTAGAAACACATGACATCATAATCAGTTCACTTCTACCAGAAGACTCGGAAGGCGAAATGTTATGTAGTGAACATTTATTAAACAGCTGATAAACAGAATATATGGTTATAGTAAATATGAATATGTAGTTTCTTTGGAGTAGGCCCTGTCTGTGGCTGGCATACAGAGGGCCAAGAAGTCCTCCACTTCTCGCCTTGAGATGAAGACAGGGATGTAGCCAACCCCCCTGGGGTTGTATGGACAGGGACCTCCTGGTGGTGGGGGGGAGGATGGGGGCGAATCAATGCTGCTTCGACTGCGAACACAAAGGAGGGGTAAGTGGCGATCTTTTATTTTATCCGTGTTGAAAGGTGAATGGCTAGGTGTTGATTGGTAGTGAATGATGCAAGATTGAGACTTCCCCGCAGAACTTGCACTATATATCTAAAATTAAATATTGTGTGGTACTGTGTCACCTATATTCAGATATTATACATGCATGTACAAGAATGTGTATGAGACGTGTGTTGCACTGTGTCTGTAAAAAGTGGTGATAACTCACTGCTCTTAACCACAAATTGTTCCAGTCCATCTTTGCACTCTATACCAGACACTTGCTAACACTTATTAGTGCAGAGCAACAAACACAAAGTTGTGGTTTCCGGTTTCAACCCTGTTGTGTCTTAGAGCTAAATGTGTTTCTGAAGCTCAGTGGGTAGAGTTTTGTGTGTACAAAAGGTTAATGGGTTCGATGCAGCGAATTTGCATACTGACAAAATCTACAACTTGAATGCAATGTCTTTCGTTTTTGATAAAAGTGTTTGCGAAATGCATAAATGTAAATAAACTACAGACTTGCTTCACGTTCATACAACCTTAAATGTTTACATTTTCTGTATGAGACATGATGAGTAAAAAGCAGGTCAATGGTTTTCAAAAGTTTTCTTTAATTTTGCACCTGTTATTTTCCCTGTTTTTAACAATTTTATAAGTAACGGCCATCTGTTTAACTGTTTACTTGTGAGTAATCTAAGCATAACAAAAACAGGAAACCCACAGCACTTTCATTCTGGCCACTTTGATCACTTCACATCTACTGCTGCAACTTTTTATCTTCTCTGAACTCACACATATTTTTTTATCGCTGATCATCAAACACATGCTTCCATGAGATCATTTGTGGTTTTGTATGTTGGTAAGAACACATTTAATGAGGGGCATTGTTTTGCATTAAAAAAAATTGTAAGCATTTTCAGCGGGTAGAAAATAAACAATGTTTTTCCACACACTGTACATTGTAATACTTCATTTCTTCACAATTACTTTTACATTAAATAATGAGAACAAAGCATAGTTGCAATTTAGCTATGTTTATGTGTTTAAAAGACACAGTACTGTGAACACCATGCTGAATTTATACAGGTCCTTAACGTGTGATTGTCCTTAAAAACCTAATAAATACAGAATAAACATAAAGGACATGTCTTCAGAGAGTTACCCAATCAGTTTTGTCATCACATCAAATATTAATTCTAATTTAAAAATGGTGAAAATAGGTTTGGATAACCTCAAATGACAGCCAAAATAAAAGATCATAGACTAGACAGGAACCAAAAAACTAGACTGGACAAACTAACATTACACTTTACACTACTAACTGGACTGGACTAAACTTCGACACGCCTTTAAGAACAGGAACAAGGTATGAAGGCTTCGCAAGGTTAAACACACAGGCGAGCACACGACAAGGAATACAAAACAAAAAAGCACAGGACCAAAAAAAGGACATTAAATAAGGAACTAAATCAAGCAGGGTACAGGTGAGGGACATGAAACCATTATGATCATTAACGAGGTAACGAGATGGCGGGGACATAGACGAGACCGGAGAGAAAGTACATTATGTCGTGACCAACAATAATGTGTTTCTCTCCACACAAAACACGTGATACTGTCATGATCCTTCCCAAAGACTGGAAAAACCTGAAAAGAAGTGGCAGAACCATGACATTAATAACTTCAGTTATCTCTTTGAGATTTACAGTTTTATATGATTAGTTTTTAGTTTTTGTACCCAAATATGTTTACTGTATCCTTGAGAAAGTTCATAACTGAGTTGGCAAGGTGTATAGTAAACATTTACTATCGTTGAAAGCAGAGTTTGTGTAAACAGCAACATGAGAGTCCCATTTTAGGGATGATCAGATGGTAGTAAGTCTATACGTGACTTCAGAATAAAGGTTGAACTTTTCAATCTTACTCATTTCAGACAGATGTTTCTTTGTGTGATCCACCTGAAATAACAAAAGTTGTGAAAATTATAATAGAAATATAAAGATTTAAATTTGAGCCAATGTTGTTGAAAGGCTACCTATAAAACATTTACTGTGAGCACATCTGCACTGTTCTCAGAACCTTAAACAACAACAAATTATAAAAATGTTAGTACAATGAAAAAAATCTATAATGCGATCCTGACATTAAAACTTTCACAATTCAGGTTTCCTAAAAAAATCTTGGTGCAATCACTCCTGGTTTGAATAATGTTCATTAATAAAAGTTATTAATTCAAATAGTGAAGTAAAGATAAGTGTAATAAAACACCTTTAGTTTTCTTCAGACAGAGGCAGTGCACACAGATGGAGGAAAAGAGAACACACACAGGACAAACACTGAAGAGCAGCGTCCAGCAGAGAGAATGGTCTGATACAGGAGGAGGAGAGACAGTGCTGGGGGGTTCACAACTGGCAGTTTCTGGTTGGAAAAAACAGTATAAAATGTTGTTTAATAGCTTTTTTTAATAATTTGATTAGTCATTTTCAGAAAAGGCAGTTAACATGAGTATTAAAAACAATAAAGAATATGACAGACAAGTGACTAAATTTTTCTTACCAGCGAGTGAGACACCTGGGTTTCCATAATACTACACCTCAGATGTGTATGTAATGCCATTTTCGTCTTTACTTATTTTTCTTTCAAATTCGGCACAGCTGAGAGTGATGTTGTCTCCTGGTCTGACTTTCACCTCGATATCTGCTCCAGAGATTTTATTACTGAACAGTAAACCATCTAAAAGAGAAATAATCAAACAAAATAAGTAGCCTTACTTAACAAAACGAATTCCAAATTAATTTATGTTAAGATAAAAGCTTATTTAAAATACTAAAATAAATAAAAATTGAAGAATTAAATTTTGTCTTACATATAAGTGCTGGAACAGTAACTTTTGATCCCTTCGTCTCAGCGAGTAAGCCTAAACAACTGACTCGTGACGCATCAGATCTCATTCGATTGAGCTGAAAGAGTGAGAGGTATATCAACCAATCACAAGTGTTCTCACTCTGTTTTCTCTGTTTTGTGCATTATATTGGTTCACAGAATTAGACATTAAGTCGTATACCCTGTGAGCAACAAACACATTTATACAGAGAGTGTACAGTATTTAATGACATATATGAAGATATTGTATTTATGTTTATTTGAAAAATGTGTGTTTTGCCTTTAACATGCAGTCAGACAATTTAATTTAAGACTTATCAGAATTGTCTTATTGTCTGAAAATAAATGAGTCCATTAAATTTATCTTTTAATCCATTAGAGTGAATCTGTAGAGTATAATTCATTACGGTCTTTGTTTTGTTGCAAAGCAACAAAGCAACACGATCTTATATGTCAAAACAGGAAACCCACAAGCCTTACTTGATCACTGGTCACTGAGAATTTTTTTTTTCCATTAGTCCTTGTGGGTTTAGGTGTCAGTTTAAGTGTTTGCATTTTCCTGTGGAAGCTAAAAATAAGTTTTACAGTGATTAAATTAAACAAACTTAAATATTGTTTCTAAACAACAGCTTTGTTCTTGTTTGTGAAACTACAAACATAATGAATATATATATATATATATGTAATATCTTCATTATTTGAATGAATATTAAATTGTATTTTGTTTGGTCTATGTGTTGAAATTCTACTGGTCAGAATAGTGATTTGAGGGCTATGTTATAGTATATTATCACGTTACAGATGTTATGGCCCATCAAATATTCTGTTTCTAAACAGTCTGAGAGAATATAGAGCGTGTTTGACTTCCACATGAGGTGAGCTTCATAGACTCATTTACAATAACAACCATCAGGGTCAGTGTGTGAGACTTCAGATATGCTTGTGCTTATTGGTAAGGCCACACAAAAAATATATAGGAGTACAACACTCTTATTCTTACACTCATCACGCCACACTACACAGCTAGTTCTAATGGGATTGTTGCGTCACACCGCCCAGCATCCAGTGTGGACAAAATTCAAAATTATAATGGGTTCTATTGTCTTTTGTCACGTTGCATCGTGTCATGCCGCGTGCGGTGTAGACATGGTGTTAGACTTAAGCAATCATTGTCTCACTGTCGCCATCTCTGTTTGAAAGATAAAATTGCAGGTTGCGTAATGTATTTATCTTCAAACCATCTTTTGTTGAAAGGAAATTATGTTTTTTTCCCTGCAAAGTCATACAGCTCAATTTTTAATGATCCGTGTTAAACTTGCCATTGTGATATGGGGTAAGATAAGCATACAGTTTTCAACAGATTCGTATGTACACCCAAAGAAATAATTTCATAGTTTAAATTAAATAAATAAACAAACAATGGTTAAATAATAATAATAAAGTAAATACTTAAATAATAAAATATTTGTAATGTCTTTATTCAATCATATATGAATGGTGCCATTTTTCTGTGACTTATCCCTTGCAGGATCAGTATTGTCTTATTCGTAGGTAAGGGATGACTATTTTTCATCTTGACACCATTGTAGTCCTTAGTTTACAACACTTACACAGTTTAGTCACCACATGCGAATCAATCTTAGACTTCAATGAAAGTTGATTTGAGCTTTTTAATAATTGTTCCCACTTTACAGGTCCTGCTTTTTAGATTTTCTTAGATTTGAGACTAATGCTCTCAGAGTATATCTGAGAATTTCTGGAACATTACTGAGACTTAAACTTCACTGACTGTACACATGCAGTAGCTTGTTATGGTATAGCAGGGCTGATGTGTTGTGTAGTTTCATCAGTCCACTGGAGGGCAGTTCAGAAATTCAGAGAGCAGACACCAATATCATATTCGGATAATAATGTTGTTGCTGAATTCTTGATGTTTGTAATGTGATTTTTATTTATATATTTAAATTGATATATATAAACAATATAAAACAGCATAAACCAATTCAGTGTAGCATTTGGAGCTGTCCATAGTGCTTAATTCTTACAGATCTTTTACACAAGTGTTTCTCAACAAGGGTCTTATGGGTAAGTTTTTTTGTTTAAGTTTTATACAGCATCTTAAAGCTGAATAAATATACTTTCCAATGGTTTGTCGATTTGATTTTTTAGGATAGGACAATATTTGAAAATCTGTAATCAAAGGGTGCAAAAAATCAACATATTGAGAACATTGCCTTTGTAGTTGTTAATCAGAGGCGCTGTGGCATGGCGTAGCTAAGAAGAAACAGGTCTGTTTTAATTCTCTCTATTGGCTTACCCCTGTATTGATGTTGTAGAGAGTGGATCATCATGAAAGCTGAAATTCTAAGCTTGAAATTGATACCAAACTTGATTAGATGTTTCTCAAAGAGCCGGCAACAGTAAACAGTGTTTGTGAGCGTGTTTCAGATCATTTTGGTTCTGCAATCACTAAAAAATGTCTATATTTATGGTGGGAAATAATCTTCATGTAACACAATCTTTACTTAATATCCTAAGGATGTTTGGCATTAAAGAAAAGTCTATTGACCAGTATAATGAATTATTGGCTAATGGTGCAAATATACCTGCGCTACTTATGACTGGTTTTGTAAGTCCAGGATCACACACACACAGAGTTTTATTTTATTTTGCTAGAAACACGACATCATAATCAGTTCACATCTTCAATTAAATATTGTGTGGTCCAGTGTCACCTATATTCAGATATTGTTCATGCATGTACAAGAATGTGTATGAGACGTGTGTTGCACTGGAAAAGTGGTTGTAAACCTACTGCTCTTAACCACAAATTGTTCCAGTCCATCTTTGCACTCTATACCAGACACTTGCTAACACTTATTAGTGCAGAGCAACAAACACAAAGGTGTGGTTTCCGGTTTCAACCCTATTGTATCTTAGAGCTAAATGTAGTTATGTGTTATGTGTGTACAAAAGGTTAATGGGTTTGATGCAGCGATTACGCATACTGACAAAATCTACAACTTGAATGCGCTTTTGATTTTTAAGTGTTTGCGAAATGCATGAATGTAAATAAACTACAGACTTGTTATGCAACCTAAAATGTACCTTTTCTGTACAAGACATGATGAATAAAAGGCAGGTCAATGGTTTTCAAACGGTTTCTTTAATTTTGCACATGTTATAATAAAACATTTTTATTAGTTACGGCCATCTGTTTAACTTTTTACTTGTATCAAAGCATAACAAAAACAGGAAACCCACAGCACTTTCCTTCTGGCCACTTTGATCACTTTGCATCTACTGCTGCAACTAATTATCTGCTCTGAATTCACACTTAATTTTGTATCACTTATCATCAAACACATGCTTCTACTAGATCATATGTGGTTTTGTATGTTGGTTAGAACACATTTAATGAGGGGCATTGTTTTGCATTTAATTTTTCTGTAAGCATTTTCAGCATAAGCATTTTTTTGTCCACACACACACATTGTAATACTTCATTTCTTCACAATTATTATTACACTAAATAATGAAAACAAAGCTTAGATGCTATTCAGCTATGGTTAGGTGTTTAAAAGACACAGTATTGTGAACACCATGCTGAATTTATACAGGTCCTTAACATGATATTGTCCTTAAAAACCCTATAGTGACAGAATAAACACCTGTCTTCAGAGAGTTACCCAATCAGTTTTGTCATCACATCAAATATTAATTCTAATTTAAAAAAGGAGAAAATAGGTTTGGATAACCTCAAATGAACGGGATACAAATAAAGTTTTATGGAAATACTATAAATCAAACTTACTGAACTTTTTATAAAATCACTTAAAACATTTAACTGTCAGGACCTTAGAAGGACAGAACCCAGGCGCAGGCAGCGTTTACGGAAAAGAGTAATTTATTGACAAACACAAAGCAAATCCCCTGTGGGGAAAAAAATAACACTGACAGCCAAAATAAAAGATCATAGACTAGACAGGAAGGACAAGAAGTGGCAGAACCATGACATTAATAACTTCTGTTATCTCTTTGAGATTTATAGTTGTGTGTGATTAGTTTTTAGTTTTTGTACCCTAATATGTTTACTGTATCCTTGAGAAAGTTCATAACTGAGTTGGCAAGGAGTATAGTAAACATTTACTATCGTTGAAAGCAGAGTTTGGATAAACAGCAACCTAATGGAGAGTCCCATCTTAGAGATGATCAGATGGTAGTAGTCTATAGGTGACTTCAGAATAAAGGTTGAACATTTCATTTTTACTCTTTCAGTCAGATGTTTCTTTTTGTGATCCACCTGAAATGACAAAATTTCTTAAAATTGTCTTTCACAATATAAATATAAAAATTTGAGGCAATGTTGTTTGAAGGCTACCTTTAAAACATTTACTGTGAGCACCTCTTCATTGTTCTCAGAACCTTAAATAACCACAAGTTATCAAAATGTTATTGAAATCCTGACATTAAAACTTACACAATTCAGGTTTCCTAACAAAAATCTGTGTGCAATCACTCCTAGTATGAAAAGAAGCTATTTATCCACATACTGAAGTAAAAATGAGTATAAATACGAACCTGTAGTTTTCTTGTGACAGAGGCAGTACACACAGATGGAGGAGAAGAGAACACATACAGGGCAAACACTGAAGAGCAGCCTCCAGCAGAGAGAATGGTCTGATACAGGAGGAGGAGAGACAGTGCTGGAGTGCCCAGAACAGGCAGTTACTAAAAAAAAATAAGATTTTTATTAATTTATAACTCAAATAATGAAAAATGACAGACAAAAGTGTTTACTTACCATCAAGAGAGAGACGTGTTATTTGGTTTCCATAATAGTACACATCGGAATATGTAATTCCGTTTTCATCTTTATCTATCTTTTTCTCGTATTCAGCACAGTAATACAGTCCCAGATCAGATGCTGTAATGTTAGTAATATGAAAATCAAAAGAATTAATGTTGGTGTTTTTAGGAAGACTGAAACGTCTAAATGTTTCTTGGAAACTTTTCTGAAAATCTATAATGAGAGAGGGTTGATGTTCACGAGAGCAGTTTCTAATCCAAACAATGACAGAACCACGAGTTAAAGGACGATCACAGATGATAGTGATGTTGTCTCCTGGTCTGACCTTCAGCTCGATTTCTGTCCCATAGATTATTTTCTGACTGAACAATAAAGCATCTGCAGAAGCAGAAAAAGTAGACAGTTATATTTCTGTTAAGACAATAGCTTTAATAAAATATAAAAAAATTGATTAAGAATATTTGCCTTACATATAAGTGCAGCGAGAGTAACTCTTGATCTCTCCATCTCAGCGAGTGTGAATAACTGTGTTAATGACTCTGATGATGCAGATTTCAGCTCTTATGTGATAAGTTCACACCAATGAAAGTTTGATTTGGATATGAAGAGTGAGAGTCAACCAATCAGAAGTGTTGGTGTCGTTTGGCTGTTTGATGCTTTTTATTGGTTCACAAAATTGGACATGCTGCTCAGTCTAAGCTATACCTTTTAACATGCAGAGAGGAAACATTATTTAAAGACACAAATGTTTCTTTACGACTGATATGGTTGCCATAACTCTGATTTTATTTTATTTTGATTTGATAGATAAGTATGTTTACTTGAAAAAGTTTTGTTTTACATGCATTAGCAAACTAACACCTATCATGAGTGTCTTACAATTTGAAAAGAAACTGATCCATTCATGTCATAATGTATCAAACAACAAAGTTGGAAGGCAACAAAATCTTTACACGCGATAAAACGAAATCCACAAGCCTTTCATTCTCACCACTTTCAAACACAATTACTGTTTTGATCACGTCATCAGATTCTCACCTCATATCTCTTAGCTGATCACTGACAAATGTTTCCATTAGCCTTGGGTTTTGGTTTGAACTTAAAATTGTTTATGTGTTTTTAAAAAAATAATTAGTGCATAACTTTAAAATACACATCTTTCCTATACGAGCATTAATTTCATGTGATTTTATTGACTATTTATTATAATTAAAATAATTTATAGTAGGCTGGTTTTGGTTAGGAATATGTTTGGAATAAGTTTATTTTTAACATAGAATATATCTAACATAGATTTCAATCATACAAAATAACCTACAACTAGAAGACATTTTTTCATAAACATATTCACTTCAGCTTCAATTAGAGTTTCATTTATCTGTTTCTGTAAACAGAACAATCAGGTGCATGAAGACTGATCTCACTGAAACTCTGCAAAAGCTGGTTTTCTCCCTACACCTACATAAAAGCCTACATAAATATACATAAACTCCAAACTTCTGAGATAAACGTGCCTTCTTTGACTTACTGTGTAGATGTAGCAGGTGTGTGATTGTGAGGACAGGGGGTTTTGTGGTAGTTCCATCTTAGTCCACAGGAGGGCAGTTTAGAAATACAAACAATGCCATCGTTGTTGATGCTAAATTAACATGAAATCATATATTATTGTCTTATTGCTCTTATTGCAAAAGCTCAGTGGTTAGAGCATGGTGCTATCAATGCCAAGGTCATGGGTTCGATCCCAGGGGATTGCACGTAGTCAGAAATAAATGTTTAATTTGTAAGTTGCTTTGGATAAAAGTATCTGCCAAATGCATGAATGTAAATGTAAATTTGTGACCTCAAGACTTGACTATTGTAATGCAACTTTTAGTGGTAGTGTCACGGTTCTACCTATCTTGTTTGGCTTATTCTTGGTCTTGAGGCAGAACCAGTACAGAATTCCCTGTTTTATGTGGGGAGAGACATTTTTGGCCTATTGGCTTTCCATACTCTCCCCGAGTCTCGTCTGTGTTTCCCGCCCTTTCCGTCTCATTAGCTTCCCCTAAGTGTTTCATCCGTTTCACCTGGTCCCTAATTAATCATCTTATCTCTCCCTATAAGAGTCCTCTTGTTTCATTGTCTTGTGCCGGTTCATTGTTTGTATGTACCTGTATGCTGTGTTACCTTGCCTGTAAGTTGTTCCTCGTCCTTTGAAGTTCCTGTATTGTCAAAGTAAGTGTAGTTTAGTGTTTGTTCCCAGTGTTTGTTCCCAGTGTTTGTTCCCAGTGTTTGTTCCCAGTGTTTGTTCCCAGTGTTTGTTCCCAGTGTTTGTTCCCAGTGTTTGTTCCCAGTGTTTGTTCCCAGTGTTTGTTCCCAGTGTTTGTTCCCAGTGTTTGTTCCCAGTGTTTGTTCCCAGTGTTTGTTCCCAGTGTTTGTTCCCAGTGTTTGTTCCCAGTGTTTGTTCCCAGTGTTTGTTCCCAGTGTTTGTTCCCAGTGTTTGTTCCCAGTGTTTGTTCCCAGTGTTTGTTCCCAGTGTTTGTTCCCAGTGTTTGTTCCCAGTGTTTGTTCCCAGTGTTTGTTCCCAGTGTTTGTTCCCAGTGTTTGTTCCCAGTGTTTGTTCCCAGTGTTTGTTCCCAGTGTTTGTTCCCAGTGTTTGTTCCCAGTGTTTGTTCCCAGTGTTTGTTCCCAGTGTTTGTTCCCAGTGTTTGTTCCCAGTGTTTGTTCCCAGTGTTTGTTCCCAGTGTTTGTTCCCAGTGTTTGTTCCCAGTGTTTGTTCCCAGTGTTTGTTCCCAGTGTTTGTTCCCAGTGTTTGTTCCCAGTGTTTGTTCCCAGTGTTTGTTCCCAGTGTTTGTTCCCAGTGTTTGTTCCCAGTGTTTGTTCCCAGTGTTTGTTCCCAGTGTTTGTTCCCAGTGTTTGTTCCCAGTGTTTGTTCCCAGTGTTTGTTCCCAGTGTTTGTTCCCAGTGTTTGTTCCCAGTGTTTGTTCCCAGTGTTTGTTCCCAGTGTTTGTTCCCAGTGTTTGTTCTTGTTATAAGTTTCCGGTCTTGTTTTCCCCATTGTGTGTTTTTGTTTTGTTCCTGTTTTTTGTATAATAAATCTGTTCAACCCCTGTACCACCGTGCCTGCCTGCAATTGGGTTCTCCTGCCTTGTCTCCCAGTGAGATCCTTGACAGGTAATCCTGCATAATCAATAAACAAACTAAGTTAGTTCAGCATGCATCTGACAGAGTTCTAACCAGGTCTAGAAAACACAATCACATAATCCCAATTTTATCCTCCCTTCAATACCCATTAAGTATTGCATTGACTTTAAAGTTTGTTTAATTACGTATAAATCCGTAAACAGTTCAGCCCCTTATATAACAGAGCTTCTATCACACTACAACCATCACACTCTCTAGGATCTCAAAACTGCAGACTTTTGAAAACACCTAGAATAACAATATCCACCAACAGGGGCAGAGCTTTCTCATACGTAGCACCTAAACTCTGAAATAGCCTTCCCGATACTATTCGAGGGTCAGACACACTCTCCCAATTTAAATCTAGATTAAAGACACATCCTTTCAGCCAAGCATTCACTTAATGCATTATATGCGAAAACCAAAAATGAATTGCCACAGCGAGACTTATTTGTCTCTTTCTGTCTTCCTCCCCCACCAGGCCACGCCCAGATGAACGTTATATGTACAACCCTTACTAGAGGTTACACCAGCTCCGTCCCTCTGGGCTGAGATTGATTTCCCGAGGTTTTTTTCCTCCATTTATTTATCATTGGAGTTTTGGTTCCTTCCCACAGGGCCGAGATGGCTTTCTCACTGGGAGACTGCATTTATTAGATATTATTTATTAGAATGATCCTGCTTGCTCTATAAACACCATGCTCCATGTTTATTCCTTTTCTTTGTTTTTCTGTTTTTCTTATTTTCACCTGTAAAGCTGTTTGGAACAATGCACACTGTGAGAAGCGCTATAAAAACAAAATTTAATTTAATAAAAAGTGCAAAATATTAAAAACATTTTTTTGCTTGGCATTTTAGAGCAAATACGCAATGACTGCTAAATATTTGTCAAGAACCTTTTCCTGCATTTTTGCCAACCCTTCCCAATTATCGAAAACAAATATATGTTTATCTAAAATATATGACTGCATAGTAAAAATGCAGATATAAACTACAAATATCTTCTTTTGCACTAGGAGCTGTCCAATGTGCTAAATGTATACTAATCTCTACACCAGTTTCTCAACAGGGGGCGCTATAACTCTCTCTTAGGTTGCCAAGCCTACATGCTTTTAGGTTTTAAAAGTATAAGAATTTACTATTAGATGTCTTTTTTAGGCAAACAAAAAACTTTGGGTAAAACAACAGAGCAAGGGCTCATTAATACATGCTACCGTGCTTTGTACACAAACTTGCCCAAGACTGAAATCCCCATCCGTCAAAAAACTCATAGGAAATGGAAAATATTTTGGGCTTCTTTGTAAACATTAAAATTATACTTAACCGCTTATTTTTATAATCATTAATTTCATAAGAATATGCAAAAGAATGCATATGCTAGAAAGGATATGCTAGAAAAACTTTACAGGTCCTTGACGTGTGTAATGATGTTGGCTTTACAAATCATTGGCTTATCATAAGACACCTAAAAAGTGTCATAAACAAGAAACACACAACGCCATGGTCTTTATCCATTCAGCTTTGTCGTCATGTTTGTATGTCTGAAGGTTTTTGTGCCTATATGTGGTAATGTATGTATGCTTGAGAAATGTCATATCAGAGATAGCCAATACACTGTAAAATCAAATAGTATACCTTACTTGAAAAGTGCTAGTATGTTTACTTAAATTAGGCCAAAATGTTGATTTTACTAGACATTGTTAATTGTTGTTAAAATGTAAAAATGTTTAGTTAATATAACTAATAAAAACTCAGTCAAATTACTAGAAACATTCAAGACATTCTTTTGAGCACACAGTACCCGAATAGTACAATCTACTCAATTAAAATTAGTTAACTGAAATAGTTAAATTAATGACTTACTGAAATTAGTCAAAACAGAAATATGTATGTTAAATTAAAACTTTAAGTGTCCCAGATAGCAAGCAACCATTGAATACATTTTTAAAACAAGTAAAAAAAGAAATGTTGTCTGAACTTACTGATCAAGTATAATTAAGTACTGCTGGACTCAAAATCATTACTTAAGTTATCGTATTATAATAGTGTTCACTTAGAAATATTAGCAAGTAATCCAACTATCATTACTGTGATCAGTGTTTGCTTTAGTTGGGCTCTTGACTTTTATGTTTTACTACTAGAACATTTGCTTTGGGCTTCTTTAACTGCTGAAACAGTGTGTTAGGTGTAAAAAGTAAAGAAATAGCTGTGTTCAAATGGTGATTTAATCATTATGAATTAGTGATTAAGAGTGGTGTTTGCTATTACTTTTTGATGTGCTTTGATATTACTGATCAGTGTCATGACATACTGTATGTGTAATATTCTCAGACACAAATTACATATGCTAACAAACCTTGTAACTAATAAATGAATTAGAAATGTATAATCAGTGTATGAAACTCAAAAATGGTGACAATATACAAAATAAAACTTCATGCTGCAATGCATCCTGGGTAACATCATAGTACAAAACTCATTCATGATTCCCAGCATGCATTGCAGATGATCTGTTTATCTGAATTTGTTTGATGATTGTCACCATTGTTGAGGTTTGTATGATGAGTGTTGATGTGTGTCAGTAAAGTGTGTCAGTAAAACATTCTGTTGACACAATCCTTGCACATTTATGAACTAAACATTTTTATCGGTGAAAAAAGGCTGGAACTCATTCTTATTATAACATGTAAACATAATGAAACAAAATGCAAGTTAATAAATAAATGTATAAGAACACATACAAAATACATCTCACCATTGAACGCATACGCATATAAACAACAAATAATTGATTTTTGCAGGTATGGATGGAAGTTGTGACCCTAAACATGTCACATCTTAGATGGCTGATAGTGTTGTATTAAAAGCCCAGGTCGTGTATTGAACAGTAGTGTATTCCAGAAAGCTGGTTGGTTATGTGACATACCCGGGTAAATTTAATGGTTAGTTAGATGAGCGTCAAGTGGGCATGAGAGCACAGATTACGTATAATCTATTATAATTTTACAGCAATATTACAATTACATTTCCAATCTCACACATCGCATTTCATCAATCACAACTGATTATTTTATTAACTTTAATATTTAACCTTTTAAAATAAAATAATTTTTAAATAAAATATTGTAAGCTGTTATTGTTTAACTTTATGTATTTATATTAAATACTGTATAAACTTTGAATTAGGTTTATTAAAACATCACCAAATATCACTGGATAAATATACACACCTTACAATTTCCAACGGTTAATGGATGTTAATAGTGAAGTATTTTAGCTCCATTGCATATCAGTACTCTTGTCCACTTATTATGCAATATTGATTCATTGGGTCAAAGATATTTGTGCCTAATGGTTAGAGAACCAGATTTAAAACACAAAGGTTGCAAGTTCGATTCCCAGGCTGTGAGGTTTCCAAGGCTTTATTAGGTGACCCCCAGACGGATTCTTATAATAAATTCTTATTATAATTTTATATCCATTTACATAAACAATACATAAAAAAATTGACTTTTCATACTGACTGTATTACTTAAAAATGTCTTTCTGATCCTCAGCCTCCTCCTATAGTTTAGTATTGAAAGGCCTTTCTCCAAATTACAATTAGCCTTTCACGATAGACCGTTTCCACATCTTTTAACATTTGGAAAACCATGGCCTTTTAGCAAACAAAGTAAAACGAAACTAAATGTATGTGTATTTGAAAGGGATATATAAAGGCCACATGATTATTATGTTTGACTGGGCCTGACATTTTAAACCTCTACCTCTGTCCCAGCAGACCTTCATCCTCTGTTGTAAATTAATTATCATTCATAGTGTAGTGTACTGAAAAGCATCACACATTTTTTCCCCCAAAATTATGAACAATGTAGTAGTTTCTAGAATGAAAAGAATCTCCATTGATATGACTACATCAGCAACTGTTGCAAATAAAGATGATACAAGATACAAAATTAGCAATGTGATTAAATACATATACATAAAACAATTTTGGTAAAACACCATGGACACTTTAAAATAACAGTTACAAACATCTCAACAAATGTACACTTTATGTAAAAAGATAGCCATGATGAATAAATATTTTAAATATTATAGAATAAAAATAATGCACATATTTGAAATATTTATATACTTAAAGTTTTATAAACACATAACTTAAATAATGTAATTTTATGATTTTTATTCTGCACTTTATTCACTGATGCAGATTTAAGTCTTCTGTGAAAAAAACTCTGATATATATCGTTGCTTTACAGTCAAAAACTTAAAAAAAACTTTAAGCCGTTTCCATGGTGTCTCGTGAAATCTGTGATCCATTGACAATGTCTTCATGTTGTTTCTTTGAGTGCCCGTCATCTCTGGGTATCTTTCGGGAGGTCGATTTAATTAACTCTTATAAGCAAGGTTTGGGTTAATTAACCGAGAGGTCAGGGCTCATCTGACGTTAAGTTAAACCTGCTTTCTGGAATACACCCCAGGTTTAGTTATGCAAAACGGAAACTGGTGAGTGTATGTAGTCTTCTATTCATGAGTAAATGCTATGCAAAGTGGTTTGAATTGGTCCGCACTGACATGGTAGACACATACAGCAAGGACCTCCCACAGGTACATAACAACATGAAGCAAAACAATAAACATTCACATCAACATATGTTCACCATACACTTAACACAACAGAAGCCTGTGTATACCTTTTCAAGCCGGCTATGGGAAGGTGCATAAAGACAAGTGCGTGTTTGTATATGGTTGTAGTATGTGTGTGTTTGGTCACAGTGTCTGTCTCAATGTTGCACTGTGACAGCTAGGCTATCAATGTTTTGTACAATAACCTACACCCATTTTTCCATAAATGTAATGATGTTGTGCTTTTTCAAACATCAGAAAGTGTAAAGGTGCAAACACGGCATACAAACTAACCCACTCCACCACAAAGTGACCATATAAGCAAACATTTACACCTTCACACACAATGTCCTGTCTATTTCTGTCTCATATGCATTGAACTTGAGTGGAAACATTTGTGGTTCAGATCATCTAGATTGAGAATTTAAAAAAACTTTGCCAAGACACACGGCTGGTGAAATTATGCAAAAGAAACACATTCAAAGATCTTCGAAGCTTCACTATATATCTTTAACCTGCATTAAGAATTAAAAGTACAATGACTTTGTGTAATAATTTAATGACTTTTATAAAATCATTATTTAAATATTTTTGTAATTGATAGTTGATCTAACATTCACAAATCCGAAATATAAGAAAGTAAGACAATTCATATATTTTGAATGCACTTCTTAACATAAGAATGTTGCCTCAGAAGCTGCTTCTCTCGTTTTAGTTTATTAGGCAAATTGACCTACGTAGCAGGATGCTTACATCTCTCAACGTGTTCTGTAATTCAAAAGGTGCCTATCGGAAAAATAGTTGGTTTAAAGTTCATGTCCTTTTATCTGCGAGAAATATATACTTTAAAACACTGCACCCAGGTAAACCACATTAACATCCTGTTGTTCACATCCTCACCTCTGTACATTTGCTTCTACAAAAGCTAGTACTTTATTTACATAGTGAAAGAGGCCCATGGTCCACCTCACCAACTGTCTGAATTTATAATTATGAAAGACACAACTGCAATATATGGGAAAAGAATACTGTCAGATCACCTCTGAACATACATCAAGAACCAGACAAGAGACTTTATGAGGTGTTCAAGCTTACAAGTCTAATATTCTGCGTTTTTTTAATATTGATATGAAATTAGTTGTTTCAGTCAGAAGGTTTTAATGAAAATGCTACCTCCATTCTTTTTAACCATCAGAAGTTTTGTACGGTGTCTGTTCTGACCGGAGCATAAGTACTAAAGTCAGAACTCTGGAGTTGCTTCTTCTTGAGTCGCTTTTGTCTTCTGGTTGTCACATCCAAGGAAGCATAACACACCAAATCATCACCCTGAAATTAACATTATTCTGATTCTTTATCAACAATAAAAAGTGAAATATGTTTTTGTATAAATTAAGCCTTTAGGCAAGGCAAGGCAAGTTTATTTGTATAGCACATTTCATACACAAGGGCAATTCAAAGTGTACAGTTATGAATAAGATTTAAAAATATATGCCTGTAATCTTCACTGTAGTACTCAACCATGAGAGTGTGTTTGTGATGTTCATACCTCAGGAGTAGTTCTACTTCTTTTGTTTTCTTTGTGATCAGTTCCACCACCTGAAATTTCAAGAAAACAAAGAAGAACATCACTTTCTTATATGTATTTTTGTAGATGAATGACTAGTAAATTCTGTGTACTGATCCAAATACTGCTGATTGACAAATGCATTTGTCGTACATTTTAAAGTAAAAGGTAACAAGTAAAGCTCAAGACATCGGATGATGTACCTGTGGTTTTCTTCTGACAGAGGCAGTACACACAGATGGAGGAGAAGAGAACACACACAAGACAAACACTGAAGACCAGCGTCCAGCAGAGAAAACAGTTTGATTCAGGAGGAGGTGAGACAGTGCTGGAGGGTCCAGAACAGGAAGTTACTGCCTCAAAAACAGCATTAAATGTTACTGAGAAATTCATTTTGAATAATTTGATTAGTTATATTCAGAATAAAAAAAGGCAGTTTACATGAGTATTACAGGTAAAAACGACACAAAATGTTATAATAACAAGTGACAACATTTTTTCTTACCAGCGAGAGAGAGACGTGTTGTTCGGTTTCCATAATAGTACACCTCAGAGGTGTATGAAATGCCATTTTTATCTTCATTTAATTTTCTTTCGTATTCAGCACAGTAGTACAGTCCCAGATCAGACACTTTAATGTTAGTAATATGTAGGTCTATAGAATTAATGTTGGAGTTTTGAAGAAAGCTGTAACGTGGTAAGATATTTTTATACATTGTCTTATGATCTATTGTGAGAGAGGGTTGATTTTCATGAGAGCAGTTTCTTATCCATACAATCCTGGAACCACGAGTTAAAGGACGGTCACAGCTGAGAGTGATGTTGTCTCCTGGTCTGACCTTCATCTCGATATCTGCTCCATAGATTTTATGATTGAACAGTAAACCATCTAAAACAGAAATAGGTAAAAAAGCAAATTAGCAATACTTAGAAGAAGCCTTACCACACACAACTTATTATAAATCAATTTGTAGTAAAAGGTTGCTTAAAATATTAAAATAAATACCAGTTTTTATAGAATAATACATATACATATAAGCTTACATATAAGAGCGGTAATAGTAACTCTTGATGTCTCCATCTCAGCGAGTAAGTCTGAATAACTGACTAGTAATGCATCAGATCTCATCTGATTGGTTCACATCAACGGAAAATTTAGTCGGAAGAATGAGAGATGTATCAACCAATCACAAGTGTTTTCAAGTGTTTTGTGCTTTTTTATTGGTTCACAGAATTAGATATTAAGTCTTATACACTGTGACCAACAGACACATATACAGAGAGTGTACATCGTTTAAAGACAAAACCTTTGAGAATGATTGATACAGTTTGTTCCATTTTATTTTACTGTATGTCTGACTCTAACATGTGGATAGTGTATTTATGTTTATTTGAAATATGTGTGCTTTGCCTGTAACATGCAATCAGCCAATATACTGTAAGATCTATCAAATATGGAGTTGATCTATAGGACTATCATTCATGAGTGTTTTTGTTTTGAAAGCAACAAAATCTAACATGTCAAAACAAGAAACCCACAAGCCGGTCACTGAGAATTTTTTCCATTGTGTATTTAGGTGTTCAGTTGAGTGTATGTATTTTCCTGGGGAGGCTCAAAATATTTTTTACTACAATTAACATAAACAAACAAAACAATTTTTTTATATATAATGTCTTCGATCAATCATGCATGATGGTGCCTTTTTGCTGTGACTTAATCCTTGCAGGCTTAGTACTGTCAAATTAATAGGTTGGAAGCGACAATTTTTTATCTTGCACCATTGTAGTCTTTAGTTTACAACACTTAAACAGTTTGATCAGCACATATTAATTTTGGACTTTTTGGACTGAAAAATTAGCTTTTTAATAAATGTCTCCTATAGACAGGTCCTGGTTTTCAGAATATTTGAGACGTAAGTCTATGCTTAAGTCTAACCGTCTAAGTGCTTGTGAAATTTTTTACATACGGGCACAGATTTCGGGTCTCTTTAAATCATTGGCTCCCCTGTGGCCAATGCCGAAACTACTACTTATAGTACTACTTATTCATCAAAATGTGCATTCTCGTTAAACCTAACATTACTAAAAATAAACTTCACTGACTGTAAACATGCGGTAGCTTGTAACGATGTACAATTGTATACCAGGACTGATTTGTTGGGTAGTTTGATTTCAGGGCAGTTCAGAAATTCACAAAGCAGACAACAATATTAGCAAAATATACTGTAGTATTAACTGCATAGCACTGGGAGCTGTCCAATGTGCTGAATTTCTACTAATCATCCTACAAAGTGTATTTCTATTTAATTTCAGCTGTGAAATGATTATGATTTCACAAGTCAGTGTAGCCAAATAAAAAAACATTAGGCTACTTAAGGTTATCAAGGAGAGGAATGTGTATGTGGAGTCAATTACAGTTGCTGTTTTGTTTCTATCCACTGTGTGGCTTTTGTTTAGCCCTATGACAACTAATAGTGACCAGGTTAGTGAAATCCAGGCTGAAGTCTTAAATTTATTTCTGACATCATGACCTCCAAAATTTCAACTATTAATTTTACCATGATTTCAGTCTTTGATGGCCTTATTCAGTTAGTATTAAATATATCCTTGTTGTGGTTTTACAGAATGTTCTTTACATTACGTAGAAACAGAAAATCACGAAAAAGTCTAGCTTGGTTTTCACAGGCAGGGTCACTATAGGCTATATTCAGATGTGCACATGCTTTTACAAGAATTTGTATGAGTCGTGTATTGCACTGTGTCTGAAAAAAAGTGGTCGCAAACCCTCTGCATCTAACCACAAACTGTTCCAGTCCATCTATGGACTCTATAGCAAGTACTAGCTAACACTTTCCAGTGCAAACACAAAGTTGTGGTTTCAACATGTCTCTTCCTGTCTCTATTGTATCTTAGAGCTAAATGTGTTCCTGTAGCTCAGTTGGTAGAAAATTGGTTGCACAATAGATCATGGGGTTTGATCCAAGGTCCACACACACTGAAGATGTATAGCTTGAATCATTTGCTTTTACTAAAAGTGTCTACTAACTTCATAAATGTAAATAAACTAAAAAAACAAAATAAATAAATGATAAGGCAGGTCAAGGACCTACATGTTCTAAGTTCAATACATTTTGGACATGGTTATTTTGTAACTTTTTTGTAAAAAAAAATATTAGCAATGACCATGTGCTTACTGTAGATTGTTAAAATAGGGCATCATCTGTTAAACATATATTTCTAATCTAGAGGAGTACTCTAAATCTACAAAATCTAAGTGTATCAAAACAGGAAACCCACAGCTCTGTAATTCTGGTCATTCTGGTCACTTTGATCCAGGCCCGGTTCCTGCCATGTGAAAAAGGGTGGGCTAGCAGATGTCCTGGGTGGGCATTTACCACACACATTAGGCTATATAGCGGACAAAAAAAATTAAGAGACCATTTCAAAAGTTATTTTTCAGGAAAAATTATCATTTGTGTTCATGTTTTTGAAATTCTGACAACATTTCTCAAAAATTTCATTAAATAAAATGTTTGTGTGTTTTTTGCATAAAATGAACTGGAGAAAAAAAACAGGTCAAAGCAACAGAAAAGAGAATCTGCGGTTTTAAAACAGAAACATCGCAAAAAAAACTGAACAAGTTCATATGTAGTTTTAAGCAACACAGAACCAATGTTTGTGAATGTTAGAAAATGTAAAAAAAAAATATTATCATGCTCTCAGGCTTTCATATTGCTGACTCTTAAGGTCTGCTTATGTTGGAATTCAACAAACACTAAAACGCACAGATTTTTACAAAGCTTAACCCTCTGAAAGGCGAGGTGTGCTATGATTGGCCAGTTAACCAGTGTCTAGTGATTGGTGAAATACTGCAAGCGTGTGACAGAAATCTATCGCCTCTTACCATATTTGGAACATCAGGTTCCAAAGCAATTGTAATGACAGGTACGCCCATCTTACTTGTGTATACATTCGGGCGGTCTTAATCAAATCATTCCACGAACTGACGTAGATTTGTGGGGGTGTGGTTACACAAAGCACTTCAGCAAGGTCTTTAGAATGCATCTAATGTTCGGACACATTCATTTTTGCAATTTTACGTGTATAATAGATGCATGGGCAACTTATAAACAGGGCCATATGACCCCTTTAAAACAAATGTTAAAAGTGTTTTCTTAGCAGCAAAGGAGAGTCGTGATTGTTTTCCATAAATGTAAATGGCTGATGTGTACATTCTGCTATTTTTATCATCATTTATCTTTCTTGTGATCTCAGCACAGTTATAGGCCTACAGTCCCAGATCAGAGACTGTAATGTTAGCAATGTAGATCAAAAGAATGAATGTTGGGGTTTTTAAGAAAACTAAAACGTTGAAAGATTTCTTGATACGTTTTCTGAAAATCTATTATGAGAGAGATTTGATGTTCATGAGAGCAGTTTTGTATCCATACAATTCCATAACCATGAGTTAAAGGACGGTCACAGGTCTGACCTTTGGCTCGATTTCAGTTTCATAGATACTTCTCTGACTGAATAGTAAAACATATACAGAAGCATAAAACAATATGCTGCTTGGAAGTTGATCGATAAGCAAACATAACCAAAGTTGTATTATATATATAAATCAATAGTTTAATAAAATATATAAAAATGTTGAAGATATTTTTGTCTTACATATAAATGCAGCGAGAGTAACTCTTGATCTCTCCATCTCAGCGATTGTGAATAACTGTGAAAATGACTGTGATGATGCAGATATCTGCATTCATCTGATTGGTTCACACCAATGAAGAGTGAGAGTCGGCCTATCAGAAGTTTTTGTGTGGTTGTTTTGTGCTTTTTATTGGTTCACAAAAGTGAATATCCTGCTCAGTTTTAACTATACCTTTTAACAGACACACATGCCGAGAGAAAACATGATTTAAAGACGAAAACTTTTCGTTATGGCTAATATGGTTATAACTCTGATTTGATTTCCAGATGTAGATAAATATGTTTACTTGTAAACATTTTCTTTCACATGCATCAGCCATCTACATCATGAGGGTCTTACACTTAAAAAAGAAACTGATGCATTCAATCACAGTTCATCTTTAGCACCATGATTCTTGAACTACTTTGTTTTGTTATAGTGCATCAAACTAAAAAGCTATAAGGCAATAAATCTAAGCACGCACTCACATCAACAGATTCTCACCTCGTATCTCTTAGTTTATCACTGACAAATGTTTCAATTAGCCTTGAGTGTTGGGTTGAGTGTAGATTTGCCATGGGGACCTTAAAATTGTTATGTGTTTTTAAAAAAGAATTATGTATATTGTTTAAAACACACATATTTCCTATTAGAGCATTAATTTCATGTAATTTAATTGACTATTTATTATGTATGAGATGTTTTTATATTTTAATATAAAATATTAGAATCCATCTAACATCCTGTATATTTTAATTATACAAACCAAACTACTACAGCTAGAAGACATGAAAATTGATCAAATGAACATATTCACTTTCGCTTTAATTCGAGTTTTAATAGGTGCGTGTGTGCATGAAGACTGGTCTCACTGAAATTTAGCAACAGTAGGTTATTTTTTTCTTCTAAAATCTCCCTACACCTACATTAAATCATACAATTTAACCCCAAAACTTCTGAGACAAACTTGCCTTCATAGACGTAGTAGGGGTGTGGCTGTGATGTCAGGGGTTTTTGTGGTAGTTCCATTTTAGTCCACAGGATGGCAGATTAGAAATACTGTACTGTAGGCCAACTTCAGGAGACACAATATGCCATCGCTGTTAATAAATTTACATGAAATCAAATTTTATTGTCTTATTGCACTCATAGCAAAATAACACCAACACGTTTTTTTTTTTTGCTTTTTGTTATGTAATAAAACTAGTATTTTGCATTAGGAGCTGTCCAATGTGCTAAATGTATAATGATCTCTACACAAGTTTCTCAACAGGGGGCGCTATAACTCTCTAAGTGTGCCAAGCCTTCATGCGTTTATTTGTTAAAAGTTTATGAATTTACTCTTAGATGTCTTTTCGAGGCATATAAAGAACTTTGAGTAATTAAAAAACCAACAGAGCAAGGGCTCATTAATACATGCTACAGTGCTATGTACACAGACATCGTATAAACTTGCCAAAGATTAAACTTAAAAAGAAATAACAAAATATACTTTTTGCTTCTTTGTAACATTAAAATATTACTTAACCTCTTATTTTAAACTTGATTCATTTCATATGAAAATGCAGAAGCATTTATATGGTAAAAACATTAAAAGTAGAACAACTTTGCAGGTCCTTGAGATGTGGTGTAGGCCAGGGGTGTCCAAAGTCAGTCCTGGAGGGCCTGTGTCCTGCAAAGTTTAGCATCAAGGTCTCACAAAGCAGATCAGAAACTTCCAAACAGGTTTGTTGAGCCAAGATGGAGCTTAACTCTGTAGGACTGTGGCCCTCCAGGACCGACATTGGACACCCCTGGTGTAGGCAATGATGTAGGCTTTACACATCATGGGTTTTTTATAAGACACCTAAAAAGACACATTTAGCATAGAGATGAACATAACGTGCCAATATTATACATCGCACATTAATATTTCTCAAGGATCCATAAATTAGGGCCGGACTTTCTTTCGCCCTCCCCAAATTGATTGGATCATTGTAAGTTGACCTGATACACCACCGATATGGAGGACCACAAGAGTCACGGGAAAAGTAATAAAACATTTCATTGTTTAAAAACTAATTTTAATTAAAAAAAATTATACATTTGTTTTCAACTTAATTTAATTATCCTAAAATAAATAGGCGAAATGACAAAATAATTCATTATTCACTCATCAAGTTCTCAGTGCATATTTTTACCTAACAAAAATCATAGAAAAAGAAACCATCAAAGCATGTATCGGATGTCTGTTGTGTTTTAAACCGCCATGATGACTTCCTAAAATTATATGTTTTATCATGAAGCCGGCCTTGGAGTCAAAAAGGTTGAGAGTTCTCATCTTGATTCATGCCAAAAACACCAAGAAATTTAAATCAAATCACAGGTATCCATAATTTTAGTTTGGGAATTTTTAGTGTAGGACCAATAGACAAAATATGATAAATGAAGGTAAGAAGTCAGCAATGAAGACAATTGAAGAAATAATTACTGAAGAAAAATCGTTTAGAACCAGAAGTCATCTTTTGCCTTACATTTAAAATGCACTAGTATTTATAACAGAGTCAACTAAACTCCATCATATGCTACTTAAACTCACCATGATATCAAACAGGAAAATTCTAAGTGATCTACACAGCGTTGCAGTGATTATTATAAATTATTTATCCGTGCACACCATTATTTTTTCAAAATGAACTTGCACTTTATAATCTTTAATCAAAAACATCAAGCTCCTCCCCTCTCTCAACAAAAACTCTTCACCACATCACGTCAGCAACAAAAAAGATCTAGGGCTATACTGACTGTCCGATGGCCAGTCATTTTCAGCCCTCCTCTCCAGGCCCAACTCACAACAAAACAAACAAAAAGGGAAAGGCAAAATAAAGCCCCCCCCTACATTGTTTCAAATTTCAGAAGCCGTTTCCCTTGGATATACACCCCGATACATAAAAGAAGTCAATTGGAACTTCCGTTTCGTGGTGACTTTAAGTAAATCAGACATTATTTATTTAGACAATCCTAATACAAGATCAAAAAGCTCTCAAACACTTTCAAGAGTCACAAGCTAGGACATATCATCATTTACATTTACATTTAGTTGTTTAGCAAATCCTTTTTTCCAAAGCGACTTACAAGTTGGGTAAACAATGGAAGCAATTCGGTCAAGCATTAGGACAACAAAAAGCATAAGTACAATAAAAACATGTCTCATAAAGCCTACTACAGTGTACAGAGCTACGTTAAGTTTATCTAAGCTTAAATAAGCATGTTTTTTTTTGATATTGTAGAAAACATATAGAAATCAGAAATGATCGGTCAGGTGCTGACAGAATAGATGTGTTTTCAGCCGATTCTTAAAAATGGCCACAGAATCTTTGTAACAGCAGGCAGATCATTCCACAAATGTGGATCATTTGCAGAATTAAGGATCTGCCCGGTACATAAGTCTGCATTAGTGAATGAAGATAAGGGGTGGTCAAACCAGTGGTGGTCTTGTAGGCCATGAGTAGAGTCTTGAATTAGTCATAGATTATCCAGTCCTGAAAGTACAACATATAGACTTGACAGGTGGCATAAATATATCCAGTTTGACTTGTGTTGTATATTCTCTAAAACATAATTTTAGAAGCAATATGGTACAGTACACAAAGATAAATCACTTTAAAGTGAGGTGCTTGCAGATGCATCTATTTTATTCAGTGAATTGAAGTAAACTGAAGAAATGTTGCCTGACTAGGAGTAAACTTGCAGTGTTCATCCTTAAACTCTAACTGCAATTTTTTTTCCAATGACCAGCACCTATTTCTCCATAAATGTAACAATGTTGTGCTTTCTCAAACATCAGAAAGTGTAAAGGTGCAGACACAGCATGCAAGCGAACCACCTCCACCAAAAAACGGACCACATGAGCATTTACACCTTGACACCTTGCCCTGTCTATTTCTGTCTCACATGCATCGAACTTGAGTGGAAACATTTGTGGTTAGGATCATCTATACTTAGAATAAAAGACCCTTCGCCAGGAAACACGGCTGGTGAAATTATGCATATACTTCTGACAATTACTATTTATACTTAAAATCTTATTCATAATTTATACTTGATTTTACATTCGCAAATCCGAAATATAAGAAAGTAAGAAAAAGCTCAAATAATTAATTTATTTTGAATGCACTTCTGGACATACGAATGTTGCCTCAGAAGCTACTTCTCTCGTTTTAGTTTATTAGGAAAATTGACCTATGTTGCAGGATGCTTTCATCTCTCAATAAGTTCTGTAATTCAAATGGTACTTAGCGAAAAAGTAGTCAGATTAAAGCTCATGTCCTTTTATCCAAGATAAATATATATACTTTAAACCACTGCACCCAGGTAACCCACTTAAAAATCCTGTTGTTCACATCATCACCTCTGTACATTATTTGGTTCTACAAAAGCATGTAATTTATTTAAAACAACATCATAAAAATGGGACAAATCTTATTGTGATCTTTTACTGTATCTCTGTTTAATCACAGAATTAAACATATATCCACCAACACACAGTGAAAGAGGGTCAGATGCCACGGCCCACCAAAACAACAGTCTGACAGTCTGAGCATGACAGACACAACTGCAATATATAAGAAAAAAATACTGTCAGATCACCTCTGTACATACATTACGAACCAGACAAGAGACTATATTTGAGATGTACAAGCTTAAATAACAATGTCTTAATGCATTTGTCAAACTTAGAAATGAAATTAGTTGTCTAAAGGCTGGAATACACTACACGCCTTATTAAATCAACAGATTTATAAAAAGATAGACATCACGCACTTGTACACTTTTTGAAAATTTGAAGAGTAGAACCGGATATAACACACTACGTGATAAAAACTGCAGACTAGCGTAGAGTTTTTGAAACAAGTCCAGACTGAAAATCTGGGCAAATCTGGGCAAAAGTCTTGTAGTGTATTCTAGCCTTCATCCAAAAGTTTTTAATGAAAACAGCACCTGTGTTCGTTTTCTTAACCATCAGAAATTTTGTACTGTGTCTGTTCTGACCGGAGCATAAGTACTAAAGTCAGAACTCTGCGGTTGCTTCATCTTGAGTCGCTTTTGTCTTCTGGTTATTAGGTCCAAGGAAGCATAACACACCTCATGATCATTACCCTGAAATAAACATTATGCTAATTCTGTATCAATTATAAAACCTGAAAAATATTGGCTATAAATTAAGATATTACAGTTAGGAATAACACAATTGACAACTTGCGCTTGTAATATTCACTGTACTCAACCCTGTAAGTGTGGGTTTTTTTATACCTCTGGAGTATTTCTACTTCCTTTATTTCCTTTGTGATCAGTCCGCCCACCTGAAATTTGTTAAAATAAGAAAATCACTTTCTTAAATGCATTTTAGATTGTGCAAATAAAATTGCATGGCTAATAAATTCTATGTGCTGATTCAACTACTATTAATTGTATGAAGTACCTGTAGTTTTCTTCTGACAGAGGCAGTACACACAGATGGAGGAGAGGAGAACACACACAGGACAAACACTGAAGAGCAGCGTCCAGCAGAGAAAACAGTTTGATTCAGGAGGAGGAGAGACAGTGCTGGAGGGCCCAGAACAGGAAGTTACTGGCTCAAAAAACAGCATTAAATGTTACTGAACAATTCTTTTGAAATAACTTGATTAGTTAGATTCAGAGAAAGGCAGTTTACGTGACAAAGAAAGTTATAGTAACAAGTGACAAATGGTTTTTTCTTACCAGCGAGTGAGACATGTGTTGTTTGGTTTCCATAATAGTACAATTCAGATGTGTATGTAATGCCATTTTCATCTTTACTAATTTTTCTTTCGTATTCAGCACAGTAGTACAGTCCCAGATCAGAGACTTTAATGTTAGTAATATGTAGGTCTAAAGAATTAATGTTGGAGTTTCGAAGAAAGCTGAAACGTGGTAAGTTGTTTTTATACAGTGTCTTATGATCTATTATGAGAGAGGGTTGATTTTCATGAGAGCAGTTTCTAATCCATGCAATACTGGAACCACGAGTTAAAGGAAGGTCACAGTAGAGAGTGATGTTGTCTCCTGGTCTGACCTTCAGCTCGATATCTGCTCCATAGATTTTTGGATTAAACAGTAAACCATCTAATAACCGAACAAATAAATAAATAAGCACTACTTAGAAATAGATTTACCTCATTCACATGCAATTACATTATGTTAAGATGTAACCTTCCTTAGAATATTCAAATGAATAATGATAGTTGAAGAATTATAATATGTCTTACATATAAGCACGGTAACAGCAACTCTTGATGTCTCCATCTCAGTGAATAAGTCTGAATAACTGACTGGCAATGCATCAGATCTCATCTGATTGGTTCACATCAATGAAAAATTGAGTTGGTAGAGTGAGAGGTGTTTCAACCAATCACAAGTGCTCTCAAATGTTTTTTTGCTGTTTATTATTTCACAGAATTAGACATTAGGTCACATATACAGAGAGTGTACTTTGTTTGAAGACATAAACTTTTGTTTAGAAGCTATGTTCCATTTTCTTTGACTGTGCTGTGGATAGTGTATTTCTGTTTGTTGGAAAAATGTTGTGCTTTGCCTGTAACATTAAATCAGCCAATATACTGTAAAATTATAGATATCTTATTTTCTGAAAATTAATAAATCCAATAAATCAAAGTTAATCTGGAGGACTGAAGTGTCTTTGTTTTGTTGCAAAACTACTAAGCAAGAAAATCTTACATGTCAAAACAGGAAACCCCCAAGCCTTACGTGATCACTAGTCAC
This sequence comes from Triplophysa bombifrons, assembly GCA_029783895.1. Classification (NCBI taxonomy): domain Eukaryota; kingdom Metazoa; phylum Chordata; class Actinopteri; order Cypriniformes; family Nemacheilidae; genus Triplophysa; species Triplophysa bombifrons. The sequence goes on from CM056452.1 coordinate 23,600,081, forward strand.
TTGGAGATTTTTTTTCCATTAGTCCTTGTGTGTTAAGGTGCTTATTTGAGTGAATGCATTTACTGTGGGAAGCTCAAAATATTTTTAACTGTGATTAACATAAACAAACTATTTTTTTTATAAAAATATATATTGTCCTCAATCATGAATGAATGGTGCCATTTTGTTGTGACTTAACCCTTGCAGGCTCAGCACTGTCTAATTCATAGGTTGGGGAGGACTCTTTTTCATCTTAACACCATTGTAGTCTTTAGTTTTCAACATTTACCCAGTTTAGTCAGCACATAAGAATTACCTTTAGATTTCAATAAAAAAATATTTTAGCTTTTTAATAAAGTCCTGGTATTGAGAATATCTGAGACTTAAGTCTAAATTTAAGACTAACAGTCTCCGTGCATGTGAGAAGATTTATACATCCTGACCCAGATTTCGGGTGTCTTAATATTATAAGCGCCCCTATGGCCAATGCTGAAACTACTACTAATAGTACTACTTATTCATTAATATGAGCATTTCAATAAACCTAACATTACTAAATAAACTTCACTTACTGTAAGCATGCGGTAGCTTGAAATGATGTACAAGGGTATAGCAGGACTGATTTGTCGGGTAGTTTGATTTCAGTCCACTGGAGGGCAGTTTAGAAATTCAGAAGGCAGACACCAATATTAGCATCATATATTGTAGTATTTACTGTAGAGCATTGGGAGCTGTCCGTTGTGCTGAATTTCTATTGATCATCCCAGTGTTTCTGTAGATCACCAAAACTCTCTTCGGCCTATTTAATTTAAAATAGGCTAATTAGGAGATTATGCTTTCTAGAGCATGGTGCATGCAAAGCCAAGGTCTTGGGTTCGATCCCAGGGATTGCACATACTGTGCATGTAAAAATATATAAAACTATATATAAAAATGTATAGTATAATGCAATGTAAGTCGCTTTAGATAAAAGCGTCTGCCAAATGCATAAATGCAAATGTCAATTGCGGTTTCCTGTTTTGCTTCCACCCCGTGTGGCTTTTGTTAAGCCTTTGACAACTAATGGTGACCCAGTTAGTGATATCCAGGCTAAAGTCTTAAATGTAATTCTGATATCATGACCTTCAAAGTTTGATTTCAACTATTCATTTTACTATGATTTCAATCTTTGATGGTTGATGGTGGGTATTTTGATGGGTATAGTCAGTATTAAAGATATCATGGTTGTAGTTTTACAGAATGTTCATTACATTATGTAGAAACAGAAAATCACATAAAAAGACTATCTTCGTTTTCACAGGCAGGGTCACTATGTATTCAGATGCGCCCATGCTTGTACAAGAATGTGTATACGTGTGTATCGTGTACGTGTATCGCATGTTGTCTGGAAAAAGTGGTCGCAAACCCTCTGCTTCTAACCACGAACTGTTCCAGTCCATCTATGGACTCTATAGCAAGTGCTAGCTAACACTAGTGCAAACACAAAGTTGTGGTTTTCTGTCTCTTCCTGTCTCTATTGTATCTTAGAGCTTAATGTGTTCCTATAGCTCAGTTGGTAGAGTATTGCATGGTATTTGATCCAAGGTCCAAATATGTTGAAAATGTATAGCTTGACTGCACAGTCGGTTGCTTTTGATAAAAGTGTTTGCCAAATGCATAAATGTAAATATTACACAAATATAAAACTACACATGTGTGCTTCGTTTGTGCATTTTTATAATCTAAAATGTTTATTTTGTCAGTAATAGACAATACAAATAAAAGGCACGTCTTCATACATTTAATTCAATTTGTTATTGGTGAAGACCATGCATTTACTGTAGATACTTGAAATCGGGCCCCATCTGTTAAACGTATCTTTGAGTCTAGAGGAGTACTCTCAATACAATATCTAAGTGTAACAAAACAGGAAACCCACAGCTCTTTCATTCTGTCCACTTTGAAAACACTTCAAATCTACTGCTGCAACTATTATTTGAACTTGCAATTGATTTCTTATCACTCGTCATCAGACACACGTTGCCATTAGATTAAACTGTATGTGGTTTTGAATGTTGGTTAGAACACATTTTAATCTTCACAAGTAAACAATTATAAACATTGATTGTCCACATACATTGTGATACTTTATTTCGTTAAATGTATGATTCCAATAAACAATTAAAAAAATAGGTTTTATTTAGCTATGATAGCATTTTTTAAACGAGGCCCCAGGAGTGCAGTAAGTTATACCATTGAAAGCAGAGTTTGAATAAACTGTGAAGGGGGTCACATCTTGGAATAGGGATGATCAGATGATATTATCTAGTGTATTCAGAGTGAAGTATCCAGTCTTACTCATTTTAGACTGATGCTTTTCTGTTTGATCCACCTGAAATGACAGATAAAATATGTAAATCCTTAACTGACATTCATGACATTATACAATTTTTAAATTTGAGGCAGTGTTGTTGAAAGACAACCTTTGAAACATTTACTGTGATCTAGCCAAAGTTGTGTTCTTGTTATAGTTATTCAATTATTAAAACAACTGTCAACAATGTTTTCTTACCAGCAAAAGAGAGTGGTGCTGTTTGGTTTCCATAAGAGTAAATGGCTGATGGGTGCACATTGCCCTATTTTATCATCATTTAAATGTCTTATGATCTCAGTACAGTAGTACAGTCCCAGATCAGAAGCTGTTATGTTATTAATGTGTAGATCTAAATAATCAATGTTGGGGTTTTGACGAAAGCTGAAATGTGGGGAGTATTCTTCATACTCTTCATACCAGAATGCAGCGGCAAGAGTGGTCTTCAATGATCTGAAGAGAGCACACGTCACTCCTCTCTTCATTAAGTTACAGTGGCTCCCTATAGTCGCTGGCATCAAATTCAAGACTCTTGTCCTGGCCTACAAGACTACCACTGGTTTGGCACCCCCTTATCTTCATGAACCTATGCAGACTTATGTACCTGCCAGATCCTTACGCTCTGCAAATGAGCAACGTCTTGTGGTGCCATCCAAAAAAATCACTCTCACAAACCTTCTCTGGATCGGTTCCACATTTGTGGAATGATCTGCCTGCTGTTGCAAGATCAGCCGATTCTGTGGCCATCTTTAAGAATCGGCTGAAAAGACATCTATTCTGTCAGCACCTGACCGAACATTTCTGATTTCTATATCTTTTCTACAATATAGAGAAAAAAAAATGCATTGTTACTTAAACTTAGATAAACTAAACTTAGCTTTGTACACTGTAGTAGGCTATGTGAGACATGTTTTTATTGCACTTATGCTTTTTGTTATCCCACTGTTGACCCAAATGCTTCCAGTGTTTACCCAATTTGTAAATCCCTTTGGATTAAAGCGTCTGCTAAATGACTAAATGTAAATGTATACATTCTCTTATGATCTAATACCAGAGGGGGTTGATGTTCATGAGAGCTCTTATTTATCCATACAATGGTGGAACCAGGAGTGTGTATTGAACCGGTCGTAGTAAAGTGATGTATAATATCACCTGGTCTGACCTTCATCTCAATTTATGTCCTATAGTTGTGTCTTGAATGAATAGTAAGATCTTTGCAAAAGCAGAAAAAACAGATTTCTTAAAAGTTGATATATCCAATGCAAATGTAATCACAGTTATATTAATGTTAACACACTAGCTTAATAAAATGTTTTTGAAAGCAGATTAAATAAAAATTGGTCTTACATACAAGTGCATCGAGAGTTACTCTTGATCTCTCCATCTCAACGAGTGTGAACAACTGACTCTGATGATGCAGATATCAGGTCTTATCTGATTGGCTCACACCAATGGAAAATATATTTTGACATTTGAAGAGTAAGACTCAACCAATCACAGTGTCGGTGTGGTTTGACTGTTTTGTGCATTCTATTGGTTCAAAACATTGGACCAGTTTATCAGTCTTATACCTTTTAACAAGCAGACACACTTGCAGGGTGAAACATTATTCAATGACAAAAACTTTTCTTTAGTGCTGATTACTATAAATCTGGTGTAGATAAGTATGTTTACTTGAAAACATTTTGTTTCTCATGCAATCAACCAATCTAACACCTGAGTGTCTTACTTTTTGAGAAGAAACTGATCCATTAAATAATATGTAGCAGCAACTTTTTTGTTTTCCTATACTGCATCAAACTTCAAAGATGCAAGGCAACAAAACACGTGATAAGAGGAAACCCACAAGCCTTTCATTTAGACCACCTTCATACACAATTTCTGCTAATTCCAACATCATCAGATTCTCACCTCAAATCTCTAAAAGTTGAGCAGTGGCCATCAGGATCAAATGTTTCCAATAGCCTTGGGTGTGGGGTTGAGTGTAGATTTGCCTGGGGCACCTCAAAATGATCATGTGGTTCAAAAACCTTTTTTATCTTTGTTTAAAATACACGTCTTTCCTATGAGAACAATAATTTAATGAAATTAAATTGACTATATATTATAAATACAATGATTTATGAAAGGATGGTTTTGATTGGGAATATGTAATGTTACATATTTCGTAAAGTCTAATATAATCTCACTTGTACACAAAAAAAAAAACATTACAACTTGAAGACATTAACATTTTTTCTCCTAAAATCATTCTCCCTATACACCTACATAAAAGCATACAGTAAGTAAACCCAAAACATCGGAGACAAAAGTGCCTTTTTTCATTCACTCTGACTGTGAGGTGAGGGGGTTTTGTGGTTGTTCCATATCAGTCCACTGGAGGGCAGTTTAGCAATACAGTAAAAATAGATCAGTTTTAGGAGACACAAAAGACGATCGATGTAATTGACATGAAATCTTAGTACTTGTCTTATTGCTCTCATACCAAAACAAATGTGTCAACAGCAAAACCATTGGTCACCGCTTGTCATTTGTTAAAAATGACATTTTAAGCATACAGGCTCTTCATCACTGACTGCTCCAGATTTGACAAAAACTCTTTCCTGTATGCATATCTAACCCTTTAAAATCTACCTGAATACACATTTATATATTTAAAAAATAGGTCTGCATAGTAAAAATGCAGATATACTACAAAATCTACTTGTATTTATCATTACTGTCCAATGTGCTAAATGTATACTGATCTACACACGTTTCTCAACAGGGGTCGCTATAAGACCTCTTGATTTAAGGTGTTAACTGTTTACAAATTTACTCTTTTATAGGCTAAAAAAACACATTCGGTAAACAAATGCTCATTAATACAAGCTGGAGTGCATTATACACATATACACTTATATGTAATAGAAAGATAATACTTAATATTTCTTTTATTTCTTTTGTGTGAAAACAGAAAACAAAAGCAATTCACAAATCAAATCAATTCACAGCAATGTGATTATCATAAAACATATTACAAGTGTCAAAAACATCATTACCACGGGCTTAAGAGAGTTTATCCAATAAGCTTTATGAATGCAGTAAGCAGCAGTATATTAAATGGCGGGCAGAGAGAATCACATTTTAGCATAGTGATGACCAGATGATAGTAATCGATAAGTGACTTCAGAGTGGAGGCAGAATTTTCCAGTTCCACACATCTTACATTGATGCTTCTCTGTAGGATCCATCTAACACATAAAAACAGATTCAATACAACCTAAACTATCATATTTGATATTGAAAACATTGCAAGTATACTGTATTTTAATAAAAGTTAATACCTTATAAACATTGTCTTTGAATATCTCGGCGCTAAACTCTGCATTAAACACAAAGAAGAAGGGGTTTGAGGGAAAACGTACTTCTCATACTTTGTATAGTTATGCTTTTTGAATAGTTAAATTGTGGCTAAGTGTATACAAATATATTTTATTAACATTCCACAACATACATAAACAAATGGTATAAGGTGTTTTGATGCCGTTAAGAAAGGAAATGTGTGTAGTTTCTATGATTTTATTGTCAAATGAATGAACAGTGAAGAGTACCTGTAGTTTGAGTTCGACAGAGGCAATAAACACAAGCAGCAGATAGGAGTGAAGAGATGAGAACACACACTGAACACACACTAAACATCAGCATCCAATAATTACAGCGCAATTCAAAAACGTCAGGATGGGTAGAATCAGAAGAGACTGGTTCTAAATAAAACAAAAGCATATTATCAGTTAATAATTATAAGTTATTTTAATCTTAATAATCGTTAATCCTAGACAACAGTGTTCATATGGAGCAAGTTTTCCTACATGGACCCTTTTTTAACTGTTATATATTTCTATAAGATATAAAGTATGATCTACTATCAACTGAAAAGTTTGATATTTCATTTCAGTAAAGAACCCTATTTTATTGTCACATATTTTTCTTTGCAATTTTTCCACTTGCTGACATGATTAAAAGTAACATGTAGAAGAGCTCACTCACCCAACAGAGAGAGACGAGTTCTCCTGTTTCCATACTGATACTCCAGCTTGGAGTGTAACTCGCCCTTTACATCTGTGAATATTCTTTCTGTTTTCCCACAGTAATAGATTCCATCATCGGACAGACTGACGTTCTTAATATGTGGGTCATAGGAGTTACTGGATTTGTTTTGTGCAAAACTGAAATGGTGAAAAAAATCCTTTACCAGGTATGCAAAATCTATGCAGAGAGATGACTGAGTGCCATATGATTCATTTTTAATCCAAACAACCATTGAACCAACTGGTATGACACAGTCACAGTAGAGAGTGACATTGTCTCCTGGTTTAATTTTGATATTCATTTTTGTCCCAAAGATTCTTTGCTGTTCACAAAACAAAACACCAATATACAAATAATTGACAAAACAGATAACATCATTTAATTTTATTTGGTTTACACCACTTGGTATGTACTATGCATTCTTTTATATTACCTCTTAATAAAATATCATAAAGCAAAATGACCTAACATGAAAATAATTTGCATGAAGATTACTTACACAGTATGATGAGGGCACTTCTTACTCGCTCCATCTCAGTGACTAAAAGTGTGTCAGATCAGTGACGGATCAAGAAAAATGTCAGCTGTTATCTGATTGGTCCACTGCGGTGGAGGTTTTCTTGCTAATGTGCTAGGATATATGTTGACATAATTTCCTGACGTTTAGAATGCTTTTAACCCATTGTTGGATCAAATATGAACATGTATTACATGTATTTATAACAATACTCTATAGCGATATCAGGTCAAGTCTGTTTTATATGCAAATATAGTGCTTCTTACAATGCACTTATATTGGAGTCCCAATGTCTCAAGTTTTAGATGGTCCTTTTTAAGCAAAAAACCTGATGGGTGTGGTGTGGGTTTCCTGTTTTGTCTCTGTCTGTCATTGTACTGTGTTAGTCTCTTATCTACTAAATAATGTGATTGTCTGCATGCATGGTACAAGAATATCTAAAACTATATTGCTCTGGGTCCTGAATAAGTTGCAATGCTAATGATTGTAACCACAAACTATTCTATTTTTGTTGTGCACGTTATTGCAACTAGTAGTAGATAGACATAAGCACAAAATTGTCTCTCAGAGTTATGAGAAGAACTCTAAATGCTTGGTTATTGAGAGGTGTTTATCAACCAATGACAAGTGTCCGTACAAATAGTTTTGCCTTGGTTTGTCAGTTTTGAGCTTCTAAGAGCTATTGTAATTTGACTATTGATTCATCTTCTTAATGCAAAAGACACTCAATCAACTCATGCCATGATGGTTTTTAACTACTGGTTTTATTTAAACACTTACTCAGTTCTAGGGTCTGTTACGCTGTGGGGAATCGAAACAATTGTGATACAACGCAAATCATGAAACATAATAAAATAACATCTGAATCATTAAACATTTTTATTTGCTTTGTGAACTTCGCATAAAAACATATCTGTTAAAAACGATACAAACATTTCCACTGTCCAATGCTCTATAACATATTTTGAGTAGCCGTTTGGTCTACAGTAGGTAATCAATGTTTTGTCCAATAACCACAACACCCATTTCTTAGTTAATGTAATGATGTCTTGCTTTCTCAAGCATCTGAAAGTGTAAAGCTGCAGACACAGCATGCATTCAAACCAACGCCACCACAAACTGACCACATGAGCAAGCATTTACACCTTCACAAACAACTTCATGTCTATTTTTGTCTCAAATGCATCAAACTTAAGTGGAAACATATGTGGTTAAGATTATATTGCTGAGAACAAAAGACCCTTCGCCGAGAAACGCGGCAGGTAAAATTATGCAATAGTAACAACTTTGAAGATCCGAGAAATCTTTACTGAGAAATCTTTAACCTGTAGTAAAAACTTATGTTAAATACTTGTGTTAATTGTGTTTTAAAGTGGTCAATCTTATATCACAGATCCAAAATATGAGAAAATATGACAAAGCAAAAGCAATTCTTTTATTTATATGAACTTCTGACTACAAACAAATGTTGCAAGAGGCTGCTTTTGTGTTTGGTTTATCAGGCTCATCAAATTTACCTACTCAGCAGGACCGGAATGCTTACATCTCTCAACATATAAGGTATCAAAAGGTGTTTATTGAAAAACTCAGATTAAAGTTCCTTTCCTTTTATCTTTAATATAAACAACTGCATTTACAAAAGCTAGAAACATATTTAAAACAACATAAAGTAATAAATCCTATATTCTCATCCCATATTTTAACTTGTTTAATCGCAGAATCAAAGTTACCTATATCCACCAACACACAGTACAAGAGGGTTAGATGCCACATGGAGGTGGTGGTCTAGTGGGTTAAACTGCTGAACTGGTAAATCAAAAGGTTGAGACACTTTACTCCATGTTGCTCCAGGGGGATTGTCCCTGTAATAAGTGCACTGTAAGTCGCTTTGGATAAAAGCGTCTGCCAATTGACTAAAATGTAAAATGTAATGTCACAGCACACCACAACAACACTCTATAAAAATCCATGAGCATTAAAGACGCAACTGCAATATACTGGACAAGAATACTGTGAGTTCACTTCTGTACAGACATTATGAACAGAGTGAAGAGATATAAATACACGCTTAAATAGCACTGTCTTATATAATTCATTTTTCAAAGTTAGACATGAAATTAGTTGTCTCCGTCAAAACATTTTCATGAAATGGCACCTGCATTCCTTCTAACCATCAGAAGGTCTGTACTGTGTCTGTTCTGATCGGAGCATAAATACTAAAGTCAGAACACTGCGGCTGCTTCCTTTTGAGACGTTTCTGTCTTCTAGTTGTTACTTCCAAGGAAGCATAACACACCCCATCATCACCCTGAAATAAACATTATTCTAAATCTTTTCAAATATGTTGGTTATAAATTTAGATGTTAATGTTATGAATAACATGTTTGACAACATTCCCTAAAAATGCAGTGCCTGTAATCTTCACAGTAGTATTGAAACGTTTGTCAGTGTTGTTCATACCTCAGGAGTATTTCGACTTTTGTGTTCTTTGTGTTCAGTTCCATCATCTGAAATTTGTTCAAATAAGAACATCTCTTACTGAATTGCATTTTAAATAGTTTATGCACATAACAATGGCATGAGTAGCACATTTTGTGCCCAGACTTTGCTGATCCAAATACCATAACAAAGGCATTTGCTGCACATTTTAAATTAAAATACAAGTAAATAAAGAAATGGTATTGTGTACCTGTAGTTTTCTTTTGACAGAGGCAGTACACACAGATGGAGGAGAAGAGAACGCACACAGGACAAACACTGAAGAGCAGTGTCCAGCAGAGATAACACTCTGATACAGGAGGAGGAGAGACAGTGCTGGAGGGCCCAGAACATGTAGTTACTGGAAAAAAAAAAACATGTTTTAATAAGTCAATAATTTTTTCTGAAAGGCATGTATACAATAATTATACAAGGAAAATTGGAAGGAAAAAAATGACAATTCATATTTTAATAACAATAGACAAATGTGTCCTTACCGGCAAAAGAGAGATGTGTTGTCTGGTTTCCATAATTGTACACATCAGATGAGTATATAATGCCATTTTCATCTGTATTTACTTTTCTCTCGTATTCCGCACAGTAATACAGTCCCAGATCAGATGCTGTAATGTTAGTAATATGTAAATCAAAAGAATTAATGTTGGTGTTTTTAGGAAGAGTGAAACGTCTAAATGTTTCTTGGTAAATTTTCAGAAAATCTATAATGAGAGAGGGTTGATGTTCATGAGAGCAGTTTCTAATCCATACAATGACAGAACCACGAGTTAAAGGACGGTCACAGTAGAGAGTGATGTTGTCTCCTGGTCTGACCTTCACCTCGATCTCTGCTCCATAGATTCTTCTCTCTCTGAACAGTACAACATCTGAAGAAGCATAGAAAATAGACTGGTTAAAAATTGATCTCCAATGCAAAAGTAATCACAGTTACATTTATGTTAAGACAGATAGTTTAATAAAATGTTTTTAAATCAAAAAAAAATATTTGGGTTTTACACAAAAGAACAGCAAGAGTAACTCTTGATCTTTCCATCTCAGCGACGAAGTGAACAACTGACTGATGCAGATATCATCTCTCATCTGATTGGTTCACACAAATGGAAAATTGAGTCGGACACTAAAAGAGTGACAGGTGCATCGACTAATCACAAGTGTCTCTCTGGTTTGACTATTCAGTGACGTTTTTTCATTTCACAAAATTGGACGTGTTTTATCAATGATATACCCTCATCAAGCAGACACACATGTAGAGAGGAAACATATAAATGCAAAAACTTTTGTTTATGACAAATATGTTTACTATCACTCTGTGTTTAATTTCCAGACATAGATAAGTATGTTTACTTGAAAAAAGTTCTGCATTTCCTTTTACATGCAATCAGCCAATCTAAAACCAATCATGAGTGTCTGAGTGTTTGAGAAGAAACTGATCCATTTAATCAAAGTTCATCTGGAGGCCCATAATTCATGAACTACCATGTTGTTACAGTACATCAAGCAACAAAGCTGCAAGGCAACAAAATCTAGACACGTGAAAACAGGAAACCCACAAGCATTTAGACCACTTTCAGACACATTGTCAGATTCTCGTCACATATCTTTTAGCTGATCATTGACCACCAAGAACAAATGTTTCCATAAGCCTTTGTGGCTTTGGCTCTAGGGTCTGTGTACTGTGTGTATTTTACTGGGGCAACCTAAAAAGCTCAAAATAGTTTACTCTGTGGTAAAAAAATATTTATAATATTTGTCTAAAATCTTCTAAATAAAAACAATAATTTCATGTCATTTAATGGGCTGTATAATGTATCAAATAATATTGTTTATCATGTTTTAGATTATATGCATTAACAGTATAATTTGTACTCATAGGCCGGGCACACACTTGATGGTTTAACGGCTGAGTTTGTGGCTGATTGGGGGGGGGGGCATTATGATGTTATATTGCTCCTGATCAATACAGGACATACATTTTTTATTAGACATGAGATTCTATTAGTTCTACTAATTTGTAAGCTATTTTATAGTATATTTTAAAACTACAGATGTGAATGTCACTACACAAAAAATTGTGTTTTGTTAATTTTCTATCATTCACCTCCTATTTGTACCATACAGCCTTTTGGGGCTGGACGCTGCAATAATGTGATGATAATTTGTAAATGCAATAGGGTTTCAGGACTTCATGCTTGGGCCCCTAAAGATATGACGACAAGGGCACACTTTTTTTGGTGTAGTTCCTATCTTAATCCACTGGAGAGCAGCAGAGTTATTAGTTTTGTTATCAGTTTTATTTTTTATTCATATTTTATTTATAGATTTCATGTAGTTACATGATATGTATATTTGTATCAATCTTGTTATGTGCTTTTTTAATTGTAATCGTTAATTCATTCAACTTTATTTTCAGACTCAATGTCCATTAGAAAGGAAACATAAAACACATACAATACACAACATTTAAAAAAGACAATTATACCAGTAGTTTCTCATAGATGACTGGTACCGGATCACACTTTGCCTAGGATTTGACAAGAACTTAATAATAGCATTCTGTCAATCATTCTTCATCATAACTCGTTTCATCATTAACAATATGTCCCAAATATTTTACTTTAATGCGTGCATTTAGTACTTGCCCTGCCAGATAAAAATCTAGAAAATCAAGATCCATATCTCCTTTCATTCTACATATCATGACAGCACTCTTATTTGTATTATATTGCTCATCATATTTGATCCCATAATCAGAAATTATATTTACCAGCTGTTAAAAAGCATTACTACTTGGAGAAAAGATAACAAAATCGTCAGCATACATAAGATGATTAATTAAGATATTACCAAGCATACATCCAGTCCTATAGTCACTTTATTATTCTGACAATTCGTTCATATAAACATTAAACAGGGCTGTCGCACTCCATTACTTACTCCAAAAGGAGGTGAGATACTATTACCCAATTTTACTACCATACGCCATACTACCATGCTGTTATGTATTTACTCGGTTTTATATTGCAATATAAGTTAGATTTATTCGATTTCAGTTCTACTTTAGTCATTCCGGTGTATTGCCAAGGCAACATTTTTGTTTAACATTTTACATAATGTAAAACTTGCCAATTTATAGTTTGTCCATATTTTCACCCATATTTATAAACTACTCTAAGAAACTGTATATCTGCTATGTCATTTGAAAGCACATATTAAAATGTGATAAAGAAATTCTGTATCTGTCAGAAAATCATTACAGACCAACAAATATCTGCTTGTATTCATCATTGGGGAGCTGTCCAATGTGCTGAATGTGTACTGATCCATAACACAAGTGTTTCTCAAAATGGACCGCCAGGGGTCGCCAAGCCATCTTTATTTTACGCATTTACTGTTGATTTTTACTCTTTGATGTCTTTACCAGCGAAAATGAACTTTAAGTAATTCAAATGAAAATTACAATAGGACATTTTCTCTGCTTTGTTTTATAATTATCTGTGTACACATTTGTCAGCCAGACTTTTCATCTGCAAGCATTAATTGTGTGTTTTAAACCAATTTTCCAGTTTGTGTCACAGAATTTTTTCTTTGAGTCTTCATTTGTTTAGACGTCTTAATTCACTGTTAATTCATATTTTAATCATTTATATAGTTTGAAGTTATGTACATATTTATATATAGTTCATACTGTAGTTATATTTCTTGTTTATAAATGCTTTATGATGCTTAAATTCTCCGGATTAGAAACAAAAATGAAAGATGTGTCAATAATAAATTCTTTTGATTTAGTCTTCTGATTTTAATATATTATTCACAGTATAATTCATTCAGAGTTATTTTTGACTTTTTTTGTGAATACTATCTGTTTAAAATAAAAGACAAAGAAATTGTCAGGTGTACAATGCACATCTTAGGTGTCTTTATCTCACTAATCTGACACAGATAATAATGATGTTAATTTTATCCAGGTTTGATGGAGTGGCCTTTAAAATGCGCTGTGTAAAGTGGCCCCATGGAACAAACAGGTTATTAAAAGATCAAAGCGTGCGTTTATTTGATAATGGTCACAGTGGTCAGAAAACAGTCAACTTTGAATGTACTTCAAATCCATTGCTGCATTATTGTCTGGTTTCAACTTACACTACATGTCCACTTAACACTCTAGGCTACAACTGACTCGAAAATTAAAAGCCTTTTAAAATTGACTCAGTTGAGACAATTCTAGAGCGGTAAGCTTGCACTGGTCATCCCTTTCCTTAAACCTGGATCTAAGCACACGTAAGAATTTCTGATCTAAAGATTTTGAGATCTAGATGGAGTATTTATACTCAGCTGCAGCAGTCATAAAATGTAAAATGTGTCAGTCCATTTAAACCATAAAAACTAAACAATTTTAAACTTAATTATACAACAGATTGGCAACAGATTGAGTGCAGGAAGCAGTTACTACAGTATTGGATGAAAGTTGAGTTTGTATAAACTGCGGAGGGAGAGTCACATCTTGTCATAGGGATGAGCAGTTGGTAGTAGTCTATACATGAGTTCAGAGTGAACGCAGAATTTTCCAGTTTTACTCATCTCACACCGATGTTTCTCCTTCAGATCTGCCTGAAATAAATAATAAATACATAGAGTTCAACCTATCCTGGCAATTTGAAACAATACAAGTTTTAGGTTGATGGAAATGATATAGATACCTTCAACACATTTATTGTGAGCATCTCTGCACTGTTCTCAAAACCTAAAACCACAAAGTGTGAAAATATGGTAGAAATCTCGTTCACTAAAAATTGTGCATCAGTGTGCTTTGCTTAAAATGGCAGTTATGTAAACCTAAATATTTGCAATCTAGTACAGTTAAATTTAAATTCAGCTTAGTTGGTAATTGGTATTTTTGACAATAAATATGTATTTGAAACTTTTAAGGATTTAATTCTGTTAAATCTGAATTCTGTTAATCTGTTAATTGCAGTTAAAAAGATGGCAAAGAGTATAAATAAGTCCTACCTGTAGTTTTCTTCTGACAGAGGCAGTACAAGCAGATGGAAGAGAAGAGAACACACACAGGACAAACACTGAAGAGCAGCGTCCAGCAGAGAAAACAGTCTGAAGCAGGAGGAGGAGAGACAGTGCTGGAGGGCCCAGAACATGTAGTTTCTGAAAAAAAAAGCATGTTTTAATAAGTCAATATTTTTTTCTGAAAGGCATGTATACAATAATTATACAAGGAAAATTGGAAGGAAAAAAATGACAATTCATATTTTAATAACAACGGACAAAAGTGCTCTTACCGGCAAAAGAGAGACGTGTTGTCTGGTTTCCATAATAGTACATATCAGGTGAGCGTATAATGCCATTTTCATCTGTATTTACTTTTCTCTCAAATTCCGCACAGTAATACAGTCCCAGATCAGATGCTGTAATGTTAGTAATATGTAAATCAAAAGAATTAATGTTGGTGTTTTTAGGAAGAGTGAAACGTCTAAATGTTTCTTGGTAAATTTTCTGAAAATCTATAATGAGAGAGGGTTGATGTTCATGAGAGCAGTTTCTAATCCATACAATGACAGAACCACGAGTTAAAGGACGATCACAGATGATAGTGATGTTGTCTCCTGGTCTGACCTTCAGCTCGATCTCTGCTCCATAGATTCTTCTCTCTCTGAACAGTACAACATCTGAAGAAGCATAGAAAATAGACTGGTTAAAAATTGATCTCCAATGCAAAAGTAATCACAGTTACATTTATGTTAAGACAGATAGTTTAATAAAATGTTTTTAAATCAAAAAAAAATATTTGGGTTTTACACAAAAGAACAGCAAGAGTAACTCTTGATCTTTCCATCTCAGCGACGAAGTGAACAACTGACTGATGCAGATATCATCTCTCATCTGATTGGTTCACACAAATGGAAAATTGAGTCAGACACTAAAAGAGTGACAGGTGCATCGACTAATCACAAGTGTCTCTCTGGTTTGACTATTCAGTGACGTTTTTTCATTTCACAAAATTGGACATGTTTTATCAATCATATACCCTCAACAAGCAGACACACATGTAGAGAGGAAACATATAAATGCAAAAACTTTTGTTTATGACAAATATGTTTACTATCACTCTGTGTTTAATTTCCAGACATAGATAAGTATGTTTACTTGAAAAAAGTTCTGCATTTCCTTTTACATGCAATCAGCCAATCTAAAACCAATCATGAGTGTCTGAGTGTTTGAGAAGAAACTGATCCATTTAATCAAAGTTCATCTTGAGGCCCATAATTCATGAACTACCATGTTGTTACAGTACATCAAGCAACAAAGCTGCAAGGCAACAAAATCTAGACACGTAAAAAACAGGAAACCCACAAGCATTTAGACCACTTTCATACACATTGTCAGATTCTCGTCACATATCTTTTAGCTGATCATTGACCACCAAGAACAAATGTTTCCATAAGCCTTTGTGGCTTTGGCTGTTGGGTCTGTGTACTGTGTGTATTTTACTGGGGCAACCTAAAAAGCTCAAAACAGTTTACTCTGTGGTAAAAAAATATTTATAATATTTGTCTAAAATCTTCTAAATAAAAACAATAATTTCATGTCATTTAATGGGCTGTATAATGTATCAAATAATATTGTTTATCATGTTTTAGATTATATGCATTAACAGTATAATTTGTACTCATAGGCCGGGCACACACTTGATGGTTTAACGGCTGAGTTTGTGGCTGATTGGGGGGGGCATTATGATGTTATATTGCTCCTGATCAATACAGGACATACATTTTTTATTAGACATGAGATTCTATAAGTTCTTCTAATTTGTAAGCTATTTTATAGTATATTTTAAAACTACAGATGTGAATGTCACTACACAAAAAATTGTGTTTTGTTAATTTTCTATCATTCACCTCGTATTTGTACCATACAGCCCTTTGGGGCTGGACGCTGCAATAATGTGAAGATAATTTTCTAAATGCAATAGGGTTTTTTAGGACTTCATGCTTGGGCCCCTAAAGATATGACGACAAGGGCACACTTTTTTTGGTGTAGTTCCTATCTTAATCCACTGGAGAGCAGCAGAGTTATTAGTTTTGTTATCAGTTTTATTTTTTATTCATATTTTATTTATAGATTTCATGTAGTTACATGATATGTATATTTGTATCAATCTTGTTATGTGCTTTTTTAATTGTAATCGTTAATTCATTCAACTTTATTTTCAGACTCAATGTCCATTAGAAAGGAAACATAAAACACATACAATACACACAGGGCCGCATTAAGAGCTCACTGGGCCCCGGGGCTATGAGTTACTGCAGGGCCCCCCCCCACCACTTTAGGTCACCAACTACAGAGAAAGAGAAAAAAAACTGCTTTTTTCTAAAAAATGTCGACGTTTCATGTTTCTGGTGATCTGGTTAGGATAAGCATGAAACACGTTTTTACACATGCTTTTAGATTAACACTAACCTGTCAACATGTCTTGAATATATAGGGGTGGGTGATGAGCTAAATGTTAGCCTATATCATCATACGGAGTCATTTTATCGAACAATATACTTCACAGTCAAGTTATATTAATTTTAATACGATTTTTATCATATCAAAAGTTAATGGCACTAAAATTTCATAATTATTGTGATAATTTTCAATATCACAAAAAATAATAGTAGCTTAAGAAATGGATATCAAGCTTACTGATGACAAGAATCACAAATAATAATAGAACAAAGGCACATAAGAAATCGACCTACTTGAAAAACCTTAAGCACTGAATAATATTGTATAAAGTAATCAAATATTCAATACATAGCTTTCAATATAAATTCAACATTAATTCTTATTTATTTTACTAAAGTGATTCAGTCAAGGACAGTAAATTACTTTCTTTCTGATGTTTGATTAACATTATTGACACAATGACAACAGCAGTTTTATTAGCAGCCTCTGTCACTTTAAGACCAAGTGCGCTGTGCAAAACCGTCTCAAGTTCACCATGGTATCAAAACAAGCATTTACAAAATGAATCCTCTCCTGCTGCTTATTGTGTCTGAGCAGTTTAAAATAATTTTTATCTATACCACAATAATTAAATACGTGTTTAAATTATAAACTTATATCACAATTGACATATTTCTACCGGACACATTAGCACTATCGCCACTGCCAGCCCTTTAGGCGAATAGTTTGATCAAACACAAAAAGCAATATCATACATCCATCAAGTTAATAATCAAACTTAACAGTTAATTGGTGGAGTCGATGATGACGCTGTGTCTTTATCATCCACCACTCCGTGATCATCAGCTTTAGTAAAATGACCCGATAGTTTTGGGATTTTACTGAGTAGCTCATGTTTCCTCTGCTGTTTAGCTTTTAAAAAAATCATTTTTTGAGCCCCACTCGCACATTTTTTTTTTTAAAGATGACATTTTTAGCAGTCGAAGACGAAGAATGTTTTTTGCGTGACAATTTTAAGAAAAGTCTAGAATGAAGTGAAGAGTGGAGGCGATTGATTGGTTGATGCGTAGGCTATATTCTAATAAGGCGCAGACAGCCATCGCCTGATAGGCCTAAGCTGAATTGTTGTATATAAAATAAATGCATTTGATTTGCATTCACCCTGCTGCCCACGAGGGTTTGATTGACATGCAACCTGACCAATCATAACGCGAATGCGCAATTTTGTTAATAATATTAATGAGAATGATTCCATGATAATGCATGGAATATACGGCAAAGCGCTACTAAATAACAGGGCTAATTTGTGGGGGGCGTAGTAAGGCTTTGGCAATCAGATGGCTAGTAGTAATCAATCTGCTCCACAGCCAATCACGGGCCCCCTCCTTGCTCGGGCCCCGGGGCTTTAGCCCCGCCTAGCCCTATTGTTAATGCGGCCGTGAATACACAACATTTCAAAAAGACAATTATACCGGTAGTTTCTCATAGATGACTGGTACCGGATCACACTTTGCCTAGGATTTGACAACAACTTAATAATAGCATTCTGCCAATCATTCTTCATCATAACTCGTTTCATCATTAACAATATGTCCCAAATATTTTACTTTAATGCGTGCATTTAGTACTTGCCCTGCCAGATAAAAATCTAGAAAATCAAGATCCATATCTCCTTTCATTCTACATATCATGACAGCACTCTTATTTGTATTATATTGCACATCATATTTGATCCCATAATCAGAACATATATTTACCAGCTGTTAAAAAGCATTACTACTTGGAGAAAAGATAACCAAATCGTCAGGATACATAAGATGATTAATTAAGATATTACCAAGCATACATCCAGTCCTATAGTCACTTTATTATTCTGACAATTCGTTCATATAAACATTAAACAGGGCTGTCGCACTCCATTACTTACTCCAAAAGGAGGTGAGATACTATTACCCCATTTTACTACCATACGCCATACTACCATGCTGTTATGTATTTACTCGGTTTTATATTGCAATATAAGTTAGATTTATTCGATTTCAGTTCTACTTTAGTCATTCCAGTGTATTGCCAAGGCAACATTTTTGTTTAACATTTTACATAATGTAAAACTTGCCAATTTATAGTTTGTCCATATTTTCACCCATATTTATAAACTACTCTAAGAAACTGTATATCTGCTATGTCATTTGAAAGCACATATTAAAATGTGATAAAGAAATTCTGTATCTGTCAGAAAATCATTACAGACCAACAAATATCTGCTTGTATTCATCATTGGGGAGCTGTCCAATGTGCTGAATGTGTACTGATCCATAACACAAGTGTTTCTCAACATGGACCGCCAGGGGTCGCCAAACCATCTTTATTTTACGCATTTACTGTTGATTTTTACACTTTGATGTCTTTACCAGCGAAAATGAACTTTAAGTAATTCAAATGAAAATTACAATGGGACATTTTCTCTGCTTTGTTTTATAATTATCTGTGTACACATTTGTCAGCCAGACTTTTCATCTGCAAGCATTAATTGTGTGTTTTAAACCAATTTTCCAGTTTGTGTCACAGAATTTTTTCTTTGAGTCTTCATTTGTTTAGACGTCTAAATTCACTGTTAATTCATATTTTAATCATTTATATAGTTTGAAGTTATGTACATATTTATATATAGTTCATACTGTAGTTATATTTATAAAATGCTTTATGATGCTTAAATTCTCCGGATTAGAAACAAAAATGAAAGATGTGTCAATAATAAATTCTTTTGATTTAGTCTTCTGATTTTAATATATTATTCACAGTATAATTCATTCAGAGTTATTTTTGACTTTTTTTGTGAATACTATCTGTTTAAAATAAAAGACAAAGAAATTGTCAGGTGTACAATGCACATCTTAGGTGTCTTTATCTCACTAATCTGACACAGATAATAATGATGTTAATTTTATCCAGGTTTGATGGAGTGGCCTTTAAAATGCGCTGTGTAAAGTGGCCCCATGGAACAAACAGGTTATTAAAAGATCAAAGCGTGCGTTTATTTGATAATGGTCACAGTGGTCAGAAAACAGTCAACTTTGAATGTACTTCAAATCCATTGCTGCATTATTGTCTGGTTTCAACTTACACTACATGTCCACTTAACACTCTAGGCTACAACTGACTCGAAGATTAAAAGCCTTTTAAAATTGACTCAGTTGAGACAATTCTAGAGCGGTAAGCTTGCACTGGTCATCCCTTTCCTTAAACCTGGATCTAAGCACACGTAAGAATTTCTGATCTAAAGATTTTGAGAATCTAGATGGAGTATTTATACTCAGCTGCAGCAGTCATAAAATTTAAAATGTGTCAGTCCATTTAAACCATAAAAACTAAACAATTTTAAACTTAATTATACAACAGATTGGCAACAGATTGAGTGCAGAAAGCAGTTACTACTGTATTGGATAAAAGTTGAGTTTGTATAAACTGCGCAGGGAGAGTCATATCTTGTCATAGGGATGAGCAGTTGGTAGTAGTCTATACATGAGTTCAGAGTGAACGCAGAATTTTCCAGTTTTACTCATCTCACACCGATGTTTCTCCTTCAGATCTGCCTGAAATAAATAATAAATATATAGAGTTCAACCTATCCTGGCAATTTGAAACAATACAAGTTTTAGGTTGATGGAAATGATATAGATACCTTCAACACATTTATTGTGAGCATCTCTGCACTGTTATCAAAACCTAAAACCACAAAGTGTGAAAATATGGTCGAAATCTCGTTCACTAAAAATTGTGCATCAGTGTGCTTTGCTTAAAATGCCAGTTATGTAAACCTAAATATTTGCAATCTAGTACAGTTAAATTTAAATTCAGCTTAGTTGGTAATTGGTATTTTTGACAATATATATGTATTTGAAACTTTTAAGGATTTAATTCTGTTAAATCTGAATTCTGTTAATCTGTTAATTGCAGTTAAAAAGATGGCAAAGAGTATAAATAAGTCCTACCTCTAGTTTTCTTCTGACAGAGGCAGTACAAGCAGATGGAAGAGAAGAGAACACACACAGGACAAACACTGAAGAGCAGCGTCCAGCAGAGAAAACAGTCTGAAGCAGGAGGAGGAGAGACAGTGCCGGAGGGTCCAGAACATGTAGTTACTGATAAAAAAAGAATGAGTATTTTTGAATAAGTCAATGATATTTTTTCTGAAAGGCATTATACAAGTAAGGATGCACAAGTCACTAATAAAAGAATGAATAAAAAAACAGTGATAAATTAATAATTAGTATTTTGTTTTGTCTGTATTTCTTCTCTGAGATTGAGTTTCAGAACTTGCTAAATGCTAAAAAATATTACAACTGTTAAAAAGTTTTTTCTTACCAGCGAGAGAGAGACGTGTTGTTCGCTTTCCATACAGATATGTGTACATGAAGCCATTTTTATCATAAAATTTTCTTTCGTATTCAGCACAGAAGTACAGTCCCAGATCAGAGACCGTAATGTTAGTAATATGTAGATCAAAAGAATTAATGTTGGAGTTTTGAAGAAAGCTGAAACGTTGAAAGTTTGTTTCATCCATTATCATATGATCTATTATAAGAGAGGGTTGATGTTCATGAGAGCAGTTTCTAATCCATGCAATGCTGAAACCACGAGTTAAAGGAAGGTCACAGTAGAGAGTGATGTTGTCTCCTGGTCTGACCTTCATCTCGATATCTGCTCCATAGATTTCCCTCTGACTGAACATAAAAATATCTGGTAGAGAAAAAGATAATAATCATATTAGACTGCTTAAAAGTGGCATTTTAGACTAGCATACATAACATATCACACGTGTATTTCTGTTACTAATAAATACAAATATTTTGAAAACAGATAAAGTATAATTATGATTTGTCTTACATATGAGATTGATAACAGCAACTCTTGATCTCTCCATCTCAGCGAGTAAGTCTGAATAACTGACTCTGATGATGCAGATATCATCTCTCAACTGATCTGATTGGTTCAGGTCAATGGAAAATTTTATTCAGTTGAAGAGTGAGAGGTGTGTCAACCAATCACCAATTTTCAGTCGGGTTTGATTTAGTTTCAGTTTAAAAAACAGCACAGCAGGCTCACACGCAGAGAGGGAAATACTGTATATATATATATTTTTTTTTTTACTTTTTTATTACTGATATGTTTAACAAACGATCAGAAACTGTTTGCTTGAGACAAACAATGGATAAGCATGTTTACTTGTATGTTGTGCTTTACATTCACAATTTCTTTAGCCTTCCTGTCTTATTATGTGTTTCATTAAATAAAAATTCAGCTGATCTTTCTTTGTTTTGTTATCGTGGCTCAAACTGCAAAGCTGCAAGGCAAAAAAATGTAAATGTAATAAAAACAGGAAATCCACAAAACTTTAATTCAGACCTCTTTCAAACGCGTTTACTGTTGGTCAATGATCACCCATTGAACACCAAGAACAATTTCCATTAGATTTTGTGGCGTTGCATGTTGGGTTGAGTGTACAGTATGTGTTGGACTGAGGCAGCCGATTGTTTCATTCTTATGTCTTAGTGTTGAAAACACATATCTTCACTATAAGAACAATAATAATTCTTTTGGACATTTATATACTCCCCACTTTTGTAGGACATTTACCGCATATTTGCTTTATACTGCATAGGCTTTGTCCAGAGATTTATAATTAAAAATTACTGTTTAAATTAAAATGCAATGTAACAATAATAGAAATATTCCAATAATACCGTTTTTTTCCAAACACTGTTTGTATTTTTTATCAGTTTGTGTTTAATGTTGTTACACTGCGCATAAGGGTCAAAGGTCCAACATCCAGCGGTCAGGTTTGTGAATTGCAACCAACGGCTCACTCCACCCCTCCTTTCCCTTTTTGAAAGCACTACGGCGGCTGACAGAGGACTAAGATTTTATCATGTTTTGGCTTTTTGACGAAAAAGATACCGCATTTATGAAAGGCGCTCTGTAGAGCAGTTTGTCTGTTTAGGGCTACTGTAGAAATATATGCCGGATTTCATTGTAAGGGGACCTGCGCTACATGTAAAAGAAATGTCAAATTATTAGGTTTAGAAACATAACACTTCATTCTGTAAGGTCTTTATGTACCTCTGAAGACATAGTAATGTATATTATATTGCATTTCTGTCAATAGATCCTACAAAAATAAAACACTGGCACTTATATCAACTGGGTTACAATACACATCAACTCAATTTATTACACATTATGTTTTATTTGATCTGTGACATTCCCATGAACAAGGAAGGAAAACTCTTTAAAATGTCAAGTTGAAAATGCATATAATATCAATTAATAGAGTCCATTTTCTGGAGAATGGCATTTTTAACATTCTATAAGTAGCCATTTGGTGTTCATTAAACAGCAGGTTAACATTAAGGTAACAGGAATTGTCATCATTGAACACAAGTTACCGTACCTATACAATTATATTTCACTTTAAAGTGAATTAAATTTACTTTTTCAACCAGAGAGTTTGCAGACACAACATGCATACAAACTTCAAACTGACCACCAAAACATTTACACCCACACACCCACACAACATCCTGCCTACATCTGTCTCATTTGTGTTGAACTTGAGTGGAAATATTTGTGGTCAAGATTATTAGAATAACAGAGCGTTCCCAAGAAACACAGCTTGTGAAATCAAGCAAAAGTAACACCTTTAAAAGAAGATACGAGGCTTTACTAAGAACCCTGTACTGAAGAATTAAAGGTATAATTACCTCTGGTATTTGTGATTTGAAGCGGGAAGTCACCAACAGAAAAAAAAATCTTTAGCAGTAAATAGATTAGCTTTTACAAAAACTAGAAAGACAGACAAAATTCTTCTTCTTATTATACTGTACTTAATCTGTTTAATCACAGCACCAACAAAAGAAAAAATATCAGATGACAAAACCCACCACATCAAAACGGTCAGTAAAGCCTTCGAGCATGAAAGAGACACAACTGCATTTTAAAACAATATTATGAGGTTTTATAATCACTTCTATTTATTGAGAATCAGACGACTGACTTACACATACTTTAAACTGCATTGTCATTTTGTGTTAATTATGTATATGGGTCAAGAGCAATATTGTTCAAGAATAACGAAACACTGTGTTTATGATTCACCAATAATCAATCACTAATCACTAAGAATTGGTGAAAAATGCACTTGTGCAGATTAAAATTAAACTGGGCATAACACTTCATGTGATTAATTATGAACAATTTTGTTTGTCATAAATTGACAATTATGACGAAATATTGTCATTTCCATGAATTTCATCATTTTGTGATAGAACAATATACTGCACAAACAGTGGTATTCTCCTAACATTGCATAAATCTTACCAATGGTCACATTTTTCTCAGTGATACAGTTATGAAAATGTCACTGATAGGAGTTTGGATAGCTTCATTTCAGAAGATTTTCAGAAGATTTTGGAATCAAGGATAGTTTTTAAAATATTATATTTTTATTTAGACATGCCATTTGTTGTTTTAGTCAAAAGGTTTAATGGCACCTTCATCTTTTCTAACATCTTTTCTGAAAGTTCAAGAATCATCATGCGAAGTTCTCTTCAAAAATATATTCAATATGTTCTGACCGCAGCATAAGTACTGAATTCAGAGCTCTGCAGTTGCTTCTTCTTGAGTCGCTTTGGTCTTCTGGTTGTCACATCCAAGGCAGCATAACACACATCATCATCATCTCCCTGAAAATAAAAAAAAATATTCAACTCTAAATAATTACTGTAAATATTTTAGTTATGCAGACTAAATTATATTGTAAGGCAACGGATAAAAAAACAAGCACAGGTTTTTGCTGTTCATACCTCAAATGTATTTCTATTTTTCATCTTTTCTATGTGCTCAGTTCCGCCATCTGAACAAAGTTAAGTGTGAGAAAATACTTTCCATTTTATGCAGAAATAACTTAGCAAATCTGTGTGCAGGCTGTGCAGATTTAAAAACTTCTCATTGACACTTCATCTTCATATTTAATAATTTAAATATAACAAATAAGTACCTGTTGTTTTTTTCTGACTGAAGCAATAAACAAAGATGGAGGAGAAGAGAACACACACAGGACAAACAATGAAGAGCAGCGTCCAGCAGAGAAAACAGTCTGATACAGGAGGAGGAGAGACAGTGCTGGAGGGTCCAGAAGTCACTAATTCATTTAAAAAATAACAAAAATGCAAACATAACAGTGACAAATGTTTTATGTTTAACATTTCCTTTACTTTGAGAAACATTTAGAAGAATAAAATGTGTAAAACTACAAGTAAATATTACAAAAGATATTATAACAACTGACAGAAGTGTTTTCTTACCAGAGAGTGAGACACGCGTTCTTCGGTTTCCATAATAGTACACATCAGACATGTATGAACAGCCTTTTTCATCTTTATTTAATTTGCTTTCGAATTCAGCACAGTAGTACAGTCCCAGATCAGAGACTGTAATGTTAGTAATATGTAGATCAAAAGAATTGTTGGAGTTTTGAAGAATGCTGAAATGTGGGAACCTTTCGTATGTTACATACAGATTTGTGAAATCTATAATGAGAGAGGGTTGATGTTCATGAGAGCAGTTTCTTATCCATACAAAGGAACCATGAGTTATAGGACGGTCACAGATGATAGTGATGTTGTCTCCTGGTCTGACCTTCACCTCAATTTCTGCTCCATAGATTCTTATCTGACAGAACAGAAAAACATCTGCAAGAGCAATATTAATGATAGTTTACTTAAAAGTGACACTGCCATAAAAACTAATCCCAATCATTTTTCAGTTAAGCAAGCTTACATCAGTTACTGTACATAAAGATACAATTTAATTTGCCTTACATATAAGCGCGGTAATAGTAGCTCTGGATCTCTCCATCTCAACAAGTAAGTCTGAATAACTGAATGTGATGATGCAGATATCATCTCTCATCTGATTGGTTCACACAAATGGAGAATTGAGTCGGACACTTAAAGAGTGAGAGGTGCATCAACCAATCACAAGAGTCCACATAAACAGTTTTGTTCTGGTTTGACTTTTTCTTGCTTTTTATTGGGTCATTCCTCATTTTTCATAGGCATTCATGTAGCTCAGTGGTTGTAGCATGGCGCTAGCAACACCAAGGTAATGGGTTCGATCCCATGGATTTCACATACTCAGAAACAAATGCATAGTATCATGCAATGAAAGACACTTTGAATAAAAGCGTAAGCCAGATGCATAAATGAAAATTGTCATAGTCCATTGAATCAAATTTGTCTGTCGCATATATCATTTGTAAGCTTCTTTATTTTGTATAGTGGGTAAAACTGTAAAGCTACATTACAAGTTAACAAAATATAAACATGTCAAAACAGGAAACCCACAAGCCTTTTGTTCAGACCACTCACAAAACTTTTACTTTTATAACACGTCATCAATTTCTCACCTCACATTATTTAGTTGCTCATTGGTCATCGAAAACAAATGTTTCCATTAGTCCTTGTGGCTTGAGGTGTGAATGTATTTGCCTGAGCTGTCTTGTTAAAAATAGATGCCATTATATAGTTTGTATACAAAGTTTTGCACAAAATAAGTTTTAAATAAATAATAATAAATTATAACAAAAACTTTGATATTCATTTATTTTCTTCAGCTTCATTTATAGTTTCAATTAACAAGTTTATCTGTTTACAGGTTACTGGCCCCTCACTCTGTACTGAGAACTATACATTCCTAAACTATACAAAATAAAATGAATACAGCTACAGAATGAAACATATTGATGCATCATACACCCAGATCTTGAAGTCATGTGAGCAGTTGCAATACTAAATATTATTATTTTAGTTCTAAGGTTAGTAATAGTACTTTACTTAAGTATTACTTTACTGCACATCATATACAGTAATGGTGTATTTTGTTTGACCTGTGTGATAGTCATCTGGCACATATCATTGTAATGAATTTCAACTTGTCAACATTTCAGCCTTGTTACAGACGTTACACATCCAGACAAATATTCTGTCACTAAACACAATTTTTGTGTAACTATAGTAAGGCTAAACAGTTGAGGTGTAGAACGAAATGATGTGCTGTGTGAAAAAATTATAAAAAAGTAAAAACTGTATTAAATAGAAAAAAGCAAATTTGTCTAAACAAAATGCTTAAGTTTGCAACCCCACACTGAGTTATTTTTCTCCTTTAGATGTTTTATGGCGGATTGGAAAAAACCTTCAGAGGAGTGACTTCTCGTTCCCAAATAAACAAGAACATTTAGAATGAAACCACTCCTACAAAGCCGTCAGCATAAGAGGAACAAACTACAAAGTTCAGTACAATCACATAACATAAACACCCAAGAAACCTAAACTTTCTCAGCAGGTAACCATCAAAAGAAGGAAGTTTAAAAGCAAATTTAACGAAACACACACAAAACTGATGTTTCTGTAATGCCATCTGAACTCCAACCACAAAGGTGGCACCCACAGGACATGATGTAGCTGTTCATTTAAACCTGTTTGAACTAGATTATAGGTTTGGCTGTACAGAGTGTGAACTGTGAAGTTAGTTAAGTTGGTTATAGAAATGCTGCTTTAGTCCAGATAAATAACTCTTAGGAATTGTTGTAAGAAAATGTGTCATTTAAATGTACAGTATGCAAACATATGTCTGCAATGTAGTAATGATTTCCTGTAGCTCAATGGTAAGAGCAACGCAAGGTTGTGGGTTCGATCCCAGGGAATTGCACATACCTAAGTATAAATGTATAGGTTAATGCAATGTAAGTCGCTTAGGATAAACGCGTCTGTCAAATGCATAAACGTAAATTTTATTTTAGTAAAAAGTTTGTACAAACAAAAATGTGTGGCTAATGGTTATATAAAACTCAAGAAGTATGGTAACTGTAGTTAAAACACAGTTGATAATCATCCAGAATAGAAATGAGACAGTAAACGTGTATGTTTGTTTTTATCATTTGGAGCTGTCCAATGTGCTGAATTTCTACTGATCCTCGACACAAGTGTTACTCAACAGGGTCGCCAGACTTCACATAGTGGTCGATAGATTGTATACGTTTACTGATTATGTTTTCACATATCTTTCGAAACAGTTCAAGTAGATTTGTATTCAAATGACTTCTGCTACAACAATATTGTTCTCTTCTGTTCTGAAGATTGAAAGGTATGCCGAATGTAATAATGGAGATACTAATCAAATGTCCTGTGATGATGGAGAAAACATGTGTGGTGTCAATATGTGTTTTCTGTTTTGTCTTTTGTTTTAATAAGCTTTTAGAAAACAAATGTATATATTCAGATGTGCACATGCTTTTACAAGAATAAGACTTTTATTAGTGTCTCGACAAAGTGGTTCCCAACAAAGTGTTGCTAACCACAAATTGTTCCAGTCACACATTCAGGCACGCACTAGCTAACACTTATTAGTCAGAGCAGCAAACCTAAAGTTGTGGTTTCCTGTTTCAACTTGTTTACATCCTACCTTAGAACTACAAACTTGTCTTTAAGTTTTATGATTTTAAAGGTTTACATTGTCTTTAGACGTGAAAAGTGAAAGGCAGGTGAATAATCAACTTTTTTAAATTACTATTTTACATCTTCCGTCAAACATAGTGTAGGCAATTGTAAGTCAAACCCTTGCAATGTAAATTTTAGGTGTATCATTAAGGTGACTTGCACATTTAATGTTTCACAATTCTCTGATAATGCAAGGTTGTTGGTTTAATCCCAGGGGATTGCACAAATTTAGAAACAAATGCATAGGATAATGCAATGTAAGTCGCTTTGGATAATAGCATTTGGTAAATGTAAATGTTTTGTCTATGTAAATAAAATCAAATAAGAAAAATAGTTGATAGCTGTCTTCACCTGGAATCTGTTTCCTGTCAGTTTCATGACCGTTATTCGTGATCTTCTTTGTTGTTCTTTTATTATAGTCATAACTGCAAAGCTGCAAACCTGAAAGGCAGTACGTGAAAACAGGAAATCCACAAGTTTTTTTATTCAGACCACTTTGAATGCCCCTTGTCACACTTAATGAACATCACTACTACTCAACTCACTCAACTCAACTTTTATTTATATAGAGCTTTTTTCAATTTGCATTGTTGAAAAGCAGTAGTACATGAAAACATGCGAACAATAAGCAATACTTTAAATTTATCAAATAGAAAAGGTATCAAGAGCAAAGTGAATAGATGCACTTTCATTCACACAAGACACACAAAATATACAGTGCACACACATTCACATGAGGCATAAGGACACGTGCACGCACGCTCACATGAGTCAGAGGGACACGTGCACACCCACACAGTGCACATGCACGAAAACAGGCACACACGCAGCGAACACAGTTGCGCACAGAAAGACAGACACACACCCATGTACTACACCATGTACACACATGTACTACTCCCACTGCAACACACTATTTGGTCTGAACACACATCTGTTTTCTTTCCCTGTTTATCATGCACAAATGTTTACATCAGCTTATATTGGGTTTTTAATATTTGAAGTTGTAGTGATGCCGAGTTTATAATGTGGTTCATGGGCAACTCCATGCAAACACAAAGTTTTACCCAAGAAAAAAACACCAAAGATTTTTACTACTGATGGCACAGATGTTAACATTATGCATCGGTATCTCCAAATGAGAGAGAAGGTTAGTGCTTTTATACCAAGTGCTGATGGATGATAGGCTCGCACTTTGAGTTATTTAGTGACCTAATGAGTCTTCCTGTTAGAACATGCGCTGAAGCTTGCATTTCTACCAGAAAGACTCAGAAGGCAGGAGACTGATAAACTATATTTATTGAGCAACAGAACATTGAATGATAACATGTAATGTAAAGATCTTTGGAGTAGGCCTCGTCCAAGGTAATAATCCTGAGTTATAAGGATTCCAAAGTCCCTGAATGGAGATAAAGGCAGGGGGGGAGCCTACCCCCAAAGAGAAGGTGAAGGGAGATGTACCCATAAGTATCTCACTGAGATTCCTAGAGTAAACAGGCAGAGAACATGGATATGTAGTCAGATAAATCAAATGATGTTAACATGGTTGGAAGCATGAGTGTGAGACTTGTAAAACAACAAGGCCTAAGGGGGCCTCTTAGTGATGATAGGAAATACTGAGTGAAAGGCTATAAATAGATATTGACTTGATACAGGAGGCTGCATTAGCTGCTAACCAGAGGGCACAGAGCCAGTTAAGAGGGCTGCAATAGCTGTGATTAGATATCAACACTGATTGAACATGTTAAGTCTTAAAGTTATTAGGCTATGTGAGTCAGAAAACAGAAGCCTGCATAGGCTGAAAATGAGGCTGCGATAGCCATGATATGGATGGACTGCTTAAGCCATCAATTAAACGTGTCGAGGGAAGGAAGCCTGCCAGGCTGAAAGGAGGCTGCTATAGCCATGATATATGGACTTCATAGCCCTTGAGATACAGAGCCTGCATAGGCCTTTGAGATGATTTAGCTTGCTGTATAAGCCATTGATAAAACATGTTCTGTCGGTTAGTAAACTGGTTAGTTAAAAAAGGCTGGTAAGCCAGTAGTGTTAAAGTAGATACAGAAGCCTGCTAAAGGCAAGGCTGCGATAGCAGTGCTATAGATACTGTAGGCTAAATGGCCATAATTGGGTCATAGAGTAAATAGCTGTAATGAATGAGTAAAGTGAGAACTAAACTTGGACTGCCATTTAACACAGAAAAGAGCCCACTCGGCGGGGTACATAGGAATTGTCTTAAAGGCATCTGTAATGTCAGCTTTAGCAAGCCAAGCGCCCAGCCAATTTAATAAGCTGAATAGCCTTGTCCACCGTAGCACTGTAAAAAAGGGCTCTAGAGGGATACATTTGTTAACACCTGCTATGTTATTAGAGTTAGGCGAAGACATGTCGAAGATCAAACGCTTTTTCCCAGAGGATTTCCGAGTAGCCACAACAAGAGAATTGACACGAAAAGGAGAAAAGGGAGGAAAACTGAAGGGCCCAATAATGTTACTTTTCTGCAACTTCCTTCTCTATGAGGGCAAAAAACACATCAGGTTCGGTGAGAGCTGACTGTAGGTTTTTTGCAACATATGAGTAGGACAGAGGGGAGAGAACACAGACCTGAAACCCTTTAGAGAGCCCTATAATTAGATAATCTACAATGGAAGGATCGGGGCGGGATGACAAGAGAGCATGGGACGTTAACAGAAGTGGAAGGATGGTTTCCTTGAATTTTTTCTGGAAGGGGGTTTTCCTACGGGTTGCAGGTCTGAATCTACGTGAGCAGACAAATTTTGGGTGAGGTTCATTGCAGAAACTACAAAAATGTGTCAGTAACAGACCAGTCCAACCTGGTGTTAAACAGTGTGAAGAAAGTAATGGATTTCGCAGAGAATGATCAATGATATTTGTAGAATAAGGTACCCCAATACATTTGGTAAAAGTCTGCCATCATTGCAAGGTAAATGTCCAGTTCTTCGTGGCGATCAGGAAAGGTTTTGCAGAGAATATCTCTGTAAATACCGAAGGCACATACAAACTCAGGAAAGGAAAGATTGCGTTGCAGCCTCGCATCAGAAGTTCATTGGAAAAACTGCCACGTCACCACAGTCAACCATTTGCCGTTCAGACGCTAGTGAAGGGATCATTAGAGAAACTAGCTGCAGGTGGAACGAACAGTCTACAGGTGGAACAAACTGTCTACCAAAAACTTGAGCTGCCGCTGCAGTGGACTGGTTGAATTGAGAGGCAGTCGGAGCTGGTCCGACGTGGATTGGAGTCGGAGCCATAGGTTGGGCTACTGTTGGATTAGCTGTGGATGTGGAAGGAGTTGCCAAGGAATCCATAGAACCAACCAGATGAGGGAATGCCGGGGAGATACAGATGTCGTGGCCATTGCGGGACTGGGGTTGGAGTTCCCAAATGCTCTCTCGAATGCTCCTAACCTGTTTTCGAGGCAAATTAAGTGTTTGTACATAAGTGGTTGCAAATATCGGCAGAATCCTGTAGAGGAATTGGCGACAGTATGGACGTGGAGGGCTAAGAATCTTTGGCTGGTTTCCGCTAAGTGGACTTGCCTGCACGTTTCCTGCCGGCCTGTTTGGGTTGAACTGATGGTAGTAAAGAAGATGCCGGAGTAACTGTAGTTGGAGCCGCAGGGTTACAGGGTGTTGGAAGCCAACAGAATAATGTCTTCTCTTTCCAGACCATTGTTGACAGGCATTCAGTGGTCCTCTATCAAATTTATAATCCTCTCGGAAGGCCATTGAGCCCACTAGGAATCCCGACTCTGGA
Source organism: Triplophysa bombifrons (assembly GCA_029783895.1). Taxonomy (NCBI): domain Eukaryota; kingdom Metazoa; phylum Chordata; class Actinopteri; order Cypriniformes; family Nemacheilidae; genus Triplophysa; species Triplophysa bombifrons. Next base: position 23,632,284 of record CM056452.1, read on the forward strand.
TGAGTGTGTTATGGGAGAGAACGGAGGTGGGTCGTCTTCTGAATCGGTATAATACCAATCTAAGAGTGTTTTTGCGACATGTTGGAGCTGCAGACTGTAATACAGAATAGTGAATTGCACATATGCATCAGTATCTGTAAACGAGAGAGAAGGTTAGTGCCATCCTTTCATACCAAGTGCTGAGGGATGATAGAGTAGCACTGTGAGTTAATTAGTGACGTAATGAGTCTTCCTGGTAGAACTTGTACTGCAGCTTACATCCTCATGAATGGACACATGAAAGAATCTTTTCTCTTAAAAACAGTTTCCTTTTTTGTCGCTTCCATAAATCATTTTTATTTCCCTTTTTTAATAGAAAGCTTGTGCATAGACTGATATGTTTCTGATGCTTAGACTCTATCAACAAGGGTTTAGTCAAACATAAACAGATGGCTTAGTATATTAATTACAAATGAAACCTCTGTCTGAGCATTTATTTGTCACATATCAACATAATGTCACATCCCTAGTGCTGGAATTGCTGGAAGCGCTAATATATTCTTAAGAAGTTCAAAGTGAACCAAGTACAAATAGAGTGCATTAGAGAGATTTAAGGTTGATGGCAATGATATAATACCAGTGATCATTGCACTGTTCTCACAACCTAAAACAATCACAAAGTATAAAAACAAGATACCATTTATTCATTGTTTATTTTTACAAAATGAGTTTAGACAAATTAGAAATGAGCTGAACTTTTAGTATTTCTCAAATGCTACACCTTTCTTTGTAAAATAAAAATATATTTAATGTTTATAACAAAACTAAATTGCAATTAAAAAAAATATAATATTAAAATAAAAATGAGTAATACAAAAGTCTTTTTAAGATTTTTTTTACATTTGAGAAATATCAGAATATCCACGTTTGCCAAGTTTGCCGTAAACACAGCTGCCCCTGCTGTTAAAAAAATGCATTACAATTAATTTCACATAGCCGACTTGAATCATCAGATATTAAAATCGATTTTCAACCGGCTCACGGTGAATCATTGCATGCATAATAGCTCATGAAAAGTTCTCCTTTGGGGGGAGCTTCATGCCTTTGAAATAGTCAAGGGGTTGTTTAGATTTACCTTGCATGATACATTTTGTGTGAAATCTTAAGTGGTATTTGCAAAACAAACAAAAAATTGAAAATGCCAAAGATCTTTACTATAATGTCGACAACACTGAACCTACTCTAGGGTGCCTTCCAGTAAATCTATGATCATCAAATATTATCCTTGATTGTACTATTAATTGCATTAAAATAACCCTAAAATTACTCCTAAATATAAGCATATAGTTTATATTTAATTATATATAATAATAATATATATATTTAATACTTATACTAAAATTACCTTCTTTAGACTGACTACAGGAAGAAATGAAAAGTTAAGATCCTTCATCAATATCGAAAGATAGCGCGTGTGCTGTCCAGCGTGCTGAATGTGTACTGATTCCCTTCACAAGCGTTTATCAACAGGGGTCGCCAAAACTCTTCCAAAAGTTAAAATATTCAGTTTAACTAAAAGCAACTGTCGTGAAGAACCTTAGTAACGATTAAAGATGATTCATCTGTGTTGGTACAAAAGCACTCACTACATATTATGATGCTTTCTGACAATTGGTTCCAACTTACCACTAACTCAAATCTAAAGGTTGCTACACAGTGTATGGGGATATTAAACCAACTGAGACACAACACGCCATGTTGATTTATGAAAAGTTTTTACTAGTTTCGTGACCTTCACATGAAATATGCACTTTATTTACTACTAATTTAAGCATTTGTACATATTTTTGTACATTCTCTCTAAAATGACCGCTTTGACTTCTAAAATAAGACTGAATTCTCTATCTGGCATGAATAAGAAAATCTGTTTTCTATACTATAATATTATATGTAAAAAAAAACATAACTGTCAAGTCAAGAAAGTTAAAAAAAATATGCAACAGGTGCTGCAGACAGAGCATGCATTCAACTCCAACACAAACTGACACATGTGCATTTACACCCTCAAACACTTGTTCAGTCTGTCTTCGTCTGTTATGCGCTGAGCTTAAGTGGAAACATTTGTGGTTAAGATGATCTAAATGTCTGAGAACAAAAGACATCAAGAAACACTTGTAGTGAAGTCATGCAAAAGTAACCTGTCAAAATGACATATGAAGCATTATTGAAAAATAGTTAACCTTTCCTAAAATGGTTGCTCTAACATTCACCACTCCCCCCAATTTTTTTTTGTTGTATGACAAACTAATTTAGCAACAAAAGCTGCTGCTTTGACAAGGACCAGAATGTTAATCTCCTAACCTTTGAAAATGTAAAGTGCTTATTGTAAAAATGTGTTCTTGTCTGTTTTGACCACAGCGTATGTGCTAAAGTCAGAACTCTGTAGTTGCTTTTTCATAATTTGTTTCTGTCTCCTGGTTGACACATCCAAGGAAGCATAACACACCTCATCATCATCACCACCCTAAAATACTAATTATTGTAATTCTGCATTAATTATATAAAGACCATCACTTTGAGTATGTATGTTTGCTGGCCTTTTGTGTTTTTTAAATATCAAAAGTATTTCTACTTTTTGTCTTTCCTTTGAACTCTGTTCCGTGATCTGAAATGGGTTGTTAAAAGGAAAACACTGCTTCTATAAATGCATTTTAAATTATTTATGCAGCAATATGTTGCATAACTAGTACATATTGTGTGTGGACTGTATTACATGTGTAAAGACCAGAGTAAAAATTACAATAAAAACTGTTGAAAGAATTTCTTACCAGCAAGAGAGACATGTGTTGTTCGATTTCCATAATAGTACACATCTGTTGAGTATAAAATGCCATTTTCATATTTTACTTTTCTCTCCAACTCAGCACAGTAGTACAGTCCCAGATCATAGACTGTAATGTTAGTAATATGTAGTTCAAAATAATTCACAGTGGAGTTTCTAGGAAAACTGAAACGTTTTGTAATTCACAATGTAAACCCGGATAACTTGGCAATACTCAAATGTTTTTGTGTCTTAGAGGTCCTTGGTTTAAGTAAGCAGAACTTTCAAATGTTGATTACTGTTAGGTTAAAGTTATTACCAAATCTTAGCAAGTGCGACTTAAATATTTTATTTATCCTTTTTATGAAATTAAGTAGACGGAACTTAAATAACTACACCAAAATTGCATTTTTAAGTTTACTAAACTGAATTATTTCAGTTTTTTTATTGTATATATTTCATAGTCTTTTTTTTCATAAATCAAACACTTCGACTTATGCATCCCAAAATTAGCAAGAAGAGACTGATCTCAGAACTGGCATTAGCAAAGTTCCTGGTAACTGGTAACAAAACACATGTCATATGTCAAATGCAGCTTCGCAGAGACTAAGCACATGCACCATGTTGTCTCCTGGTCTGACCTTCATCTCAATTTCTGCTCGATTGATTTTATGACTGAAGAGTAAACAACTGCAGTATCAAACTATAATAACCATAACGATTATCTTGAAAACTAATAAAAATTACATAGAAATAATATCTTGCCTTGTCATTGAAATAGATAGTAAATAACCACAGTAGAAGAATTTTAATTTGTCTTACATACAAGGGCTTTAAAAGTAACTCCTGATCTCTCCATCTCAGAGAGTGAGTGTGAATTACTGACTCTGACTAGTTCAGACCACTGTTAAATTGAGTTGGGCATTTTAAGAGTGAGAGGTGTGTCAACCAATCACACATGTCCTTATGTATAGTTTTTCTCTGGTTTAGTTTTTTAGCTAAATTTGAGTGTCTCCGTGTTTAAATTAAAACTGGACCATTAAATCAAAGCTAATTTGAAGGACCATAATTTATGAGCTCTTTTGTAAGTGGGTCAAACTGCAAAGCTACATCTAAACACATGAAAACAGGAAACCACAAGCCTTTCATTTGGACCACCTACAAAACTCTTCACGATTATTGTACACTCTAACAATTGCTTGTTCAATTGACTTAACTTTCTTAAGTTAACTTTTGAAAAATGTTGGTTTGATGATATTATCAATTTCATTACACACACATTATATTATCATAATCAGGAATAGCTATTATTTGGCTACTATTTGTAATAGCCTTTACACAAGTGATTCATATTCAGTTGGACGCATGTGAAACGTGTATCGTTCTGGGTCATTAACAAATGGTTGCAAGCCTGCTGCTTCCAACCACAATTGTTCCATACCGTTTCGATGTAACTCACATTTAGAGGATAACAGACATAAACACAAGGTTGTGGTTTTAGGTGAGACAGATCAAATTCCTTTTTAGAGATAAGTATGGCTGAAAAACATAATAATGTCCTATTTATTTCGTTTCTGTCTTAAGAGCTGGCTGCACTTGGGTTCTGTTTCATGTATTTCATGACAGTTAGTCGTATGTAAATCAAACAACTGAAATGCTTTTGTACGTTTTAGCTATCTCTCGGACACACATTTGATGTCAAACAACATAATGTGGTTGAAGGCCTCAAGAACCCATGAGCTACTAAAATTACAGGTTGCTGTGATTTATATAGGTGAGGTTTTAATACTTATATGTTTTGTTATGCTCAGATAATACTTTCTATGTCCGTCCACCGAACATTTCTGATCTTAACTTGTAGTTAATCTCTTTTGTTTTATCACTTGTCATCAGGCACATTATAGCTTGGTTTTGGTTTTAGAATGCATATATGAGAGAAGAAAAGCATGCTCATGTGGTTTATACTCTACTACAGTTTATTGCAATTTACTGATTTTGTGTGATGTTACAAACATGTTTTACTAGTACATTTGAAAGAAAAGTTAAATAAAAAATTTAGCTGCTAAAGCCCTTCTAAAAAGAGTTTAGTAAACACAAATTGATAGTGTTTACCAAATCACCTTTGTTTTCATTACATCAAATATTAGAGTAACTCTAATTTAATAAATCTTTTTGAACCCTGAAAATAGCATTTGAGAAAAAGGACTGAAAACTGATTTTATTCGTTTTATATAACATTTTATAACAATAGTGCAAATAATACACTTTTCTTTAACCCATCATTTAATTCAACATTTAAAATATTATGTAATTCTTTGATTTACAAAATATGGCAAATAATTGTAAATTCATAACTGTGAAAAGTACTAATGAGCTATGCAAGTAATTAGTTGTGGCAATAGCTTCAAAACTCCTATATCTTGTCATAGGGATGAGCAAATGTTAGTAGTCTATAAGTGACTTCAGAGTGGAGGCAGAACTTTCCAGACTTACTCTTCTCACACTGATGTGTCTCTGTAGGATCCAACTTAAATGAAAAACAGAGACATTTAATACAACCTTAACTATTATTTCTGACACCGAAATATTTAACCTAATAACAACAGTGTCAATACCTTAAAAACATTGGTTTTGAGTATTTCTGCATTTAGCTTAGAACCTGAAAAAAAACAAAGAAAGTATGAGAAAAAAATATGTATGCCAGTTAAATGTCATATCTTAAGCATATTCTACTTGAACTTTTTATGCTTCTCAACATTCTATTGTTGCACATTGTAACACATATTGTGTTGTTGCGTATATATCAAAACAGCTATTTTGCTTCATGATACATTATTTATTAAAGCAAATCTCTTTACATCTAATCAACAATAGACTTAAATGGAAGATCATGTTATATAATGAAGAAAACAAAAAGGCAAATTAGTTATTATTATGCACTGCAATTGTTTACAGTTTTACTCACACATCAATTAAGCTCAAATGTTATTGTCAAGGGAAGGAACAGTGAATGAGTACCTGTAGTTTGAGCTCGACAGAGGCAGTATGCACAAGCAGAGGAGAGTAATGAAGAGATGAGAACACACACTGAACACACACTCAGCATCAGACTCCAGCAAGTACAGTTCAATTCAGAAACTTCAGGAAGAGGGGACTCAGAAGGCAGAGGCTCTAAATAAAATAAAATCATGGATATTTATAAATTCACATGCATATTATAATTATCATATAATTTCTAGCACTTCTGGAAAATATATTGCAACTAAAATATCTTCCACAAATAGATGTGTTATATGTTAGTATGTTAGCTAGGGTCCTTTACTCTTGTGGTTTTTCTTTGATTTTCCAGGAATTACCAACATGAGTTAAAGCAACTTAGAAAATGAGATGCACTTTCCTATAAAGAGAGACATAATTTCTTCTGTTTCCATATTATTACTTCAACATCGAAGTGTATCATGCCATTTAAATCTTATCAATATGAATAAAAGTATGAATGGTTTGTTACCCGACACAGATAGATGAGTCTTTCTGTTTCCATACTGGTACTCCAACCTGGACTCTAACTTGCCATTCACTTCTTTAAGATTTGTTTCTGCTTTTGCACAGTAAAAGATTCCCTCATCATATTTACTGACATTCACAATATGTAGATCTAAGGAATTACTTGAGCTGTTGGGCACAAATGTAAAACGTGGAAATTTGTAAATGAACAAGTCTTCAGCAGTTATAAATAGAGTTGATTGATTTCCATGTGATTCGTTTTTAATCCAAACCATATGGAAAGCTAAAATGGCACGATCACAGAAGATATTAACATTGTCTCCTGGTTTAACTGTGATCTTTACTTCTGTCCCAAAGACTCTCTGGTATTCGCCAAACATAACACCTGCATAAACATAGACGAATAGAAACATAAAAAATTAATTCTTTCATTTATTTAGTGGGTGTTACTTCTTTCAGGTATATCTCCCAATAATGTGCATACAGTAAACTTTATAATGTAAAAATTATGCACACACATATAGACTTACACATAAGTGTGATGAGGATTCCTCTTATTTTCTCCATCTCAGAGTTCAACTGAAAGTGACTGTTAAGGGTGAAGATCCTTGAGGTGTCAACTGTTATCTGATTGGTGCAGAGTTGTGGGAGGGTTTTCATATCAAGGCCTCTCATACACTTATGTGTTGGAACTAAATGTTTTTGTTTTGTTTAAAAACTTGAACAGTCGGTCAGTTTATTTTTATAGCGCTTTTCATATGCACATGTTTTTAAAGTAGCTTTGAAGACTGTTGCGGTACTGTTGAATAAGAAAATTGATTTATATATGTCTGCAGACCCCGAATGAGTAACCCAAATGCTGAGTATTAGCCTCTATAAACAGCTGAATTCTGTTCAGGTGCAGGTGCATGTGTGCATACAATAAGAAGTGTGTTGCATGGAGTTTGATCAAAGTGATTGCAAAGGGCTGACCACAAATTGTTCCATTTCATCTGTGTGTGCTTTAGCCACTAACTAACACTTAGATACACCCTCATCACGATTGCGGTTACTGGCTATTCTGAGAAAACGAATAGTGTTTTTGTAGATCAACTGGTTGTGATGATGCTTAGAACAGCAAGGATGTGAGTTCAATTACGAAAACACACATGCATGATACTGTACGGGAAAGTGTCTAACAACTCTGTACCTTAACATTACATAAACCAAAGCTGTTGCTGATAAAGAAAAAATATAATTGTGTATAGAACCGTACAGAGGAGGACGGTCACAGAAATCAATGGAAACATATGTGGTTTAGAGAAATGCGAGATGAAAGTCCCTTTAGCAGCATAGAAATGCACACTTTTATAAACCACTAACATCCTGTGACATCAAAACTCGACTTATATATTTTATCATATTTACACAAGTTCTTTACACATTTATAACAATATCATTATAGCCATATGAATATACCCAAGTCAAACACTGTTACTAAAGACAGAGCACAGACCAACAATTGTTTCCCATTTATTGCACAGGATTCTGTCACAAACAGGAGGGAAAAGATGGCTAATGAAATCATACAGAAATTTAATGAGGAACTTCACTCAGACAAACAAACGAATGTAAGTCAAATACACAATGCAAAAAAAAGGCAAGACAGGTGGAGTACAATAATCTTTTTTGTAAAGTTACATTTTTCATGGCATTTTACACACAACTTGTCAAATTTGACGTTTATTTCTGTAAATTGACATTCATTTAACACATTTCTGTCAAATAAGAGTAAAATTACAGTTTGGATAGTCCAACACAGGTTACTCTGTGACACTATTCCCCAAATGCACATGTGGTCCTCTTGAGTTCCTGGTGCAAGTCTACAGCTGCATGAATTATTTTTGCAATTGGCGCCCTACCGGACCACAGATGTAATGCATGTGCCAAATAATTAATATTTTTATAAATAATCTATAATTTTAAAACATTTATAAACACAAGAAATAAACATCATATTTAAGATATAAAAACTTGTTTAGGTCTGTTATTCTTGAACATTGACTTGCATTGACTATTGTGTCAAGTTGCAGTTAAAATGAAACAAGTTGTCATTTATGCACATGATGTGACCATCTTCCTCCAGGCTATTAAATTATCGAGTAAAACAAGATACACTACATTACGTTCAGAAACAGAAGGGTCAAAAAATACATTAAGAAACATTATATATCCAGAACATTAACCTCAGTTCTCTGGTCAAAAAGAACAAAATCTGTAAAAAAAACTAATTATTAAAATACTGACAAGAACAATTCTAACATCTTAAACACTAAAATAAACCCAATTGTTTTCTGGATAATTCTTGATGAGCTTCATTGACACAACCAAGAGCTGGAGTGCCCTATCAGATCCAGTAGAGGCCACTCTCCTCATTCACATAACACTTTGCTGGACTCATTACCCCTCTTGCATTCACCTGTACCTCATTAACCTTGTTACCTCTCTTTATATAAATCTGTCCATTCCTTTGGTCCTGGTGATGTCACTGTATTACTTTGCTGTCTCTTGTTTTTGACTCAGTTTGTTGGATTACCCCATTTTCTTGTGTCTCATACATCTTGTGTAAATAAATGCACTGCACTGGGATCCTCTGCAATGTTTGTCTCTGATCAGTCATGATAGACATCTGTGTAGGCAACAGCTGTATCTTGTGCTGTATCTTTTGGTCAGTGACCTGGCTTCACTTCCCACAAACAATCCTTCACATCGTACATGCACACTTATTCACATTTACACATTATGGTAATGGTCACTCTTGTATGCGAGACATTTTTTATTTTAACCAGTTTGTCCTGTTTCATGTATGTAGTTTGGGAAATGCTGTCGCAGACAAACAGGTCAAACTGTTTTTTGGAACAGGTCAAACTCTGATAGAACCTTCTGATTTTTTCCAAAAAATCACTTTCGGTTTAGAATTATAAGGTTCTATCTGAAAACATTCATTAAAGCAAAACATTTTCAAGCAACACAAACAATTTATTCATGCATGTGCAGCGATTACGTCACATTTTGGTAAAAAACGGTACTAAGTTGTAATAGTCTATTGGAAGCGTTGTGCTGGATTCTGCTGAACGTCTGCAAGCTTCCGATTGTTTTGCATTTGCTTGACGATTTTCTGTTGGTCAACTTTCCGTCTAGTCAAACCTCTATCCTCGATTTGCTTAAACGAACTTTCAGCGAGGTAGGAGTCCCTCTCTCAAAAGAGAAAACCAAAGGCCCATCAACTTCTCTCTAGTTCCTAGGTATTCTTCTCGACACAATGAAAATGAAAGTTTCTCTCCCCTACGAGAAGCCTGAGAGAATTTGTTCCTTTATACATTCGTTCATCTCTTCACACTTAGTTACTAATCGAGAAAACTCTCTCGAACGGTCACCTTAATTTCGCCATGAGAATTATCCCTCAAGGTCCAGCTTTCACTTCTCGCTTACTAATCTTGTCTCACTCAGTTCTAAATTAAGCTTTTTTGCATCTACTGATGGTGGTGGCTTTATACTCCGTGTATTTGTTTCATTATTCTCGTACTATAGTCATTAGTTTTATAATTTTACGTTGTCAATTACATTTAATTCACTTTAGCGGTATTTCTATTCCATGTTTTTGAGGGGAAATTGTTCTCTTATTCCAGTAACCGGTCTAGTACTATCGAGCTATTCAGATATCCTAGCCCACGCGGCTAGAACCTATCGCGGTTCTTTCTCGGTAGCTAAACAGCATGGAGACCTACGTGGTACTTTCTTAGCTAGTGGCTTTTATTGTTGTACATATGCAGTACTCTCTTGTAAACTATACATACGACCTACGCGGTCTTTCTCTCCAGCCTATACGACTCCGCTACCTAATCTCGGTACTCTTTGCAGCAGTAGCGCAACGACCCATGCTGTCTTTTTTTAAGCCTACACGGTTATTACTTCAGTACCTAACGTGGTACTATTGGCATATTATTAGTGCAGTGAGCTTCACAGTCTCCTTTTCAGCATACTCAGCTCTTCCGACAGGTACCTAATCGCGGTACTCCTAGCAGCATTAGTCCAGTGACCTTCGCGGCCTTCATTTCAACCTACCCGGATATTTTCTAAGGTACCTAATCACAGTACTCGTCCTCTTTTAACCAATATTACTGATCTCATACCTCTATGCCAATGCGCCTTTACATAATTCATCACTACTTTTCTCAATTTGTATATAGTTGACTTGAGTAATCCACCCAGCGTGAGCACCGACCGTGAAGGGAGACAAGATCCATTCGAGACGGGAAGAACTCTCTCGTGAACGGCAGAGTGGTTGCAGCGCAGAGGGTGGAGTGCCGCTGTCGGAGCTGAACTCCCAGAGACTTGAGGAAATCCACTCCCGGACCTGTGAACCCGACCAGAGAGAGTTAATGGAGCCACACCCGACAGCCAGAGCCGTGGTCGCTTAAGCAGCAGCTGAGGGAATAGAAGGGGTAGAACACTGTGCAGAGGGCAAGACAGCACTGAAGACAAGACAAGCGTAGCAAGACTAGATTGTCACAACTGCTAAGGGAAACTAACAGTCTGACACAGATAGAAAGACACAGGGGTTTAAGAAGAGACAGATGACAGGGACAGTGGAACCCGGTGTGCAGTGATGAGTGGTGCAAGAGATAATAGGATAAGGACAAACACACACAGTCTCCGAGCACATGGTGAGCTGTCAAAACAATACCATGTGCCCGACAAAACCTAAACACAGAACGAAACAGACAAAACCTAAACACAGAACGAAACAGACAAAACCTAAACACAGAACAAAACAGACAAAACAAGCAAGTGATCAGACCCGGGACCTGACATTCATCATCTGACCATTTCACTTTTTGTTGGTGCTGCGATTAAACAGAGATCAAGTATAAGATAAGAACAACAATATTTTTGTATGTATTTGTAAAAGCTAATCTTTAACTGCAAATTTAAGCAATTTTTGTTTTGGTGACTTCCCGCTTTAAATCACAATTATGTTAGATTTACCCCTTCAAATACTACAAGTACTTATACCTTTAATTCGTTAGTACAGGGTTCTCAAGTTGCCAGCACCGCCCGGTCCCGTAGATTCATCCTCTACAATATCAGGAAAATTAGACCCTTCCTATCGGAGCATGCTACGCAAGTCCTAGTACAGGCTCTAGTCCTGTCCAGACTGGACTACTGCAATGCACTACTGGGAGGACTTCAAGCTTGCACAACCAAACCTCTACAGATGATCCAGAATGCTGCGGCAAGAGTTATCTTTAATGAACCGAAGAGGGCACACGTCACTCCTCTACTCATTAAGCTACATTGGCTCCCTATAGTCGCTCGCATTAAATTCAAGACTCTGCTCCTGGCTTACAAGACCACGACTGGTTTGGCACCACCTTATCTTCACTCACTAATGCAGACATATGTAACCGCCAGATCCCTACGATCTGCAAACGAACGGCGTCTTGTGGTGCCATCCCATAAAGGTAAAAAATCTCTCTCGCGCACCTTCTCCGGATCTGTTCCACCTATGTGGAATGATCTGCCTGCTGCTACAAGATCTGCAGACTCTGTAGCCATCTTTAAGAAACGCCTGAAAACACATCTCTTCCGCCAACATCTGACATCTGACTGATCTGTTCTGACTCAACTCTCTTCTCTACTCTTTTCTTCTCTTCTTTAAAAAAAAAAAAAAAAAAAAAAAAAATGTATGAATGACTCTGTATACTGTGTTGGACTATATGAACCTTATTTTTGATTGCACTTATGCTTTTGTTGTACTTATGATGTCCTAATTGCTTCCATTACCTACCCCACTTGTAAGTCGCTTTGGATAAAAGCGTCTGCTAAATGACTAAATGTAAATGTATATGTTCTCAGTAAAGCCTCATATCTTCTTTTAAATGTGTTACTTTTGCTCGATTTCACAAGCTGTGTTTCTTGGGGAAGGGTCTGTTATTCTAATAACCTTGACCACAAATGTTTCCACTCAAGCTCAACACAAATGAGACAGATGTAGGCAGGATGTTGTGTGGGTGTGTGGGTGTAAATGCTTTGGTGGTCAGTTTGAAGTTTGTATGCATGTTGTGTCTGCAAACTCTCTGATGGTTGAAAAAGTAAAATTAATTAACTTTAAAGTAAAATATAATTCTAATGTTACGTTAACTTGGGGTTAATGATGACAAATCAAGCTACCTTTACTTTAACCTGCTGTTTAATGAACATCAAATGGCTACTTATAGAATGTTAAAAATGCCATTCTCCAGAAAATGGAGATATATGCATTTTGAACTTGAAGTTTTAAACAGTTTTCCTTCCTTGTTCATGTGAATGTTACAGATCAAATAAAACATAATGTGTCATAAATTGAGATGATGTGTTTTGTAACCCAGTTTATTTAAAGGGCCAGTGTGTTATTTTTTGGAGGATCTATTGACAGAAATGCAATATAATATACAGTACATAAATATGTCTTCAGAGGTGTATAAAGACCTTACATAATGAAGTGTTATTTATTTATTACCTAAGAATGAGATATTTCGCTATCTCATTCGGCAAAGAAGGGAAAACCTGTTGACATTTTAGTCCTGTGTCAGCTGCTGTAGTGCTTTGAAGCTGTTTGTTGCAATTCTCGAACCTGACCGCTAGATGCTGGACCTTTGACCCGTGAAAATGTATTTCTGCTTTACATCCTCTCTTTGTCCTGAGTTCAACCTTCTGAAAAAAATTGGTAAAATGAGAAAACACTTTCCATTTTATACAGTAATATGTTATTAAATTAGATGTGCAGGCAGTGCAAATGTAAATACTTCCCAATGAGAGAGACTTTCTATCTTCATATTTAAGTAGTAATGGAAAGAAAGAAATATTACAATTAAGTTCCTGTAGTTTTCTTCTGCAGAGGCAGAACACACAGATAGAGGAGAAGAGAATACACACAGGTCAAACACTAAAGAGCAGCGTCCAGCAGAGAAAACAGTCCGATACAGGAGGATGAGAGATAGTGCTGGAGGGTCCAGAAGTAACTTCTTTGTATCCAAACAAAACAATGACTGTACTTTTAAGTTTAACATTTTCTAATTTTGAGAAACATTAACAAGAATAACATGAGTAAAATTACAAGTAAAAATTACAAAGGATATTATAACAACTGAAAAAAGGTGTTTTCTTACCAGCGAGTGAGACACATTCTTTGGATTCCATAATAATACACATCAGATATCAGTCACAATCCAATAAATAAAAGTTTATCTGTAGCACTATAATTCGTAAGCTTCTTTATTTTGTATAGTGGGTAAAACTACGAGTTAACAATAAAATGTGAACATGTCAAAACAGGAAACCCACAAGCCTTTTGTTCAGACCACTCACAAAACTCTTCACATTCACTCCTATAACACGTCATCAATTTCTCACCTCACATTATTTAGTTGCTCATTGGTCAATGAAAACAAATGTCTCCATTAGTCCTTGTGGCTTAAGGTGTGAATAAATTTGCCTGAGGCATCTTGCTCAATATCGATGCCACTATGTAGTCTGTATACAAAGTGTAGCACCAAATATGTAATGAACAAATAATAATAAGTTATAACAAAAATAGTATTTTGCTATTGTTGAAAATGCACCTCTTTACAAATAATAAATTAGAAATGTATTTATTTACTTCAGCTTCATTTAAAGTTTCATTAACAAGTAGATCTGTTTAAAGGTTACTGGCCCCTCACTGCGAACTGTAGATTCTGAAACTACAAAATAAAATGAATACAGCTACAGAATAAAACTCATCAGAATTCTCCTCATAAACCCAGATTTTGTCATGTTTTTGAAGTCATCAGGCGCCATACTGAATATTCTTTATATAGTATTTTGTATTAAGTCAACAGAGTGTGAACTGTGAAGTTAGTTAAATTGGTTAGAGAAATGCTGCTTTAGTCTAGATAAAAAACTCTTAAGAATCATTGTAAGAAAGTATGTCATTTAAATGCACAATATGCAAACATATGTCTGCAATGTGGTAATGCTTTTACCATTTTACCATAGCCATATTTTGGCAATAACAACAAAACATACAAAAATGTGTGGCTACTGTGGTTGTTTAAACCCAAGAAGTATGGTTACTATAGTTAAACCACAGTGGTTATTCATCAAGGTTAGAAATGAAATATTAAAAGTGTATGTTTGTTTCGTCATTTGGAGCTGTCCAATGTGCTGAATTTCTTATGATCCTCTACAGAAGTGTTTCTCAACAGGGTCGCCGAAATTCATATAGGGGTCCATTGATTTTACCCGTTAACTGATTATGATTTTTTATATCTTTCAAAGCTCAATTTTAATTCAAATGACTTCTGCTATATTAATATAGATATTAGAATGAGACTTGTATTAGGGTCCGGACATTTCACACTTCATGGCACTCACTACACTTATTAGTCAGAGCAGCAAGCACAAAGTTGTGGTTTCCTGTTTCAACCTGTTTACATCCTACCTTGAAACTACAAACTTGTCTTTAAGTTTTATGATTTTAAAGGTTTATATTGTCTTTATACGTGAATAGTGAAAGGCAGGTTAAATAATCAACTTTAAATTACTGTTTTACATCATCCGTCAAACATAGTGTAGGCAATTGTGAGTCAAACCCTTGCAATGCAAATTTTAGGTGTCTCTGATAATGAGATTAGGATAAATCAGGTGTAATAAAGGTGCTTGTAAAATGTCCGAAGAGAACTGATGGACCACTGAAAGCTCAAGTTTTTTTTCTATTGTTGAAGGTCTGGTAAGCATTAAAAATCAGGAAACCCACAGACATTTCATTCAGACCACATTGAATTCTTCACATTCCCTGCTATTATCCGGTCTGAACTCACACTTCCAATTCAACTCAGTTGTAATAAAGTGGTATCCTTTGATCCAATGAGCAATAAAACCAAAGTAACAAAGTTTATGTTTCACTCATTTGAGTTGTGAAAGACTTTTAAAAACACTGACGTGGACACCATTTTTGATGTGTTTAAAATGTACAGACCCTTAGCATGTGTAATGATGCAGATGCTTTATAAATCAATTCACTGTAATAATCCTAAAATACATGAAAGGTTTTAGAAAAAAAATGGATCAATCATTATCCTGCAGAGTGAAAGCCGTTTCCAAGTGAACAGCTTTGTCGTCATAACTTCAAACAATAATTGTGATTTTAAAGTATATAACTTAAATATTTAGCATTAAATAACCAAAATAGACTGATTCCATATTTAATTTTATGAAATGCTGCACATAATAATGCTCTCCTCTATTATTCAAACATACAAAATAATGTGATTTATTAAGTTTTTTAATGATCTTTTTATGTGATTAACAAAATATGCAAATGAATTGTACATAGGCAAGTACAAAAAGAGTTGAGTAAGCATTTAATACTGGTAAACAGGTTTGCGTACATTTAGCAGGGAGAGTCACATTTTAGCATAGGGATGTGAAGAAGAGAGTAGACTATAAATGACCTCAGAGTGGAAGCAGAACTTTCCGCTTTCACTCGTATCACACTGATGTTTCTCTGTCGGATACACCTGAAATAAATACAAGATTTAGTGATTTCAAACCTGTCATTATAAACATGAGAAAAATGAAAAAAACATGAGTTTAAGACTGATGGCAATGAAATGGAAACTGTACCTTCATGACATGTCCTGTGAGCGCCTCTGCACTCTTCTCACAACCTAAAACAAAGTATGCAAGGACAATGAGAAAATGTATATTGCAGATCCAATACAGAATTAAGGCTTTGTCAGTCTAGATTGTCGGCAACATAGAATCTTTTTGATTGAATGTACTTGAAACATGTAAAGAAAGTAATCTTATCCTGTTATGTTTTATCAAGCTTTTATCCTTGATATGTTTTATAATGGAAAAGGCTTTAGAGAACATAAAGAAACAAAAACAGGTACAGGTGAATTAAAAGTTTGTTTTCAGATACACTGTATGTTGCATGACAAGCAAACAACTCTCTCTGTTTGTGTGACGTCTTTCCTGGTATAAAACTCATGCAATTGACAAAATGTTATTATCCAAAAGTAAAAATGAGGGCAAAGAAAAGTAGGCTGTAAATAAATACCTGCAGTTTTCTTCTGACAGAGGCAGTAAACACAGATGAAGCAGAAGAGAACACACACAGGACAAACGCTGAATAAAAGGGTACAGCAGGAGAAACAATTTGATACAGGAGGGGGAGAGACGGTGGTGTAGGGCCCAGAAGTCACTATAGTTTGAAATATAATGATAAATATTCATACTTTTATTAATAACATTTTTTAAATAAGATATCATAACAACTGACAAAGTGTTTTCTTACCAGAGAGTGAGACACGCGTTCTTCGGTTTCCATAATAGTACACATCAGACATGTATGAACAGCCTTTTTCATCTTTATTTAATTTGCTTTCGAATTCAGCACAGTAGTACAGTCCCAGATCAGAGACTGTAATGTTAGTAATATGTAGATCAAAAGAATTGTTGGAGTTTTGAAGAATGCTGAAATGTGGGAACCTTTCGTACGTTACATACAGATTTGTGAAATCTATAATGAGAGAGGGTTGATGTTCATGAGAGCAGTTTCTTATCCATACAAAGGAACCATGAGTTATAGGACGGTCACAGATGATAGTGATGTTGTCTCCTGGTCTGACCTTCATCTCAATCTCTGCTCCATAGATTCTTATCTGACTGAACAGTAAAACATCTGCAAGAGCAATATTAATGATAGTTTACTTCAAAGTGACACTGCCATAAAAACTAATCCCAATCATTTTTCTGATAAGCCTGTATAAAATATTTTACATAATCATTCAATATAATTTGTCTTACATATAAGCGCGGTAACAGTCACTCTTGATCTCTCCATCTCCACGAGTGAATAACTGTCTCTTGTGATGTAGATATATCAGCTCATCTGATTGGTTCACACCAACAGGAAACTGAGTTGGACAGTTGAAGAATGAGATGTGTATCAACCAATCAACAACCAAACCAGTTTCATTCTGTTGCGTCTGATGTGCTTTTTGTTGTTTAAAGAAATGCTTGTAAAACTTTGCTCTGTACGTTTTGACCAGCATGTGTTGGAAAGGAAACCACTCTATTCAAAGTTCATCTGGAGGACTGTTTTCGTGAGCTTTTTTGTTTTGCAATAGTGGATCAAAACTGCGAACCTGCAAACCTGCAAGGCAACATGTGAAAACAGGAAACCCACAAGTATTTCATTCAGACCACTTTGAGTGCACTTTGTTCACACTTTGTGAACTTTACAACTACTGCGACCAAATATTTGGTCTGACCACACACTTTGTTTCCTTAGTTTTATCTCCCCGTTTATCAGGCACATGGGTTCTATAGCTTATATGTTGTTTTTTATATTTGTAGCGATTCATGTTGATGTTGTTCATGGCCAATTCCATGCAAATGTCGATGTAACGAGGAAGGCGGGACGAGAGCCGTGAGGCGGGGCCGGTGGCGTGAGTGATAGTGGGAGCCGTACGCACACCGGTCCCGCATATCTCACTGAGGAGATCGGGAGCATAAGAGGATGAGCGACAGGACTACAGACAAGAGAGGACCGGGCCCAGATATATGTTTTAAGTTTGTATTTATGTTCTTGTGGCCAGCAGTCGACTGTAAGGCTGCCGGTCTTTTACTTCCGTGTTATTGTTTGTTTATTTTTGATTAAAGTTTATTAAATGTTTGCCGGTTCCCACCTCCTTCCTTCCCTACTTTGAACTGTGTAACAGTCGACCTTACCATGAATAATTTGTTTTATTATTTAGAGTGCATGGTTTTTCATAGTATGGTAAGTCCCATTTTCAGGATTGTCACATCCATAACATGATATTCCTCATTAATAAATATGAACTTAGCTTTCCTGTAGCTCAGTGGTAAGAGCATTGCGTTAACAACGCAAGGTTGTGGGTTCGATCCCAGGGGATTGCAAATACCTATGTAAAATGTATAGGAAAAAGCAATCTTAGTAGCTTTGGATAAAAGCGTCTGCCAAATGCATAAATCTAAATGTAAATGAAGAGGTGTCTGTAGCGAGGAAGGCGTGACAGAAGCCGTGTGGCGTGACCGGTGCCGTGAGTGATAGTGGAAATCGGCTGTGCGCACACCGGTCCCGTATCTCCCACGGAGGAGTTTGGGAGCATAAAAGGACAAATCGACAGAACTGCTGGCGAGAGAAGGCCCAGACATGTGTTTAGTTTGTATTTATGTTCTTATGGCTGGCAGTCGACCGTGAGGTGGCTGCCGGCATTTTACTTTCGTGTTTTTGTTTGTTCATTTTTATTAAAGTGGTCTGTTTAATGTTCCCCAGTTCCCGCCTCCTTCCTTCCTTTTATTGAACCTTATTACAGTGTCCTTTCTCCATTTGTTGGATTATATTGCTACTGGTTTGTGCTTTCACAGAAATCCTACAAAGTATGTTGTCTATTAAAAACACTTTTTTGTCACATCCATAACTCATGTTTATATTCCCTTTTTGTATAGAAAGGTTTTGCATATTTTTCCTGCCCTTTTATTATTTTGCAAATGCTGCAGATTTCTTTGTAAAAAAATTTTTTTAATTTTTTTCACAAAAGTCTCCTTTATATAAACAAACTGAGACTTTGTATGTGATTTTGAAAAATAAACTACCTTCTTCAGACTGACTACAGGAAAAAAATGAATTTTTGAAACCCTTCAGTCGTCCGTATCGAAAGTCAACCCGTGAGCTGTCCAGCGTGCTGAATGTGTACTGATTCCCTATACAAGCGTTTCTCAACAGGGGTCGCCAAAACTCTCCCCAAAATAAATAGATATAATATTCAGTTTGACTAAAAGCAACTGCCGTGAGGAACCTTAGTTTTGATGATAATGATTCATCTGTTTCATTACAAAAGGCACTCACTATATGATGGTTTCTAATTTCTGGTTGCACCTTACCACTTACTCAAATCTAAAGGTTGTTACACAGTGCATTGGAATATTAAACCAACTGAGACACAACACACACCATGTTGATTTATGAATCGTTTTTATTAGTTCTATTATATTCACATAAACTATGGACTTTATTAACTGCCAATGTAAGTATAGAATTTATAATTTCTCTCCACAATGACTGCTTTGACTAAGACTGAATTCTCTATCTGGCATGAATAAGAAAATCCGTTTTCTATACTATAATGTTATTTGTAAACAACACGTAACTGTCAAGTCAAGAAAGTAATAAAAAATATGCAACAGTTGCTGCAGACACAGCATGCATTCAACTCCACCACAAACTGACCACATATGCATTTACACCATCACACACTTGTTCAGTCTGTCTTCATCTGTTATGCATTGAGCTTAAGTGGAAGCATTTGTGGTCAAGATCATCTAAATGTCTGAGAATAAAAGACATCAAGAAACACTTGTAGCAAAGTTTTGCAAAAATAACCTGTCAAGAAGACATATGAAAATATGTAGAAAAGTCTTTAAGCTGTACTGAGAAAATACACTTCTGTTAACTGTGCTTTAAAATGGTTGCTCTAACATTCACCACTGTAAAAACATATTTTTGTTGGATGACAAACTAATTTAGCCACAAAAGCTGTTGCTTTGACAAGGACCTGAACGTACATCTCTTAACCTTAGAAAATGTAAAGTGCTTATTGTAAAAATGTGTTCTTGTCTGTTTTGACCGCAGCGTATGTGCTAAAGTCAGAACTCTGTAGTTGCTTTTTCATAATTTGTTTCTCTCTTCTGGTTATCACATCCACGGAAGCATAACACACCTCATTATCATCACCACCCTAAAATACCAATGATTGTAATTCTGAATTAATTATGTAAAGCAAATAATTCTGAGTATGTATGTGTATGTATGTATATATGTATAAGTACTGTATGTCTGTCTGTGTTGTTTGTACCTCAAAAGTATTTCTACTTTTTATCTTTCCTTTGAGCTCTGTTCCTTGATCTGAAATGGGTTGTCAAAAGGAAAACACCACTTCTTTAAATGCATTTTAAATTATCTATTTAGAAATATGTTGCATAACAAGTACATTTTGTGGGTGGACTGTTGATAAAATTTAGAAACAACATAAATAGATACCTGTTTTCTGACTGAGACAGTACACACAGATGAGGCAGAAGAGAACACAAACAGGACAAACACTGAGGAGCAGCGTCCAGCAGAGAAAACAATCTGATACAGGAGGTTGTAAGGCGGTGGTAAAGGGTCCGGAACACGAAGTTACTTGAGCAAACAAACAAAGAAAATCATAGCGGTGAATGTAAAAAAAATCTTAATTACTTTTTTATGTCTTCATCGAGAATGGCAGTTTACAAGCATTACATGTGTAAAGATCAAAGTAAAAGTTTACAATAAAGAATTTCAATAGTTACAATAGTTGAAAGAATTTCTTACCAGCGAGAGAGACTCGTGTTGTTCGATTTCCATAATAGTACACATCTGTTGAGTATAAAATGCCATTTTCATCTTTTACTTTTCTCTCCAATTCAGCACAGTAGTACAGTCCCAGATCATAGACTGTAATGTTAGTTATATGTAGGTCAAAAGAATTCACAGTGGAGTTTCTAGGAAAACTAAAACGTCTGAATGTTTCTTGAAACATTATTTTGTAATCCATTATGAGAGAAGGTTGATGTTCATGAGAGCAGTTTCTTATCCATACAATAGAACCATGAGTTAAAGGACGATCACAGATGAGAGTGATGTTGTCTCCTGGTCTGACCTTCATCTCAATTTCTGTTCCATAGATTTTCTGACTGAAGAGTAAAACATCTGCAGTAGCAAAATATAATAATCATAATCATTATCTTCAAAACTAATAACTATTACATAGAAATAATCGTGCTTAATTTTATAAGTAAATAATACAGCAACAGTAGAATCATTTTTATTGTCTTACATATAAGCGCTTTTAAAGTAACTCCTGATCTCTCCATCTCAGCGAATAAGTCTGAATAACTGACTCTGACTGGTTCAGACCACTGATAAATTGAGTTGGACATTTGAAGAGTGAGAGGTGTATCAACCAATCACAAATGTCCTTATGAACAGTTTAGCTCTGGTTTAGTTGTTTTGAGCTTTGTGTTTGTTTGGCAAATTTTTATTAAATACTGATAAAAAGTGAAAAAATGAAACGGGATGATTAAATCAAAACTCATCAGAAGGACCATCGTTTAGGCCTATGAGCTATTTTGTTTTGTTATAGTGGGACAAACTGCAAAGCTGCATGGCAACAACATCTAAACACATGACAACAGGAAACCACAAGCCTTTCTTTTGGACCACTTTCTCTTCACGTTTATTGTTGCACATCATGTAATCCACAAATTACACATCTAGATGATTATTGGTAAGCGAGAAAACATATTTTTTTTTTAGCCTTGTGATAAGCTGTGATGTCATTATCAATGTCATTATTAATATATATGCAAGACAATTAAGATATTGAATTAAGATGTGAATGGAACAGCAGACATTGACACTTTCTCAAGAGTAAAAACACATTTACATCAACACTCACGTCATAGCTTCAATCTGGATAAAATGTGACATTGACATTTAAAATTCTACCACAGAGAACTACAAATGTTTCTTCTTCAGGAATGGCTATTATTCGTAATAGCCTACAGACAACTGTTTTATTTACTCAGTTGCATGCATGTTTTGTACAAGAATGTGAGGCGTGTATCGCTCTGGGTCAAACTTCCAACCACAATTGTTCCATTCCATTTGCATGTAGGCACTAGCTAACATTTAGGGGCATCGACATAAACACAGGGTTGTGGTTTCCTGTTTTAACATGTCTAAATTGTTTCTTAGAACTACAGATCTACATGGAATTTGACACGCCATTTGTGTAGTAGCCCTAAAAGGACAAAATGTTCAACAGAGCACTTTGATTATGTTTTTGGGGTGTTTAACAATGGATTTTTTAATGTTTCTAATTTCAAAATTTTAAATTTTAAGTCTACTGTTCATTGCTCTCTCTCTTCTAACAAAACGACGGGATTTCTTCCGGTCTACTGTATATAATGTCCCTCCTTCCGAAACGCTCTGATTGGTAAAGCTGACCAGGTCTGTCGTGATTGGTTCCCTGCTTAGAGCGTGTGTGAAGATGTCTCACCCATACCATATCAGCGAGCTTTCGCTTCTCAGGCTGTTGTGATTGGTTGGTTACCCTCTCAGTGCACGTGTATTCCTAAACTTTGGCTTTTAGCAATAAACTGTAACAATGAAGTCAACTTCACTTTATCAGTTAAAAACTGGATCGATTGAAGTGTAATGGTGGTCTGCTAGTGCATGTGCAAACCTCAATTTTTTGAGATCACAATTTATTTTCTTACCATGTCGAGGGAAATGACACCGAACCGAATGGCGTCAGACCGGTTATATTACTAAGCACCAATAACACAGAAGTGTTAGTTTTGCATTTTTATATTGGACCCAAGTTGGATAATAAAACAAGTAAATTGACCAGGAAACATTTGCAAGCAGGACTTCAAAGGTTGTTTCACAGAAGTGTTTAAGAGGTATGCACACATGCACACAATATCAGTTTATTACACAGAACAGCTTTCACAGATGATGTTAAAGTTATGGAGGCTGTTATTTGACCGTTGGTTATCTTAGAATGTGTGCAGTTGTAGGACTGTGATGAAAGTGAAAGTAGATTAGCGAGTAGCTCAGTCAAATGTTTACGATCTCTGATAACCAAACACTACTCCAGCGCCTCTTCATCTTCTCTAAGGAAGCCCAATTTAGGGTTTATTCCTTTGGGCAGAGGTTATTTAAAGCACTCGGAATAGTGACATCATGTACCCTGGAAGTTGAGGGCTGTAGTCCAGCCATTCTCTGTAGTCCTTGAAAAGCAAATTCTGTTAAAGACAATATCTCGCTCGGCACTGAACTTTGAGCTTTATCATTTTGCATTGTTTATTCTCTAACAGCAACATACTAAAATTCCAGGGTGATTTGTTTTATACGTGAGGCTATAATAATTAAAAATTCTAATTTTAGCATTACAAAAAAAGATCTTTCAGTCGGACCACCTTGAATGAACATGATCTAATCTTAACTTGTATTTCATGTCTTTTGTCTTATCACTGGTCATCATCAGGCCCATTAGATTGTGGTTTTGTGTTGGTTAGAATGCATATTGAGCAAGATGAGGTAGCTCAATGTGGTTTATATAACTCTACTTTGTTTATTGCAATTTCTGTTTGAAGTGACAACCTTTTCTGGTATAAATTTACAGAAACCTTATGCAAGTATGTTCAACAGGGTAATGTCCTTATCGTAAAACATCTAAAAAGAGTATAGTTAACATGAAACACACACCATTGTGCTCCTTATAGCGTTAACCCAATCAGCTTTGTTGTCATCACATCAAATATTAAAGTAATTCTAATTTTAAAGCAGAATTTGAACCCTGAAAATAAAATTTGATAAAAAAGACTCAACGCACCGATTTTCTGTTTTATATATGAAATGTCGTGACAATGGTGCAAATAATTACACTTTTGTCTTACCCTAAGCATATTAAGCAGCATTTCATTTAAAAATTGAAAATACAAATTATGATATTCTTGTGATTTACAAAATATGGTAAAAAGTTGTGATGCATGTTTGTAAGTTCATAACTGAGAAGAGTACAAATGAGTTATGTAAGATATGAGTTGTGGCAATAGCTTCAAAATGCCTTTATCTTGAAGGGATGAGCAGATGTTTGTATCCTGTAAGTGACTTCAGATTGTAGGTTGAACTTTTTAATCTTCTCACACTGATGTGCCTCCATATATCCAACTTAAATGAAAAACAGAGACATTTAATTCAACCTAAACTGTCATTTTAGAAATAGAGAATACTGCAAGCATAATGACAAAAATGTCTACCTTTTTGGTTATTTCTGCATTTAGCTCGGATCCTGAAAAAAACAAAGAAAATATGACAAAGAAATATGCCTGTATGGTGGTCAAACTTCTTCATGCCGATTCAACTTTTTTACTCAACATGCAAACTTCTCAATTTATAAATACTTCAAAATTATGTTGTCGAGTATATCCAAACACCTTCATGAGTAATTATTTGTTTTTAGTTACTAAAACTTTTATTTATTAAAGCATTAAAGAAAATCCCTTTATCTAATCAACAACAGACTTTAAATAAACGTGTGATAGAAGTCATATATATGTAGGGTCCTTAAGGCTTTTATTTTCAAAACCTACATGAGAAAAGCAATGTATAGAAAATTTGAAATACTAACCTGAAAGATAGAGATACTTTTTTCTGATCCCATACTTGTAATTCAACTGAAAGTACAACATGTATTTTAAATCGTATCAATATAAATAAAAGTAAGAATGGTTTCTTACTCGACACAGATAGACGAGTTTTTCCTGTTTCCATACTGGTACTCCATACTTGACTGTATCCCCTCTTCATATATACTGATATATTTTTCTAATTTATTTAGTGTAAATGCACACGCACACTTACAAATAAGTGTGTGAGGATTCCTCTAATTTTCTTCATCTCAGAGTCAGCTTGCTCGTGACTGTTAAGGATGAAGGTTCTTAATAAGATGTCAGCTGTTATCTGATTGGTTCACTGTTGTGGGAGGGTTTTCTTCTCAAGGCCTCTCATACACTTATGTTTTGGAATTGATTCTTTTCGTTTAGAATTATATATATGATAATTAAATTATTATATGTATTGATCTGAATTATACTGTGCATTAAAGTGTCTAACAACTGCGTACCTTAACATTACATAAACCAAAGCTGTTGCTACTAAAGTAAAAACACAGTCACAGAATCCAATGGAAACATATGTGGTTTAGAGAAAAACTTAAGAAAAACAACGAGAAGGTAGAGTCCCTTAGCAGTATTAAAATTCACACATACAAAACCACTAACATCCTGTGACACCAAAACACCACTTTTGAATTTTATAATAATTGCATGTTCCTCACACAATAATAACAATATCATTAGTATAGACATATAAACATACCAGAGTCAAGTACTGTTTCTAAAGACCGAGCATACAGACCAACTAATTTTTTACTTTTGTTGAACAGGATTCTGTCATAAACTGGGGAGAATAGATGGCTAATGGGATCAAAACAGAACTTTAATGAGTAACACCACTCAGACAAACACAGAATAACGTAACAGACGTTGGGTGTTTGCAGATTATTTCGGTAGATTGACATAGTTTTATTTAATTTCAAAATGATGTGAAAACAGTAAAATAACAGTTTTTACAGTCCAACACAGGTAATGTAAAGTTTCTGTTTAACAGGATTTACACATGTGGTCCTCTTGTCTTCCTGGTGTAAGTCTATGGCCTCAATGCTTTTTTCTGCAAGTGGTGCTCACTACAGGTGTATCTTAACCTCATTCAGTTTGGTTATCAACGTGCGCACAGTGGGTCGCAGATGTAAAGCACATGCCCATCAATTAATATCTATTTTGTATAAATAATCTATAATTTTAACACATTTTAAAACACAAATGCAAAGCACAAAATTTTAAAGTATTAAAAAACTTATTTAGGTCTGTTATTCTTGATGTTTACTTGCATTGATCATTGTGTCAAGTTGCAACTAAAATAAAACAAATTGACCTTTTTTGCCGATGTGACAATCTTTTTTAGTGTGGGAAATGTGGGAAAGAGATAGAAGTAGGTGTCTTTATTATTGGGTCAGGTATGTACAATAGAGTTTCTCAAATATGGCTAAAGATTCCGCTTACAATATTTTAGTATCGTCAGTACACGGGAACTGTCCAACGTGCTGAATGTCTTCTGATCCTCTCTACACAAGCGTTTCTCAATAGGGTTAACAAAACACATCCTAAATGTTCAAATGCTCAAACTTAAACAACTGTGCTATTTACACAATTACATACTTTTGGGTGTGAGTTTATAATTTTGAACTATAGTACAAGCTCTTTGCTGGCCGCCCAGTACACATTAAACATGTAAATGTTATTGTATCAGTCATATTTAATTGATGTGTTGTTAGTAGACTAATGTAAGGTCTGTACAAGGTATCGGTGTGTAGGTACAGTTACTAAATTACTGAAAAGAACTTATGCATAAGTGTGTGTATGTGTGTGCGTTCTTGCGTGCGTGTGCATGGACCGTGCGTGTGTTCACGTGAGAGCCTTACGTTACCATAACGAGTTTACGACAGATGATGGAGTTTTAATATCCTTTAAAGAGTGAAGACTTTATTTTCATCTTCTGAAGTTAGAAACCCTGGCTTTCTATTAAACATTACTGTCTCCATGAAGGGATAAGTAAGTGGTGCAGGCATCAAAGATGATAATAAAACAATGCATATTACATGCTTCACTTGTATTTAAATATCTATAGTTTTAAAATGTTACATGAAGTACTCTGATGTTTTTAAATCTTTAAAACGACCGTGTTAACCTGAATGATTCATCTGGGTCTCCGTGCACAGGGGTTAACCACCACAAATTATGATGTTTTTAACTACTGGTTCCTCTTTGACACTCAATTCTACAGTTTGTTACAATGGGGGGATGGAATCAACTGGGTCATTGGATCATGTTTCTTCATCACGTTTTATTTTTCTGTACCTTTGACATGAAAGATGCACAAAGACTACTTAGTAAAAAAGTAAATGTTAAATGTAAAGTAAAGATAAGATGATTACAATCAAAACACATGTTTAAGTGGGTTTCTTGCAAATACATTTAAATTATTTAGCAAGCTGTACAGACTTTGTGGAATAATCTGGAGTTTTACCTAAATTGATAATAAACCTATTTCTCGCACAGGGTTTATGAGCAGTCCTCTTGTTTCCTGTCCAGGAAACCGCCCCTTTGTGTTTGAACTTGGATTAAACCTTCAATATCTCTACTAGTTTACCAATGATTTGTCCAACAAACAATTGAGAAATTCAATCTGATTTTAATAAATGTTGTGATTATACAGTTTTCCTCAACCATCAGAGAATGAAAGCTGCAGACACAAGATGCATTTAAATGAACTCCACCACAGACTGACCCCATAAGCAAGCATTTACACCCACAACATCCTGCCTTTTCTGTCTGTGTTGATCTTAAGTGGAAACATTTGTGGTTCAAAGTATGTATATTACTGAAAATGAAAGACCCCTTTCCCCCAAAAAACAAAACACCTTTGAATGTTCTACAGAGGAATATTTTACGTTTACTAAATTTAATTTAAAAAGTATACGGATCTCACATTGACCAATCTGGGAAAACTACTTGAGTAAGTTGTTTTTGAGTTGTACATCCATTCAATTGCAAAATCACTGCAGGTACATTTTTGTCGGGACTTTCATTGTTTCGGTCAAAAGATTGAAACAATGACAGCTACATCTATTCTTAATGTCAGATACACAATCCTCATCCAAAGTTTTGAACAGTCTCTGTTCTGACCGGAGCATAAGTAATACAGTCAGAATTCTGTGGTTGCTTCTTCTCGAGTCGCTTCGGTCTGGTTGTTACATCCAAGGATGCATAACACACATCATCACCCTGAGATGAAAGTTATTGCAATATTCTGAATTAAGTATTTTGGTTAAGCAATAAAACAGAATAACAAATATTTTTTGTAGTAACCAAACATGAGCGTGTTTGTGTTGTTCATACCTCAGGAGAGTCTTTACTTCTTATCTTGTCTTTCTGATCGGTGCCACGGTCTGAAATAAGATTTTAAAAAGGAAACACCACTTCCATAAATATGTTTTAAATGGTTTATGCCGATCCAAGTTGCATGACTGGCATTTTTGTTTGCAAACTCTGCGGATGCAAGGTCTGATCATTAACAAAAGCATTTAAACTAGATATCCAGTTAAAATAAAATATGCTGAGGAAAGGAAGAAAAATTATGGATAGAATGAAGTACCTGTAGTTTTCTTCTTACAGAGGCAGTACACACAAATGAGGAAAAAGAGAACACACACAGGACATAAACTAAAGAGCAGCGTCCAGCAGAGAAAACAGTCTGATACTGGAGGGGTTGAGAGGGTGCTGGAGGGTTCGGAACTTGCAGTCCCTGGCTCAAAAAAGTGATGTTTTGAGTTATTATTATTGTATTATTGTACATTATGGTAATTAAAAACAACTGTCAAAGGTATTTTCTTACCAGGGAAGGAGAGTCGTGTTGTTTGTTTTCCATAATAGTAAAATTCTGTTCTGTACGCACTACTATTTTCATCATCATTTGCCTTTCTTATGATCTCAGCACAGTAGTACAGTCCAAGGTCAGAAGCTGTAACGTTATTAATGTGTAGATCTAAAGAATCAATGTTGGGGTTTTGACGAAAGCTATAATGTGGGGAGTCTTCTTCATACATTATTTTATGATCTAATACAAGAGGGGGTTGATTTTCATGAGAGCAGTTTCTTATCCATACAATGGTGGAACCACGAGTTAAAGGACGGTCACAGATAAGAGTTATGTTGTCTCCTGGTCTGACCTTCATCTCGATTTCAGCTCCGTGAATTTTTGTCTGAATGAACATCAAAACATCTGCAAGATTACCACATCGAAAAATACAAATTATTGTTAAAAATGACTAAATTGATAAATAATTTATAGATGTATATTCTTACTTAAAAGTGCTGTGACCGTAACTGTTGATCTCTCCATCTCAGCGTGTAAGTCTGAATAACTGACTCTGATGATGCTGACATCAGCTTTCAGCTGATTGGTTTACACCAGTAGGACATTTGAAGAGTGAGAGGTGTATCAACTTATCGCTAGATTTCTTATAACCTTTTTCACTTTGATTTGGCTGTTTAATGATTCTTATTGTGATTCTTTTTCTTGTTTATGACAGATATGTTCACCATCACTTTATGTTTGCTTTCAACATTCATAGGTCGTGTTTAAAGGAGAGCCACAAGTCTTTCATCTAGATCACATACAAAGCTCTTCACATTTACTACTTTTGTTCATGTCATCAAATCCTTAGTTGATCTCAAGTTTCCATTAGCCTTTGTGCCTTCATGTTTTTGGGGTCACTATGAAAACATATTTTTTTTTAACAAATGTCATGTTGCTTACCGTAATATGTATTGTTTATACAGTAAATCAAATATTTATAGAAATATAATTAGATTTAAGCAGGTCTTTTTTATGAAAATTCTTCAAATGTTTCATTTATAATTATATGGGAAATTGTAGAATTATATAAATACTAGCAAAATTAGTAGACATAGTTGAAGTCGAACATGTTCTCCAGAGTAAAAATTCACATAAACAATCATTTACTTATGCTTCATTCAGAATCTTTCCTGAGAATGATGTTAAACTACGATTGATTATGATGATAGCCCTGCTATTTTACCACTGAGCTTTCCTGTAGCTCAGTGGTAAGAGCAACGCAAGGTTGTGGGTTTGATCCCAGGGGATTGCTAATACCTATGACAAATGTATAGGATAAAGCAATGTAAGTCGCTTTGGATAAAAGCGTCTGCCAAATGCATAAATGTAAATGTATATTGTGTATACAGTATCTTGTATGTACATTTTGACGTGGCATAAGCCAATACACCATGCCCATATACATGATTTATGACATACAGGTTTATACATGATTCTTGATAACAAGCACTGGGGACATTATATGAATGTCACGAATGTTCATGGAAGAGAACCCGGGCACAGGCAGCGGTACAAAACTTCATAAATCAAACAAAAGACCCAAGATGGGGAACCCTTCTACAAAAAAACTATCTACAAACAAGGTACAAAACATAGACTTCAAACAAGGGGGCAAAAAACAAAGCAACAGGATAATCGACAGCAATCGAGGCAAGGTATAATTAACAAGGGGAAGGTGTGGGCGAATCAAACACTGATGGGAAGTTTAAGAGGAAACGAGGGGGCAGGGTCAAGACGAGAGCAGACAGCACATGGCATGTCAAGACAAACAATGCCATGTCTCTCTCTACACTAGACACGTGGGTCTTTCATGATCCTACCACAAGACTAGGAAAACATAACCAAAAGAGGCAGAATCATGACAATGTGACTTCTTTGTGTGTATGTGTGTGTCTGTGTACCTAGTAAACCCTACGGTATGGGGACAAAATATCCCCATAAAGTTGATAATATCCAAAATCCTTGTTCTTGCGGGGACATTTTTTGGTCCCCATGTGGAAACAAGCTTAAAAATCATAAAGAATTAAGTTTTTTAAAATCTATGAGTCCAGAAAGTTTGGTGTGATTGTTAGGTTGAGGGGGTGGGTTAGGGGCAGTGAATATGATATACAGTGTGTGTGTGTGTGTGTGTGTGTGTGTGTGTGCGTGCGTGCGTGCGTGCGTGCGTGTGTGTGTGTGTGTGTGTGTCTGTGCGTGCGTGCGTGCGTGCGTGCGTGTGCGTGCTGACTGATCTCACAAACAAATTTCAGTCTCCTAAAATCAGAATCTGCTTTTAAAATGTTTCAAGCTGCCCCCCAGTGGTCAATACTTCAAGCGCAAAACATCAGCTAACACTATTCAGCACTGCTTTAAACTGTTGTCATAGGTTGTTCATTTTGTGAATAAAAGGTTTAACATAGTGTGTCAATTATAGTTGACTGAAAAGAACATGTATTGAAATATAAATAATAAATTATGCCTTAAGAGTCCTGAGAGACTGAAGAGTTAGACATTACATCAATATTTCATAGAAGGAAACCAGTAATTTGAAGATACCAAAGTTTCATTCAACAGAAAATTCTGTAGATTTTAAATGTTCTTTATGGGACCATACAGCACAACAGCAAAAATAGAAACATTTAATTTTAAATGCTGTGAAGAACTCTTTATAGCACCTTTAGTTGTAGGAGTGAAGTGCTACATTTCGATTATCTATTTCCCTAACAGTCAAATTTGATAGGAAATTATTAAAGCACTTGCCTGGCCTTACATTTTTCATGTGTTTATATGTCAGAAAATGTATACACACTACAAGGGTCTGTTTGTATTTGGAGCTGTCCGATGTGCTGAAGTACTACTGATCTTCTACACCATTGTTTCTCAACAGTGGTCTGTAAAACATGCTTTACTTTATCAAACCTCCTCGATTTCAGTTGGTAACTGTTTATGACTTAGCTCTTCAATATCTTTTCTAGGCAAATTAAAAAAATACTAAATAGACAATAACAAGGAAACAGACTGCACTTCATTCCATCGATTCTCTCATGTGTACTCAGCCGACAACCCAACTTACTTTTAAGATGTTGTGTAAACATCCTAAAATAAATACATAAATAGATACTAAAGATTAAATTCTCACTAAACTTACTATGAACTTTCCCAAAAATTACTTCTCACATTACTTCTCACACTTAACTGTATATAACGAAATGCAGGCATAAATTCAATAAAGATAAAATGAAATGTAGTTTGGTTTCTTGATAATAAATAAAACGTAATATTGTTTTCTTGTTTTGTTTTAATTCATCAAATAAAAATGTACACAGACAAGAAAAAAGCATTTGTTTAACTGGCGTCCACTTCTGTCACAAAGTTTCTTTGATGTACAGAATGAAAGAACAAAACCTCTGCAACAACTGTAAATTGAAATGAAAGCTGTTCTGTGAAAACTTGAAGAAATGTGTGTACATAAAACGTATTAAAAGATAAAGTCTTGTTAGCTGTTAGCTGACATTTGGGTTTGTTCATAATGATACATTTGATACAAAATGATTAATATGGGTCATATTAAAATGTAATAATCCTGAAGAATAGCAATAAAGAATAGCATTGAGTTAAGAGGATAAAGACTCCTATACCGATTTTATTGTATTGACAACGATTTAGGATTCTTTATTTACCAAATATTATTAAAGGTGTACATATTGATTGTGTGTTTATATATATATATATATATATATAGCTGATAGTAAGCCATCAGTTTACCACTTAATTTGCATAAGCTAAGCAGAGAGAGTCACAGTTTCTGATAGAGATGTGCAGATGGCAATAGTTTATATGTGACTTCAGAATGGAGGCAGTAATTTCCAGATTTACTCATCTCACAGTGATGTCTCTCTGTCGGATCCACCTAAAAGTAAAAACAGAGATATTTAATGCAACCTAAACTATTATCATCGACATTCAAGTACTGCAGGTATACTGACAAAATATAACCATATTGATACCTTAGATATATTTGCTTTGTGTATCTCTGCAAATAACTCTAAACCTTGAAAAAGTAAAGACAAAGTTTGATTAATTTCATTGTGAAATTTCTTTTGTCAAAAAACTTTTACTCTGTACGTTTACACTTTACTTAAAATTACAGCAGTTTTGGGATTCTCTGAAAACACTCTTTGAAACATTACTAGTACACTTGCTGATTCATTATTCATCATTTTATTTAGAATTATATTTTCACCCCAAATTGAATGCTTGTAACGTTGTTATCAAGGAAGGTGAATAACAGTGAATTAGCACCTGTAGTTTGAGCTCGACAGAGGCAGTAAACACAAGCAGCAGAGAGGGATGAAGAGACGAGAACACACACTGAACACACACTCAACAGCGTCCAACAATTACAGAGTAAATCCGAAACTTCAGGAAGAGGAGACTCAGATGACACTGGTATTAAATCGAAGAAAAGCATAAATTATATTATTTGATAAGTTGTTTCTTTATTAATTAGCTTAATAAATGATTGAAAGTTAAATACTTTCTTACCCAAGATAGACAGATGGGTTCTCCTGTTTCCATACTGGTACTCCAGCTTGATGTTTACCTTGTCATTTACATCTGTAATTTTTCGTTCTACTTTTGCACAATAATAGAGTCCTTCATCATAAAAACTTGCATTCTTAATATGTAGATCAAATGAGTTACTGGAGCTGTTTGCCACAAAGTGAAAACGTGGAAATGTTCCCTGAAACAAATCTTCGGCAAACAATGAAATAGATTGATTCCCATATGAGTTGTTTCTTATCCAAAAGATGTGTGAACCCACTGGTACGACACAATCACCGAAGACAGTGACATTGTCTCCTGGTTTCACTTTGATCTTCACTTCTTTCCCAAATGTATTCTGATGACCACATAACAAAACACCTGCATACACGTGTTTTAACAGTCAATGGACCATTTTATTTAGATTTTCAGAAATGCATAGTTTTTTATGTAATCCAACTCTAATAACACTGTGCACAAAATAATGATAATTCAAAAGGACTTACACATGAGTGTGATAAGGGTTTGTCTTACTCGCTCCATCTCTGTAACTGATTGTAAGTATAGCCGATAAGCTCTGCGGATAAGCTCTGCGGAGCTTCAATGAGGACGTCAACTGTTATCTGATTGGGTTACTGTGTTGGGAGGTATTTCCTTTTAAAATCTGATACACTCAAGTTTGGGGATTTTTATCTAATTAATTTGGTCAATGTACTTATATCATATTATATGTATTTCTTTTATTTTTTCAGACAGCCTGTACTATACAAGATTTGTTCCTTGTAAGCCTGCACCAGGCCCTGAACCTCCAGAGCTTGTCTCAGAGCCACCATAGTTCAAGGTTTCTGTATGTGGTTTAGAGTGATGTCTTTTATTTTGAACATGTAGTTTGTATTGTCATTCTGTTAATGTCGCTTCCTGTTGTAATTTGTGTTGTTTTGGTGTTTCTTGTTCATTATACCGTATGTTTACCATGTATACAGTATACTGTACAGTATGTACATATACAGAACATACTTCAGTATTTCATTGTCGGTTATTGTTCATATACTGTACATGCTGTTTTCTTGTACCGTTCATGCCACACTCTGCAATTTGAAATATCAAAAAATGTAGTCTTATATTAGTTTACAAAGACATTTTGGATAGACCGTGTAAAACACTGAATCATATTTAACTTAAAAATTAGAGGTGTAGTGCATAATATCCATTGTTTATTGATGTGCAGTACATACAAAGATAACATTTATAGTATATTTTATCATTTTAAAAATAGTTCAAATCTGAAAAAGATGTGAAACGAGGATCAAAATTTGTGTGATAATTGAGAAGACCTGACTGTTTCACTATTGTTGAATTAGCATCTATAACTGCTAAATTATAGAGATGTGTGCATGTTTGTCCAAGAAAGTATATAAGAACTGTATTGTTCTGGGTCAAAACAAAGTGGTTGCAAACCTACTTCATCTCACCACAAACTGTTCCATTCTATGTGTGCATGCTGTAGAAAGCACCAGCACAAACACTTACTAGTGCAAATACATCATCGTCGAGTTTGTGGTTTCCTGCTTCAACGTGTCTTAGTTGTTTCTCAGACCCATGAGATAAACTTGACCTATAAGCCAAACTAGAATCCCTGATCCCTTTTGTTTTAAATTAAGTTCCATTTATTTAGCAAGTAGTTTTGACACACCAGTGTTTAAAGCAATAGTGGCAAACAAAGATGAGTTTAAAGATGAAAACTTGAGATTAAACGCAACGTTTCACCTTGATCAATGGACAGAGCTGCAGAAGCAAAACACTCTTACAAGTCTCATGTCAAACACAATTGTACAGTTTGTAAAAACATACACAAGGACGGTAAAAATAATGGAAACATTTGTGGTTAAGAGAAAACAAAGAGAAGGTCAGACGCTCGTAAGTAGAACGAGAATTTACGTATAAAAACCACTAACATCCTGTGCCACTGCAAAGAGACACTGCTGCATTTTATGATACTTACACAAATCCATTACACAATTTCTACAGCATCTTAATAGACATATAAATACACCCACATACAATCTACTCCTCCCTCCTTTTATTGTCAATCAAAGAATTTATTTTGTTCATAGGACTGACAAGATTCACCCAACACACTCATGGCCCTCTTGACTTTCAGATGTACTTCTACCACTGTATGGTTTAATTCTGCAAGTGGTGCTCACAGCAGAACAAAATAGGTGGAGCTTGACTGAAAACTAAGTGAGACACTTTGTGCGACTGTAATCAATATAACAGGAAAACAGTAGCAGTAATGATAAAAGAATTTGAAAAGAAAACACAAGAAAAGTGACAAATGAATGAGCAGGAGCTGAAACTGTGTGATATAATGATCATGCATAAAAAAAACGTAAATAATGCACATGATGTAATCATTAGTTTTTATCATTTACTTAATTATGCTTATGAGACAAATTGGGACGAAAGATATATTTGCAAAGAACAGACGTCTGGTCAAACAGTCAGTTTTAGAAAAAAACTCTGTGAAAAAAAACTGTGAAGGGTAGTATACAAAACCACTGGCTTTATTTGTTACTTCCTGTTGTGTGCACTTGGGTGGGTGTTATAAAGTGATCAGGATTTGTTCCCAATGACACATTTAAAATTTCATAGAAATACAGCAAAGATACCGCCACAAATTTAATCAGTAACGTTGTGTTAATGTGGTGTTTAAAATATAGCTTGAAATAAATGCGGTTTCACTGTCCATGGTGTAAAATTTATTCTTATTCATGTCTCTTTATGTGCCTAAAGGATAATTTACAGACTGTATAATGTTGACTCTTTTCAACCCTGACATATCTCTACACTCCACAATTTTCTGTAAACAAACACATTTACATTTTCAGTCTCTGGAAAACTTATGGTTACAGTTGATTGAGCAAATAATACAGTATAAGCACACACGCGCACACACACAAACACACAAAAGTAATCATTGCTATTCAAAAGTCCAACGAAAATGTTTGTGGTTGGTACTGAATGCTGACCCCAAAAACACAAAGATTTCGAGAGTCAAAAAAAGGAAACCTAAATTAGCATCCTGTTGCCCTGATTTAAACATTACTAATTCTAAGTCTTTGATATCCATTGTTGTTTGCAGATTAAATATGTGCAGTGCCTGAATATTTTACTTTTGATAAAACTAATCCAATAATTATTTAACCACATGTTCTCAGATCTGAGAAATCTGAAATATATATTTTGTTGAAACATTGTTTTTCTTTAATAATGAAGATACATACTAACACGCGTACTCCTACGAACTAATTCTAATTAAAATTTCATAGCAAAACTGCAAACACTGAGGCTTTTCAATTTTCATTTATGTTTTGTTTATCAATAATTTTAATTTGATTTAGAATTTTTTTGATAATGCTTCCCTATGAAAGTTTCTAATTTCAAAACAAACGTTGTAAGCAACTTCTACTGGAAAGCTGGGTCTACAAATAATGACAGTCACAGGGACTTGTAATAGGGATGAGCAGATGGTAGTAGTCTATAAGTGACTTCAGAGTGGAGGCAGAGCTTTCCTCTTTTACTCATCTCACACTGATGTGTCTCTGTGTGATCCACCTGAAATCAATGGTATACGTTAAGTTAAAACTAAACTGACGTCTTTGATAAGGTGAATATTAACGGTTGATGTTAATGAGTTACCTTCAAAATGTTTAATGTGAGCATCTCCTCGCAATTTGAACCTAAAACCACAAAATAGGAAAACAAAGTGTGAAAATTAAATAGAGAAACGTTGAGCCATAGAAACAAATGTAAACATAAATACTAAAACGGTCCAGACCAAAACTGATGTCCATAACAATTTTTATACAGATACCTACTGTACATTTTTAAAGATTAAAACATTTGTATTCATGTTGAAAAGTGGTTTTGGCATGTAAACTTAATATCAGCAATTGAACGAGTTTAAGGAGGCTTGGGAAAAAACACATGCAAAGCTTATTAAAGGGATACTTGAATATGGAAATGAAAATTGTGTCATCATTTACTCACCTTCGAGTTGTTCCAAATCTGTATAAATTTATTTGTTCTGATGAACACGGAGGAATACAGGAATACAGCCCTAATGTGCAGCCCTCCTCGTGTGAAGATCGACGAGATAAAGAAACCAGCAGGGCATGCCACATTAAGCTTTCATTTAATATTCTTTCCAAGGAGTCCAAGGAGAAATTCACTCCTCTGTCTTTTCCTTGCAGCAACTCCTCATTTAAATAACATGCAATCACAATCACTTATCCATCAAAAATACATTGTAGTGTCATCTATCGCCCTCCAGGTCAACTGGGAGATTCCCGATCCCTTCCCACTTCCTACAGGCTATCTCTCCGTCTCTATTGCCTCAACTCGCAAATATTATAAACACCTCCATAACCACTGGTACTATTCCCACTTCAATTAAAGAAGCCCTGGCAACACCATTACTCAACCCCTCAGTGGTCAGCAACTACAGACCAATCTCACTCCTGCCTTTCCTTTTCAAGGCCCTCGAAAGGGTAGTATTTAACCCACTCTCTGCCTATCTCTCCCTGCACGACATTCTGGACAGTCAACAATCTGGCTACAAGGCTAACCGCTCACATCACAGCAACCACTCAAACTTGCAGGTATATGCTCTACAACATCAGGTAAATCAGTCCGTTCTAGTAAGTGCATGTCTCTTAGCTGCTAGTCCAAGCTCTGGTCATATCAAGACTGGACTACTACAATTCTCTACTGGCCGGCCTTCCAACCAATGCAGTCAAGCCCTGGAAATGATCCTGAATGCAGCTGCACGTCTAGTTTCAATCAGCCTAAAAGAACCCATGTAACACCCCTCCTGATTTCACTTCACTGACTGCCAGTTGCTGTATGCATCAAGTTTAAATT
Organism: Triplophysa bombifrons; assembly: GCA_029783895.1. NCBI lineage: Eukaryota > Metazoa > Chordata > Actinopteri > Cypriniformes > Nemacheilidae > Triplophysa > Triplophysa bombifrons. The sequence goes on from CM056452.1 coordinate 23,670,263, forward strand.
GCTGACACTGGCCTTTAGAACGATAACGGAAAATTTGCCCCTTAACCTACACTGTCTGCTCCAGGTCTTCATCCCCTCCCGTCATCTTCGGTCTGAAAATAAGCGATGCCTGGTTCTTCCATAACAGCAAGGCACCAAATCGCTTGCAAAAACCTTTACTCATTCGGTTCCCCTGTGGTGGAATGAACTGCCAGTCTCCACCCGAACTGCAGCATCCCTCACAACTTAAAAAAATATATGTTCCACAATTATTTGACTAACCAATAACTGTCCAAGTCTGTGTTTTAAAACCAGCACTTACTCCATCTTTTATCATCTTAGTAGCATGGCCTTGTAAACTAACGGTACTCTTTAGGGTGTTGACAAAATGTTTACATGGATAAAAGCTTCTGCAAATGAACAAATTCATATGTAAAAGATGTAGGACAGATCTGGGGCACTTTTGACTATCATTGTATTTTTCCGACTATGGTAGTCTATGGAGGGGGGGAATTTGTCTTATTATAAGCATTCATTCAAATATCGTTCTCTGTGTTCATCAGAACAAGTACATTTATACAGATTTGGAACAACTCGAAGGTGAGTAAATTATGACCAAATACAAATTTTTGGGTGAGGCATCCCTTAAAGTCAAAGCCAAGGAAAATGGCTACAAAATATTACTACAAAAAAATCAGTAAATATTATCAACAGAAACATTTTTTTTTGATGTATGCAGGAGACACTATCCTTTAAAAAGGTCCTAATATGTAGAATTTAATGACAGACACGTGTAACTTTGAGGTTATACACCCTTTAAAATAGAGGCTCTTAAAAGGTTCTTCACAGCGATGCCATAGATTAACCTTCTGGTTCCACAAAGAACTTTTCAATCAAAAGTTTTTTAAAGAAGCATCTCTTTCTTACATTCTTTTAATCTGAAGAAGCTTTTTTCTGTTTTGTGAAACAGAAAGGTTCTTCGGATGTTAAAGGTTCTTTATAGAACCATTCAGACAAAAAAGGTTATTCTATGGCATCGTAAAGCATCTTTATTTTTAAGAGTGTATTATGCATTCTTTGGGTGAAAAGACATACTTTTAAAAAGGTTTTTAAACAATTTGGGAAATTTTTTAAATAGACCTAACCTTCTGGTTACATAGAGAACTTTTAACATCTAAAGAACCGATCTTAAAAAAAAGGTTCTATGTGGTGGAAAAAGGTTCTTCATATTATAAAAATGTAAGAAAGAGATGGTTCTTTAAACCTGAATGGTTCTTTGTGAAATCAAAAATGCTTGTTTAATGGCATCGCTGTGATCAACCTTTTAAGCACTACAGTACAGTACATTTAAAACATAAAACTGTACATATTATTTTTTCCATATTTTATAGCAATACTCAAAGGGACTGAAATCACTTGATAAAAACACTTGATAACATCTTCCCAATTTCATTAAAGAAACTTGGTTGACCAACTAAATACCTGCTGTTCGAGCATGACAGAGGAGATACAAGCAAACAGCAGTGAGGAGTGAGAAGATGATAACACACATTGAACACACACTGAACACCCGCATGTTGCAAGTCTCACAGATAGATGCAGGAGGTGGGGAGATGGTGCTTGTGTGCTCAGAACAATGGCACACTTGCTCTAAACAAACACACAACATATCAATATATGCTTTAAAAAAAACTTAAATTGTATTAGTACTGTTCATTTTGCTTCTTGCTAACACTTTACAATAAGATTTAATTTGCATTTATTAATCTTAGTACATGTTAATTTCAATACTTTTTTTAAATCAAACAAATCTGTTAATATTTAAACCACAATGAAGTCACATGAATAAACAGTGAACGCTGTATAAAAAGTCCCACAAATGATAAAAGTGCTTTTGCATGGAATTTGCAATTGTATTTAATTGAACAATCAGGTGTTTTTTCTTACCAGCGAGGGAGAGACGTGTTGTTAGATTTCCATTATAATACACTTCGGATGTATATATGAAGCCATTTTCATCCTCTAGTAACCTTCTCTCATATTCAGCACAGTAGTACCGTCCCAAATCAGAGATTGAAATGTTAGTAATAAGTAGATCAACAGAATTATTGGTGGGGTTATCAATAAAACTAAAACGGCGAAAGCTTTCTTGGTCCACTATCCCGTAATCTATTATGAGAGGAGCTTCGTGCTCATGATAACTTTTTCTTATCCATACGTTGTTGAAACCACGAGTTAATGGACGGTCACAGTAGAGAGTGATGTTGTCTCCTGGTCTGACCTTTATCTCGATTTCTGATCCATTGATTCTTTTCTGACTGAACAGAAAAACATCTAAACAAACAACAACATTTAAACATTTATTATAAGCGATTATGAAAAATAAATTAATGGAAGAAATAGGAAAAGTCCGATAACTTGTTTAAAATACATTAAGGAAGGCAATTATTATTGTTAATAGTTATATTTTTTCCTTACAGACAATAATGGTCAAAGTAAATCTCAATTGCTCCATCCTGGCATGTGATGAAGCTTCAACACTGCTGAGAGTTTTAATGCAGATGTTGTCTCTCATCTGATTGGTTTACATCAGTGGACAGTATTAACATAAGTGGCTGGAGATATTTGGTTTGGTTGTGAGAGGTTATTTGACTTCATGATATTATGCAGCAGGTTACTACTGCCATATAATTTTATTAGAAATGCCACAAGACACTCGAAAGCCAAACATCTGCCTATTGGAAACCAGTGCAATACCAGATTTGTTTTTACCTACTAAGGTAAATTAAAATGATCAATAATGATGAAGTCAGAGAAGCAACAAAGTGTACGAGCAGGACAGACCCAAAGGACAGCTGTGACCTAAAGCTTGAATTCATTGCTTTGTATCGTTTTCAGCACAGACATAGCTAAGTCTGTCAAAAGCAAGAAAGATGAAATAAGAGTCAAAAGGGATGACATACGGATAAAGAAATCCTTTGAAATAATTTACTGAGCATTAATATTGCATTTTTAAACAAGGGTGTCACTTAAGAAACAAGTGAAATGGCCTATCTACAGTAACTTGATTAATGCGGAATTGTTTCAGATTCATTCCTTTAATGTCCTATTTTCCTTCTTTAAACATCAATATGAAAAGGATACACCTTCACAACTTAATGACAGTGCCACAGAGGAACTGAGAAATAATTTTACATAATTAATATTATATTACTTAAAACACAACTAGCAAATTGCATTGTAGCTTCAATTTGGAACGAAGGCTACACGTTCAAAAGCATGCTACAAACTTTACTATGTCTTTGAAGTTTATTAGTTAGGTATTTGCAAAACCTATAGAGACAAACATAAAGGGTGACTAATATTAATGAATTCAGTAAACAACAACAAAAATTACGATTAGTGTGGAGATATGAGGTTTCAGAAGCACAAGAGCGTTTAAAAATATATTTAATAATTGTTTAAAATTGTGTTCGAATAGAATAATCGTTTTAATACATTTTAACTCTTATTGTTTGTTGTTCCAAAGGTGGCCATACAAAACGTGTGTGCGTACCTTCCAGTCCGGCAGGTGGCGGTAATAAACCTGTATGCTTGTTGGCTAAAAACAAAAGGAAGGCAGAGAAACTTAGACAACAGTGGTCAAATATATCTAAACACTTAACATCATAATCGCAAGATTAACTTAGTCTCAAAATCTTTTACTCGGACTGAGCAGTTCACACTTTGTAGGGGCATTGTGACGTTTCTGGTTAACAACTTGTGAGTAGCCTCCTTTTGGTGAAATATTTAGTTTAAATGGTAAAGACAATTGAAACGCTTGCTACTCCTTGCTGAAGGAAAACGGACTCTTCGACCCCAAAGTTTGGGTTGTGAATGAAATTAACCTTTTGCATGAACGTTCTTACTGTCACTTTAAATCATATCGTTGGAACTACACACTAATGTTCATCCGCTAAAAAAGCGAGTTGTTTTGAAGTAACTTTACGCTAGTTGCTTAAAATCAAGATCTCAATGTCGTACAGACGTTGCGCTGTTTATGGGTGTGTAAGAACAACGTCTTTGCATATGCTGCCGAAGGACCCAGACGTGAGAGAGAAATGGATTCAGTTTATTGTTAAGAAGAGCTCTACTCAAATCAATGCTCACTTGCGTGTTTGCTCATCACATTTCACCAGCGGATGCTTTGAAAACAAATCGCAATACGATGCTGGCTTTGCACAAAAACTTCTGCTCAAAGATCGGGCCGTGCCAACTATTTGGGACCCAACAAGAATCAAGCAAACTGTGAGTAACGTTTCATTTGTACTGTTTTTCAATCGTTTATGAAAATGAAGTTCCTATTGACTAATCTTAAGGATTTTTACTTTGTTTACTGCATATTATTTGAAGAGTCTGTCATGCTCAGGGACCAATGTTAAAAGATGTGAAATCTTAATCCTTGAATCTAGCTGTTAGTCAATATGAAGTTAAAAAAGACAATTATTTCAAGGGTAATATGTGCCCTTCAAGGAGTTTGCAGTCTGCAGAAGAAAAGAAAGTCATACAAGTTTGAAATGACAAGAAGCTGTGTAAATGATTAAAATTATTTTTGTGGGAACTATTGGGTGATATTTGGACAAATGTTAGCAACTGAGATTCTGGGGCACCATTGACTACCAGTAAAGAGGTAGTTCTTCCAAAAATGACAAATATGTCATCATTCCCTCATGTTGTTTCAAACCGGTATACATTTATTTGTTCCAATGAACACAGAGAAGATATTTGGAAGAATGTCTGCAATTTCAGTTCTGGGACATCATCCACTACCATATCTTGAAGAATTTAGGAAAACAAAGAGTTCTCGGGTGCCTCTCTGAGTCTGACTACCATTTTATTCTTTCTAAGTTCCTACTATTGTAGTCAATGATGTCCCGGAACTGAAAATTTCTAACATTTTTCTAAATATCTTTCTTTGTGTTCATCTGAACAATGTAATCTTTAGAAGTATGAAAGTACATGAGAGGGAGTAAATGATGACAGAATTTTCCTTTTTGGATAAACTATACCTTTAAATGGTTTGTTTTCCTTAATCCTCCAAAATATTTTATTTTGTGTTCAACAAAACAAAAATATAATTTAAAAAATCCACTATGGAAGTCAATGGTGCCCCAGAAATCTCAGTTGCTAACATTCTTACAAATATGTTTCTTTGTGTTCAACCAAACAAATACATATACAGGTTTGCAACTTGATGACAGAATTCATTTTCATTGTTGGGTGGAGTTTCCCTTTAATGTTCGTGGCAGGTTGCTGTCTGAATGCTTTCTGTATTGCCCATCATCACTGTGTGAATGCTCGGCTATTAACACTAATGTTTGACCACAGAGAAAGGCTCTGAGACAACTGACTGGATTGGTCTGGGACAAGTTTGTAAAAAAGAGTTATAAGTTTGTAAAATTTTAATTCCACTCTGTTTAAAAGAAATAGCTGTGTTTTTAATGGAAAATGATTGTAAAACATCATAAGCTTACATCCAGAAAAACACTAACCCTTTCTCTCAACAGGTAGTCTAGCTTTTGTTGAAACCAGTAACTTTGTATTGGCACCTAATGTATTATGGCTCCTGTATGAACTATCGCTTATTGCTCATAAACTCTTTGTAAGTCACTTTGGATAAAAGCGTCTGCTAAATGTAAATGTCTAAATGTAGATCTGAAAATGCATTTTTATCCATTAACAGACCGTACAACAATTACCTGCAGCGGTTGATCAACATTTTGATGATACAAACCAAACTACAAAGTATGATGTGGGGGATGCTACAGACTACAACAGTAAAGGACTTTTTTTTTGTGACCATGACAACGTGGCCTCCAGTTTGGACTTCATGTTTACTGGCGGTCTTGACCCCCTTCAAGATTGGTGAGTTTTTTTTTTTACATATTCTATACTGTACAAAAATCCTTTTTATAGTTGTAGATATTTTCGTGGAAATAAGTCAGGGAATGTCTTCTATGATTATGTGTAAAGCATTGATTTCATATGCATTCATGAAAATGATTAATTCATGAGTTTAACTAGTTACATTCCAATAAGTATGAAAATGTTTATGTTAATATATCCTGGTCAAAGGCAAAAGTTACAAATGTCTTTCAAATACATATGTTGAAGAATGCAAAATTTGCACTGCTACAACCAACACATGGTCAATGAGATTATTTCCAGTTTCTAATCTTGCTTTTATTTTTTTCGTCATGCTGTAGGCCTTCATCTGAGATTGATTCACCAGAGGACAACGAGGCCGGTTTACATAAGAGAAAGAGACCCTGCTTGTCTTCCACATCTGCTGTCCCTGAAAATGGTGCTGGGAGGAATCGACAAGATGGTGTCTCATTTAAAACGTGGCAGAGTGGAGTTAAGTCAGATGATGAACCGTCTCATCATGTCTTCACACCTGTCCAAGAACCCGGCCCAAAGTTCATATCAAATTCCTGCAACAATCCCCTAAAGTTCTTCCAGCTGTTCTTTTCAAAACCCATAATGCAGGAAATAGTCACGAACACAAATATCTATGGAACCAAATGTCAGAAAACAGGAAAGCGGTGGGAGAAGATTACTCGGAAAGAGTTGGACTCATTTATAGCACTGGTCATTTTTATGGGACTGTTCAAGTGCTCTTCGCTGGCGGATTACTGGCGAGATTCAAAATACTTCGGTCTGATGTTTCCTGGCCGAATCATGTCTTACCAGAGATTTCTGTCAATCTCCAATGCTCTCCATATAAGTGATATCACAGAAGATGAGGAGAACAGCAAGAAGAAGGGAACACCAGACTATCAACGCCTGGGTAAAATTCAGCCCCTGTATCAAATCATCAGGGAGGCCTGCAAGACCTATTATCATCCCTTTCAGAACATCACAATCGATGAAAGGATGGTGACATCAGAGGCTAGAACGGGGCTCAGAAAATGCATAATGGACAAACCTTCAAATAATGGGTATAAACTCTTTGCACTGTCAGACTGCACCAGTCACTACACATGGGACTTCTTTGTTTATGAGGGAAAGTCATGTGCGTCACAGAGCCAGGGCCTAAGCTATGAGTCTGTCATGGCTTTGGTGGATGAAAATATGCTGGGTACTGGGTATAAGCTGTTCGTAGACCAATTTTACACCAGCACCACGCTTTTCAGGGACCTTCTTCACAAGAGCATCTGGGCCTGTGGTCCTTTTTGGGCGAACAGGAAAGGATTTCCAAGACCAACAGTGAACGGTTTACCAAAAAACGCCCCACAAGGCACTATGCGTTGGATTAAGGACAAAGAGCTGCTGTTTGTTCGCTGGAAAGATGAGCAGGAAGTGCAGATGTGCTCAAACTTCCATAAAGCTTATGAGGGAGACACAGTGAAGAGGAAGGTGAAGAGAGGAGACAGAACATGGATCTCTGTGGATATCCCCATTCCAGCTCCGGTGTTGGACTACGAAAGGCTAGTGAAATATTATCAGTTGTATATGATTTTAGAAACGTTTATAGTGTTTAAATATATGTTGACTTTATATATTTCTACACAGGAACATGGAGGCACTGGACCCATCCAATTGTATTACCGGACATTTTAGACTTATGCACAAGCCTAGAGAATGGTATCAGTCTATTTTTTATCACGCTTTGGACATTGCCATAGAGAATGCATTTATCCTGCAGGAAATGACACCGAAGGCAAAGAACAAAAGGGCTTCGACACGTAGGGCGTTCTTGGAGATGCTCATTTTAAAGCTTATTGCAGGAGTCCCAGTTCCCTCAGCTCGTCCGTCTGCTGCCAACTCCACAGCAAAGACACCTGCTACTTCGGCTCCTTCCTCCCCTGCCTCATCCTCATTCCACAATCCAAAGCACATCACACAGGACAGCAGTGCTGGTGGACGGAAGTGCGAGCTGTGCCAACAGGAAACTACAGTCATGTGTGTGACTTGTGATGTGATGTTGTGCTTTCAGCCGCATCGTGACTGTTATAATGACTGGCACGATAAGCAAGGTTTATGATTGATGGCATTGGCTACAATAAATATAGGCGGATTCACATCAAAATGTCAGTAGTAGTTACATTTTATTACAAATCTGTTAATCTCGTTTTGGCCAAGGAAGTGCTTTTGTTCATGCATACATATTTCATGTTTGTGTACTTTTTCAGTAAAAGTTGTAAATTAAAGGTAAAATAGCTTACAAGGCAAAGAGTGAGTCGTTTAATCAATTACCGAATTCATTGACTAACCATGTTTTTATAGACACATTGTCTGATAAGACCTGGGAGCTGTCCATTGTGCTGAATCTAGTGCTACTCTGAGGCCATCATCTTTTACTGAAAGGATCAAGAGTGACAAAAAGATGTTATTAAAGAGTAATCACTGCTCAACGGGAGACTGCATTCATTCATTTATTTATTTATTTAGAAATTAGCTATTATTTATTAGTATGATCTTACTCGTTGTATGAATACCATGCACTGTGCTGTGTTTTAACTTTTCTGTTTTTCCTGTTTGCCCCTGTAAAGCTGCTTTGAAACAATACACATTGTGAAAGCGCTTTATAAATAAACTTGAATTGAAAATTGAATTGAAGTAGAAGTAGAGACGATAAACATTAACAAGACACTGCATTGATATTATGAATGGTGAAAATAGTTTCAAACACAACATTCAAAATGATCATGTACATCTCATTTAGTTTGAAATTAGCCTATAGGTGAACAAACATGAGCCAAATGGCATTGAAATAATGTTGCATGTCTGGAATGTGTGCATACTTCACTGCAACATAATATATGGAAAGATCTGAGTAAATGACTGTTAGTAGATAATTCATTTGATCCAGGATCTAATGTCAGTTTGTGAATTTGGATGAAGAAACTAAGCTTGTTTTTCCACTGTATATTGATACAAAAGAAGGCATCAGAAATTGAGCTCATAGCAGATAGTTAAAGCTACAATATGTGAGATTTTTGCATTCAAATATCCAAAAACCACTAGCATAGTGTTATATATTTTATTTACATATTTCCAAATGTTTCCAACAATGTTTGAATACAGAGAAATTTGCAGTTTTAACCAAGTTTCTGCCCCTCCCGAAATTGAAGATGTCAAAGGCCAACGTAGAAAATGCTGTATTTTCTTGCACAGATTAATAGTTTAACACAAAACTAGTAGCCGAAAATAAAGTAAATACTGTCAGTTTTGATTTCATGTGGATTTTAAGCAGAAAGTCAACTGCAGACATACACGCCTGTCCAAAAAAAGTCACGCTAATATTTTGTTGGACCACCTTTAGCTTTGATTAAGGCACGAATTCGCCATGGAATCATTTTGATAAATTTACGAAATGTCACAACATTTATTCCCGTCCAGAGTTTCATTCATATTTCGCCAAGATCTTGTATTGATGATTGGAGAGTCAGAGCACTGCGCAAATTCTTCTCCAGCACATCCCAAAGATTCTCAATGGGGTTAAGGTCTGGACTCTGTGGTGCACAATCCATATGTGATAATTTGAGGAGGCCGATGAATCATTACCATCTTGTAATATGTCATCAGGAAAGAAAAAATCCATTGAAGGGATAACCTGGTCATTCACTTTATTCAGGTAGTCGGCTGACCTCATTCTTTGAGCACATAACGGTGCTGAACCTAGACCTGACCAACTGCAGCAACCCCAGATCATAGCACTGCCCAGGTGGTGACTTTTTTTGGACGGCAGTGTATAAAAAGAAACAGCAGACATGTGTCTTATATATATTACTCGTGTAATATATTTTGCATATGTACTTGCAAAAAACATTTTTTCACATTGTTGGCTAATGTCAAAATAAAACATATTTACATATTTTTAACAACTATTAAACCTAACATTTACTGTATAGTAAATGTTTTTTTAACTCAAACTGTGCCTAAAATGTCTGGATAATACAATAAATTAATTAATTATACAAATTAATTATATCAGAATTATAAGCCTATTTGCCAGCCATAATAGCAATTAACGTTTTTTAAGTAAAAGAAAGCATCAATATTTTCGTTTCCTTTAGACAAAATCTATTATTAAATAGCAATACTGTACATTTTAGTTGGCAAATCCATAAATTAGTCAAATTTTGAAACATTCCTTCTCTACCTTCTTTTATTAATGCCATTTATATGATAAAATATTTTTAAAGTTCCAAATAAAAGTATATTTAGTGTTAACATTGATGCTTTGTGTATACCGTTAATTCGTTAAATAATAAAAAAATATTTAAATCGTTTTAATTTTTGCTTTGATTCTAGGAATCTTTCGAAGTGATTTAATTATTTCATCATGAGATTTCCGGTTAAGTTAATTGATTCCATTGTCTCTATACATTCTGTTCCTTTCTGTGTATCAAACACTATGTGCGCAATATTTAATGAGTGTACACAGTCAAAACATGATGTTGTGTTGCGGTGATGTAAATGTATATCCTTATGTATTTCATGATAAATTAATAGAACTAATAACTCTGCAAGTGCATCGTTACGGATATGCAAAATTAGTGCAAAGTTTTGAATATTGGACAGCCTGTATAAGAGTCTGTGAGCTTTGTGTGTTTAGAGTCTTAAATGATCAAGGCAAGGTCTTGAAATTGCTGCCAAAGTGCTTTTTTTAAAAACTTTAGGTGTTTGTCAACACTCACTACAGCGCGCGCGCCCCCCAGAGAATCATCAGTATTTAGCGATTGACGATTGGCTGCTTTTCCAGAAAGGCGGAACTTCCGCTACAATGCTAAGCGTCGCGCTCAATGGGCACTTTGCTGGGAATAAGCTTTGGATGCTTTGGCTTTAGTTACGTCACGTGTTACCGCCATGCCCAGCAGACGCTGTTTTTTCCACCCCACATACGAGCACCCTTTTTTCGGTCTACCTAAGGCACAAGAACTTAGGAAAAAGTGGTTACATTTTATTTTTAACACTGTTCCTGAACATTATAACCCAACGATTTCTCTGTGTCCCAAACATTTTACGAAGGACAGCTTCCGGAACCTCGGAGCGTACAATGCTGGCTACTCTCAAAAGCTTTTACTCAAAGACGGAGCAGTTCCCACTTTGTCGGGACTTTCTGACGTTTGTGAAGCTGAACCACTAACGTTACACGTGAGTGCTTGATTAGTGTAAAGGTTTCTTTTAGATGTAGAGGAGAATCTCAATGCGTCAATCCTGGTTTTAGAAGAGCTGCTAGATCATTTGAGGGCAAATCTTAGTTTTGCGTGGCAATGAGGCATTGGCTTATATTCGGCTATACAGTACGAAACAATGTTGTTCGGTATCAAAGCAACAACAAACATTAACTGGGCATGCGCGCTTTTGTGGCCCAAACTTAACTAAAGTATGTCTAGCCAGTGTATGTAAGTTATATGTTTTTTGCGTTACCTGTTGAAGAACCTTTAAGTTTCTTGGTTAAACTCAAATGCGACAAAGTTACACGACCCATTCAACAAATTCTTTATGTAATGCAATTATCATTAAATAAAATAGTAATAAATTATTTAAATAGTTATTACTAGCCACTAGTAAGAGCGATCAACCAACACAGAATGGAAGTTAACGATGACACCGTCTATAGACCTCTTTGAAAGATGTAAAACTGGTCCAGTGGAACGTCCTGTTTCAGTTTTGAGCATTTTTGAGTTTAAACAAAATACAACCAGCAGAACATTTATAACCGAATCGAAATGTTAAACAAATATCTTTATGATTTAATTAAACATTTAAGATTAAAAATAATACAAAATAAATCAAATCTGCTTCTGGACTTGCGAAGTGGTCTATACTAGATGCACATGCATGCTCGCTTAACGTTCAAATATTAAAGACACCATGAAACGAAAGTTGTGACTTCTTTTCCGTACCGTGACGTATTTCCGAATGAAACAGCTTCTGAAATCTGAAAAAATGTAGGGCGGGGCTTTATTGGGGAGGAGCTTAATGTTTTTGATTGAAGATGATTACAAATTAGTGTTGTCAAAAGTATCGATATTTCGATAAGTATCGATACTGAAATATCTGAACGATACCAATACTAATTTCCCGAAGTATCGATACTCCGATCCTAGCCGAGCTGTCACTTCACTTATCTCCAAAGGCGCGTTGACAAACAGCACACGTGACCGCAGTGCCTGTCACGTGTCTCGTCTCATTCGCAATATGGCGTGTGCGGCGCCTCCGCAACCGGCTTTGGTTGACAAAGAACACAGCAGGAGTGCTATATGGAATTATTTTGGATACGAAGCAAATGAACATGGAAAGCCGAAGGACACAAACAAGCCAATATGCAAGAGTCGCTATAGAGCAGTGCTAACAAAAGGCGCTAACACCTCTAATATAGCAATATGAGTGTTGTCTCGTTTTTCACCGTAATTCGTAAAGTCCGACTGAGGAATCTTTAACTATGAATCTTTAAATACTTTAACTGTGGTAAAATGTAAATTAACTTGTGCTTAATTAACTTAATTAAAAAAAGGATTACTTCAATTCTGTAATTTGTCTTCATGTGGATCCAGTGAGCATTGTTTTCGGGTGTGATGCACGCAAGTTTGCGTGTGTGGATCGGTGATATGTGAATCCGGCATTAAAATATGTTCATCAAATAATGTTATGTATTAACCAGCATTTATGAACGATGAGCAATGCAGGATATTTTAATCTTTGATGACAGTATGTAATAAAATACAACGGATCATGTTTGCTCTGGTCCAATGAAAAAAAATATTAACAGATAGAACTTTGGATTTTAATTAGTACATGTATTAGTAAATTGTTAGTTTAAATTAACTTTTTACTAAGATTAATACATGTTTAGGAAGTATTTTTCATTGTTTATTCATGTAACAAATATCTATTACCATTAACTTAAGTTCTCAGATTAGTTACATAGTTCAGTTCATTTTAAAAGTGTGGTAAAAAAAGGTTTATTAAAGTTTAGCATTCTCTTGTAGCACCAGAAATAAGATGAGACCCGACCTGCATCAGTACATAATGCGTTACAACACACATTATGAAGAATTATAATGCATTTTACACTTTAATAACTCTTTATAATACACTATACATGTTATATTTATCTTTAAATAATAATACAAAATAAAAATTTCCATCTTAATGTTGTGGCAGTTTTTTTCTCTGTGGTATCGAAAATGGTATCGAGTATCGATATTTTTCAAGGTATCGTATCGAAGTTAGAAATTCCAGTATCGTGACAACACTATTACAAATGCAAATTAATTTTGAAAAAATAATGCTGTGCAATTTTCCTGTTTGATTTCATGGTGACTTTAAAGCTTCAAGTAAAGAAAAATCGAAATACCATTGATAGTTACTTAGCATGTATAAACATAGATAGATTCAGTTACTACTGTAAATACCATGTGTATTTAAATTTTTAAAAAGCTCATTGCTCTTTTTGGCCAGTTCACAAGTGCGTAGTGATTGGTCGAAAACTGCACGGAAATGTAACGCCTCTTACCATATTTGGAACATCAGGTTCCAAAGCAATCGTAATGACAGGTACGCCCACCTTACTTACGTTTACATTTGGGCGGTCTTAGTCAAATCATGTTACGAACTGACGTAGATTCGCCGGGGTGTGGTTACACGAGGCGTTTCAGGAAGGTCTGGGTGAGCATTCGCTTCTAGACAAAATACATCTTTTGTTCCGACACTTAAATTTGTGCAATTTTACATGTCTTATACATGCATGGTCAACTTAAAGCACACCAAAGACAAATAAAAACATGTATTTCCAGGGAATCACCCCTTTAACGGGTTTGTCGCCACATCCAGTGTGGACAATATTTCAAATTATAATGGATTCTAATGTCTTTTGTCATGTCGCGTCGCCCCTGACGGGTCCGGTGTAGACACGGTATAAAATACATTAGGCCTTTCCTAAAAAGGATGTTGAGGCGTTGAAAAAGCGTGTGATGTTGAGAACTTGTCATTTTGCAACTATCTGTTTTGCAGTTATGAAATTTGTACAGATGGAATCGGGCACTTCAAAATTAGGGATTTTGAAAGAGACAATCATAATTTTTACAAACATTAAACTATTATAATGGGAAAACATTAGTTAAACAACAGTAGCATCTACCATTTAACACTGAAAATACATTTCATGTTCCAGATAAATGTGCAACAGACACCAAAATCAAAGGATGTGCATTTTTCGCATGATACAAACCAAACTACTAAGAACGGTGTGGTGGAAGAAACGGGCTGTAGAGATGAAGATGTTGATTGTTGTGACCAAGACAGTGTGGCTTCCAGTGTGGATACCACAACAGAGGAGATGTTTATCGATGGTCTTGACCCCATTTTAGATTGGTGAGTTTTTGCGCATCTTTAACAAACAATTTCTTTACTATGTTTTTCCTATAGTCACACCTAATTTTAATGCAAACAATTCTTTGAAATTTACATACATTTACAAATGTACATATTTTCAAATCTTGTTTATTGGTTCTCTTGTCATGCTGTAGGCCTTTACCTGAGATTAACTCACCAGAGGAAGACCAGGATTCGGCAGCCAACTTGCATGGGAAAAAACGACCCTGCTTGTCCTCCACATCTGCTCGTCCTGACGAATGTAACAGAAGGAATGGAAAAGGAAGCTGGTCCTTTGGTGATGTTTCTGAAAGGTGGCATAGTGCAGATGAGGCAGATAATGAACCGTCTCATCCTGTCTTCACACCTGTCCAAACACCTGGACTTAAGTTCCCATCCAATTCATGCAGCCAACCTCTATTTCTTTTCCAGCTGTTCTTTTCCAAAACCTTGTTGGAGGAAATTGTCACTAACACAAACGTCTACGGAACAAAACGCCAAACAACAGAGATGCAATGGGACCAGATTGATCTGAAAGAGTTTGAGTCGTTCATAGCACTGGTCATTTTTATGGGACTATTCAAGTGCTCTTCTCTGGCGAATTACTGGCGAGATTCAGAGTACTTTGGTCTGTGCTTTCCTCAAGAAATCATGTCTTACCAGAGATTTCTGTCAATCTCCAATGCACTTTATCTTAGTGATAGCAAGCAAGATGAGAAAAACAAGAAGAGGAAGGGAACGCCAGAGGATGAATGCCTGGGTAAAATTCAGCCCTTGTATCAAGTCATCAGGGAAGCCTGCAAGACCTTTTATCATCCATTTCAGAACATCACAATCGATGAAAGAATGATGACGTCACAGGCTTGGACGGGACTCAGAAAATGTAAGAAAAACGAACCAAATAATGAACACAAACTGTTTGCTCTCTCAGACTGCACCAATGGCTACACATGGGACTTCTTAGTTTATGAGGAGAGGTCTCACGCATCACATAGCCCAGGCCTGAGCTATGAGCCACTTATGGCATTGGTGGATGAAAATTCGCTGGGTACGGGGTATAAGCTGTTTGTAAACCAATTTTACACCAGCCCCACTCTGTTTAGGGACCTTCTGCAGAAGAATATCCGGGCCTGTGGTCCTGTCAAGACAGACAAGAAAGGATTTCCAACTTCAATCAACAGTTTGCCAAGAAATGCTGCACGCGGCACCATGCGTTGGATTAGAGACGAAGAGCTGCTGTTTGTCCGGTGGAAAGATGTGCGGGAAATACAGATGTGCTCCACCTTCCATAAAGCGCATGAAGGAGACACTGTGAAAAGGAAGGTGAAGAGAGGCGACAGATCTCGGACATTAGTGGACATCCCCATTCCAGCTGCGGTGGTGGACTACGACAGGCTAGTCAAATAATGTATTTCTTTTTTCAGGAATTATTCTTGTACCAATGCTTTTATTGTTTTTGTATATACTTTCAGGAATGTAAATCGTGTTATAATAGGCAAACTCTTTATATTTCCCCACAGGAACATGGAAGCTGTGGATCCATCAAATTGTGTTACCGGACATTTCAGACTTATCCACAAGCCACAAAAATGGTATCAGTCTGTTTTTTATCACGTTTTGGACATTGCTGTAGAGAATGCATTTATCCTGCATAAACTGACGGCCAAGGCAAAAAACCGAAGGGCTTTGACACATAGGACATTCCTTGAGATGCTCCTATTGAAGCTAATAGAAGAGTCCCCAGATCCCTCAGCGCATTGTTCTCCCACCACAACAGCAAGGACACCTGCTGCTTCTTCAGCTCCTTCATCACCTGCGCCATACTCAGATCCCCCCTCGCCTTCTGCTTCATTCCACAAGCCAAAGCACATCACACTGTACAGCACTACTGGTGGACGGAAGTGCAAGCTGTGCCAACAGGAAACTACAGTCGTGTGTGTGACTTGTGATGTGATGTTGTGCTTTCAGCCACAGCGTGACTGTTATAATGACTGGCATGAAAAGCGAAGAGTATGATTTATAGCTATAATAAGCTTATGGGGATTTAGTTAAAAAGGTTAATTGTAGTTACTGTTTTCTAGGTTCTGTTTTTGATAATGAATGCACAGCTGGTGTAATTTGCCCACAATATTGGTACTGGAGATAAGGGATTGAGCACTTGAGGTTCGAAAATAGCTGCCAGTGCGTAAGTGTAATAAATAGTTTGATTATAATTTGTTTTGTTTCATCAAATTTTTAAGAAAATGAATTAACCTGGTTGGGAAATGGAAAAAGCAAGGCGTTCTCCAAACTAGTTGATTTAAAAATATATATGTTATGCCTTAAATGTGCAAAACATTTATCTCGGTAGCCTAGTCTGGATCAGATGATGAGTGTAAGATGTGTATGAAGTAGTTATAAAGGTGGACTATTATGTAAATGTCTGTTTACACCTAGAACGATAAGTATAGTATAGTTTATAACTATAACGATATACTATACTATACACCAACAGACAGTGGTGTTTGTTTATTCGAGACCTGTGCATTGCAATTAAATTAATTATTTTTAATCGTTTATAAAGTTGGAATGTTTAGCGTTTCAAGGTGGCAGACTCGACCATTGACTGTGTTGTGTCCATTCAATAGAGGTGAATGGCTGCCGGTGCTGTTCGGTTTCCAACTTTCTTCAAAATAGCTGTTTCGGTTCACCTCTATTGACTGGACACAACACAGTCAATGGTCGAGTCTCACACAATCAGCATTAATGTCATCATCGCCAATAGGTGGCAGTGTTGCCTTAAAACTCGAGAAAACTAACGAGTTCGCGGACAATGCGGTTTTTAAAAACTAATAATTTCTAGTGGATTGTATAAACATAAAGCACGTTGATGTGATAAACACGTTTCGCTTGCACACTACAAAACTGTAAGGTTAATTCACAAAACCTGTTTACATTATTATTATTTATAACATAATCTATATGAACCATGGTTTAACAATAATATTTTAAGTAATACGAATGGAAACCAATCCTCCAAAAACATATACTACTCTTTTACTTTAATAAAAGCATGTTGTTCATTCCATAGATATTAATAACTAGATGCGAAGGTCATCCAACATATTTGAACGGTGCGAGCCGGTCGGTATTTCCAAGCCTAAAGTTTTCCAGTGTTGCTCCGGTTTGTTTTATCCACAGGTTAGAAGTGTAAGGAATCGGTTATATAGTTGTCAATCTTAAAATGCTTTTATTTATAAATGTTAAGTTCTGTTATTTGTACTAAGGACGTAAGGCTCGTGATGAAGGATTTTTTCATAGATCTGGCAACCCTGCCAGTGTTGTTGTGTACACTCAAACGTTATATTTCCTACACTAATGCATGTCAACAACGAAGGGGAACCCGTTTATTCGGGAATGAAAATGCATTTTAGCAACCTGTGAGAGACGTCACTGGACCGTTCCAAGATGGCGGAATGGTGCATATAGTTGTGATACCTACGGCCACTAGAAATTTTAAACGGTTGTTGATAGAAGGGATACAGCTACGGCCGGAAGTGGTGTAAATCCTCGAAGTATAATAACACTAAATTACATTAGCTTACGCCTACACCTACCCTAAACCTAACCTTACAATAATAAAAATCAACTGTTTTCAGCGTGACAAAAAATATGTGGTTTTGATGCGCGCATGCCCAGTTAAGGTGCTGTATCCCTTCTAGTCAAAACCTTTTAAAAACGTCCATCACGTCACTTCCTGGAATCCTCGCGCGTATACAAATATCGCAGTCTACTCAACTTGTGACAAATGAGCGAATTGTTTGAATTTTTGTGATAAAGTGATACTTTCCTCCAATCTGTGTCCATGCAGTAGCAAACATCTGATGAATTCCGAAAATGACAGACCGTACTGATGAAGACCTGGAATTTTGTGACGAAGAAAGTCTGGCTTCCAGTGTGGACTCCTCAACAGAAGAGATGTTTCTTGATGGTCTGGACCCTTTTTATGACCGGTGAGATTCTACACATTTTATTAAGCATACAATATCTAGGCCTGTTTTCAGTAGTTATATAAGATTTTCTAAATGTAAAGGGAGAATAACATAAAAATTTAAATAAAATTACTCATTCCGTGAAATAGATTTTTGTCAATTCCCCCCACCTCTATTTCCAGTGATATAACAGCAAATAGTTAGAAACATTTTGAGTATGTCTTTATGTTGTTATTTTATATTATAAATATATATGAATTAATAATACAAATTCATGTATTAGATTTTTCCCCCTTAATTCTTGCTGTCACATCATATGGGATACGGAAGAGAAAAGTAAAAATACCTGAGAAAAAGAACTTACTAGACTTTAATGTACAAAAGGTAAAATAATCAAAGGAATAACAATTTTTCCGAAGTGAGCTACGTCGAAGTACCAAAGTTGGAACAATTGAGGAGGAAGGAACTAAAGGGGAATTGTGAATTTTGGTTACAAAGAATGTCATCAATTCATTGTATTGCTCTTCTGTAGCTCATGTGAGCGGAGTAGTTTGAGGTTTGAGAAAATGGTTGAATAATACTGTGACTGTGCTTCTTTAAGAAACTTTTATTAAGCTTTTTGGTGGTCCCGATAGAGCAGTTTATGAATTGTAAATCCAGATGTTGTAACCCCGCCGCTCAAGGGCATGTCCAGCTTCCTTCATTTTTCGCAGATCGCTCGTGAACCTGGAAGACGAACTTGAAAACATAACTGTTCTGACTAAGATGGATGCATGAAGATCCAGAATGCTACACAAACATTTTTTTTATAAAATTACACAGATTTAGTAACTGTTGAAATATTTCAAAATTTGAGATGTTGGAGGGTTGTGGCCAAATTCACCGTGTTAATGTTTTACAAATATCTGAAACGTATTTTACATTTAGGCTTGATGTGGGAAGTTAGAAAGGGTAACTCCATAGAGATAAGCTTTAAGTGAAAATTAAAATGCGTGAAATTATTTAATAGGCGAGTCATATATTTGTATTTTAAAGGTTGCGATCCAACAGGCTTCTTGTTTTTTCTTTTTTTCGTTCTGTGTTACAGACCTCTTATAACAGAGACTGATTCACCAGAGAACCGCCAGAATTCAGAATCCGTAGAACAAAGAAAACTGAGAAAACGACCCCATGTGTCCACCACATCCACTTCTCCCAAAGTTGTTAACATAAAAAATATGAGGACAAGCCAGTCCGTACATGATGTATCAACTGAAAGGTGGCATAGCGCAAATGAAACAGATGTGGAACCACCCTCTCCAGTCTTCACACCAATTCAAACACCTGGACCAAAGTTTGTACTGGACTCATGCATCACACCTCTGCAGTTTTTTAAACTTTTCTTCTCAAAATCACTTATGCAGACTATTGTTGGACACACAAATGTCTATGGAACCAAATGCAGAGACAAAATATGCAAACGGTGGTTCTTCATTTCTCTCAAAGACTTTATGTCGTTCATAGCGCTGGTCATTTACATGGGTCTGTTTAAGTGCTCCTCTCTAAAAGACTACTGGAGTGAGTCCCAATACTTCAGTATGGCCTTTCCTAAAAAAGTCATGTCCTATCGAAATTTTCTGAGTATCTCCAATGCGTTTCATTTAAGCAATACCAGCGAGGATGAGAAAAATGAAACAAAGAAGGGAACATCAGGCTACGATAAGCTGGATAAAATTCAACTGCTGTATCAATCCATTCGGGAAGCCTGCAGGAAATATTTTCACCCTTTTCAGAACATCACGATTGATGAAAGAATGGTGACATCACAGGATAGAGCTGAATTCAAAGAATGCTTGAAAAGCAAATCTGCAAGTCGGGGCTACAAACTGTTTGCACTCTCAGACTGCACTACGGGATATACGTGGGACTGCTTGATTCACGATGGAAAGCCTAGAGCATCGCAGAGCGGGGGGCTTGGCTACGATTCAGTGATGGCACTGGTGGATGAAAATTTCTTGGGTGATGGCTACAAGCTGTTTGTAGACAAATTTTACACCAGCCCTGTTCTCTTTAGAGACCTCCGACATAAAAATATTTGGGCTTGTGGTCCTATTTGGGCAAACAGAACCGGTTTTCCACAAACGTCTGTCAATAAATTGTCAAGAAACGCTCCACGCGGTACCATACGTTGGATTAGAGACAATGAGCTGCTGTTTGTTCAGTGGAACGATGCATGTGAAGTGCAAATGTGCTCCACTTTCCACAAAGCCAGTGGCGAAGACACTGTACAGAGGAAGGTAAAGGATAGGGACGGAAAGCGGAACCCTGTGGATATCCCCATTCCAGATGCGGTGTTAGACTACAAGAGGTTAGTATAAGTTATTGATCTTATGTAAATACATTGTGCATCATTTATTAACCCCTAAACATACAAAATATTTGAATTTCCACATAGGACTATGGGGCCAGTGGATCCATCAAGTCGCATTACTGCACATAACAGAATGCTCCACAAACCGCAAAAGTGGTACCAGTGTTTCTTTTATCATTTTTTGGACATCGCCGTAGAGAATGCATTCATCTTACATCAACTGGTGACAAAGGAGAGAAACCAGAACGTTCTGACCCGAAAGGCCTTTCTTGAGACGCTTGTTGAAGAGCTTACAGAAATTGGTTCCGGAACTTACTTCGCCCCAGTTTCCTCATCTCCTTCTCCATCTTCCAATGCTTCTCGCTCGACCCCATTTTCCTCTCCCTACTCGGATTCTACTGGTGTGTTACACAGGCCAAAGCATATTTCAGAAGACAGGACTATTGGTAGACGGAGATGCAAACATTGCCACCTGAAAACACCAATCGTATGTGTGACCTGTAATGTGTCCTTGTGCTTTCAACCCACGCGTGACTGTTTCAATGAATGGCATGATCTACAAATTGGATGATTTAAAGCTATAGTACGTTTTAACGCATTTGCAATGTTAATTAAAGCTTCTTTCACTGTGCATAAATTCCAGTAAATTTACAATTATTTGTAAAATGCGTTGTGTTGACCATGTATATTAAGATGAAAGGAAGATCATATTCATGATTTGATTTTCTTTGGGTAAAAGGGCATTTCTACAACAAGATGTGTGCTTGCTTATTAAATGAGGTGCCAAATATAAGTAGTTCTGAATGAACCAAGAAAGTGGTTCCTACTGTTTTTAATTGCTTTTTGAGGAATGATGGCTTTCCATCAGACTTGCAGACTTTTGTTTCTTTGGTAATCTTGTGTTTGAAAATGTGGTTTATGTGGAAAAATAATTTAAAGCAGAGCTTGACCAGATATGTGTCTTCAAATTTTTCGGTTCATGCACGGTGTTTCTTACCAATGAAGAAATGTGAAACTATGACTTGAAAAACAGGTTGTGGATTAAAACATTCTTACAAAAGTTATAGTTGCCTCAAAACTATTGAGTATTTCTTTGCATAATAATCTTCGATGCATTAGTACAAAAGGTATTAATCATATTTGCTCAGTTTGATTTAAATTTAAGACATCTTGGCGTTGCTATTGCTCTGCTTCAGCTAAGCTGAATCGGTGTCAGCAGATTGTAAATACAAGTCATTTTTTCCAAGATGATTTTTTATAACTTTTTGTTCACCACATTATTCACAGTAGCTGCTGAAAGAAGTCTGTATGTCACCAAACTGCGTGCAAACTGCCCAATTCAACCACAAACTTGTTTTCACTTTCTATCTCACATGTTTATTTTGGTCCTCGGTCTGTTGCCTGTTTGAGTGGAAACCTTTGTGGTTTCCCTTCTGACAGAAGATAACGTTTCTTCATTGTCATCAAGCCTGTGAATGTGTCAGTAGTAAAGCATCACACAGTGCAGAGAAATCAACCACATTACAGTCCGCTGAAAATAAGACATGATACCTGCTGCTCTTATGTAACTGATGCTCAACAGAGAATGTCGTAACTGTCACAGGTTCAGTTTTCAGCGAAAACGTGAAATTTAAGTCATTTTAAATGCAAATATGCCTATGTGTTTTCCCCCTTTTGAATTTATGTGGTATGCATTTAAGACTCTTGTCTATTGTGAAACAGACCGAAAAATACATTATTTGTACATATTTATTATTCATGTACGTTGCACAAATAGCTGCGGGACAAGAAACATTTAGTTCCACACAGTTAGTTTTACAAAATAGATAACATTGATGCTTTTATTTAGTACCTCCTAAATGTTTACTTTTAGTACATGCAGTGTTACAGACACTGTGGTGGCTATATATTATACATAAATATCACCCGAAAATAAACAAAAATTCCAGAATACTCTTCAATGCTTTATGTCCTTTTGAATCTGACCTCAGAATAAGTGCTGAAATCAGAACGAGGCGATCTCCTCGGCTGTTTTTGTATGGAAGCTGTGTTTAATGATGCATAATTCACATCATTTTCCTGAAAAAAAATTATTCATGTCTCAGTCAAATATTATTTTGCAAGAAACTGCTTATTTTTTTTAGTTCAAATTTTTAACACTGAAAGGTTTGGTTAATCTAAAATATGTCTAAATGAACAGTTTTATTTTTCAAAAGTATTATTTAAAATGTGGTTTCCCCTACACAAGTAATAAGCATTAAATGAGAGAGAAACACACTTTAAAGGTACCAAATGCTTGTTCCACTATTAATAATCTTTAATAATTGTAATGTAATGCAATACCTCTTCATGTCTGTTCCTTGCTTGTGTTTCAACTCCAGAACCTACAGGTTGGAAGAGAAGTCAGATAGTATCACATAGCTGGCTAAACAAACAGAGTATTGTTATTTTAATGGTTCACAAAGCTTAATCCTGAGCTGGTCACCCAAAGATGTTTTATCTTATTTTCATTATATTCAATGGGTTTATATATCTGATATGAAAAAAATGGACGTACCTGTATTTCTCTTCTGTTGACAAAGGCAAAATATACAGATGAAGCAAAGAATAAGACACACAGGACACACACTGCCCAGCAGCATCCATAAAATCATATTATTTGGTGGGTCAGTTCTGTCGGGGCTCTGAGTTGGAGCAGGTTGTAAGTCTGAATAGAACAATAGGCACATACACATGTTGATTTATATTAATGACGGTATTTTATAGTGCACATTTTCTGCAAGGCACAGGAGGGATATCAATCTGAAAGATCAGCTTCCATGTTTGCACATATATACACACACACACACACACATATATCTATATATATGCATGTGCTATACTTTTAAGAGAAATCCAAATGTTTTTGTACTGTGCAATAAATTGTATACCCTGAAATACCCTAACACTCTCTGTCATACACAGTTGTATATTTACTTACTAACAGAATAACAGAGTATATAGTTTCCATAAAGATGGTTGCAGGATTTTGGGCGTATATTTTTGTGTGCAAAACATTGTGTAAAAGATATTAGCTCTGACATTAATATTTAATTTACATTTTTGAAAAGTGTGAGCTTTCACTGGAAAAAATAGGAGTGGTTCTTACCTGACACAGATAGATGAGTCTTTCTGTTTCCATACTGGTACTCCAACCTGGACTCTAACTTGCCATTCACTTCTTTAAGATTTTTTTCTGATTTTGCACAGTAATAGATTCCCTCATCATATTTACTGACATTCACAATATTTAGCTCAAAGGAATTACTGGAGCTGTTGTGCACAAATGTAAAACGTGGAAATTTGTAAATGAACAAGTCTTCAGCAGTTATAAATAGAGTTGATTGATTTCCATGTGATTCGTTTTTAATCCAAACCATCTGGAAAGCTAAAATGGTACGATCACAGAAGATATTAACATTGTCTCCTGGTTTAACCACGATCTTTACTTCTGTCCCAAAGATTCTATGATGTGCACAGAACAAAACACCTGCGGAAACAGATTTAAACATTAAAAAAACAAATTTATTCAGATTTTTCATATGCATCTTTCTTAATGTAAACTATCTCTCAATACAGATAGCAAAGTCCACAACACAACAGCATAATGAGTAACAATATAATTCAGACACAAATGAACTTACACACAATTGTGATGGTGATAATTCTTTTCCGTTCCATCCCAGTGACTGTTTGTAAGTGACTCTGATAAGTCTGGGGGTCTTCAAAGCAAATGTCAGATCTGCTCTGATTGGTTCACTCTGGGAGGAGGTCTTTTTGGTCATTCGTCCTTTGGGGTAATATTTGGTGACCTTGATGTGTGTATTTAGGTTATTAATTATATTATTTGATTAGATTTGTAATGCTGTAAAAGTATAAAAGACAATGTGAATATTGAATATTTTTAAATATACATGAGCGGGAGAGAGAGAGAGAGAGAGAGAGAGAGAGAGAGAGAGAGAGAGAGAGAGAGAGAGAGAGAGACTGAAAAGATGTTAAGATGTCGCAAAATTCAAGCGGAGAACATAACAGGAAACCCACAGTTACATCCTGTTTGCTCAGTCCCTCCAATAGCACTGTTTATTGATACACAAACATATATTGTATATTTGTAAAGAAAAATAAAAAATAAAAGAATAAGGTTGCATAATTCAAAATCAGATCATGTCTAGTCATCTTATCTGCGGGATGGTCATTAGGTTTTCTGTTAGGTTTTATAGGTTTTCTTATGAAATTGTTAACCGATGATGATTTAAACACTATATAATGTAATCGTGGCCTGTCTTGTTTCGCGTTTCCCTCTGCGTACTTATTATCTTTCTAATTTACAGAAGTTAAACTTTTATTTTACTTTAAAGTTAACAGTTAACGGTTAAGAGCTTATTTTAAAGCAGCAGGGTTGCATGGTTAAAATCTCAGTAATGGAAACATTAAGATTCCATGCATCCTCTATTAAAAATGTCATATTTACAGTGGTTTCAATTGTTGGAATATAACAGCAGACATTCTAAATTAAAAAATTATGCATATGATTAAAGGTGTTATTGTTTATGATTTGTCCTATTAATTGAGGTGTAATTTTGCAATACTTTAGTACTCCGATTAACTGATATGTTCAGCTTTACTAACACACAAAATAGCAAATCTACAAGCAGACACTACGACCATTGGAAACAATTGCGGTTTGAGTACACATCTAAAAACATCAAAGGACTTGTAAAAAAAACTGTGAACAACACTAAATCTTTAAGCATACAGTAAAACCCCTTTTAAAAGCATTTAAGGTTAGACTTAAATTAGAAAGAGTGAGAAAATTCAGAATTAGACTTTGGGCCATATGTATAAAACACACATTAGCATTATTTTGGTCAGGAACCGCCCACTCAGACAAGAAGGAGGCCTCTGACCTACATGTAAACAACAAACCCCAAGAGTTGGCGTTTTGTATACGTGACATTTAGTGTCAGGTATGAAATCAGTGCTATCTGAAAAAATTATCTGCCCTGTGCTAAAGTGTAACATGTAAATTTTACCACAACTGTCTCTTACAAGACAAAGAAGCGGGTGGAGGTTTTATAATGTGGTCTCTTCAATCAAATGGAGTAAGACCATTTTATTTGTGCAACTCTTGAAAATAAGAAACTACAGGCTGTCTTAAAACCACATTATGAATATTTTCAGACCATCTTTTGGACAATACCGAAAATAAGTAAAAGGCCCTGTACTTTAATCTTAAAATTAACCCAAAAGATCAAAAGATTCTGTGACTCTTGACCTATTATTTAAAAAGCACCTGCCCGAAACCACTTTACTAAAGTATTTGGTGTGTGTGCTTTTACTCTATTAATATGCTAAGTAAGGTAGCATGACCCCGAAATTTGTGCTTATTTTAAAATACAGTTTTACATCTAATTATGAAATATAAAAATGTAATTTGTAGAAATGTCTTTTTTTATTTTATATATATATATATATATATATATATATATATATATATATGTATACACATCACATTAAAAAGCACTTATGCTTGCCATAGTGCTGTACAATAAAACCAAATAAATAAAATACTTCCATCGTCAAGAAATGCAATGTAAATCAGTAAATCAGACAAATTCACAGTAAACACAGAGACAGCCTGCCAGAGAAATGTCAAATAACACAAAGTTAAAATAAATACAAATTCCATCACTTCCCTTTCATTCTTTATCAACACACAAGCTAAACTAATCACTGTACTCTTCCATGGATAAAAGTGTCTATCAAATGCATGAACGTATAAATACAATTTAACAATGATTTATTTGAAATAACAATATATGCATTAATAATTAGGGTTGGGAATCAAATAATATTCCAATTCTAGAATAGGAATCGAAAGGTTAGGAATTGGAAACTTGATGTAAAATACAAATTTAAATTCCTCTTATCAATTCCTGTGTGCACATTTTCAGAAAATATATCATGAGCACTGTTTTGTGTACAAATACACATAGCGTCCATGTTTTGTACAATTTATTACTATATATACATAGATGTATGCAGACCTGTCTATAAGATGACTTAATGACCATACAGGTTGATTTCTAAATGTTTTACTTCAATTTGGAATCAAAACTATGAGTCGATAAGAATCAGAATAGATAAGCGGAATTGGAACTAAATAAATTCAAATTATACCCAAATGGATATATATTTTTAGATGCAAATATTACTGATTTAGTGTTATATGCGGTATGGCAGTATCAGTCACACTGTTTCTGAAGTCAACAGACTTTTTCTTTGTAGTTGGTGATATTATATGTGACCCTGGATCACAAAACCACTCAAGGGTCAATTGTTGAGGTTAGGATAGGGCAGTATTTGGCCGAGATACAACCATTTAAAAATCTTGAAAAAGGTTCTCAACCTTCATGTCCCACCAAGGACCACCTTTCCAACTATGATAATGTGAACACATAATATTCAAAAAGTACAATGTTATACTCTGCTGTTAATCTGTTATGCCACAGTAGCAGACTTAGTAAAGTCAGCCAAATAGATCAAAACATTGGGTCTCATTCACAAATAATTGCGTAGATTTTTCGTATTTATACGCACATTTGAAGCTCCCCCGTTGTCATTTAAGTCAAAGTTACTCCAGGCAACCCAATGTGACGGTGTCTATTAAAATTAAATACAGGCCTACATCAACACGACATGATATACATTATTATTATTTAAAATATATAATTATCCTGAGATGAAACATGCATTTTGTAGAGAGAGAGGTAGGAAACCGGAAAGAAAGAGACTGGTGATTTATGCGTACGTGTGCTTTCAACTGTTCCCATCTTTCTCTTATAGCCTATTTAGAATACACTTTTGTGAATCATGATTTGTTCGTGAAAGCGTTCGTACGCAGGTTTCACGCACAAATTTGTGCGTACGCATGCTTAGTGAAAAAGACCCACTGATTTACAAACCTTAAAAAAAGAATACAATATCAAACCAAAAAATGAAAAATACAACTGCAGGTCAAGGCTTATATATCTGAAACAGTTCAGACAGAGGTGAGCATTCTATTCATTAGCACTTATAAAACAAATTTAATGTATTCTGCGTCGTATTTTCTCACCACATACTTTGACGCTTTTGCTTGCACAGAACTTTATTTTCAGAGAACGACCCATTTTACAGTAACATCGTTTACTATAATACATATTTGAATTTCGCAACACTATTGTGACGTATTTGGTGTTGCGACATTCAAATATATATATTTTTTTGGTAATGCATCTTGATTCCACTTAAGTGTTTCTTTAATATGTAAATCCATAAGACTAATTAAATCATTAGAGAATAACAAAATGTTTCAATTTAAAAAGTGGTATTTTACCACTGTCTATACGCCCACCAGATGGTGCTCCGAGGCCAACCAAAGGGCCGCGGCCCACCGGTTGAGAATCACTGGCTTAGTTAGAAGAAATAGATTTGTTTTAACACGCTCGATTGGCTTTCCGCTTTGATAAAGTTGTGCAGAGTAGATGATCCCTAAAACTGAAATTCTGAGCTTCACATAGATACCAAACTTAAGTGGGTTATTTCCAAATAACCCACTTAAGCGAGTGATGTTTGTAGGCCTTTATCCTGACATTTTTGTTAGCGATTTGGCTTCTCCACTCACAAAATTTTTAATATATAGACACACGGTAGAAAATGAAGTCAATATCTTAATGGAACATGATTTTTACTTAATATCTAAAGGATTTTTGGGATTAAAGAAAAATCTATAATTTTGAACCAAACAATGCATTGTTGGCTATTGCTACATAATAACCGTGCTACTTACAGTATGACTGGTTTTGTGTTCATGGATCACATTACATTTTGGGAGCTATTGCACTACTATTTGATTTTTTCAGTGCAAACCAAGTAAATCAAGTCAATAAAAATAAAATGAGGCATGTTGTGACTGCTATAATCTAATATGGAACAATCTCACAGTTTATCCAAGCAAAAATGTTTCATATATCATCAACAATTATTTAAAAATAAAAGCTAAAATGACAATCCATAAGAAACCCACAAGAAGGGAAAATGTGCATTTATCATCTCTTTTCGACAACTTTTCTGAAGAAAACACTATGCAGCAAACCATCCTTGAATCCTACCTAGAAGTGCAGCTTGATAGAGTGCCACATGCTGTATCCTCTGAGCTAAATCCCAGTCTGAGTCAATTGAAAATCCTAAAATCAAGTTGACAATCCTGCAAATCTAACAAAACTTTTCCAAAAAGTCTCCTAAGACCTGGTTTGGCTTTGCAGAAATGTTACTCTTTGTCCTTCTCTTTCTTCTTCTTAAACAAATTCTTGAGCATCGAAGACTTCTTGCCCTTGTCTTTGCTGCTGGATTCCCAAGAAGATAAACTTGTTGAGGAACCTTCATATCCCAGAAGGCTTTGAGTAGAACCAGATACTCCGGCACCATATCCGAGATCACCAGCAGCGGGGGTAACCGCGTTCTCATAGGACTTTTCTAGAATGCCGTCATACACAAGAGTGCTTAGTGTTTCTGAGGCCGGTTTCAAGACCATTAAGGAACTAACAGTGATGTCTGGTGGGCCAGGTGGCCCTGGGTTCGTAACTGGTTCAGTAGACAAACCCAACACCTCTCTCTGTATTTTACCAACGGGCAAATCCTCGGGGTTATCTATCTTTATACTGCGTTGGACTCTTTGAGTCTCCATGTGCTCATCCCTGCTCTCTTTAAAGGATCTACCTCTTTGATTTTCTATTGATGTGTCAAACTCATCACCCGTCATTTTCCTTATGGCAGTATTCATAGAAATGTCTTTTCTTACGGTTTCAGGGGACACATCAAAGTCATCCTGCGGCATTATTCTTGGAGGGATATCTTTGGCCGGATCTGTTCTGCCAAACATCTTTAATTTTTTAGAGCTTTCGATGGAGCTTTCATAAGCTGAATCAAAAGAGTTTTCCCGAAACATTCTTCCTCGTTGGATGTTTGAAAAATCAAGATTATCCCTCTGTTTCATGGAAGCGCTCATTAAAACATCAGAATACCGATTCGCACTTGTGATGTCTGTGTCAACGTCACTTTTTGGAATCGCTCTACAAATACTGTCCCCCATTTGATCTTTTCTCTCTCTAAATGACCGTTGTTGTCTCTGATCAATATTTATTGATGTTGGCGAGGAATATAACTTTTCTGTGGAGTAAAACCTTTTAGTTGAATCTATTGACAAATCTCTGGGTAATTTCCTTGAACTGACCATACTTTCAGTATCTGCTCTACCTGTCAGTTCTTTAGGAAAGTCCACAGTGGTCTCTAACTCTTCTCTTGATATCTTTCTTAATGGAGTATTAATGTCCAGTTCCTCTCTTGATACTTTCCTCATCATCAAAGACTCGTCTATCTCCTCCTGAGAGATTTTGCGTGAGGGAATATCCTCTTGTTCTTCCAGGGAAATCTTTCGGGACAATTTTTCAGAGAAACCCTCTCTGTATTTTCTTCGAGATGGAACATCCAGGCCGGTGTACATTCTGCTGATGGACGAACCAATGGACTCTGTATCTGAGGATGTGTCCATGGACTCCCTGTTGGAGAGAGAGAAATCAAAGAAAATTGTTCTTGGTGTTCATGTATCTCAACTGGTTGATTATTTTTAACAAAAACTAGGGCTGTCCATGAAAAAATCCACAATAGCGGTTATTAATTAAATAAAAATTAAATAAATAATTGGTGGTCTAAGTGAAAATTCATCATTAATTTAGTTTATTTGGTGTTTTCTTTTCTGGCCAATTCATCATATGTGACCCTGGACGACAAAACGAGTCTTAAGGGTCAATTGAGATGAAAGCTCAGATGAAATATTTACATCATCTGAAAGCTGAAGAAATAAGCTTCTATTGATATATGGTATGTTAGGATAGGACACTATCTGTTGGGACAAAAACAGTTTACAAAGCTGGAATCTGAGGATGCAAAAAAAGCAAAATTTTGAGAAATTTGCCTTTGAAGTTGTTAATCTGAGGCACTGTAGCAGGCCAACCACTCACAAAAATGCGAAAATACAAGTGTATGTAAGCAAAAAGAGAGTTTGTAACCATTGTGGGTTTAAGGCAGAATGTTAAATCAGTGCTATACCAGATATGTTGTGACATCCCTAATTAAAATAAAAACTTACTTTTATGAGACAAACTCCCATTCTGACTTACTGTTTCACTAGAGGAGAGAATTTAATGTGTTCCTCATCTTCGTCTCCATATCGCCGCAGCGGTGAACGAATGGGAATCAGGAGGTCAGGGTCAGGCGACACAATAACAGATGAAGGCACCATGTGCCCAGATCGCCGCGAACGAACCAGAGACCGTGGAGAACATTTCAGAGGTGCAACTGAAACTAAAAAGAAAATGCATGGAAAATGTTTGTCTGTTCCAATAATCCAACATTTCACATTTAAAAAGCGAAGTTCTGATTTAGGAAATAAAAATATGTTTTTATAACTGAGGGTGTTTAATACATATTCAGCGACACATAAAAAGAGACAAATTTCAAATTATTTTCATGAATTTAGTATGTACAGTATAGTTCTCTGAATGAACAATATTTCTTCCAAATTGCAAATAAAAGTGTTGTTCTTTTCAGAAAATTAAAAGTAGAGAAACAGGTCAAAATAACAAAAAGATATATACAGTATTTTCAGACCTCAAATACTACAAAAAACAACAGTAATATTTGTACTGGTATCATGGAAACGTTCAAGATTATTGTTTTTAACATTTCAATATTTATAATGAGAAACATTTTCTAGTCTTGTCATGCTGTCAGTCTTTCACATTGCTGTTGGATGACTTTATGTCACTCCTGAGGTTTAATTTTGTTGAAATTCAACAGACACTGGACTGGAATGGCCACACTACTATCTAGAAACACCAGTTAGATGAAATTTAGAATGGTCTCTTAAATTTTCCACAACTATGACTGTATATATTGTTGACAGACAGACAGCAAGATCGCTAGCTTTCTAGCAAGCTAAAAAGCCAGACAGACAAAGAACCAACCAGGAATCTGTGGTATAATCTGTGACATTTCCTCCTCCATGTCTTCCACCGCCATTGGCACTTGATAGGACTGCATGGCAGCCCGGGGCATCAGCATCCAGTTGGAGTCTGGGTACAGAGTAGCGGTGAGATTGGACAGGCCAGTATTGTTCATCAAAGGAAATCCACACAAGTTCTCTATCTGCTGCCACCTGTGCAGACGCTCCCGAAGACAAGCAGTCACCTCAGCTAGTGCATTCCTAAAAGACGTGTTATATTAAAATAGCATTAGATAACAACCTATCAAGTGTCATTCACAAATAGTCTAATCTTTAACAGTTATCAACCAACTACCTCCACGACACTTTTTAAAGGGATAGTTCATCAAGACACAAAAAATCTGTCATCATTTACTCCCCCAAACGAAGATATTTAAAAAAAATCTTGGTTACCAAACAACTTTGACATCCAACTGTCTTGCATTGTATAGATACAAAAACCACTGAGACATTTCTCCAAATATCCTCTCTCGTGTTAAACAGAAGAAAGAGTTAAACACAGGTTTTTAAAAAAGGTTCCCTTTTTTGGGAAATAGGCTCATTTTCCAACTCCCCCAGAGTTAATAATAAAGTAAAAAGCCCCAAGAAGCGGAGTGCCTAAACCTCCTTAGCTGTTATAAAATGCACTATAACACACGGCTACGCGGGGCTTATTGCTTTTATAAAACAGTTACTCCATATGCTTAGCAAGGTTTCATTAAATAAAGTAAATAAAATGATATTTAGGCTATGTGGTGCTGTCAGCCGTTATATATCGGGGTATTTTATAACGGCTTAGAACTCCGCTCAGCCAATCAGAATCAAGGACCAGAACTGGCAGTTTTATAATTTGTTTTACCGTTTTGGAAACTATTCAGCCGATCTTCGGGTCTGGCGATAGCACTTTAGCATAGCTTAGCATAGATCATTAAATCATGTTAGGGAGCAAACTTTCTTGATTATTACGCCAGAATGGGAGTATAGTTCTTAATCATATCAGCCTAGAAAATTGCAACCTTACATTTTCCGCTGGTCTTAGCACACGATATAAGTAAAGAAGACAAGAGTCAAGTTTTAAATAGGAAAAATATTGAAACTCTTTGGTCACTTTTGAACGCGATGCTACTGGTCTAATTGGATTCAATGATCTATGCTAAGCTATGCTAAAGTGCTATCGCCAGACCCGGAGATCGCCTGAATAGATTCCAAAACGGTAAAACTCAACTTATTAACTCTGGGTGAGCTGGAGAACGAGCCTAGTTCCAAAAAAAGTGGAGTGTTCCTTTAATTACTTTGCCTCCAGGATTCTCTGATCCACTTGATCCAATGAAGAGCTGTGTGCCACATGTAGAGTACCCAGCAAAGAGCTCCGTTTCTTCTTTATCTTCTCAGCCTGTGCAAAAATGCCATATGATAAATGAACTGGAAAATGCTTAATATCTAACTGTAACCATTAAGCAAATACCCATTTCTTCTGAAATAAATGTGATTTTAATTTATTCATTTTTTAAATAAAAGGCATGTAACGTAATTAATGCTAGGGAATTAATCAAGACTGCGTATGACTCATACATCTTTGCACTACCTCCTCTTTAGCTGTGTTGAGTTGTTGTTCTGCACTTTGCTTCTTGACGTTGTAGTATTGCAACTCCACCTCATGGGTGAGCTGTAGCCACAGCTGCAGAGATTCAGGGATGGACCACAGGAACTGCATGTCTTTCTCCGCCCTCATCAGCGCGCCACGCATCTGTGCGACGAAACCCGTGAGGTGAGCTGCGGGGCATTGAGGGTTCAAGTCTTATTGTGAGATAATCAACTTTACCTGGTCAAGCTCCTCTTCTGCGTACCAAAGGCGGCTGAGCTCGCTTACGGCTCCCGCACGGAGTTTGTGGAGGCGGTTGGCCTCTTCCTGAGCTCCCTGAATCTCGTCTTTCATCTTTTCCTCGAGATTCTTCTTCTCTACCACCACTGTGCGCTTCTCCTCCTGGGCTTTCTCCAACCTTTTGAACATCCATGAGTTAGTATAAACAATGCATGTTCCAAACAGGTAAATATACCAAATGTGTACAGTACTCACTGCTCCTGTAAGTCCGTGAGGCTTTGTTCTGCTCTCTGCAAGCTTTCCAGGTCCTTCATCATCTTCGAAATATGTTCCTTAGATGTTTTATTCTGGGTTTTCGCAAACAAGCATCCGCCAATTCCCATCACCACTGACACAATAAGAATCAGGTCTTTCATCCAATTGTGTGGAGGACCTTTAACACAGTGGGCGGAGCTATTAATCAAACAGCCAATGAAACATTATAAGAAGTGTGTTTACACTGCATGCTCCGGACATTTGGAGACTGCATTTTGAGGATTAATTCCGTTCAGTGTGCAACCCTCGAGTGCATTGATATTTAATTTCATGTGCGCTCAAAATACAAACGTCAGTTAGAGCTAAATTTGTTACTGACATTTAAGGAGCCAGGGCCATTTGAATCCAATTCGATCGTTCAAACTTCAGCTATTGAATTTTGTTTTGAAGCACGTTCATTAAATTCAGTCACTTTGACGAGACAGCATAGAACACACACACGCTGCCCAAAAAAATTAGGCTTGAATGCACTCTAAAAGTCACTTTGTATGAAAGCATCAGCCAAATGCATAAATACAGCTTCATGTTGAATGTAAAAGTTTGATGTGAATGCGTAAAATGTATATGCATACGTGTGGGAGGTCCAAACAGCACCACATCCAGAGCTTTGAGTTTGAGTTTTTGTTTGTGCTGCTGGTCGTGGATCTTCAGGTGAGTGCTCATAAATGATGGTTCATTGGCAGCAATCCTGTTACCACAAATCAAGCAAGATTAGGATTTGAAATAATAAGCATTTGGCTCAAGGACCTTGAATGCACGGACCTGTATAAAGCATCCACTTACTTACGTCATCACTATATGTCAATAATTGACTTACAATACATTTAACATTACTGTATAATAGGAAGTAAAAATCATCTTTTCAAATATGTTTTTATTATTATTTGGTCTGACCATTTTTGTAGAGGCTTTTAGATGGTATGATGTGATGAATGGATTTTGGTTTTAAAAAAACTCAAAATTGCACGATTGTGTCTCTCAGAAGTGTAAACCAATTATATCAAACAAGACTGAATTTTCAGTTTGTTCAATGTTGATTTGTGTCACCTGGGCAATGTGTTCCCATTAACACGCAGCTCTTTAAAGTTCTTTTCATATTGAGGCAACTCCACAAACTCCCTCAGCCAGCTCAACACGTTCTCTTGAGTCCAGTTATGAACTGATAAAGAGGAAGAAAGCGCAAAAAAGGGACAAATTCATGTTTAATTTATGTTCTACGTTGCCAAGACATAATCTAGACATTTCATCTTAATTCACCTGTGATCTCGCTCTCATCGACTCTACTATGAGTGAGCTGTTATGCGACTATTCCTAGATGGCTATTAACAAGTCATTATGTGATGTCATGTGATTTCACTGTGTGTGATAAGGTTAAATGCTGGAATCTCTATCATCACAACCCTCTTGAATGAGTGGTGAAATGTTTTGGGCTGTAAAGAAATGCATCCAACGCAACCTGAATTTTCAGACATATGACCGCCAACAGATGTTATAGCTGAATAATGCCAAAGTCATAGGTTTGATTCCTAGAGAATTCACATACTGTTGTCTTGGTTGCGCTTTAACTTTTATATAAATTACTTGAGATCATAGCATTTGCCAAATATTCCAACACAAAAGTACAACATCCCACCCTCCGAGGATTTCCAGCTTCTCCAGAGCTCCTCCAAAGTAATGTGCTGGTCTTCTTGATGGAGTTTACTGTGCTTGTTTGCCTGCTGTTGCTGTTGCATGTCTTCTATGATGAACTACAGTAAAGATCAAACAGAAGATGCATAAACTACACAGTATCTTTTTTCAATTAAGCATTTAGATTGATATGAAAAAATACTTTTATAAGCTAACCTTACTTTTTCCAAATGATAAAAGGTGAACATATTTAAATTAACTTATGTATAGAAGACCCCCCCCAAAACAAACACAGACTCATAAACACGTGTGTTTAAAATAGAGGCTGAGTAAACATGCAACATGAAAGTGTTTAGATGTTTGTCCCCCAGAGATCACCTACGTTACTGTGATCTCATATACCAGCCAGTGGTGCTTATTTGAGGGTTTTTTTGTAACGTCAAAGCACCTAAATTATACACAGTTGTGCTCAAATGTTTACAACCCCCTTGCAGAATCTGGAAAAAGATGAAACATTTGGAAGAATAAGAAGATTTTTGAAGGTTTATTTTCAATTTAGTCCTGCTCTGAGCATGTTATTTCACTAAAGAAATGTTAACATAAAGTTCACACTAAAGAATAATAACAGAATTTCTCAAAATTAGACTGTCCACTGATCTTCAAAACAATCACCCAGGTTCTCCACAATCTTTGCTTTTTCAGCATTTCTGAATATTTGACTCTTGTCCAGCAGCAACTTTATGATGTTGAGATTCCTCTTTTTACATTTAGGACAATCAAGAGACTCATACACAAGTATTAGATAGAAACATTCTGTGCTGCCCACAAAGTCAACACCATTCATGTAAAGCCATGAATGGTGTTAAAGTCATTCAGGTGGGTGTAAAACCTCTGAAATGGTTTTGACTTTAAGAGAAATAGCAAAGATTGTGGAGGACCTGGGTGATTGTTTTGAAGATCAGTGGACAGTCCAATTTTGAGAAATTCTGTTATTATTCTTTAGTGTGAACTTTATGTTAACATTTCTTTAGTGAAATAACTTGCTCAGGGCAGGACTAAATTAAAAATAAACCTTGATTTTCAAAAATCCTCTTATTCTTCCAAATGTTTCAGCTTTTTCCAGAATCTGCAAAGGGTTTGTAAACTTTTGAGCACAACTGTATCTACAGCAGTGAGGGAAAGAAACTCAATGCCAGACAGGCAGAGCTCCCAATGGACATTGCTGAGAAACCCATCCCCATCGTGTTATGTCCCCTCAGTGCCAAGCTTGAACAGTTTGTCTTAGGTTCTAAATGGAAACATGTGTTTCTAAATTGACCAACAGGCTGTGCACAGGCACCTATAAGGGTGCTTTGCAACAACACTTAACGTCACACATACATAACAAAGTGTTAAAAGCTAACTCCTTGAGTTCAAGAGTTGACTTAACAAACACTGCTTTGCTTCAATGTGTTGCTCCATCAGATGTTGGAATTTGAGGCATCTTTGACCAATAAATGGCTTTTGTTGAAATCATTAACTTTGTATTGGCACCTACTGTATTATTGCTCCTGTATGACATATCTCGTATTGCTCCCTAAACTCTTTGTAAGTCGCTTTGGATAAAAGCGTCTGCTAAATGAATAAATGTAAATGAATTGGTCAAAAGATGCAGGATGCACATTGGGGTGTGTGCAATCTTTGTGTGTGATGGTTGATTACCTCAACGCTCTCCTCCACCTCAATACCTCCATCCTGATCATCATCCATCTCTCTGTGGATGTGCTGGAGAGCCTCCATACTGAAGCGGTCAGCCTCGGTCATACACGGTGGGCTCACTTGCAGACATGGATCTGTGGTGAAAAGGCACACATAGGTTTAAACAGGAGTCAAGCAATCGTTAAACATTTGCAATGGTAGCTCAACTGGTAAAGCATGGTGCTTGCAACATCAAGGTCATGAGTTTGTTTCTCAGGGAGCATGTGGACTAAAATGATGTGTATCACATTGGCCTTTGAGATACTTTGGATGAAAGTATCTGAAAAATGCATATTGTATGCATTTACGTACATCATTGTGTTACTATTAACAGGATGGCCACTTACTTAAAGGTAAGGCAGCATTTTCTTCTCAAAGAAACAATAATGTTTTATAATCTTTATTGTTATTATAATTGTCTTTAAAAACAGCTTTATTTGTTTTACTGAGAAAAATATAGGCATACTGTTTAGTCTCACGTTTCAAAGGAAATCTGCCCCAAACTGATTTTCAGAATATAAAAATCTTCAAGCACAACTTCAATACTTAGATTTTTATTCATTTGGCTTCATGCTTTAATCTAAAGCCATTTACAATGCATTTTATGTATTTATGTAAACATTTTATCAATGTGTTGTGTTCTCTGTGATCTAACCCATGAGCTTCCCTAATCTAACCCTACAGTACACGAATGTAAAGTTTTTATATACAGTTTTTACACAATCCTCATGTAATTATAAAAAAAGATTATTTAACAGTGGGACTATTATTATAAACACAATTTTTTTAAATGTGAAGAAAAAACAAGAAGAATCTGTTTTCAATATAGAGGCTATGAATGGAAAAAAGTTGCGTTCGCAAGCATAGAAGTCGACATCTTTTTGTGAGTTACAAATAAGAAAGATTTTTGGCGTGCACACATGCCTGTTGTGGTCACAGTTGCTTCCTTGTACAGTCCAGTGTAGTGCGGTTCGTCACTGGAGGTGTCGCAGCTGACCATTCCGCGAAGGACGAGCAACGCGGTGAGGCAGAAGATGTGCATGACAGTATTTAAGCGCCAGTGCTGTCTATGACTTCAGATGATCCAAAGAACAGATGCACAACCAGCAGGTTATGTGATAGTGATGCTATAAACAGCTACAGCTTTAGGAAAAATCGTATTGCTCAAGTATATCCACAGGTTAGAACAGTAGGTTATATTTCTCAAATAAATTAAATGAAGGAAAAATAAAAAACAGCAGATGTTGGGTAATGAAACAGTTTTTAAATAAACCTCTCTGCTTCTATGGTGCTAATATTAATGCACACAGCATCAAAACAACATTTTATAAACACAACTCAAGCAAAATAAATTGTTTCGCTGTCAAAAGCATTTTTTGCTTTAAACTTAAAAACACAACGCCAAACAAAATGTTCTCCGTTAAGTGTAAGGTTATAAACACTGAAGGTAACCGCGTTTCCTTATAAAAGTAGATCCGTTTGAAAGAAGTTCTTTATGCGATAGTCCTCTCTGGATAATGTGTGTCCATAACAGTGTTGCGGTGATTAAATGTCACCAAACTTTATGTTCCTGTAGTTTGCGTGCGTCTTTCACACTGCCAAAGGCGGATTTACAAAACCCTGCTGAGACTGGCTCACGAATATGAATTACAATATTGTGACGTCTGGAAAGGAGGCGTAACAATTTGTTGACGGGAAGACGTTAGCGCATAAATATTAAGGCTAATATTGTAAAAGCGACATTAATCCATTTATATTTGGCGAAACCACAAAATTATGATTGATGTTAATTAAAAAAAGATTTGTTAGGACGCTAAACAAATCGAATAAGCAACGTTGATATTTCTGAATTAATATTAATGAGCCACGGTGTAGCCAATGGAACAGATCGAGAATCCTAACACGCTGTGGTACCGGTTCTCAATCATAGAGGGCGCTGTAAACACTACCAACTAGACCATAGATCTTGTTGATGAAAAGAGCACGTTAGTACAATTATTGGTATAAAAATATTCCATGCTCCTGTTCACTCGATTTTAACAACTCTTTCTCATTTGCATGCACACACACACGCAATATCCCAAGCCTCGGGGTTAAATTTAGATCCCTATCAGATTATCTGTTGAGGACTCGTAGACCCCAGAAAGAGCAACAGAAAAAGTTTCGAGTTACACCTCAAGGGCCTCATGACCTAAAAATAAAACCGCGGCTTCAGTGAGAGGATTCCAGAGGCTAAAGCCGACTGACAGGTGTCTGTCATTGAAATTCAGGCCACACGCGCTTCAAAGTCAATGTGAAAAAATAACGACCTCGTGTTTGCCCCTGGTGGTCACCCTTTGTTTATAATTATGTTGAAGGACTCAAATGTTACAAGACAAAATCCTTTACCTGATTTAAAAAAATAGGCTATGGTGAGCTGTGCCACTTTTCATCTACGCGGTCAATGAGGAAAATAGCATTTTATGAACAAATAATATTATAGAATAGCATCTGTAGCATAACATGTATAATATATTACAACTGGATGTAAAGCCTCCAAGTTAGCTTTTCAACAGTGATTATTTTTATTTTTAGATGATATAGCTGTCTACTGAAGTGACCTCTATGCAAGGGATACTGTAAGCTCGTCTATTAGGCTCCCTATTTATGTTCTTACAACTGACACTTTTTCGATATTTTTAACTAATAGATCATAACATTTTATGGTCTGACAACTTCCTCTATGTTGTATTTGGTACATTGCTTGAAACAGGAGTCAAGTGCACAGTAATATCCACAACTCGGAGTTTCAAGTTGATATTGCTACTTTTGGAAAAAAAATACATTTGAAAAAGTGATAGGAAACAATAAAGTACCAAAACCATATTGACATTCTTTTTCTTGTGTACTATGTTTAACCTCCAATTTATAAGGCAACATGTATTAAACTTACTGCAGAGACATTTAAATAAATGAACAACAGGACACTTTTTGCATCTATTACAGTGTTTAGTGATCCATTCCAAAAGCAACAGATACACTGGCCCTTTAAGAGTTAGACAGCACCAATACAGTTCAAATCTGCAAGAGTTAATGCACTCAGTACCAGCGCGGCTGGCAGCCGCCTGGCAAAGGCTGGTAACTTTCAAACAAAAAACAATTACTTGCGATTTTTGAGAAAACAGCCATTCTCTTCTATAGACAAAACTGACAAAGATAACAGTGATCCAATACACTAGTTTCCGCTCAATGAAGGTACAGTGGCATGGGTGGGATGACAGGTTAGCTATCTAACTTGAATGACAGAAATGATGAAACAACACGGTTTATAATGAACCATTAACCAGTTCCTCTGTGATCAGACCATTCTGGAAGACATGGCTTGAAAAGATAACACTGAAAACCGACCTGGAATGGTTATATGACCTTCACAATTTGACCTACTGAGATATGGCAGTTTTCATTGATGTATATTCTTATCCGATTGCGGAATCTATTGAAAACAGCTCAAAGTATGTACTAAGAACAGGGTGGGGGGTAATCTCTCCTCAAACATAGAAGACATATATAATATTAACATATAAACATTAATATTACATAATATATCGCCATAGGATATTAACAGATTTAGATTTCTCAATATTAGCCATGGAAGATCTCACAAATTAAAACCCCGGAGGAAAGACTTTTGCTCCTCCTGTACAATGACATAAGTAACAAAATGCAGCCCATAGAACCATCTCCAAACACATTCTTCTTTTATGAAAGCTTCTCATAAAATGATGGTGATGCATATAGAGGTGGGTGTACATAAAAATGCTGACAACAAAATAAGACGTCTGCACAGAAAGCACAGACTCTTGAGATGACATAACGTTGTGCTCTGTGACCTCAACGTAAAAGGCATACAAACCCTCGTGCCCTCTTTCCAAAAGTTTGTAACTTGTAGTGTTATATCTTACCACAATATCCTATAAAAATGAACCAGTAGTGGTTTTAAGGCCTCATTTTCAGTTTGCTTTAGACTACAGCTATTAGGGAAATAAACATTTGGTACTATACATTTTATACAGAGCGTAACTGGCTAAAAAAGGTCAAAAAATGAAAGAAAGCTGATGACACCCCAATAAAACAGTTCAGTCGAAAGGACACATTTGTCTCACATAACCAAAATGAATAACAAACACGATTGTGTTTATCTTATGAGCTAAACCAAATCTTCACGGCGCAATGCGATAAGTGCTTTTCCAGTTGTTTCCATTAAGTTTCCCACCGATAAGCCTGTTGCCTCAAAGCATGTGCTCCTTTAATTTTTGCAGGATCCAAATATGCTTGACTTCAAAATTTGTACTCTCCTTTCCTCAGTTCTCTAAAGGCACCAATATACTTGAAGCGAAATGGAAGAATGGAAAACTGTCCAAAACAAGCACAGGCCGCCTTTGTATTGCGTTCAATATTAAAGGCCTTGGTGGCGTTATTTAGACAACAAAGATTCTTATCAATTTCAGTTTCATTAGATCCACATCATTGATAGGTAACCAATACAGGTGACAACAGTTGCTTTGGCTAGGGCTATACAAAAAATTCCCTCCACATGATAAAAAAACACAGTTGCCTGATATCTATAGTCGTAGTCTAGCTGACATCAAAAATTCATCAGCAGAATTGATTTCAGAACTAAATGAACGCAAAGCAGCAGTTACCCTACACGTCTATTTTAGTACGATACTAAAAATAATATACAGGACACTGATGGCAAGAATGAGACGCAAACAAGACTAGTACTGACCTTACCTACCACAGTCTTTTGAGTTTCAGTTGCTACAAGACACATTTTAACCAAAATTAACCCATTTCTTGGACATCATAAAGGTAATCATTACATTGGCTATTGTTACTCAAGCTGCCAATGAAAAAGGGCCAGAGGTTAGAGCTATTTGGGACTGATGGGTATGATATGGCACTTAAGGCCAAATGGAGAAGTCAGTTAAAGCTTTTGAGTTGAAAACTTGATATGAAAGCAACTTTCTCCCAATTATGCAAAAATGGCATCGATATTATACCTCAGTTTAGTGAAAATAAAGTAGGGACCAAACCCAATATACATGACTTAAAAATATTATTACAAAAGAGAAGAGGGTCTGGTAAAACTCCAGAAGACTTAAGGCATTTGCCAAGACATGAAAAGGCAGCTATGAGTTCAAGCTTTCAAAATGCATGAACACTTTTCCTTCCGAGCACAAACGCTCACAAGAAATATACAAAACTATTTGGTAACAAACGTTTACTATGTGTTATAAAACTGAAAAAGGTGAAAAATGTACCTTAGCTAAAGCTTATAAAATTATATATCAATAAAAATAACAATAATAATAATAATTATATTCCTTGGTCCGTAAAAACTATATTACTATGATACCTTTTCCTCCGAGCCGAAACGGTGCATAAAGCCCTTTAATAGAAAACAAAATCTCCCGAAGCCATTTTCTTCTTGCACTTACACAGAAGTGGCTTTGTTATAAAAAAGTTTTTTGATTGTTTTTTGTTTTCATCTAAGGCTAATGCATTGATCCTGTGGCATGTTGCTCCGCAGCACGAATTAGTTCAGTTGCCACGTCCTAAGGAAACAAGGAAAAAGAACCGCAGCCAGGAGCCGCAACAAAGAAAACCCCAAAGAGAGATCAGAAAAGAGGGACCGTTGTTTGTTTTGGCCGCCCATTCCATGAAGTCCTATCTCTCTCAGTGGCACCAAGTATCAGATATTTGTGATCCTAATTCCGGGAATCTTAAGAGTCTGCATTTGCCGCACACGATGAATTCCCAGGTTAGGATACAGACATAGCCGAGGAAGAGGATGAAGACGAA
Source organism: Triplophysa bombifrons (assembly GCA_029783895.1). Classification (NCBI taxonomy): domain Eukaryota; kingdom Metazoa; phylum Chordata; class Actinopteri; order Cypriniformes; family Nemacheilidae; genus Triplophysa; species Triplophysa bombifrons. The sequence goes on from CM056452.1 coordinate 23,713,399, forward strand.
GACACGCTCCCGGCTGCGGCATATCCCCCCTGGCCATCGACACCCGACTGCAGCAGGAGACTGGAAGAAACAGATGGTGAGGAGTTGCTGTTGGCTCGCAGTATGGCTCCGGCCGCGCTGCAGTGTGGCCGTGGCCCGGGTTCTGGAGTATACGTGAATGTCAGAGCCGTGGAGTAGATGATGCCATCGTTACGGACCAGAGTCACAGGAACCTGCACCGGCTGCCGAACCCAACGCCATCCTTCGCGGAACGCAGAGATGTCGGGGACCACGCAGAGTACGCTCTCTCCACACCTGCAGCAAACACATCATTTTTCATGGATTGAAAACAATAAGCAGTGATGTCTAAAACTGCTAATTTCTTTCTTATTTAGTTTTTTTACAAAATGTGCAGAATCTTAATCCTAACGGTACAACAACAATGCTGTTGCTTGATGACGCTGTGAAGGAGCGTGGAATGCTGGGATTGGTTGTCTTCAACTCCACCACTGATGCCCACCAATCAGACGGGAACGAGAAACCATGTTAGCGGATGAGGTAAAGTTTGATAAATGTTGCGAATAATTGTGGTCCATAAATAAGGGACAGCTCGAAAAAAGCTAGGAGATTGCTAGACGCTGTTGTCATGCGGTTTCTACGTCATGAAATGCGGTAACAAAGGGTAACGCGGATGACGTCATTGACAGGCAACTGGACAGCCCCGTATCGCTGTTAAGAATGACGATTTTCCCACGATTTACAAGTAGTAGGAAACATTTGAGATATTGTTAGTACTCAGCTGAACAAAATATATAACACTAGCCTAGTGGTTTTTGGATATTTTACTGCAAAATTCTTACAAACTGCACCTTTAATGTTTAATTATGGCATGTTGTAACTAAACTGTCCATTTCAATGATACATCAAAACAGCTAGGCAGGTAGACAAGCACCAACATGTATATTTCAGCTCCTAGATTGCAGGAATCCATTTATTGCAGATCTGATTCAGCACCAAACTATTTGTTATTTGCTTAACTGTAGAACAATTTGATTGGTGTGTTTGTTTCACCTGTACATAGTGTCTGCCTCCACATCTCCAAACCAGACTCTTAGGTTAGGTGTAAAGTTTTGGCCTGTCAGCTCCAGCATGGCAACATCTCCTCCTCCATTTAGCTGTAACAGAGGGATTTACAGCTTTATTTTTTTATTTGGCATATAAAGTCTAATAAATAAAGATGCTGCAAGTGCTTTTTACAGCATGTTAAATACAGCTGTGCGCATTACCTGTAAACTCTCGACGACAGGCACAGGTGTAACGGGTGAAGGTACAGGGCCCATACCCTCATAGAATGTGTACTCTGCCTTGTCCGTGCTGATGATTGTCCAAGACGCCCCATCATTTATCATTTCTTTGTTGGTTTCTTTTGGACAGGGTGTGGCCTGGAAGTAGTTCCAAAAAATATTTTAAGTAGGACCATATCAGATTTCTGGTTGGACAAATAATTTATTTGGACATTTCACATCAGTTATCTTCCAAGATCTCATATCTGCAAAAACAAAGTCATTCAAGATACAACAAAATTGTAACAGCCCCTCTATAACTATCACCAAATGACTAACCTGAAACTGTATTATCCTCTCCTGTGAAAGGCAGAGGTACATCCGCTCTGTGTCTTTAAGGTAAAAGGCACATTTGTGTAGTTGTGACACAGGATCATCTGCATCCATGAGTGCTGTCTGCTTATCCACCTTTCGAATGATCTGCACGCACGTTTGTCAATGTCAACATCCTTATGCAAGCTTTTTGCACAAAATGTACAAACTAATCGTTCCTTAACTGCACCACAAATACTCACTCCACCCAGTCCTACAAAACACACACACACTCACTCACACAATGATCGCAGTCATCCTGTTTTGTAAGGATGAATGATAATGTAAATAATAGCTTACCAGTCTTGGTAGAGCCATGCCTGTTACAGAGCACACCAGCTTTACAGACTGACCGTAATGGATGTAACCATCTCTGACTGTAAACTCTTCACCCTCAGATTCATCATCATCCACTACAGACAAAAGAAACTTGATTGTTACTAATTAGAAAACTTGAAAGACTCGGTTTTGAGTGAGAAAAACAGATCAATATGTCCTGCATTTGTTTCCATCATTATATATGACAAACAATACAGTAAATTTAATAGACTTAATAGAAAGGGAAGGTGGCGAGATAAATGCTGACTCGCAGGTGGACAGGACAGTTACACAATAAACAAAACAGATGAAATGTTGAATGAATAACCAGGTTTGCAAACCAATCAAATTAATGTTGTCAGGCAAGTTGACAGTTACACTTAAAGTATCAGCTTGTAAGAAATGCGAGATCTCCTTTGTAAAATCCCCTTTGTAAAGATTTTTCAAATTTTCAGAAAAAGTTGTCCTTTATCATTAAATCTAGTGGGCTGTTGTTTTAAACACTTGTTTTTCCTCCAATCATTATGTGTTATGTAAGAATACGATACTCAAATATTGACCAGGATTCATTCAGGCATGCAATGTGATCACTTACAAATGATCACGTTCAACGGAATGCATTGAAGGTTATGAAAAGCTTGTACTGCTAGTGTCATTTTACTTAATGTAACTGCACTTAAGCCATATTGTTAAACAACCAAAAAAACCTGTTTTGGAAAAGCAGACTATGCTTCCAGACAAGTAAATTATCAGTTTACATGTCAAAAGATATACCTGAAAAAACAATGCGGTTGCTTTTAAATATAATGCATGATATTTCTAAAGAACAAGTGTGGTGAATGTCTTACATAGATGAATGAAAAAGGCTCCCCACTGTTGCGAACTAGCATGGAAGTTTCCACCCTCCACGTGAAGGTATCGCGTACTGACAGTTTGAGATCGCAAGCGGTTAAAAAGAGCCACCTTCGTCCCAGAAGCTATGCACACTAGGACAGAGAAAGATTCTTCAATTAAAGTGGGGCATACTAATATAATGCTCCGATCATAATTCTAAAGCCTCATAATTTATCAAGTTTATTATTCAAAAGCAAATGTTGAATTCTTTTGACTCACGGTCCGCGTTCTTCAGCGACTGTTTCTTTTTAGAAGGTTTGGAGATGACCTTGATACGTTTGCTGAGGAAGACTCCGATGTCTGCACTATTGCCGTAGAACATCTTGACAGACAACATGAAGTGCTTCCGTTTGTCCGAGTCAGAAATGTATAACGTTTTTGCTGTACAAAAGTTCTGCAAAGGATAATGTAATGATGACAGGCCCTTTTGTATTTTAAAAAATGACATTTTAGGGAACAGTTATTGTCTGAATTGAAATCTGCACCTTGCCCTCCAAGTTGAGCTGCTGCATCTCCTGTTCGCTGTTTCCAATACCAATAAAGGCACAAGGCTGAGACTCCTGCTCTGAACAGCCCTCCCGTTCCATCTGCTCCTTCTTTTTCTTCCAGCCACAACCCATGAGGTACACACATGGCGGAGGACAGAAGAATCTAATACAAACCCAAATCACATTTAATTTTAAATATTTACTTTTAAGCATTTTACAGATACTTTTATTAAAATGCTGTCATCAACGCATTTAAATTCATAAATGTTATTAGAATGTGTGTCCAGTGGGATCGAACCCATGACCTCTGATAACCCAATGCTCTACCAACTGATGAAATAATTTAAACCACAACGTCATGTGATATGACAAAAAAAAACACGTTAAGATATTAGTCAACATTACCTTTTTTCATTTCCATATGATTTCTGAGCGACTTTTGCATGCAGTATGAGAACTGTCTGATCTCCTCTCTCCTTCAAGTAGTTGCGCATCGCCTCTCTGCGTGATAAAGATAGAAAAGAAAAAGTTAATTTATACTTTTCTCATATTTCAATTTCATAAACAAAATACACAATTTACAATGCAATTACCTCGTCAAACGCTTTGGCTGAGGAAGCTCCCCAAATTTCCTACAAAACAAAAGTCACTGGCTGTCACCGTTTGCTCAATCACAAACACATAGTTTCCAGTCAGTCCCAAATGTTGTTTATGTAGTGAGCGTACTTTGTCACATCCCAAAAGTTATAAACCCCTCAAAAGTTGAAAATGACACTAATATTTCTTAAAAATGTAAATAATTTCCTGTACACTTTTTCAAAACTATGTGTAGTGTGAGTTGACAGTTTTCAAATGAAATAAAAACACCGTTTAGGTTCGCTCTAAAAGCTCACGGTCTCAGTTTTGATACTTGACTGGCTAACTTGGGTTGGCTAACATTTGCTAAAGTGCTCTCCCTTGTACATTAACTCACGAGTTGGCTACATTTTCATCTTCTTAGGAGGATAAAAGTGCGTTAAAGTTTTAAACTATACTCTCTCCGTCTCCACTGTAAACACGGCAAAACATTAACTCCCCACAGCATTAACTGTTTACGAGAAACTGATAAAAATATATCAGCTAAATAAAAGCTACGCGGCTAACTGAATAAAAGAGCCCATGGCTAAACCCCCTCAAAACCGGACAAAAGTTATCCGCAACCGGCCGCCAGCGCCCGAACACACGGCCAGGCGTATGAAAAATTAAACCAAAACGAATTAACTCGATTAAACCGCCGAAGCTCATTTTTTCCGTGACTTTTCAGCGCCCCGTCCGTTGAAAATTTCGCAGCTTACCCTGTCACAACAGGCGCCATCTTCACCAACTCTCTCTTTTAACGCCAACAATCGCGAGATTTCCCCCGCTTGCACCACACAACAACAGACCGCATCGATGGGGGAGGGGCAGGCGGGGGTAGCGGTGAGAAAAAAAGGGGGTGAGAGCGGCGAGGGAGACACCGGCGTGGGAAAGTTTCGAAGTCTCGCGAGAGTCCCTCGAAGCTTACCGAGGGAGCTATGAAGGCCGGTTCCGTGTTATCGCGAGAGTGTGTTGCGGATGACTGCCAGCCAAGCGCGTGTGAAAGTTCTCACGATGGGGATGATCGAGGCCGCACCTTTTTAGCGCGGGCCGTGAGAAAAGATTTCTAGAAGGACGGAAGCATGAAGACTAGGGCACCGACACTAGGAAATAGCGATCTGACTGCGAGCAGCTGTAAAGGATGTAATTATTTAAAGTCCACTGAATTTTAGGAAAATTATAGGTTTCGGTTTCGCCCTTTTCCCTTGCATGAAGTAATAGAGCACTGCATGTTATTGTAACCTGTGTGTGGGAAGAATGTAATAACACAGTCATTTATATTACTGTAAACTGCTCTGGCATCACCAGATGGTGGTATTGCTTCACGGTAGAAATGTAGGTATGTCAAATCGCTTGCTCTGTAGCCCAGCCAAGCAGAATTAGATGGGTGATGTTTCAGGGCTGCATTATTATTTTATGTTATTGTCGTATAGGTTTGGATTAAAGTGAACCTAGACCGGACTGGTTCTAGACTGACTCGAATGGGGTGGCAATCATATCTTCCAGTTGGGCAAATATACTAATTTTTCAGTGATTAAATAGACATATCATTATTTAATATAAAATACAAATAGGGCTATTTATTCTTTAAATATTTTATTGTCAGCTAGATATTTTAAGAGGGGTCCAAGACGAATCCAAATTTGGACTGTGGCTTTTAGTCCACAATCACCAGTGTGTACACTAGTTGAGGAAAGTTCGTTTTTCTCTCTAAAACGTGTAAGTCACTTTGAGTATTTTTTTTTTTAAAACAACAAGCTCATTGATTTTCCAACATTTACATTCAGGCATTTGGCAGACGCTTTAATCCAAAGTGACTAGCATTGCTTTTATCCTATACATTTTACATAGGTATTTGCAATACCCTGGGTTCGAACCCACAACCTTGCTTTTTTAACGCTATGCTCTTACCACGCTACAGGAACGCAACATAATAAATACAGAAAACAGCACACCACAGAAAACTCCCTTTGTTAAGTAAAATCACTGTTTTGTATTAAGCAGACAATGTTGTTGATTTTAAGTTAGTATCAACGTATATTATATAAACGTGATTTAGAGCAATTAATTATCACATGGTAGGATTACGTCTGGTGTGCCTTTGTGTCTTTGTTGGGATCAAACCGACTCAATGTATCACATGTTGCTGGCCTGGTAGGCAGTTTGAAGTGGATTTAATAGGTAAGAGTTTTTTTGAGGTTATTGCAAAAGACTGCTCTGGGTCTGTATCAGAAATCAATCCACAGAAGTTGATGTTACATGCACTATAGATTCCACCATTGTACAACACCAGTTAAATTATTCAGAGAAAATGTAATGCTTTGTCATTGTTACTTATTAGCTTACTAACTTGCAAAGCATTAATAAAGCTGATGATCACATTTATCAAAACTGTTAACTGATATCAACATAGAGAAAGTACCTGGTGTTATCAGAGTATGTGTTATCACAGTGGATATTAAACCCTAATTAACATTCAATACCTTCCAAATAAGCACACGTATCTCAAATCCTTGTAATAACATTTATGTATCATTACTAAACCATGTTCAGGACATGAAGAACCAAACCACATTCTGCTAAGGTCAGATGTGATATCATCAATCTGTCTATTATCTGACCTGTATGTGTGATCATTATTTAAAGCACAAGAGATGAGAGGAGTAAAACAGAAGATTTAGTTCATAGATCATAGTTATTTTAATATTTAAAGAAAGTTGTTCAAACCTGATTAGATGACATTATAAGTCATAGGTAAGCTAATACATAGATAAGAATGTAATGATCCCCTCAATGTTCTAGGAGATTGTGAACATAGTAGACCTATCTGCCCTTAAACCTTTGATCCTTACAGTAAAATGTCTTACAGTTCTACAAGTACATATGGTGAAGTGCTCGCCTGATTGTTTTTGGTGCGGTTTGAGTTAAAGGAATAAAATGGTAGTTATTGTAAGGTTTACGTTTTTTTGGTAATTTGTTGTTTTACCTAACTAAGCGATTTTGGTCTTTTCCTATTCAAGTAGAAAGTAGTTGGTTTTGAGTGAATGAAAGCTACCCAGAGATGTTGCAAATATGGCTGTCAAATAACTTTGGTACTGGCCACCTGATGCAGCTTTTTCCTCTTTATTGAACTGAGAAAATTCTCTTTAAAATAATTCATTTTCTCAGCACTTTGAAACAAACAACATATAATTACAAATATATTTAACAAGCTTTTTATGAAAAGTTGAATTACAAAATTGTGATGTACAACATACAAACATTATCACTGTTTAATTTAAACATGTATTGAGGATACATAGTTTAATATTACTATTTATATGAATAATTATTAAAATAAACCTAAGATTAATGCTGCCTTCACATGCTCTTGGAAATTTGGTAAATTCCACTTCTGGTGACAGTTTATGTCATGTAGCTTTCAACTGTACATCCTACTGTATAGTTTTACTAGTCAGCTTGCTGACTATATTCTGCAATATTGGTGAAATACATGCTATTTTCACCGTGTACAAAACATACAGTATGCTTCAAATGGTTAATCATATGTAAGTATGTACTAGTTTAACAACAAGACAATGCAATGAGGCTGTTGCGGAAAAACTATTAAATAATTTCTGTCAAAAGCAGAAATCGTTGTCCCATCCACCCTGTTGATTATACGTGACATCATATGGCGTTTATGTGCAATTTTTAACTCATATTTCCGATAATTCCGAGAGCACGTGAAGGCGGCATAAGACACCTTTGTTGCACAACAATCAATTTAAAAGAGATGAGTCACTGACAAGAAGTTAAAACTCGACTCATTTAATCTTAAGTGATTTATTATTATTGATTAAAGCACATAATGACACTGCATGGTTCTTAAACTACATTGTCAACTCTATATTTCTCTGATAATGCAGTTTCAAAATACTGTAGGATAACTTATAGCACCATAAAGATATGATCATCAGAGTAAACTCCCCCCCCTTACCTAATTATTTCTGATAATTCTTCGTCTCTGTTCTATTCATTTCAGTTATCATCAATTCATCCATCGTCCTGCAGGAGCAAAAGACACATCTGAAATAACGGGCTGGTTCAAACTGGTTGAAACAGGTTGGAGCAAAACGTGGGTTTATGGTATAAAATCTATCCACTCCTCATAAGATTTCTGAGACATCATGTCTCTGTTTGATAGCATGGAAGAACAGAGAAGATACAACAGATATGACCATAGGCTAAGAAGAATTATTAACCCTGATAGAGGAAGCAATATAGCTTTGGGATTGAACCTGGGGTTTAAAAGTGACATTTCTGGCTGAGCTAAAGAACAGATAACCCAAAAATGTACATTCTGTCATCTTTTACTCACTCTCTTGTCAGTTTAAACCTGTATGACTTTCTTCCGCAGAACACAAAGGAAGAGATTGTGGAAACAACGCTAACAACGCAAGGTTGTGGGTTCAATCCAGGGGAACACACACTGAAAAAAAAGACATGTAGAGACTAAATACACTGTAAGTCGCTTTGGAGAAAATGAATCTGTCTGCCAAATGAATAAATGTAATGTAAATGTAAAAAAGCACCAGAACCTATTCACTTTACCAACCCATACCACTTTAACCAGTTCGGTTAGTAACCTTCTTCAAAATATCTTCTTTTCTGTTCTGATGAAGAAAAATTCATAGGTTTGAAATGACTAGAAGGTGAGTAGATGATGACAACATTTTTACTTTTGGGTGAACTATCCCTTTAGATGTAGGCTACACATTATCATTAGAAATCGTAACAATACAATACATCTTATTTTTTCTTATTTACTCTCTTTGCTTTATCACAAGATTCAACGTGTAATCCAGATTCATGCTTTTAAAGGGGCAATGTGGAGATTTTAGCCCATCTAGCAGTGAGGTTGTGAATTGCAACCAATGGCTCACTCCACCCCTCCCTTTCGAAATGCTACGGCGGCTCTCACAGGACAAAGGAAAAAGGAGTTAACATATTTACGAAACGCGCTCTGTAGGGCAGCTTGTCTGTTCATGGCTCTGTAGAAAAAACATGGGGAATTCCATGTAAGGGGAGCAGCGGTGTATGTAGATGGCAATAGCACATTTGATTCATTCGTTTGCTAATAATGGAGGATGCTTTGAAGTGTTTTGGTAATATTTCGGGTGCTGGGTGATATCCACTATATATATGTATATTAGTCATGGAATCTCGCAAAACGTTTGAGACCCGTGATCCAGAACCAGACAAGAGATCAACGCGATCACGGGTCTCAAATGCTGACAGGTACGGTCATGAATCATTAAACGCAATACAAGTATATGCTATACAAACTATATGCAAAAACCTCCCATCACATCCGAGAAATAAGTAAGTAAATTTGAGTAAAATCATGCCGTGCGATTATAAACAACACCACTTCATCACACCTTTAAATTAAATATTGATAGAAGATTATATAGCCATAGAGTTATATAATGTTTATTTAGGTAACAACACATTCATTAAGCCCCATGGTTCAGATAAAGTTTTGTATAAAATAAAGCAATAAGCCCCAAGAAGCAGTGGGTTACCAAGGTATTTTATAACAGCTTAGAACTTGGCTCAGCCAATCAGAATCAAGGACCAGAACTGACCGTTTTATAAATACAGATTTTATTATTATAGACAGTTTTTTGTATTTCCAAAATGTTTCATTGTGTAACATACGATTGTGTATTTAGCAAAACCATTTACAATTTGCTGTACAAAATATTGTTAAATAAAACTCTTATCAATACACACACACACACACACACACAAATATGTCTTCAAAATAAATGGCGAACTTAAACTATTTTTCTTTTCCACCAATAAACTGTTAACATGAAGTATAAACATTCAAAACCAGTTTGAATTGGATATGTTGCACACATGTTTGAGTAATCAAAGTATAATAAATTAATAATACATTAACGTGCAATGTGTCTATAAAGAGGTTCCCTTGAGGATTTCAGGGGTGTCTAATGTTTTCTTCTCCTCTTTGATCTCCACAGGGATTGTTGGATTGTCATTCATCTCTAGTCCGTTCTCCTTACTTTCTGGTTTTCCCGTCTCCTCATCTCCTGTCATAGAATTACAGCACTTACAACAACAACAGCAGCGATTGGCAAAAACAAGGACAACTCTATCCCAGGGTTCCAGAGAGTGAGCCCACAGAGGGAGAAAGTCCCAAGATCGGAGACAGGAAGGAAGCCACTGTGGTTTGTGCTTTTGTAGAATATTTACAATGATAGCGAAAAGCAGAACAACCACAATGGGGACAATCACCCCCACTAGGACCTGCCAACCAGCCATCGAGAGGCCGAAGACCAGAAGAGGAATGGCGAAGAAGCAGAGGATGATATAGCAGATAGCAAACCATCTGTACTGGGCCGTTATGTTACCGAGAGCCTTCGCCATACGAATAGGGAGACGTGTAAAGGGGATCGGGTACCACAGCACGATCCCAGAGAGGTTGAAGAAGAGATGAACCAGGGCTATCTAATGATGAAAGAAGGTAAACTGTGACATCATCGACTGGGTGTGCGAGTTTGTTTTGGTGCAAATTATTCCATCATGCTAACCTGTAATGAATTTCCCAGCGTTTCTCCTGGACTGGCCATGGCTGCAAGTATTGCTGTTGTGGTCGTGCCAATATTGGCTCCCAGGGACAGAGGATATACCCTTTCGATGCTTATGACACCAATACCTGGAAAAACAAAAAGAACACAGCCATAGTATTACATGTCGGTTGTTTAAGCATTTGTTAGATAGAAGATATAAGCACAATTGTAAAATAGTAAAACACACCCAATCCTCCCCCTGAAGATAGGACAATTGCTCACCAATCAATGTTCAACAAGATAAGTAAAAGTTTTAGTAATACTCCTCAAATTTACGGATCCTGTTTCCCTAACTTGTAAATGAATCATACAAAGGGAATAAGTTGTACAGACCTACAAGAGGAGTTATAGCGGAGGTGAAGACAGAGCTGCTCTGCACAATGAATGTCATTCCGGCTCCAACTATGATCGCAATGTATCCAGTCAACCAGGCAAACGGGAATGGAAAATCTGTCAGTTACAAAGTTTAAAATGTTAAACTCTTATCAAACACAATTTATTCATCGGTCATTCAAATCTGTATGACTTCTTCTGCAGAACACAAGAGAAGATATTTTGAAGTAGGTTGGTGACCAAACAACACTGCCCCCCATTGATTTCCATTGTATGGCCACAAAACCACTGAGACATTTCTTTAAATATCTTCTTTGAGTTCAATAGAAAAAGAGGCATACAGGTTTGGAATGACATTAGGGAACGAAATAAATTAAATTTTAGGTTAACTTTCTCTTTAAAAGTAATGACATGTCCTTAAATATGTATAGGGATAGTTCACCCCAACATGAAATATTTTCGTCCAAATATCTTTCTCTGTTTTCTCGGATTTGGAACACTTGAAGGTGAGTAAATGATGACAGTTTTTTGTGGGGATGAACTATCCCTTTAACATGATAATATGTTCTCTGGTTAAAAGTTAGCTTTGGGATGCTGACCAGTGTTGATTATCTTCTTGATGACTACAGCCACCTGGCCCTTGAGCATTGAGTTCAGCAGCTTCACGATCAAAATGAGGCAAGTGCACAGCACCAGCAAAGAGCCGAACAGTAAAATCAGACCCACTGACATGTCAGACAAGGTTGTGTTTACGAAGATGTGGTGACCTGGATAGAGGGAGAGGAACATTCTTAAAACCATTTTAACGAAACGGTACACGTTCTGTATCCAAATGGAATATAAAACATTTACTGCACCACTGCTTTTTATATGGTTTATTGTTTTGTGTATTATATTTAAAGGTGCAGTCAGTGAAGTCTAGTGTCAAGGTTGCGAATTGCAACCGCGACAGCTGACAGATTTACATCCAAGGGGACCTGCGGTGTATGTAGAAAGTAATAGCTCATTCTAAGTTAATAAAAACATAACGCTTCATTGTGTAAGCTCTTTATACAACCCTGAAGGCATAGCTACAGTATGTATATTATATTGCATTTCTATCAAAAGATCATCCCAAAAATTACACAGGACCTTTAATAGTTAAAAACTATTTAATGTTTGATGATCAATAGACTGATGAACATAAATCTATGACCTGCGTGAACAGTAGGCAACTCAAAGCATTTCATAAGTACTGATATTTTAATGGTTTAAAAAAAATCATCAGAAACTCACATTTTTTTATGTTAAATATGTCTGTAACATTCTTCAGTTCCCAACAAGACCCATCAGTGCAGTTTACTACTGTCACATTCTGTAGAGTCTAGAAAAAAACAAATGTCAGAAGAACACGTGAGTTTGGCACTTGAAGTATCCATAAATACTTTCCTCTTGGTCTTTATCTAATCTAAATAATTACCGTGTTTTGGAAGGTCTTGCACCACATCTTGATAAGAGATTTGTTTTTTGCTTCAGGATCTCCGGTAGCAATGCCGCTTATTACACTCTTATCAAGCTACAGAAAAAATTACATCAAATTATTCATTTATTTCTGCTTGTTATCTTTTACAAATTTTGAGATTATTATTCATTATCCTATTTGTGAACAGCAACCTTTATAGCTTCATACTGAACAAAGGGGCATTATAAATGCATGTGTGCTATTTACTCTCTTCCTGTTTGTATTATAACACACACCTCTATGATAGAGAGGGTAAGAGGGTCGGTAATGACGTTCAGGAGGTCAGGTGCATTTTCTCCACTTTGAATGTTGAATGACGTTACAATGAGGTCCGTGACCTTCACCAGGTAACCTGTGGCAATTTCCAGTGGCAACAGCACCAGGACGGAAAGCCAGTTGAAGAAATCGTGCACAGTGGCACCTGCAAATGCCCTGGATAGATAAAAGCCGATATGTTATATTCTCTTTATATTCATTTATGCATTCAAACACAGGCCTGTTCTCATCCTCACCTTCGGAACTTTGACCTGTCGCCAACTTGTGTCAAGGCCACTAGGGTATTTGTGACTGATGTACCAATGTTGGTCCCCATGATCACAGGAACAGCGGTTGAGACTTTAAGCACTGTTGAAGAGTCGTTTATTAATAGTCACCTGACTCTGTGATTCTATAGAAGAAGTGACTCATGATCACTTAAATTATATTTTAAAAAAAGTTCAATTATTAATTAAAATAAATTATATCATGGCACAGTTGTCATTAGAACAATGAAATAATGTGATACATCACAACAAATATTCAACATAATAATTGGCTGTACAAGTAATAAGCGATTTAAATTATATTATACACTCAAAAGTTATTATATTAACCTTATAATTGCCATGACTTACCTGTTTCAGGGACATAAATGAAATTAATTTATTGAGTAGAATAACAGTAATCTTTAAAAAGCACATTATTGCTATTATTATAATAAAGAAAATACTAATAATGATGGGAATGATGATAATAATAATATAAGAATTAAATTATTGTTATTATTATTTTTATTATAAATACAAAATTATCATAATTGATTACACTAAATCTACAATGTTGTAATACATATAATTTAATACAATGAGAATTCATATATTTAAAATGTAATTAAATTATAACAAATGTAAATAAATCGTACAATCTAAAATAAATGGTGCTAAATTGCACTAAAAATGCTTCAGAAGGGAACCCCTTTTAGTGTTATATAGCAACATATCTTGGTTCTTCTGAAGTTCTTTGGGGTGACCGAGGTGCTATATAGCACCGTTTCCATATAAAGAACCTGTTAAGCTGTTTTGTGGTTCTTCAGCGGTTCTATGTAGAACCTCAGTCATCCCAAAGAACCGCTCAAGAACCAATGACGCACCAAAATATGGTTCTATATAACACTAAAAAGTGGTTCCCCTATGATTATGGGGGACATGTATAGTGTTATGATAAATATAATAAAAAATTTCCTTTTGATATTTAAAACAAATTGATGCCTTTATACATTGGAGAAATCACTGCCATCCTTATCACTCATACTCACATCCAGAGGAGACCATGCTGACCACAATTGATGAAGAGGTACTAGAGCTCTGGACCAGGAGAGTTACCAGCATCCCAATCACCAGACCTGCCAAAGGATTTGATAGCACTACATTGTCCTGGAAGATGTCCCCTGCTGCTTTACCTGATGAAACATGGGACATTGTTAAATCAATGAATGTAAATAAAGTTACAATTTGATTTCCAACATTTGTTGGTGTGTTACAGGTGAGCCTTTTAAGGGTACCTCCAACAAGCTGAAAGCCCGAGCTGAGGACGTCCAGTGAGCAAACAAACATGTACAGCAAACCGACCAGACAGATCAGCTTTCCTGCTGTGATTAGAACTCTGAGGATCTTCCCTTTAGTGTCCAGATCTTAGTGAAGTACAGAAAAAGAAAGTTTAATACTTATTTATTCTTGTGATATTATTTAACATTGGGGTAATGGCGAGGTCATGGGGTTCAAATCAATATACAAACTGATAGCCTATGTTGAATTCCCAGTTAGTTGCTCTAAATAAAAGTGTTTAATAATTGAATAAATAAAACAGTACAAAGCATATATGCAGCTTACCTGACCATTTAACCCCCATGTCCTGCAATTCAGGCAGATCCCAGTCATTGTCCTCAACGAGAGTTGCCGTGGAGAGGGCAGGAGCCATTGCAGCAGACTTACCTGGAATTGAGAAGAGATGGTGACGTACTTTTTAGTTTTTCAATTACAAACAGACTCCTATTTTTTCACTGTAAATGGTCACTGTACATACCATCAGGTACTTCTGTTGGCATCTCTTCACAACTTGTGTCCATCTTGGAGTGAGGTGCCATTGTCTGTGATACACACACATGCATTCAGTGTCAATGTTTACCGATGTTTTCTCAGTTTTAAGGAAAGAGTAGTTTGATATTTCCCGAGACATTATATCCATTCTGTACGAACATATTAATCTATTGTACTGCTGTACCATTTATATAAAGTAAAGGGTGTAGCCTAAATAAAGGGTGGTTTAATTAGAAAGAACTAAAATTGTTCAATGGTTCAATTTAAAATGGTTGCCATAAAATGTTAAGTTAATTTAACTTTTTTTACAGTGAATATGATTGTTCTGAAAACAGTGAGAAGGTTTTATTTGTACATACTATTCTTAGAAAAGTGTTCCAGCTATACTCTAACCCATGTATTCAATAATTGAGAAAGATCTAAACTCCCATTCAGTTTTAATACTCTTTAAGTTTATTTTATGCGTTATAAACTAAATAATTACAATAAATTACAAAAATTCATTTTGAAGGAATCATAAGATTTCCATTATTATTAAGTTATTTATAATACAATCATGCAAGAAATGATCGTAAGTTAATGGACAGGACAAATAAAAGCTTCCTCAACTGATCAAACTCGCATGGTTTTTTATTGATTTCTGTATTGTACCACATACAGTAATTTCCCACCAGTTTTTTCCACTGACACCAGCCAGATTATTAACAACTTCAATCTCATCCTTATTTTACACAACCTTTTCACATTTAGAAACATTGCAAATAACTTTAAATAAGTCTATAAATTAATTCAAAATTATATTGGCATATCTCATATTATAAATTCTCAAAAAATGTCCATTCCTTGATAAATTACGTATAGGCAGATCTTACAACAAGGATAAAGATAACACTCACCTGATGTGTAGTTGGGTTGTCCGTGTTGAGTTTTCAAAGGCCGCTTTCTCCTTCAGGGCCTAGGAGTCAAGTACTTGCCCTATCTATGCACTTCACCAAGTCCCCTCTCTACCTGTCTAACCTGTTCCACCGGGTACCAAATATGTAACCTAAACTAAATAGACTACAGCCAGAACACAGGATTGTGTCTAAGTGGTGCGCATTTGCCGCAATATTTCCTTTTTAAATGTATTCTTCTGAGTAGCTGGTCAACACAAGCTCTACATGTGCTCTGTTAGTGGCATTTATAGCCACCAGAATATCAGTGAGGATTCCCCTGTCCAAGGTTTACCACCGAAGTGATTGCGCACTGGGAGGGGAAGCGTGCACAGTGCCATGATTCACCGCATGTCTGCTGTGTGTCTGTATGTCTGCTTTACAATGCTTGTGATATAAAAATCTTCAAGAAGCAATGTGCAACATAAGCCTCTGTAACGTAATGACATGTTTGTGTCTATGCTCACGGTGGCACATTAGATTCAGTTGGCGTTAAATTTGCCATGTTAATTATTTCTTTGTATCCTATGTGTAAGGTCATGAACTAGCATGTGTATGCATGGACCTTGTTAACTCTACTGTGTGGGGACAAATCAAACCACTGAATCTAGGGCACTGATCGATGGACATTCTTGCCATCACGACATCAGCAGACTCTAATCGGTTTCTAAACTAATCTGGTCATTATTATGAGTCATGGGGGAAATTATGTACTGTCTCTATCAATACATCAATTAATAAGTCATAAATAATATATTATGAGGCATTATAAATCAAGCTAATCTTGAACAAGTTAAGGGGTGATTGTCATGTTGTAAAAGTTCAACTGTGGTGCTCTCTGCTGGATTGAAAGCACTAGTCGAGGGTTTGCTCCTGTAGGAATTATTGTGCCCAGACACCAATTTAAAAAATCTCAAGTGTTCTTTCTGTAACATAATAGCAGAACGTCATATTAGGTGAGAAGAGTTCAATTCCTTCAATGAAAGTTCTATCAATGTCATGGGAAAGAACGATATCTTGTTTTTCTACCGTCACAATAAAACAAATTACGCCCAAACAACAAACAAACCTGGTATTAACTGCAAAAGCTCAAACCCCCCAAAACTACTTAAAACCCACCTCTTCTGTGAATAATTGACAGAAAAATGAGAACACTCTCTCTTTCTCTCAAAAGGTATTGGTTTTGTTGAAACTAGTAACTTTCTATTAGCACCTAGTGTATTATTGCTCCTGCCTGACATATGGTTTATTGCGCTTTGGATCTGCTGACTAAATGTAAAATAACTTTTTCCAGGTTGCTCTAGCTACTGCTACAATACAATTTATATAGCACGCTACACAATCTATAGTGTGTGGTAAGAGCTATAAGTTACTTCGATTATTTAAGGTAGTTCCTTACGCAGAGTTAATGTTAATAACACTCGCATCATTTAGGATCACTTTACTTAAGGCGCTTGTTTCGTTTTAAACCGCAAGGTGGCAGCAAATCAAAACCTGTTCTACATTAAAACCATCGAGGAAGAAGAGATTTGACATTTGTGCAAGCGTGTGTCAGAGCTGCTGTGAAGAGACATCGGATGCGCAATGTCCCAACAGTCTGAGACAGGTTTCACGAATCCTGGAAGGTCAGGACAAAAAGTCTTGGTGTGTAAAATAAAAACTTTTAAAATAATTTTACCAGCTTTGTAGACATCTTTAATGCTGAATACTGTTACCGATTAGCGGCATGCATGTAAGAAATGACCACATTTACATATTTTTTCTGTAGACATGTAGGATGACATAATCATGTTATATAATTTATAATGCTTTAGAGGACCATAAAATCTATCTGTCTCGGTCTGTCTGCCTGCTTCTCTCTTTTTACATCACAGTACTATGGTACCACTACGGGTAAGGGTGTATATACATGTGTGTGTGTGTGTGTGTGTGTGTGTGTGTGTGTGTGTAGGGTCCCATGGGAATTGACTACATTCCCACTGAGGAAGAGAGAAGAGTCTTCAGGGATTGCAATAACGAGAGCTTCTGGTACAGATGTGAGTGCATATCTATTGCTGAACATTATTCTTTGGTTTTGTTTAAGTCAATGAATTAAACTTCTCTTAACACACATATAGCTGCACCTATATCAGTCATCAGCATGGCTCTTACTCGGTTCCTGATCTCTAGACGTGAGTTTCATAAAGGACAATACATTATTTGTAAAATTATCTCAAACGTGTTCTGGTTAGTTGTAATCTAATGTTCTGATATGTTCATATTAGGTGCACTTACAGCTTCGGGTAGATTTGGCTCTTTGCCCAAAGTAGCATGTAAGTAAAGTTTCTGTCTGTCTATAGTAATGTCAATAGAAATGCAGTGGCAAGAAAAGTAAATTAACCTTTTGGAATTTCACGGTTTTCTGAATAAATTTGTCATAAAATGTGATCTGAAGTCAAGGGTATTGGCACACAAAATGTTTCTAAAAATAATTACAACACAATTCTGGTCTTTAATGTCTTTATTGGACACACTCATTCAACATTCAAAATGGCAGTGGGAAAAGTAAGCGAACCCTTAGAATTAATAACTGGTTGACCCCCCCGTGGCAGCAAAAACCTCATCCAGGCGCTTCCTGTATCTGTGGGTCACATGCACATCGTTGAGGACGAATTTTCGCCCATTCTTCCTGGACGAACTGCTTTAGCTCAGTCATATTCTTTGGACGTCTCGTGTGTATGGCCCACTTCAAGGCAATCCATAGCATCTCTACTGGGTTGAGGTCTGGGCTCTGACTTTGCCACTCAAAAAGGACGGATTTTGTTTTTCTGATGCCATTCTGTTGTAGACTTGCTCCGGTGTTTTGGGTCGTTGTCCTCTTGTGTCACCCACCTTCTACACAGTTTCAGCTGACGTACAGACATTCTCACAATATCCTGAAGAATTGTCTGATATACTTGGGAATTCATCTTCCCCTCAATGATTCCAAGCTGGCCAGGCCCTGATGCAGCAAAGCACGCCCAAATCATGACGTTTCCTCCACCATACTTTACAGTTGGGATGATAGTTTCATGATGACATGCCCTTTCTACGCCAGATATAGTGCTGTGTGTTTTTTCCAAATAGTTCAATCTTAGTTTCATCAGTCCACAAAACATTTTGCCATGGAGTGTCAATGTGCTCTTTTTCAAACTTCAGGAGGGCAGCAATGTTCTTTTAAGTAAGCAGTGGCTTCCTTCATGGTGTCCTGCCGTGTCTACCCTGCTTGTTCAGTGTTTTTATTGTAGACTCAAGAACTGAGATGTAAGCAAGTTCCAATGATGCCTTCAAATCTTTGGCTGTCATTCTGGGTTGTTTCTTTACCTCATTGATGAGTCTTCGTTGTGCTCTTGGTGTCACTTTGACTGGGTGCCCACTTCTTGGTAGAGTAGCAACAGTCCCAAAGTGTCTCCATTTGTAGATTGTTTGCCTAACTGTAGACTTGTGAATTTCTTTGAAATAACTATTTAACCCTTGCCAGCTTTATGTAAATCAACAATTTTTGATCGTAGATCCTCTGAAAGCTCTTTTTGGCGAGGCATGGCACACATGGCATAGCAAACTCCATAAGTTTGAGGGGTTTCTATCAGTCAAAGTAGCTGTAGTCCACAACTCCAAACTTATTATCTTCACAAGACTCCAGGGCTGTGTCCCAATTCAGGGGTTGCAACCTTTAAGGTCGCAGACTTAAAAACGAGGACTTGTTTTTCAAAGCACGCAGCCTCATAAGTCCAAGAAACGAACTGAAATGAGACGGTCTAGCCTCGTGTAGAATTTCCTAATTGTGTGATTTGCGTCACCTGCTGTTAATGTTGCGTGGTGACAGCAGGACAGAGCAGAGACGATTCTGACTTTTTAAACAAATACGGAGCCAGAAAAATTACATGTTATTTTCGAGAAAATATATACATGTTTATGTAGATTAAAACAGCCCAACAGTATATTAAATTGACCAACCTTACGAATAAAAAAACACAATAATGTTAATTAGCAACATCATATATAATATTAAAACACTGAAATTGATTGTTTTGTGAATTGATTGTTTTTGTGAATTACATACTTTTATTTAATTAACGTTTTGACAGATTTTTAAAAAAATTCACGCCGTTACAGGCGCCCAATGAATCTTGGGATAGATACACGTGTTCTATCTTTAAAAACCTGCGGATATAAGGTAGGTCACATTTTGGGGCTGCATTTGAAGCAACCTTTGAATCGAGACAGCCTTACCAGCTTTCAGTCACGCTCCTGTGATGCATTTGGTCTTAAAATGCAGCCCCCGAATCGGGACACAGACCAGGTGTGCTAAAATCTGACTTCAATTCGCTTTTTTTAAGGGTTCACATACTTTTTCCTCAAGCACTATGAGCCTTTTTGATTGGTCAGCATAAAGACATGAAAGATTAAAAAAAATGTATTTGTCAATACCCTTGACCACATTTTATGTCAAATTTATTCAGAAAACCATGAAATTCCAAAAGGATTACATACTTTTTCTTGCCACTGAGTGGGAGTATCAATGTGTGTGTGTGTGTGTGTGTTAGTTGCTGGTGTTTGTGGTTACCTCGGAGGAAAGATTTCATATATGAAGATTTGTAGTGAGAAGTTCAAGAGGTTGGAGAATTCTCCACTGGGAGAGGCACTAAGACAGAGAGAGCAGCATCGTCTGCCAATGTAAACACAGCACACACAGATGCAAACATACACAACTAACACACAAATAAATAAGTCTAAAACATTGTACTTTTCTCTCAGGGTTCCTCGCGAGCAGCCTCAGTTAAGTGATCCAGACAACACGCAGTCATTCTCCTATGAGAAAGATGTCACTTACAGCGACTCCATGACCTCAGCATATGACCCCCAATTCTCTGGTAACTATCCACCTTCATCTGTTTGCGTAGTTTGCCACAATACCTGTGGTGTCTATACAGACTTATAAAGTGGGGACAATATTTATACAATTTGCACACATATTCACTGACTATAAATATTAAAAACCACCCCTAATTCCAACAGAGCCATCGCACGTTGAGGAGGAAGTACAAAAGAAACCTATTCTGTACGAAGATCTACGGACTCGCAACAGAGATAACTATGATATCACAGTGACTCAGAAAGTAGGTGTACCGCTAAAGCATCCGGCTGACATCAAACCGGCCAAACAAGGTAAATGAGTTGTTCCACCACAGGACTGACAGCTGTAATTCTCAGTAGTTACAGGACAAACAAGTTTGCTTAATACATTTATGTAAATAATATGTCAGTTAGCCCCTTTTTGTACCATAGTGGGCGATTTATGGGTGTGTTTTGCAGGAAATTATATCAGAAAGCACCATTATATTGTCATTCGATTATCTAGCATATTTAATATTAGGGCTGTCAAACGATAAATCACGGTTATTCGAATCCAGAATAAGTTTGCGTATACATGTCTGTGTACTTAGCATATTTAGTTTGTATTATAAACACATACACGCATACATTTAAGGAAGATATAAAATATGAGAAGGAATGAATGTTTATTCATAAAAGTTTGTGTTTACATAATCTGTCTGTGTTATGTTGTATTATAAACACATACACACATATATTTAAAAAAGAATTTGCAATTTTAATGATTGGTTAATATAAATCTACATATTTCATAAATATATTTGTATGCTATTGTGTTTATAAATACAAATTAATATACACAGTAGACAGTACATACATATACTATGTAAACCTTTATTCTAGATGCAATTACTTACAATTCATTGTTTGACAGCCCTAAATGTAAATGATTTGTTTGTTGCCAGCAGTAAATGCCAAAGAACTTACTCTACATATAATAGAAATTTTACAGAGGTAAATTTTTCATTAATCTCCGTTTTTATCTGTAAACAGGAAAGAAGAATATATATGGAGACACGTGGGAGGAGTGAGAGTCGATCTAGATTCACTAGCTGCTATTTAAAAATGTTCTATGCTGTAGTTAACAAAGATATTTAAAAATAAAGATGTAAGTGTAAAGTGTGCGTATGTTGCGATGCTTGTGCCTTTACATGACATAACTCTGCAGTTGCTAAGGTGTGTGAAATCATTATTATATCATTATAAAATATATCTCTACATTATATATGAAAGGAAATAAAATCAAGTTGGGCATATTTTATTTCTGTACACACATTGTACATAAATACACAGAAATAATATTTGAAAAATAAAGACGATGTCCCTGGGATTTTAGGTGACATCAGACAAGAGAGGGCATTGTACTTTCAGTAATATCAGTACTCACACACACACACACACACACACACGTAATAGTATTTAGGTTTTGAAGGACCAAAATTCTTGAGTAATGTGACCCGAATGCCTTATAAACCTACATTTGAATACATTTACACAAATATAGTTCACTTGGAGAAAAGGCCTGCATAGGCAGCAAAGACTTGTGAGGTCTGTTTTAACAAACATTTAAACCTGACTCTGAAACAAAGCTAAACGATGTTAAATCGAAACCATTTATTTACGATCCATTCTGCATTAAACAAGCTCCAACATAAGTGGGTTTAACAAATTATGCTGGAGAAGTGATTTTGTGTGACTGTCAATAATAACTGAAAATATAATTCCATCTTTTAATATTTTCAATCTGATCCCACTCACAAATTGCTTGATTTGTCTATCAAGAGAGAATACGAAGATATTTCTTGTAGCCAGACAGAAACAATCACCCATACACACAAATAGAGACAAAAATTTGCTGTTTATCTTTTTAAACAGAGCAAGTAAACATAGCTAAAAATATTCAAAAAAAAAAAAGAGAACAGCAAAAACAAATGTATTCTGTGCTGTGTCACTACCCCATAGGTGCACCTGGAGCCCATCAGGCCCTTGACTTTAACTAGACCCGAAAAAGTCTGTAAGAGTCTAGTCGGAGCGTGGCACAGTCAGTATTTGATTGTCTTTGTATAAGGTTGATAATATATCAGAGGGCGACATGGAGAACTAAGTATTGTGCAGGGACTGTTTCTATAATTTGTTCCTCATGGATTACCCTGGTCCATTCCACAGTGATTCAGGTGGTAGTCAGCATCAGGAATCCAATTGTGTGTGATGTGTTAAAAGGTGAATAGACATTTCAGTTTAGAGCTTTGAAAGTTTTATCGCGGCCTCCTTGTAGACTGTGTAACGTGACAGAAAATATCCCTCTGTGCAAAACCAGAACGGCACAGACGTTGCGCCCCAGCCTGTGCGTGTGTGGGTTGTAAACAGTGCTTTTCTCTGTGAGGAGTGCGGTAAGTGGCGCTCGTATTTGAACCGAGTCTGTGTGGAGGGAAAGGGAATGAGGCAACCATGACAGTACCGGAGAAAGGCACCTCGGGAAGACCGCGCAGGAGGCTTAAATTCAGTTCTGCCACTGCTAATCCGGCCTGAAGATGGGAATCTTGGGTAGAAACTCTATTAGAATGACCTGTACAGTGAAGAGAAAAGTCAAAGTTAAAAACTGCAAAAATGTTTCTAAATAAATTAACGAGTCATGATTGATAATTAATATTGAATCTGTTTTACTTTATCAATGTAGATTTATACAAAGCATGTACCAATATATTCAAATGCACTGTGTCACTTAGGATGTTCTTATGCTTACATATTCCATCATGTTGTTGGTATCACACTTCCGTTTGCTGAGTCTCCAATGCAAAGACAGCTAAATGAAAATAAAAAAACTAATGAATTTAGCACCAGACGTATAGACGGTGTCAGCAGCAACAGCATAAAAAACTTCACATGGCCCAAACTTAACTTCTGATAGAATATTAATTCAACACATAAAGAATTCATATACATACAATAGAATATTAATTCAAAATAAAATAAATGCTTATATTGTAACCAAATACAGACCAGAAGACGAATAGATCTCAAGCCTACGTATACATACCTTGTGATACAATCTGCTGTTTTCCCAATCCAATAACTTCTCTAAGGATCTTCGTGTCTACAGATTAGAAGACAATATTTGACGTGTCACAAATTCAATACTAGACGGTTTGTTATTGTCTGATGTGTGTTGTGCTCTTGTTTGTGGACAAAATAGAATATATTTAGGGTTCGATGGAAGATAAGATCAGTCGAAAAACGAACGGGAATGGGCTGAGATGGTTGAACGCATGTATTTTTTGTTAAAAGCACTTTCACAATACAAACAAATGTGTTATTTGAGTTGTAAATCCTCTCTGAATAGTAGGTGGGACAATTTTTCTAGGTGGATGTTCGTCAGATGTGCTTTGTGGCTGTACTTTCAGGACCGTGTGTTTATTCAGCACAAGCATACACTTCCATAATGTACATATTTTTTTTGTAAGCATAAAAACTGAAATACTGAACATAATTTTCTATTACTATGGTTTGTTTGTAACTAACAGGATACCACAAACGGTGTCAACGGAGTTTAGCTGACACATTCTTAATTTAAGAGTGACACTGAACTCACCCTTTTGCTAAGACAGATGACCGGCCACAGACTAAAGCCCAGAGTACAGCAACAGCATAGACAGCCACACAACAGCCAGCGCACATTCACAGGAAGAGCTTTCCTCAGACAGCTGTTCACCCGGTTTATGCTGGCTTTGAATTCCTCTGGCGCTACCTAGAAATACACAGATGTAATAGGTATTAGTTTTGTTGTGAAACTGAAACAATGAAGGATACAAAGCCTCTGACATTTCTGCTTCAATTTGAATATACAACAGGCAATAAAAGAAATGTGCTGATGATACACACAAATACATATTTCAGTCATATCTACTTTTGTGATAATTTGTTATTTTTATTATATCAATCAGGGAATCATCTGATGGGTGCCATCTTAAATCTATTAACTTCATAACACAATGTTTTTATTTTACAGAAGAGAGAAAATGTATACAAATGAAACTCACCTTTCCTGTAAGAGCTGAGGGAATATCGGACTCAAATTTATTGCTCAGTCCAAACCTGTTGAAAGAGAAACTTTAATGTGAGTTTTTAATATTTCATTAGGTTTTTCATACTATATCTTATTTGCAAATACTAGATTCACATAAACCCACAGTTGACATTACTTTTTATTAAATACTGTAAATTACAGTATATGTAAACTTTTTTAGTTTATTCATACAATTTTCTCAGAACCTAGTAAACGTGCTGCCAAAATAGAATATATAGTCCAGATTTTTTCATATAAAGCTCAAAACGCTGGCTAGGAAAGTATGTCTTGGGATCATGCTTATACTGTAACGTTAGTACTAAGGTAACTTACTACTCTAATAAGCACGTTTTTGCCTATTGATCAATATTTGTATTACAATAAAACTACCATGTTATATTACAATAAGTGAGACGATGGAAAATTTGTGGTTACTATGGTTTAACTACAAATACCGTAGTTTACCATACCATGCTTACTAAAGTAAAACCATGGTTAGCTTTCTAAATGTTAAAGCTGCTGTTCTGACGATACCGATCACCGGCTTCAGTTCGTCTCGTGTTACTTAAGAGTGAAAATGTAGATTGATAATCTATATACGACTACGTCCAGAGCTGCCGGGCGTCTTACACAGTGACGTGTCCGGATCCGCGAACGACCACCGGGTCCGGAGCGTACTTGAGCAGCTGCTCCTCCGCGGCCCTGTCCTCGTCTTCCTCTTCCTCCTCCTCGTAAATCTCATCAAAGTCCTCCATCATCGCCTCCAGCCTCGGCCTCTATGCTTCCCGTGAGAAGCGCCGAGAAAAAACGCGTTTCGCGCACGTTACGCAAATATTGGCGATAACGTGTATCGTACGGCCTCGCTGAGAAACGATCATTGAGACGGTACAGAAATCCGGAGCAAAACAACAACATCCGCCCTAAATCTCGTGCCCTGTTGAGTATCGCGAGACTATGTAGGTCGCGTCATCGAGCGACTGCCTTTAAGATTTCTTAAGCATGCACGAGATCGTGAATAAGTTTATAGTTCAGCTGTCATAACGCCTATAAAGTGTTTAAACATTATTTTTTTTAATAATTTTTGCCAAACGTTATTGTATAATAGTTATTACCCATTATTTATTATTACAATTAAAAGTATGCAGTTTTAGTTAAAAAAAGTGTTTATTTGGTTAAATAAAGTGCTACCATGTTTTTATACAGTAATATCTATCCCCAGTAATGGACACAATGGATTAGATGGTCATTGTGTCTTATTTTAACTTTTGGTCAATTTGAATATGTAGTATCAAGTGATAACTATTTTCTACCTAAAGTTGCTGTGGCTGACACATTATTTACTTTTTATCTCCCCATATTTTACCCACATCTTATTGTACTGCTATGGTGTTGAAATTACAGTAAATACAGACCCAATTCTATAACTGTAACACCAAACAAATGCTGGAGTTTTTTGTATTAAACATGAAAAATGTACAACAGACACAAACATTACCAAAATGCTCTTTTTTAATCCAACAAATCAACATCTACATGGTACAACTGGACTGGAAAAACAACAGAACATGAACATTAAGTAACAAAAGGAAGGTCAACTGGATTATAGTTTCATTTAGCATGATTTGGTTGACAAGAGCTCTGATGAAAAGGAGAGAGAGCAGAGAGGAAAATTACTCAATGGTCTCCTGGTTCTCCTGATCACCAGGACGTTCCTCGCTGGGTTCCTTGCCCTCCTTGCTCCTCTTGGACTTCTTGTGCTTGTGGCGCCGGTGACTGTCGCCTTCTTCACTGTCATGTCTTCTCCTGCTACTGCTGTGAGGACAAGAAAAAAAAGAGTTCAGGATGATATACATATATTTTTAAACAAACCTAGGCTGTTTCACACATTTTACTTCTGCAGACTCTTTTTTTTTATTTCACCTTTCATACCAACAGCTACAGGTTTATAATTTACACATTGCCTGCTGTTGCAGCACTAAAACAGGCCATTATCCTGAATGCATCATGTGACTGTGAGGGACCAAACAATACCTCCGTGACGACTTGTGTCTACCCTCCTCTTTCTCTCTGTGTCGTCTCTCCCTGTGACGCTCTTCCTTTTCACGGCTCGATCGCTCCCGATGCCTCTCGTACCCTCTGTCCCCGTATTCACGGTAACGATACCGCTCTTCATCACTGCAAAAGACAAAGTTGATTGAATACTGATTTACAGAAATATTATTTAAATCATATTCATTATTATATATGCATGCATGCAGACAGATAGATAGATACTGTGTGCACTTAGTATATGTATTATTAATGATGCCGCTGGGCTTTAAATCTCTCTACTTAAAAAGTAGGACATAAATAGAACTGAAGAACTAGGTCACGAAGATCTAAACTTTCAGAGGTTTAAAAAACTCGCAGCCCACTTTACATCTGGAATAGATTGGTTCACAAAAAAAAGACCTAAAAGCGATTGTTAACCCAAACTTGAAAATTCTGTCATCATTTACTAATCATTTTGTCATTTTGAATGTGTAAGACTCTTTCTACCGCAGAACACAAAAGAGGATATTTTGAGGATTTTGGTAACCAAAAACTGTCGGTACCAATTGACTTGTATTGGTTTTGCGACCATACAAGAGAAGTCAGAGGGGACCTACGGTTTTTAGGTACCAACGTTCTTTAAATATCTTTGTTTGTGTTCTGCAGAAGATAATCAGTCAATCATGTTTGAAATGACAACGACATTTTTTTGGGGGGGTGAACCATCCCTTGAATGCAAGTTGTCATTTGGGACACCCACAATGGTTCCTTAAAAATGTTTGGTTATTTGATAATATTTTGTGATGCTTATTCTATCTTAAATAACAATAACAACATTTAGATTATGTTACAATTACATTTGGCAATTTACAACGAAAAGGCTGTCATGGTCTTGATGGTAATAATGGTGATAAAACACTGTAAGTCACCTGTTATAAGCCACAGAGGAGGGACTATGTTCTCTGTCGTGGACTCGTTCCCTCGGTCTCTCCCTCTCCCGTTCTTTCTCCCTCTCTTTGTCTCGTCTAGGGTAGTAGTCCCACGGCTTTGAGTTGTCCATCATACCAGGCCAGGGGTTAACAGCTCCTTGCATTGGTGGCGGAAACCCACCTGAAAAAATTCCAATGTGCATTTTCTCAGTTTAACTCCACAAAAATGATTCAATCATTTTTAATCAGGTTGACAAGTATTCTGGGGGTAAGGTTCCATATTTACCTGTAGGAAATGGGAAGTGAGGGACAGGACGTCCATCATATCCTCCTGGATGTCCACTGCTAAATACAATGCAGCCATTTGTAAAGTGTTGATTATATATATGCTATACATATAAATAGTTTTTAGTTTTTTGGGGGGGCATCTAGTGTGTCATAAATCATTACTTATGACACAC
This sequence comes from Triplophysa bombifrons, assembly GCA_029783895.1. Lineage (NCBI taxonomy): Eukaryota > Metazoa > Chordata > Actinopteri > Cypriniformes > Nemacheilidae > Triplophysa > Triplophysa bombifrons. The sequence continues at coordinate 23,741,504 of CM056452.1, forward strand.
TAGATGCCTCACAAAAATCTAAAATTATTTATATTTTTTGCTTTAGGTCAATACAGCTTTGCAAACATTTTCTTGTTTGTTACAGCACATCTGCATGCTGACAGTAATACAAGATGTGAATACTTACTTGTCCAAAGTAGGAATAAGTGATGGTGGGGGTCCACCTGTGGGAGGGGGGAAATCTAGAGAAAAAACAAACAAGGTTTCAACAGAGATATCACAACCAAGATAAAATTCAATAAAAAGAGGAAAACCTACTGGGTGGAGGAACTGTGATTGGCATCCCTGTGAAAGAGGACGAGATGTTAATATTTCTAAAACAGTATCATAGAACTGTAGTTAAGTGACTGAAATAAGTTTGTAACCTGCGTAATAATTTGTAGTATACAATATAAATAAAACAAAATTGAGTTATTGTCAGACTCACGTGGAGGAGGGATTAGAGGTGGAGCCTGACTAACAGGAGGAGGGAGGAATGGAGGTGGTGGCATGTTGGGGGGGGGATGCCCAGGGGGAAAGAAAGGAGGAGGCATCTTAACCACTGTGGGTTCTGCCTCTGTGGTCGTGTGGTCGGAGATCACCTAAAAAATATAAAAAGTAACGTTACAGGTTCCTGAGCCCAAAAAACTATGCATGCATTCAAATTTTACAGTGCATATATTGAGGACACTGTGAGTGGATGTAATGCTCACCTGGATGTTATTACCCTCCAGATTGTGGCGACGTCGTCCTTCCACTCTGCTAATGGTTGCAGTCTGTCCGCCGATCACATCTATGGTCCCGCTCGGCTTCCTGCAACGAATGCATACATACACACAAAGCAAACGAAATCTGCATTTTAGTGTATTTCATGCCTTGCAGATCCAGACATACATCTGAGTAGAGCTGGGCGGTAATAAAAACATAAACTGGTAGAGATTTAGCTATAAGCAAAACGTCTTAATTAAATATAAAAAGATTTTTACAAATTTAAAACCTCGTATCACATTACTGTAAAAGTTACTGCATATCAAGGTTTTCTTCCATGTGCTCTTTAAAAAATATTAATTCATACAATACATTCATATTCAAATAATTTTGTTGGTACCCCCCACCTCTAATAATTATGCATAACTTGGATAGCACCCCCACAAAAAAATACACCAATGACTATACAAAACTGCAAAGAGAAAAACGGTCCAGTTTTCTGAGTCCGTTGTGATATCAGCTGATTTTCATCTTGGCTTTGTACATTATAACATTTCCAACTTCATCGTTCATCAATAAAATAAAACAAAAAGAATGAAAACCTTGATTTTAAAAGTCATGTGAGACAAACAATGCCCAGATACACTCCCACTTACGTATAATAGGACATTTCTTGAGGAGCAGGCCCCGCCCAATGTGGAGGGGATATCCTATGAGGGGAGAAAGGCAAATAATTGTTACTAACCCCCTATCCCGCATGACAGATGCGGGACAAACAATGCACATGAATTTCCAAACATGAAGACTGGAGTGTGTGTATAAACCCACAGCATATTAATATATGTTTTTTTAATACACAAGATCTTTTAACAGTCTGAGGCTCAATGGGTTCTTGGTTCATATTAATGACCACCTGTTGCATTTTTGAGCCATAATCAATGTGTTAATGTTGAATATAGTTACCTGGATTGAGTGAGTCCTGTTTTATACATTGTGGACGGAGAGCAGAAGTCGGTTTTAGACGTATGAGCCTGTATCGTGATCTCTTTCTCAGTGTTACCTGTGCGACCCTGCTGAACCTGAAACAAAGGAAGAACTTTCATATATTTGGCCATCGCTTTGGTCCAAATCACCTCATGGTGAATTCAAACTGAAAAGATGCCTATACTGTGGGTCTTGAACCCACAACCCTGGCATTGCCGTCCTTAGTAAGAGTTGATGGTGCTTACTGAGATCTTGCTGGTAGTGGACCCCATGCTGGGAGCGTCGAGGCCCATCCGTAATCTCTTCTGCTTTTCACAGTACGCTTTCCATGTTTCCTCATTAAAACCGTAGTTAAAATAGTCAGACAAGTCCGCACCTGAAAACAAACTTTCCCACTTAACACCAAAAGGAAAACATGCAGATGACAGATACTAAAGGTTAATACACACCTGGTTTTCTCCATGGTTTCTCCTCAAAGGACTCCATGTCCACTTCCTGGACTGGAACTCCATTGATGCTGCCCGGAGCATCAAGGTCGACACCTTTCACCTTACTACCTACTGGATACATACAAAATTATCTCAGTAGATGTAATGCGTTGTGCATTAAAGGGTTGACTGATTTCTCAATCTAAGTCTTTAAAGTGATGATTGAACGTCGTTTCATCCATTCTGACTTTTTTGCAATGTTAAACATGCTGGCTTCTCATGCTTAACAAGGTCAACTTGTCAAAAAACGAGCTGGACGGATTACGTTGTATTTCTGTGCTCAATACACAAACGTTCGTATAGGTTTCGTAAAGTTTTTTTCGAACATGAAAAACCGTTACCTAACAACTTTTCTTTGTTCCTTATTGGGCAATTCTCCCAGAAAAGCACACCCACGGCAAGATGAAAGAAATAGCCTGCCCACACGTCAAATGACGAGCGATAGGAAGACCCGCTTACCATCAAGATAGGCTGCGCTCCATCATGATTGGCAGGGCTGTGGGCCTGCTGCTGCATCTTATTACTCTTGCGATAGTGAGAGAAGTTGAGGGGTGTCTTTTCACAGCACCTCAGTGATGGATTTTTTATAAACTATAGATATAACGCTGGATTTGCAGATCGTTTGAAACTGATAGATGTAGTGGTACCAGCGCTAAACATGCCGGACATTAACCACACGCAGTAAGTGAAACTAAGTCATATGTCTATGTTCTGTTGCCAATCGGCACATACGTGCATAAATGTATACAACACAAACTTATAGTGACTCAATGCGATGATGTATTGTGTGCTCGTGATATAGTTCCTCACCCCGCACACCCCTAGGAGGTCGTATTTTTCCGTAAATAATCGAACAGATTATTTTCCGTTAATAATCGAACAGCAGAGTAAGCAACACTACTCTAAGAAACTCAAAATTAATATGTGATTGGCAGAAACTGCCCGTTCAACCGGACATTTTATAGATTCGGATTTGCTTACCTGCTCCATATGCTCTGCCAGCTGTTTTTATGTTCAGATTCACTGGAGCTGCATATGCCCTACACAATAAACAGCATAAAAACACAATCTATACAGTCCAGCTTTCAGTCTTAAAAATTTTTGCTCAAATATTCTGGCACACTTACGTGTACTGTGGCGCTCCTGTTTTGATATCTCCGATTGTGACGCGTACATCATCATCATCGTCATCGCTGTCACTATCACTGTCTTCGTCATCTCCAGGTGTTTCCTCCTGAGGTAAATACAAACCTTTTAATTCCTACAATTTTAAGCATTATTACCATTTTTCCAATCCACATGTGTATATTTCTAACACATACAGACGCTAAAGTACAAAAGTTAGAATTCGATTAAGTAGTGTCAGCCTACAGGCAACCAGACTGGAAAACAGAAATATACATACATGTAAAAAAGCAATATTGTATTACATATATAAATACAGATATAGCCCCAATAACTAATATTTAAAATAAGATTAATATTTATAATATTTCTTTCATTATAAAAAAATAATACACACTTGTCATTAAAAAACTGAATAGAGCTGCTTACAGGGGTCTGGCTGGTTTCCTGACTGTCCACTCCATTTCCAGTGGTGGTCGGGGTGGTGACGCTGTTGGCGGGGACCTCCTCGCTGTCAGAAGGAGCAGAGGCGGCTCCACCACCACTGCGCAAATGGCACAACGACACATGGATGGATCAGCACAACAATGAAAACAAAAACCAATGCAGAGCAAATCTACATAAACATACTTAATAGTTTGATAAATTTGACCGGAAATGTTTTTTTATATTTCATTCTATGATTAATCACTGTATTGTTTTCCACATTTGGATAATAACATTGGATAAATCTTTCATATAAATGCCTATATGTATATAAAACACTTCATGGCATGTTCCTTAAATCAAAACACATACACAAACGACCAAATGATGCTCATCTGCAAAAGAAGTAATCTCTCACCTAATGGCCGCTGTCAGTTTGGCCTCCTCTTCTTCAGTTTCTTTGCTTTCACCTTCATCTTTAAAAAATTAAAAACGGATCAATATTGAACATATTAAATAGACTCAACCTCTCCAGTGTTTGTAGATAGAAAAACTTCACCATAACCTCAAAGTAATCATCTAATAGAAATATAGATTCTATTTCAACCCCCCCAAAGAGAGAAATGTTTGTTATATGAAATGGGATCTCAAATGAATATCATAGAGTACTTACAAAGACTTTGTAGTTATCACTTAACGTTGTTTTTATAAGAAAAATACGATTCCATTCAATTATTCAAATATTAAACTTTACTTTAGGTAAAGAGACAGTACGAGTAACTTACGTGTATTAACGTGTAAGTTACAGTACATGTAAATTAGTGGTGTGACAATAAACTAGACTAGATACCAGTAAGTTACAGTCCTAAAGCCCTTACTGCACCTGCACAATGAATTACTCATCTATCCCATTCGTAACATAATAACTACACCTCTGAATGACACGGAGAAGTTCTGGCGCTCACTTACCCCCGTAAAGCCATTCCTCCTCCTCGTCCCCTGCATTCGCATCAGTGGTGGCTGTTTTATCCGCCTCCTCAGCAGACATCTTCTCCTCTGGGCTCTAAAGTGCGCTCCAGAACCCCAGACACTGTTACGATAAAACTCACCGGTCGCACGAATATTTCAGTGGGAAACACAAAAATGCACCACGAACGTAGAAAAGAATTTACAGGGAGCTCTCCACACTTCCTACAGCTTCTCACAGACCCGGGGATATCAGTTCCGGTTCAAATGTGTACAAATTAAAAGTCTCAAGAGCGCCGCTTTAAAAACTTCGGGCGAGATATAATAATATTTAAGTATTAAAATTAATGAATTAATTGATGAATGAATGATGATTATTCATGAGATTCGTGAGTTAATAACATCAAAATAATAACAATTATTTAAACTGCCCAGGTCGGGCTAAAGTTGCCCTTATGAAGAAAAGGATAGTGTGATTTATTATATATAACATAGTTATTCCAAAATGTGAAAAATATGTCGAAATAAAAATGAGCATGTGTGTTTTAACTTTCCACTGTTAGTGTAACTGCTGTATGAAGGTGAGAATAATATGGGCCAAACGGGACACCTGCCACTAGATGTCTCTTAGCACTTCATATTTACTCACGTATAACCTGATAAAGATTCCTTAACACATAAACATATAAACTGATGATTTACTATAATAGGACATTAAGAATTGAATTGTTTATGAAAATGTTGTCTTTAATGTCTTTAGGCTAGTGACCGTTTAGTGTTTATTAAAGTAAAGTGTTTAACACACTACAAGTAGATTATGAAAAAATGTTAACACACACATAAACACACACGCACGCACACACACACGCACGCACGCACGCACGCACACACACACAAGCATGGTGTTTTATTTTAAGATGTTACATTTTAATAAAGCCTTATGTAAGCCTTTATTTCCTGAAGTAAGATCTCAGAACATTTCAACTGGTAACAATATTTCTCGACTCTGAAATAAATCTGTTAAAAATGAAATTGTCTGGCAGCTGGTTGTCTGGGGCCAGAAATATTCTGTAAAATATATTTTTCCCTGTGAAATTACACTTATCCCCTGTTTTCCATGTATATTTGCCTGGTCAGATACATAACCTATAAAGAAGTTTAAATAAAAACAGTGTTTGTGGTAAAATGTATTTTCAAAATCTACTGTGCAAATTCGAGAAAAGAGAAACAGGCAAAATGTATCAGATATGATTGATCTGAATGGCAGTCTTTATTTGTGTACTTAGCTTTTAAGAAACACATTCAGTATGCGGCACACTCCCACAACACACACAAATTATATCTGGCAAATTAGTAAATATTTAACCATTTCACCCTTATCTCTTCACTTAACTCATAGAAACAAGGATAGAAACAAAATACAATTTTTACTTAAAATGCACATGACACCTGTTTCATTTAATTAAGCAGTATACAATTTTTATTCTAAACTAGTGAGAGAACTTTGCAGAGAAAAATTGAGTACTCCACTTCATGTCTTTCGATATTAAGCTTTTGTAAGGATTCAAGACTAGGTTAAAATAATTTCATGAAACCTTTAAGGTGTTTTGCATACTTTAAACGTTTGTGTTCTTATGATTAAATAAATTCATACAGGCTCAGAATGACATGGAGTAAATAATAATTGCATTTTTTAAAAATGTATTTATTAGTGACAATTAACTATTTACATTTGAATTCCTTTTTTTTATTTTTACAATATTTTTCAGGCTATACACATTGTCAATGCCTGTTTTGTTTGTGTTTTCTCCCTCTGTTCTGATCTTCTATCACTTACACTGTGTGTTCAGGTTAACCAGTTACAGGAAACTCAGTGAGCTGTGCGCAGGATTGCATTACCACTTACGGAATGGTCTTTTTTTCCTCATTCAACAGCTGTACACAATGAACCCAAAAAATATTTGGACACTAAAAAGTTACATCCTTTATGAATTAGATAACGTTAAAACAGTTACCCATAAGATCACAGACTAAGTCGAATAACCATGGTAGTTCATCATGTTAACTTCCATTAAATTTACCTAACAAAAAGTGTGTTTTGTACATACAGTATCTATTGTATTATCATTTAAAAAACCTAACAGACATTTTTGTGGCCAACATTTTGCTTGAAAAGTGCTTATGGTATAGCTTTCTTTCAAATAAGATTGTTTAATATTTTAATATCTCATGGATTGCAATCCACACACCCTGTTGAAAAAAACAGCATATGCTGTTTAGCAAGGTAGCGGGTTTGAGCTGGTTAGAGTTGATCATGTGCTGGTCATGAGCTGGTATAAAATGGTCACATGCTAGTCCTAAACTGGTCCCAAGCAGCTAGCTCCTAGCTCACGGCCAGTTAAGGACCAGCACAGGACCCGCTTAAACCAGCTACCATGCTTCAAAACACCTTAATAGCATATGCTGGTTTACTCAACAAGGTACTTTTTGGAGTCACCTCAAATTCATTAAAATACTCAAATGAGGACTTCAGTTGTAACACCTACTGGCACATTTTCCTATTAAACTCCCATGGCACACAAATAAATTAAGAGTCCAGGTGCACATGCATGTATTGGTTTTTAACAGCTCCACAGCTCTTTTTTAGCAGTTTCAATAGAAAAAAATCCCTGTAGATTCAAAAAATTAAAGGAGGCCTCAAGAGATGTCCTTGAAGAATTAAGACATCAAGGACAGTCATGAGACGAATATTTTTAGTTGCAGGGCCCATCAATTTTAAAGACTGTCTCGTTCAGCAAAAAATCTCTCGAGTCTCTTTTTGCGATTTTACACACAAATAGGTTTACACTGGTGACGTTTGTCTATAGTCATGCTGTTATTAAACATGTTTCATTCCTTTAAAATCAACAAACATAAAAAATCCCTTGCACTTGTTTTAGGTCATTAACTAAGGGGATGCCTTCACCTGTTTTATTCATGGCTTTAAGCCATTTGAAACTTCTCATTGTGAATTAATTACACAAGATGCCATGTCGTGGATGCACTCTAGACCAATGTGTCCTTAAAAGACTCCTATGGCTCTGGAGATATTGCAGTGCACAGCTTTTCAAGTCAACTCCTGCATTAGATGGCTTCAGGTGCATTACCTTTGCAATAATTACAATACCAGTGCAATAAACCATTATTTGAACGTAAATAAAAAAAACTAAACATAACAAAAAGAATGTAAGAGAATTTACCTGATAGTTATGCACTTTCAAGAAAGTAATCTGACTTTATTTTACCATCAAATTACCTTTTTTATTTGATTTGATTTTCATACACCAATAAAGGTGCACATGTGCCGTCTCTCAAATCCATGCCCTTTCTTGAATATCAGTCTAAATTTATAGCCCCAGTGCTCTTGCACACCAAAATGTAACATGCTTTTCCGAGTGGAGATTCCAACCAACAAATTATTTACGAGAGAGGAAGTAACCCTGTGCGCTAGTGCCTAATGGAAAACGATACATGGACTTCTCGCTCTTTGGCAACCAGTATATCCATCCACAGTACAGAACTCTTCCTGTGGTTATACTGCCTCAACCTGATCTGTGCACTTGACCTACATTGTCATCTCCAAACATGTGCAAACACAAAACGTGTAAACAAAAAGTATATCACTAAAGTCATTTATTCCGATGTGCTTCGTATCTTATCTGGTTTAGTAAACTGATCAACCATACTCTCCATTTCAAGCATATGGAGCTCCATCAGTGGACGGTGCATTTCGTTAGCCACCCTGTCGCCTTCCCCAGGCCCTAAACTGACAAAGCCGACCTCCACAGATGTGTTAAGAGAACTGCCTTGGTTATTACCGGAAATTGGATCCTTGCTCTGAATGTCACGAGGTGCCTTGGTGCACATGGCATGACAGCACAGAAGTCGAGCAAAAGCATCTCTAAAATCATAATTGAAAGCATAGATAATCGGGTTGAGCGACGAGTTGCACCACCCGAACCATACGAACACGTTAAAAGTTTCCTCGCTGACACAGTTTGGTTTCGGGCAGAAAGGAACCGCGCAGTTTAGGACGAAGAATGGGAACCAGCAGCACACGAACACCCCCATGATCACAGACAGAGTTTTGAAAAGTTTGGTTTCTCTTATCGCGCGATGATGATGAGGACAGGCGTGCGCGCCGGTTCTCCAGCTGAGCGCCCGATCTGCTGCGCGCTCCAGGGAAGTTATCTTCTTGATTTGAACCTGAGCAATGCGATAGATTCGCGTGTATGTCACGACCATTACAGCGACTGGGATGTAGAAACTTATGAGGGAGGATGAAACAGCGTAAGTTCTGCTCAGGCTCAAGTCGCATGTTTCTTTAATGGTCGCATTGTCGGTAAACGTCTCCAAGTCCGCGCGGTGCCAGTTAAGCTGCACGGGAACGAATGAAATGGTCACCGATACGATCCACATTACGCTGACCATAACGAGGGCGACCTTACGGTTCATTTTCCTCTCGTACTGAAACGGGTTCGAAATGGCCCAGTATCTATCCACGCTTATTACGCATAGGTTGAGGATGGAGGCTGTGGAGCACATGATGTCGAAAGCCACCCAGCACTCGCAGAAAGAACCAAACGGCCAGTGTCCTATCACCTCCGTCGCGGCTTTCCACGGCATGACCAAAACAGCCACGAGAAGGTCTGACATGGCCAGAGACACGATGAAGATGTTGGTTACCTTTCCTCGCAGGTGACGAAAGCGCAAAACTGCGGCGCAAACCGTGAGATTCCCCAACAGCGTCCATAAAACCAATAGAGAAAGAGCAAAACCCAGCAAAATGCGACCCACTGGCTCTCCGTGTGCGCCCCGTGAAGATGACACAGAAGTGCTGAAGTTGTACATGTCTTGAGTCGTCCCCGAAATGCCCAAGTTGTACCCAAAACGCGTTCCGTCGAGTAGTCACCGCTTATTCCCATTTATTCTGTGCGTGTTTAAGTCTTCATCAATTCCTTAGTCCTTTTAAGCTCGCTGAAATGCTTTATGGCAGTCCGAATGGTCAAGTGAGTTTTCGGAGTTTTTCTCAGTTCAGGAGACGGCAACTTATTTGTGCAGAACGCCCTCTTTTGCCCATTCACTTACTGCAGCTGTTGGTACCCAAATGCTTCGTTTTCTCAACAGCCATTCGCCGTTTCTTGGTTTATAGACTAAAACAGATTCAATAAAAATGTAATTAAATTTGAAATTAAATTGTTTAAAAAAGGAATAAATAAAACATTGCTACTCAACAGGCTTACATACATTTAATCTGTTACTGACTGTACTGCAGATTTTAATACAAAATTTAAGGGATAACCATAATCAGACAGATTTTGCCCCCAATTGACTACCATAGTAGAAAAAATACAATGTAAGTCAAAAGTGTTTGTTGTCCTACATTCTTCAAAATGTCTTCCTTTGTGTTCAACAGAAAAAGAAAATGATAAAGTAATTTTCCTGCAATATAATCAATGGGTGGCCAAATCTGTTTGGTGATAAGCATTCCCTCCAAATATCTTTCTCTGTGTTCACCAGAACAAATAAATGTATACAGATTTGGAACAACTCGAAGGTGAGTATATGATGGCAGAATTTTCATTTTTGGGTGAAGGATCCCTTTATGGCCATCATTTTTTAGCCTATTTGGATGACTCCTATTCTTTAGTATGTCCATCTCCGATTCAGTTATGTTTAAATTTCAAATATGTTTAATTGAATAAGAACAGTATACTGTCGTTTAATTTTAAAGAAAGCACTATCTGCAAAGTAAAACACACAACAGCAGCTTCCACATCATCTAATAGACTTTATTTCACCATAGCAAACTGAATTTCATTACCAACAGCCAATGAGTGCATTGGTGGATATCATATACAGAAATGGCATTGATAATATAACAATATAAATACCAAAGGCAATACTTAACCACAAGAGGGCAGGTAAAGGAACACAGCAGGCTTGAAAAGGGCCTTGTCTCGGTCACATCAGGATCTTTAACAATTGATTCAATGGAAGGTTCTTATTATTTTGCTTACACAGTGACTAGGCAAATCAGAGAGAAAAAATGAAGGCATACGCAGTAAAACATTATAATTTTTAAATTAAATTGTCTGTCACTAGCTGTTTTATATGATGATGCAGAAAAATAAAATGTTTGTAATTGCATATAGTAGTGTTTTTTTCTCTAAATTTTGCATTTGAACTGAGGTGAAGTCAATAAAGGCAGTCCCAGTACTCCTATAGCCTAAAGTACGCTCGCTACAAATAACTGTCTAGCACCATTTAGTTTTCTGACTTCAAAAATATAGAGATGAACGTTTTCCCAGCTATAAACATATTGGACCAGCTCTTACCTCAGGTTCTGAGTCTAGATCTGGTATGGCAAATAAGCAAAATCTACACAGCTAGGACGAGCTCGAGGACTGAACCAAATACATGCATGCAACTATTTTACTAAAAGCTAATCATTTCAAACGTTATCAAATAAACTGTGATATAACACATACTTTTCTCCTTTCTCATAAAATATTAAAATTGAAATGAAAAATAAACTATAAAGAGTAAGAATCAACAGCTGAGTCAGATACCAACATCTAAAAGTGAAATCATGCAATCCATCACCATTCTTTACCACAAAACAACTAATTTAAAACAATTCAGTGCACATAGAACAGAAGAGGAAAAGTGCTTGCAATGGCAGCTCAGAAATCAGTTTAAAAGTGTACTTAAAACCTAGAACTGATCTCAGACCAGCACTTTTCCTTATTGTCACTAAAACCAGTTAAAAGTTTTGCCACTTGCCCAGTAGGAGGAGCACCATTTTTTAAGATATCCAGCGGCAGAAAACGAATGCTTTGCTTTACACGGCTTTTGCATTAGGACAATGTTAACACTATATCACAAACACTGGGGTCACACCAATTTAAGTCACTAATCCAAAAATAAGATTGGTTATTACAACACGGTTTAGAATGCTACTTGAGTTGTTGTGGGTATAGAGTATTTTAGTGATTGTCTAGCTATATTTAATCTGTGTTTGTCTTTATCAGTGATGCTATTGTATATAGTGCACACAATAATATGCACTGTGGATGGGACATTTACTACACAGATAAGTTAAAGTGAGCATCACAGTAAGGACATGCATGAGTAAAAACTTCTAATCATCGTGAACCTGTATAAGGAGAATACTGATGATTTGTTAACAGATCCATTTACACACACAGACACACACGGGAGTGACTGAAGATTCATCCAAGGTTGGTGATATTGGAACGACCACCCGGGGGTGCTACAATGCGGTGGCCAGATCGTCGAGGAACACTGTCATCAATTTGAGCCCCTGAATATTTTAAAACAACAAAATATAATGTAATACGCTAAAACATAAATATTTTCTGAAATGTACTAAGAAGTCCCCCTGTGTTGAAATGTTATGCTTAAGGATGACATTTAAATGATAAAATAATCGAATGCAGGGGGACTCATCCTACCCATCTTACCTGATAGGCTGAAGTTAGACTGATGCAAGTTTCTGATTGGTGGAGGTTGGTGCGAAGTGGGCGAGGTCTTTGCAGAGGGTGCTGGGGTTATATATTTGGGTGTCGCTGGGACATCGTATACTGGACCATCATATATCCCACGAGACACTCCCTGCTTGTTCATGGCCTGCCAAACACCAGTTAACTCAGTTAAATGTATACATAAATGTACTGCTTTCTACACCCAAAACCTATTTCATACCTTGTCACGGATTTTAATGCGCTGGTAGGCATAGTCAGGGAAGGGTTTGCGGGAGATGTAGCGCCCAGTCCCCTGCGCAACCTGAAGTTTTCCATCCTCAAACACAATCCTGCCCTGACTAACCACATACACCGGACTACCACGACACTCCATTCCTTCAAAAATATTATACTCCAGAGCCTAGAAAGAATAGAATCCAGACAGAAACAATCAGGAGCTTAAACAAACGAAATACAAAGAGAATTATATTTATGTGTGCCAAACGTTAATGTCTTACCGACAGATGCGCTTTAGCTGTGATGGTCTTATTCTTGTCCGGGTCCCAGATAACGAGGTCAGCATCCGAACCCACCGCTATCCGACCCTTACGAGGGTACAGGTTGAAGATTTTGGCAGCGTTGGTGCTTGTTACTGCAACAAACTGGTTTTCATCCATCTTCCCCATGGCCTGTTAAGGGTAGATTGAGTGATTACTCATGGTTCTTGAATGCAAGTAGTACCTTTAGAATATATATACTGTAGATATATACAGTATATATATATATATATATATATATATATATATATATATATATGTGTGTGTACACATACACTTACCACAGCCTTGTCCCACACAAATCCCATTCTCTCCTGCACTCCATTAGTTCCCTCGGGTATAAGGGTAAAGTTGTCTTTTCCTATGGCCTTTTGAGAAGTACTGTAAGCACAGTGTCCACTACCCACAACCTGGAGGTCCCCACTGTAAAATAAAGACAAAACAAATATTTTAAACAATTATGCTGTGCAATACACATATTCCAACACAAAACATTGCTGTTACCTTTTTACATAAAATGTTTAATAATTAAAAAAGCTCTCATCTATTAAACTCTGTGTTAAAAATAAATCTCTCCAGTCTTCTCTCCTATGTGTGTGTTTTTTCTGTGTTAATGAAAGTGTGTATGTATTAAATGTATGTGTGGCTGCTTCCAAGAGTTCACGTCAACGTAGTGACATCTCTCCCCTATAGCAGCCCAGCTGCACGTCTACAAGTTGCGTGTGTGCTGGAGGGGGGTGAGTGAGCTCTGTAACCATGGCAACAGAGGATGAAAGCATGTTCTATATTTAGAAACTGGGCCAGTGAAAGGTGTGTCTGCTGTTTATGCATAGCACAACAGAGCATAAGTTACGGATAGAGCAGATAAAAAAACTACATTGGATTTCTGACATCTACATTGCGTTTGAAACATCACATTCTAAACGTCTTCACTTTAAGCTCTCAAAATCAAGCCAAAAGTGTTTTACCAGGCTAGCAGAGAGTGAAGATGATCGGGTGTAGTCGGGTCCGGGCTGAGGGATGGAGAGGTCACATAAGCTGCTGCTTTTGCCCAGTTTTTGCTCCAATAATGTGACCCGTCTGTTGCCAAGCTGGCTGTTATTGGCTCACCGAATACAACAGAACCTAAAGCAAATGTAGAAATCCAAACAAAAGAAAATTGTATCAACGTTTGATCAAAAGAGCAAGTTGTGCTACTTAACAAATACATTTGATATTCATTTATATACAGTAACTCTTGATAAGGCTCTTCATCAGGATTGACATCAAATTGAGTTAATTTGAATGTAAACATGGCATGGTAGAGGATTAAATGTGATCACCTTTTTTCCGCGCTTGGGACACAGTATCAGCTGCGCTTTTACTCATCACTTTGGTGATGTAGACAGGGCAATTGACTCGGTTGCCAAGGGTGATGGCGCGGAAAACAGCCTCCGCCTCCAGCTGAGAAACAAACAACCAATCACATTAGTTAATCACAATTAATTTACCAGTCTCAATTTGACCAAAAAAACTGTTTAATCCAAACTCTTCTTCAATAAATTAATCGATCCACCTCCTCAGGGTGGCTCAGCGGGTGTCCCTCTGGACCAGTGATGCCCATTCCCAGAATTTTGTTTTGTTCCTGAAACACAAATGTACACATGAAAACTGTTCTTGCTTCTTGTTAAATAATTAAAAATGAACATTCAGCCTTTTTGCAACATATCAAGTCCACAAGAGACCCTAGGATCACAGTTTTTCCACATTCAAAAAAGCGATGACTTGATCATGTGTTGGTACACACTTTCATTGGTGGCTACCTGTGCTATGAGGTCTCCATTCTCTGCATGTACCAGTGCTACTGCACCCAAATCCTTAAGGAATGAGAAAGCTTCATACAGCTGAGAAGAAAAAAGTGAGAGATAATCTAAGCTGTTTAATTAAATAGTTAAAATGTATAGAATGTATAGCTGCAATAGTCAGCATTAACTAACCTGCGTGTCAGTCATTTGAAATAAGTCTTTATAAGCCATGTAGACTTGGAAGGAGTTAATTCCTGTCAAAAAAAAATGTAAATAACAATAAAGGGCCAAGTCAAGTTCTAACAACTGGTTCTGGAACAAAACTATCAAAAAGTTAGATATTTGACAGCACACATATGTAATCAAACATCATGCAAACACGGGCGTGGTTTGTCTGACACATAAACTAACAATTATAAAACCTATTGTAAGATTGCTTCCTGTGAAGACCTTCAGGATCCATCACACTGACATGTAAATAACGTATGTGTTCACCTTTGTCCTGTACCAGCTGTTCCAGTTCCTCCTTTACACCCTCATGCCACTGTGAAATATCCACATGTAGCGAATAATCACAGCAAGACTTCTTGTCGGCCGCTTCCTGCCACTTCTCGAATGCCTCCAACAGACTTTCACCTGGCTCTGGACTCACGTGGTCAACTGAAACACAAGACGTGACCAATCAATTAAAAAAAGGTTCATATACCGTTAATTTAACAGTTCATCCAAACTCACAAATCATGGTGGTGCCTCCTGCCAGAGCAGCTTTGGTACCCTGGAAGAAATCATCTATTGGTGGGGTGCCCAGGTAAGCCTTATGCAAGCAGGTATTCACATCAATGCCCCCGGGTATTACCATACACCCATTAGCCTCGATCACCTTCACACCACCAGGTACAATCAGGTTCTCCCCAACCTGTCTGGAGGAGAGATGGAAAGATCGATAAAGAGTGGTGGGAGGATGAAGAGAAACAGAACAATACACTACACCATACAATCCCATGACAATAATGGCATAATGCTGATTAGCACAAATATTATTTAATTACCCTGTCTATTAAAAAAGTTGGCCCTTACAATTGAAGTAAATAGGGCCAGTCTATAAATGCAAAAACACATAAAGTGTAAAAGGAATAGTCACATAATTTAAATGTACATGAGCTGACATGATTTTTTTCAACTAACTGTGTTAAGAGTGCAATGTCTATGTCTGTAACTTTAAAACAGTGTTATTTTACCAGATGCACTGAACACGTAGAATTCAAATTAAAAGTGCCTTGATGTAACTGTTTTTAAAAAGACCCTTTTTGCTCAATATTTTATTTTCTGTGATAACTAACCAATGTGCCACATATACAGAAGCCAACTGACAATAAAAAAACTGACAAAAAGTTTCAAAATTTGCCCTGTGTACTTTCCATAGAAATTTTTATTCCTACTATGGAAAGTCAATGGCGCAAATTTTGAAGCGAACTACCCCTTTAATGATTGAGCTCACTAGGAATGTTTATGAATCTGTTTTATAAATTTAAAGCATGCATGTCTTACTTTATAAGTCCATCCTCAACATAGACATCAGCATAAAGCGACTGATCATCATTAACCACCCTGCCACCTTTAATAAGTAGCCGCTCACTCTGAGGAAAGAAAGATAGAAAGAAAGAAAAAAGAAAGAAAGAAAAAAAAACAAGCAAAATAAAATAAATATAATAATAAATTAAATATTTTTGATGTTAGAATTACACAGTTTTAGCATCACACTCTGGGGTTCTCCAACCCAAGAAGAGCAAAGTCTATAATGTGAAGAGATGTTAGGTTGCCATGGTAACCTTGCATCATCCAGCTGTCAGGGAGGCACATACCAATGTAATTTTTGTGCATCTTCGTTTTCGAAGCGGAAGTATATTAATCTGACCCTAAATACTGTATAATACACACAATTCCTAGACAGCAACCAGATTACTGACACAGATTGCTTCCGTTCAGGATTAGAATCACTTGTAATCCATTGGTTATACCGAAAGGCAAAACTGCAACACACACATAACGGATTTCTCTATTTATTTTGTACATTGGAATAGAAAACACAAAATATAGATCTATGTTCTTGGCGGTGAAGCCTGTTGCGTGAAAATGTCATTGGCCGTGATCTGTCAAACGGTCTCAACCTCGATGAAATTTTAAAGCATCTAAACAACCAATTTCTCCTAATGCATGGCAGGGGTGTGCACTTGGCTTTCACGTATTGTATCTGGAGCATTTATGGTAACATTACCGTTGTCTGATTTCAGTGCTATTGTAAGCGGGTTTGGTCTGCTCGCTTCGCTAAGAATTTAATCCCTACTCGTTTCCCCATGCGCAGAACAGCTCTCCTACCGTCAAATGAGGGATGTTCTTCTTTCCTTGATAGCCCGTCCCAGACATCTCTCTTTAGCAAGCCAGGTATCAATCACAGATTTGATTGGAAAACGCACAATGACCCGCTTATTTAATGCCTCCAACCAATTTAACGAACTAGCGCTCTGTGCAGGATGAGCGAGCGCGTCTCCGGCTGTGCGTTTCTGTGTAGCCTATGTGTGTGTACGCAACTGTGTGTTGTATGTTCGCCTATGTGGGGACGTGTTTTGTGGAGCGCCCCCCTCACGTGAAACAAAGAGAGATCGAGAGTTAGAATTCTCGACGTCAACAGTGATTTCGTTGGCCATCGTCCAAGACTTTGGTATGTTGAAATCCATTCAAAGAATAATTAGCCTAAGTGATTTTTTTATATATCGAGGCATTCAAATTCGATTTAAATCTATGTCAACACTCCCTGCGCGTTCTATGGATAACATAACACAAACAAAGTATGCATTATAAATAAAAAGATAAACTGTAATCAAAATACAAGTAATGCAACAAAACTTATGTATATCATAAATACATCATAATTATTATCACACCTTCCCGTTGTTTTCCCCGTAATGCAATTCACTCCCCGTCTGGTCAGTGACTTCGACACCCGAACGCCCGTCGTCCGTCTCGCCCGGGGAGTTGATGACAGACCCCCCGCGGAGACCATATGCTTCAAAATCCCCATCCACAACGCGCTCCCTGCTGCAGCTCCGCGGCGTCCTGCTTCCTTTCTTTCCCACTGCGTACTGATCAAAATCTATAGTTTTGCTATCAAATGCTCCCTCAACGGAGCTAAACATCCCATGATGCTTGTGTCGCTGGTTGGCTCCGGTCGATACGGGCTTTGCCAGGTACACCGGGAGCTCATCCTCCCGGTTCCACTGTCGCCTGTAGTCCGACATCACATACAAGAGATGATTTATGATGCAATGATAATGCGTGTTGAAAACCAGGTCAGATGTCGATAGCTGCGCAGAGCAGGTCACAGCAGCACGCAGACTGAGCGCCTATGAAGATGCGCACTACGCCGTAATCCACTTTTTAGACAGAGGGGAAGTGATACAATGATGCGCAATAAAATAAGCTAGTCCTAATAATACATAGGCCTAGTTATCCGAGTAATAATGCATTCTCAAATGCATATGGCATGCACAAAAATACTTTCAAAAGAGATTAGGCTATAGCATCAGTTCGTCGGGTTGCAGACAAATTCAGTTGGGCATCCTCCAAAAAGTGAGTGCAAGATGCGCAGGAGCGCTGCAGTGAATGGCCCCACAATTACTGGGACGCATCTAAAATTTTGTGGGCTGTTCACATGCATCCAGGAAAAAAAACATATTGTATTCATCTGTTTTCTTTTAAGACAATATTAGGCTACACTTGATTGAACGTAATGTCTCAGCACTGCAGAACACAAACATAGAAAGCAAACGTCTGATAAAGACACACATTTACAGAACAAACATAAAGAATACAATTGCTAAAATGTTGTTTTAACCAACGTGTTACTGTCATAAAGCATCACACATAAACGACTGTGCGAACAATGAAGCTGTTATATTGAAAGCTTCATTGACATCTAGCGGCTGAGCGTGAGGTCAACCGAGGTTTCCTCGCCTTTATTCTTATCTCATGATTTAATAACGTCAACATTAAATGACTGCGTCTTTTTGCTTTTTATAAATATACATACTCATCTTGCGACACAACTTTGTCATCTTAAATTGCCAACCAATTCATCTATAATGTGTTTCTTTCTGCCGTGAATCCTAAAAAAGCGCGATGACAAGCACCGGAGCAATGCAATGCGGCTGCTCGATTCGTACCCAATCAGATAACAGGTATTTCTGACTGGCATTCAAACTATCCAATTAAATTTTGTTCCCTGGAAGGGCTGGTTTTAACAACTGTGGTTCTTTGGTCTCTCGTTTCACAGAGTGGTTATGAGTGCACGGAACGAAAACGTTTTAAAATAATTTATTTTTATTGTGTCACGCCATATGTCCAATGTTTTAAGATCGTCTACCTAACTGAGTAAGTTGTTTTGATTTCTTGCATTGGGAGTTGTAAACAACTTGTTGTTTGTTAGAACACACATATATTTCATATATTTAAATGGAAAAAAATATAATTTTGAGATTTGTATTGAATTACATTTATTTTAACTAAAATTGTTGTTTTTATTAAATACACGGTTTACATCAAATAGCCTACATATTATAAAGTTAATGCTTAGGACAGGCAAAGAAAATTTCTATTAACCTTTTTAAAAGCTGTTGTTTGTAACATATATGCATTTGGCAGACGCTTTTATCCAAAACGACTTACATTGCATTTTCCCATACATTTGTTTCTAAGTATGTGCAATCCCTGATCGAATCCACGACCTTACGCTGTTAATGCAATGCTCTTACCACTGAACTACAAGAAAGTTAATGTTATTCTCTATAGGTGAGATGGATGTAAGTGGCAATCCGCCATCACCCCAAGAGACTCTCAGGGAAAAAAATGGAACCCCAAAACATCCCTCAACCAAATCCATTCCAGACACTGAGCTCCCCGGGTCTGGTGGTTCTCCTGTCTCCAGCTCTGGCAGCCCAAACCGCCTGCCTAAATCCCCCCCCTCTTTGACTCAAGATACTAAATCCAATGTTAAAATCTCTTACGTTCCCTCTAAACCAACACAAGAGAACCCCAAAGCACCGACATTTACCCCTGCAGCACATTTCTCTAAAACTACTCCAACCATGACGGAATCATCTCCGAAATCAACAACATCACAAACAGACTATTCTTCTATACCGGTTTCCCAACCAACAAAATTATCTTCAAATGACACATCAACACCAAACATCACTGTTTCCCCCGATCCTGACCCATCTACAGTTCTCACCGTGGCACCTGTGGCGGGGTCTGGTAAACTCCCCCAGCAACGAAGCTTTTTGGCTGCGGCCAAGCGGGTGATTATGCAGGAGAAGATAAAAAAAGCAGAGCAGCAGGCCAAAGATGAAGAGTTTGGTGAGTTTTGATACTTTTGAAACTGCACTTTTCAGTATTGTATTTATTGTATTGTTAAGTATCCATTCTGTCATTTCACTACTTTTGAAAACAATGGTTGATTTGGAACTTTTTATACCAAAAGGGTTAATCTACTTGGTTCCTGACATGTAAACAGTAACAGATTGTTGATATGAAAACAAAAACATGTAGCCATACAGTAGGTGCTACAATGATACAAAAAGTAGCTCATGTCGGTCATAGCTGTGCATTATAGTAAATAAATCATAGCTATTACTAGTGCTTCTCTGGTGTTAGTTATTTTGAAGGTCTAGGTAACAGAGATTTCAACAGAGATCTCTAAAAACAGCATGTCATCTAACTCGATCGGGGCCATAAAACAAATGAATTGTGAAACGGCCCAGTAGGCGAGAAAATGTAAAATTCAGCAAAGAACCATAGCAAACAAATTGCAGCGGGTGATATTGACCGTTACATTGTTATTTCCATTTTTTGACTTAGATGATAATTATGAAGATCTGCCCTTTGAAGTGTTACTGGAGAAAGCAGAGGCTGGAGACCCTAAAGCGCAGAGTAGAGTGAGTTCCTAAAACATATTTGAAATCTGACGCACATTATTTATAGAATGAAAATTAAGAAATTCTCTACCAGAAGCATTGATATGGTGGTTACGTAAGCATATAAAAATATGATAAATGATATGATAGACTACGTCTATTATTTTGATAGATAAGACTGTACAATTGTAAATGACCCTCGTTGTTACGTAACAAGAATGAAATTCCTAAATATTTTCTAACTCTTTGCAAGCAGTTGACAGAATGTTTCTTTTGGCCTGGTGGTGGGTGCATATCTATTTTCAGCTTTCTGGAAGATGATCCTTCTCTCAATATAACTCAACTGCCCCTCATGTACACATTCTCATACATACACTGACATAGTCAGAGCATTGCTTGTGTCTGTAGATATACAAACCCAGATGAAATGCGTAAGCGTACACATACAGTACATAGAAAGATGAGACCTCACAATTATTCATGCATATTCATGCTTCTGCTATAATGTATAATTAGGGTCAAACACGGAAGGAATATATCACATATGCATAATAATATTAGGAGGGCTAAACATTTCACATCATAGTTTGTTTCAATCATTATATATTGTAGTCCGCTGTCTATTATGGATGTCCTTTGCATTAATCTCAGATGTTGGTAAAGGAACACTTAAAAACCATTCACTGTGGTTTGGAAATTAGAGTTCAGTGTTGGGAATGGCTAAGATTAGATGTGGTTATATGACACCCTGTTTGGGCACTATACAGCGGCAGTTGGGAAATGTAGTAAAAACAAAACAGAATTATGATTGGCTGGCCTTATAATAAGATTGTATATTGATGCGATAGTTTTACAAAAAATACAAAATTTAATCATGTATTTAATTATGTTAAGCAGAATCTATATTGTATATATGACATTCTTCTCTTAAACAAAAAGAAGCTATTTTGAGAAATGTCTTAGTGGTTTTGTGTTCTGTGTTTATACAATGGCAGTCAATTAGGGCAAATTGTGTATTTAAAGGGATAGTTCACCCATTTATTCATAATTTATTCACCCTCTTGTTATTTTAAGCCTGTATGACTTTAGTTTTCTGCAGAATACCAAAAAAGATATTCTGAAAAATGGCGGTGCCCATTTATATACATTTGTTTTGTGCCAATAGAAGTGAATGAGTACCGCCCTTTTTGGTTACCAATATTCTTCAACTGTTCTGCAGAAGAAAAGGCAAACACACTCTAAAAAATAAAGGTGATTAAAAGGTTCTTCACAGCGATCCCATTGAAGACAGTGTTTGGTTCCACAAAGAACCATTCGGTCAAAGGTTCTTTAAAGAACCGTTTTTATAATCAGAGGAACCTTTTTGCCACAAAAAAACTTTTGTGAAACAGAAAGGTTCTTCAGATGTTTAAAGTTCTTTATGGAACCAGAAGATTATTCTATCGCATCGAAGAACTTTATGAAAGAAAATTTTTAAAGAGTGCAGATATAAATGACAAGAGGGTGAGTAAAGGATGACAGGATTTTAATTTATGGGTTAACTATCAATTTAATGTGGGTTTTAATTTGGTGTTTCAGTGAACACACTCTCATTAAATAAACATTTTAATGGATGTTGTGTTTGTTCTAGCTAGGAAAATATTACCTTAAACTGGCAGAAGAAAAAGACCCAGAGACAAATAATTGTAAAGCTGTTCAATGGCTTGTCAAGGCGGCTAAACAAGGTCGAAGGGTTGCAGCCACACTACTACAGAAGTGCTGGATGCAGCAGAAGGGTGAGGAGAAGATGCATGACAAAATAAAAGAGCCCATGAATTTAATTGTAATTTATACAAATGTAATTTGCTTGTTCTTGGTTGTAATGCTTAATTTAATGATTGTTTTAATGGCAGGCATTACAGAGGAGAATGCACAGGAGGTGAGACGTCTGTCATCTGAGAGTAAGCTTGAACAGGCAGTGAGGCGGGCAGCCATAATGATGTACTGGAAACTTAATCCTGACAGGAAGAAGAAAGTAGCCATGTCTGAGATGCTGGAAAACGTCAGACAGGTCAATGCTATGCCAGGTAATTGGCAGATACTTTTCACTCATCAAATATTTCTGTTTTATTGATAATATTGATAATATTGGTAAAACCAACGTTTTCTTTTTATTAATCTACATATAAAAATCGAAATTGTACAAGATAAGGATTCTTTAAAGTTCAAGATGAGGTAACGCACACAGCTTCTGCCAATCTCATATTAATCTTGAGTACATATACAGTAGTATTGCATACTTCTTATCTTCAAAGAGTATTTAGTTTGATCAAATTTATAAAAGAGAGATTCATCCGTGCAAATTTTTCTGGAAAAAGACGAGCTGCTTTAGGCATTCCGGTAGGACATGAGCACACAATACATCATCGCCTTATCGCTTCATGTTGTTTACATTATGCACGTATGCACGGATGGCCAACAAAACACAGAAATAAGACTTAGTTTGACTTACCGCCGTTCATGTCCGGCATCTTTTAGCGCTGGGACTGCGCCATCTATCCGTTTTTTTAAACAATCTCCAAATCCAGCGTTATATCCACCGTTATATGAGATTCATCACTGAAATGCAGTGAGCAAAGAAACACAGCTAAACTTCCATCAGCCGAGTGAAGCGGCATTGATGGGCTTGCTCTTTCTCATGCTGGCTGGTTGACGCGTGGGCGTGCTTTTTATTCTCACACTCGCGCGTGGGTGTGTACTTTCGCTCGCTGGATGAAGCTTGGGCATGCTGTTCCGGGAGAATTGTCCAATAAAGGACTAAGAACCCTTGTTACGAAACGGGAATCCATGTTCGAAAAAAACTTCACTGGCGGAGTGAATCGTGCACAGAAATACTACAGCATACGTTCAACTAGTTTTTTGACCAATTGACAATGTTAAGCTTCAGAAGCCAGCACTTTTAAAAGTCTAAAGAAGTCAGAATGCATAAAATTGCATGTTACCTCCACTTTAACAATAGCAGAGGCCAATCGGATGTCGGTAAAGACAGGGATAAATGTAATGTCACTATAATAGAAACCAATTAAATGCCCAGTTCCTCGTGGTCAAAGCTGGTTAAACATCTCAGTGGTAACTCTCCAATTATCTTAAATCATTCATACTTTTTTTTATCAGGTGAGCCTGCTGTGTGTGGTGCAGTATCAAGTGTACAAACTCAGAGGAAAATCCTGGAGACCATGGTGTCTAATGAATGTAAGTGCACATCTAGGATTTCCATTAGATTTTTAAAGTTGAAAAATAGAGACTAGACATTAAATGTCCACCTCAATATCTGATAGGAAAGCCTGTTATATTGTTAATTCCATAAACTATCACAACTGTGCCTGTTCTTTTCCTTTTACAGCTGGCTCCAAGTATGTGGATCTGGACGATTTTGTGGAGATGACCAAAAAGTTCACAGAAAGCATACAGAAAAGTCCCGCTGATGCTACCACCTTTGAGAAGGTGAGGTGCTATAAAACAAGACCAGGGTCTGTACAGAGACTCAATTTTATTTTGCTATTTTAAAGGGATCATTCACCCCTAAATATACTCTCAATCATGTCATTCCAAACTTATTTAACTTTCTTCTACAAAACACAAAGATATTCAGAAAAATGCTGGTAACCAAACAACATAGTGTGCCCATTTACTTCCATTGTATGGACACGACACCACAGACATTTCTCAAATCTTCACAAACAGGTTTTGAACGACATGTAGGTGAATAAATGGTGACAGAATTTTTATTTTAGGGGTGAACTCTTACTATTTACAGTATATCTAAAAATCAGCTGAGCCCTAAGCAGACTTAACTCATAATGGAACGTTTTTAGGAAAAAAATGAACTGGCCCCTGCTGTTCATAAGCGACATCGAAAGGCCAGTTGGGGATTGGGGAGCAGCGGCATGATACTTGCAACCAGACGCAGTGGTGCAATGAAGAGAGCTCTGGACATCAAAGCTCACTTCTTGGTACAGACCTAATTTTTTTTCATTGTAGACAGATTTGACTTTGAAAAAACTACATTTGAGCTACCTGTTTGAATCATACTTTCTTTCCTCTGCAGGGTTTACAGTATCCTCTCCATTTCTTTATTGAGATGAAAGAGCATTTAGTCGATTGGGCATCTCGTGCTGGGGTGCAGTGGCTTAGCACCATTATCCCAACCCAACACGTCAACGCCCTCATATTCTTCTTCATCATCTCCAATCTAACCATTGATCTGTTTGCCTTCGCCATCCCACTCCTCATCTTCTACCTTTCCTTTATCTCCATGGCCATCTGCACGCTAAGAATCTTTCAAAGTAGCAAAGGCTGGGAGAACTTCCGTGCCTTCACCGCACTCCTCACGAGCTTTGAACCCAGCCTGGATGTGGAGCAAGCGGAGACCAACTTTGGCTGGAACAACCTGGAACAGTATCTTTATTTCATGATATCAGTGTTCTTTGTGATCTTCACTTTCCCTGTAGCAGATAAAGGTTGGATTCCGTGCTCAGAGCTCTCCACGGTGGCCATCTTCTTTACTGTGCTGAGTTACATGAGCCTGAGCCCATCTGCTGCGGCATATGCACGGAGAGCATTGTTCATTGAGGTGGCGTCATCTCTTTGCATCCTAACCAGCAGGTTGCCCAAAGAGATGGTAATAGCCAGGATGCTGGGGCGTACGTTTACAACCTTTCCTCTGGGAGAATCTGTTGTGCTGGAGCTCAGTGTACCCTGTGTGCTCTACATCTACCTGATGTACCTGTTCTTCAGGTGAGGGAACCAGTTTCACCTAAAAGCAAATATCATGTCATAAAAACATGATATATGGTTCTTTCTTCTGTGGGACACAAATAAGCTGTTTTGAGAGATGTTTTAGTAGTTTTGTGTCCATACAATAGAAGTTAATGGGGGCCAGTGTTGAATGGTTACCAAAGTTCTTCCAAATATCTTCTTTTGTGTTTGGCAGAAGAGAAGAAGTCATACAGGTTTGAAATTACATGAGGATGAGTAAATCATTAAAGAATTAAACATTTTTTGGGAGAACTATCAAGCTGCATTTGAATCTCGATATTAGGTACATGTATTAACAATTATAGTGATATTGGGGTGTATATTCAAAACCATGATTATGGATATTGTGTTAATTCAACATGTGCAATAATATAGTAAAGAATTCAGCATTCATTTAGTTTACCCTTAAGAGCCACAATAGTTTTACGCTTTAAACTTAATTTCCCATTTTAGTATTTTAATTTTTATGAAATGTTGCTTTAAAACAATGCCACATTGTAAAAAGTAATATATGAATAAACTTAAATTCAACAAAATTTGACTTTTTATTTAAACATTTCTATAGATATAGCAATAATATTACCTTAAATACTTTTGGCCACAATAACCTTGAAGTGATGTAATGCAATGTGTATACACGATTTAAGGTTAAAAACGCTGTATTTTCCACAACCCGTGCATGTTTGTATCTCCTCTTTGCCCCGCCTCTCTGAAACACGCAGATTTTTTTTACAAAGCTCATTGCTCTGATAAGCTACAAAAAGATACAAAGAAGACATTTGCTGTTTAGTTATATGCAATTTGATCTTATCCATACCTAACTCTTGCTCTTTTTGTCATAGTATGGCACGCATGAGAGGATTCAAAGGAACGTACTGTTTCCTGGTGCCATACCTGGTCTGCTTTGTATGGTGTGAGTTTTCAGTGATTCTGCTCCAGAACTCCACCACCATCGGTCTTATCCGTACCTGTGTGGCCTACTTCCTGCTCCTGTTCGCCTTGCCCGTCCTGTCTATGGGTCTGTTAGCAATGCTTTTGATACAATTGGTTAAATGGTTTTTGGAACTGGAGTTAACCAAAATGCTGGTTACCCTGGCCGTGTGCGCTGTGCCTGTAACCCTACGACTCTGGACCCGATTCAGCCTTTCCATTCTCAATGTCGTTCGCTCCATCACCCACAGAGGCCCTGTGAAACTGATTCTCTTGTGCATCTCTACTGTTATTTTACTCAGCGGGGTCTATATCTACAATGCCGAAGGTCTAAAGGTCTACAACTCCACACTCACCTGGGAGCAGTATGGTACGCTATGCGGCCCCCATGCCTGGCAGGATCATGGCATGGCCCAAACTCAGCTCCTCTGCGGCCATCTAGAAGGTCACCGGGTCACCTGGAGAGGAATATTTCGCCGCGTGCGTGTGGCCGAGACAGAAAACGGAGCTCAGTCAGTTATAAACATGCTACCTGTGTTCATGGGAGACTGGTTGAGGTGTCTCTATGGTGAGGTTTACCCAAAGTGCGAACCACGGAACAGTACGTCTCAGGTTGTGAATATAACGGAAGGCGTCTTGTCTCCTGTGAACTCCACCTTCTTGTTCCTCCAGCAGGAAGAAGGGGAGCTATGTAGAATAAAAACCTTTGCTAAACATCAGTGTCATGTAAAACGCTTTGACAGTTACCGGTTTGAAATTACCGTAGGCATGCTGGTGGAAGGGGTCACGGAACTCGACGATCCAGCAGGCGACATCATCCTCATGGCAAGCCATGAGTTTAAGCAGGTGCTCCTGAATCTCGACCCAGGCAGTCTGGTGGAATTCGGCACAAAGCTTGAGGGGAAGTTAGGTGCCAAGCTACCTGCATTTGAACTGAAAACTATAAACTGTCTAGACTGCAGCTCGTCACTGGTGCCTGAAGGACGACAGGTCAAGATTGAGCGCAACTGGAGAAAGACAATGCTTAAAGCCATCAAATTTGCATTTGACTTTTTCTTTGCACCGTTCCTCTATGCTAAGATCAATGTGTGAAGGAGAACACAAAGAAAATTGGAAAAATATGGATTTCAATGGATTTATAAGAAAACTGATTTTTTTTAAGCTTCCTAGTGATCAAAGGAAGAAAATAGTTCTCTAAAGATTGATTGCTAAGTCTTTATAAATATTTCAAGTATGTAAGGGGTCAGGTATATTTTTGTTGCAAAAGGAAAATAATATAAATGTGAGAGTGTTTTTTATTAGGGATGTAACAATATAATTGAATTTGTGTTATCGCAATAGCAAAATTGTCGTGGTCACATGACTGTATAAAATGATAGGTCTTCCAGGCCTAGAAAAAATAATAGACATCTGGTGCAATTATTTTATTTATAAAAGGGACTTTTAGGTCATTTGACCCATCTCGTACTATAACTCGAACCTCTAAGCCACATTTACGATTAGAGGATAAAGAAAAGAGGATGCTTGTGGCACATTTCCAAGTCATCATTTGTCATTGTAAATGTTGCATTAAATATCCTATATACTTATAGGATATATAAGCTTATATACTTTATATACTTTATACCGAGATCGATAATCGTACAGTGGGAACTTTATATTGTTACGTCCCTATTGTTTATCAATTGTGCATGCTTTATGTTGTCATCAATTGGTAAAAGATTCAATAATTTACAAAATTTGTATAATTGCTAAACAGATCAACATTAAATTTGAATATTTATGTTTCATAAAATATGGACATTGCCCCTAAAAATGAAAATTCTGTCATTGTTACTCACCCTCAGGTTGTTTCAAACATGTATACATTTCTTTGTTCCGATGAACACAGTTAGCAATTTTCAGTCCTAGGACATCATCCACTATCATATAAGAAAAAAATATTGTATTTGTTTTTGTTTTGTTGAACACAAATATTTTGCAGAATTAAGGAAAACAAACCGTTCTGGTGCACATTTGACTAAACCGTTCCTACTGTGCTAGTCAATGATGTCTGGGAACTGAAAATTACTAACATTCTTCCAAATCCCTCTCTTTGTGTTCATCAGAACAAATAACATTTTTACAGGTATGAAATAACACGAGGGTGAGTAAATGATGACCGAATTTTCATTTACGGGTGATATATCCCTTTTATTTGGTTTAAGATTACAGTATGTTGGTAAAAAATTATTACAATACAGATTCCCTTGAATTCTTCAAATGTAGGCTAAATATTTTCAGCTGTGCTCATTCCATAAACTACCCTTATTTTCTTAAGGTTAAACATAGCATTCAAGTATGTTTAGTGTGTCATGGATATTTTGAAAGTATATACAGATGTGTTTTAGCCATGGCAAATGTAGGTTTTGATTTGTTTGAAATTTGGTTTTGAAAGTAAATTATATTTTGTCTTTCTAAATTTTAAAATCAGACACACTTTTGCAATCCAAACGATGAACCATAGGATGATGATGATTGTTAGATGATCTTATTTACTGGGGTAATTCTTTATTTTAACGACATGTTATAATCTGAATGTACATGCCAAAGAACAGTGATTACCTTCAATTCAGTTTACATAATCTCAAAGTGCATTTTGAACCATGCTGATCCCTGCCACTGTTGTTTTGTGTGTAAAACAAATAGTCTTCTAAACTAAATGAAGTGCCTTTAAAATGAAAGAGATTTGAAATGACTTTGGTTTCCACTGCAACTTTAACTAGCCAAGAACTGCCAACTGACATGTAAAGCATTGGTTTGTTTTTAGGTGCAGTGTTAGCAGAGATATTATTTACCACAATAATGCACTGGTTAAACAAAATAAAGTACATTGAAATAAGAATAGCAAAATTAAAATAACAGAAAAAAAAGAGTCAATTAATTTAAGTCAGAATATCAAATTACCATTTCCTTGATGAAACGTTTTTTTAATGCATTTGCATTAACGGTTGCAAATACCATCAGACGGTTAAAATTCGCTCATTGAAAGCACTTGGTGTATGAGAGAGAGAGAGAGTAATTCATGTAGAACTGACTCAAGGATATACAGAGGTGATATTGATTTAATCACATTCCTCCATTTGCCTTTTATTTTTCCATTAAGTGTCAATAGAATATGTTTAGGCATCATAGATATACACATTAGTAACACTGGATAATGATAAACATGCTTTTCTGCGTGTATGCTTGCATGAATAGGCCTGTGTGTGTCTGAGAGAGGGGATGGTCTTGAAAAACTCTTTGAGAGATTGTGGACAGGGTAAAACTCAGGCCATTATTCCCTGGTTGCATTGTGAATACATTACTCCCTGGTTGCATGTCTGGAGAGCATGAGAGAATGCATAATGGCAGAAGGCCTATCACCATGGTAACAGGATGTCACGGTGCAATGTTATTTGGTAAGAGAAACCGAGTGAGAGAGGAACAGATACATAAACAGCCGAGAAGCATCGTCTCAGACTAAAACAAAGAATTCTAGAAGTCAATGTCAACACTGTAGTTATTAAAATAAAAAACAAGAAACTATACTTTACTTCCTCTCATGTCATTCCAAACCTGATTTCCTGACTGGAACACAAAAGGAGAAATCCAAGCTGTTTGATA
Organism: Triplophysa bombifrons; assembly: GCA_029783895.1. Lineage (NCBI taxonomy): Eukaryota > Metazoa > Chordata > Actinopteri > Cypriniformes > Nemacheilidae > Triplophysa > Triplophysa bombifrons. Next base: position 23,771,388 of record CM056452.1, read on the forward strand.
TACAATAAAAGTGAATGGTGACAAAGGCCAATCTCCTTTTGTGCCCCACAGAAGAAAGTCAAACAAGACTGAAATGTCACAAGGATGAGTAAATGACAGAATGTTCATTTATGCGTGCAATTACACATTTAACAAAGACTACAAATTTAAAAGTGAGAGACTAATTGTATGAGGCACAGCCTCGATCCGTGTAGAGGAAGGAGCATACAAAATTGGGACAGGAAAACACATAAGAGACACTAAAAAGAGTTTGTCGATAGGAGAGCATCCCATTAACATCATAACACTTTCAAAATGAATGAATTAAAAGCATGGGTTTGACAGATACATTCATTAAAGCCTTTTTCATATAATAAAAACAACCATTGACCTTTGTGTCATAAACTAAACTGACACCCAACACTTCATCACCACACCAACACCAAACAAACAGTTACCCAGAAGGTAAATGGCACCTTTAAAAAGACTCACTAGATTATTACTACAGTGAATATGGAGTTACACATACACCTGTGTGGTAACAAATGTTTTATGGCTAAATAAATGAATGAGTTATTTTGACCAAAATGTTTCATCCACTTACATGAGATGAAGAATCCAAGTTGTATTATTTTACATAAGGTGGGTTATATTTCTTAAAATCACATGATCTCCCAGTTGCTAATCGCGCTATTTTTGTAAACTCATATTTAACAATTTTGGTAGCAGTTTGAATCGTGGAAGACGAATTTGCCCGTAAATAGGGCTAAACTGAAGACGTTTGCCTTTGCTTGATGCTACATTCAGGCAATGTATGAAAACTATTTTATTTTTTATTTGTATGGCTAATTTGTTATTTGCCTTACTTAACTGAATTCTGAGTATAATCATAAAAAGAGGCCCAATAAATAAAATACAGTAGTATACCTTAGTATTTACTATAGGTAACCGTGGTATACGTGTAGTTTGGTAATTGCTATTGAGAATGTGAAGCTACATCACGACGTGTTGAATGTTGCGCCATCTTGGGAGGATGCTACTAGCACGTTTAATGCAGTGTTTTGTTTTTCTTGTTTGATTAGGAAATATAACTGTGGAAGGTAGGTCTTGCTATGTTAAAAACTGCAATAGTATTAGGCAGAGTCGTTCAAGAAACGCCCCTTGTTCTTTCACTTTCGATTTCTCCATACATCAAACAAAACAAGCAGCGGTACATATCAAAACAGCCGTGGAGTATGATCCTCCCAAGATGGCGGCGCCACTGCAACATGCGGCGTGACCTCAGCTTGACATCCTCTATACTACTGTACACTTCAGTATTAACTAAGTGAACTGATAAAATGTGTATAATACTGAAGTATTCTTTACAGAGTACATAAAAGGAGATCATGAAAATTTCATTTCATGCAGTGTGTAATGTTTCCGTGTTTGAAAGTAAGCACTCTGCCAAGTTGTAAATCCGAAGGGGAATGATGAATCTCGGAACGAATCATTTGAGACTCAGTCAAGGAAAGAATAACTGCCTATTATTACAAAATGATAATGTTTTTACACCTTCTATGTACATAAACTTGTTGTTCGACACCCCATAAAGCAAAGTAGGACCTTAAAAATCTCTAGTTATGTACTCTTAAATTTTAGCGCAAGGTACAAAAACATTATATATTATAAATACAGTAGGAACAGTACTACAGTTCACTACTTAATACTAAAAAAAAAAAGTGTGTGCTTAACTGTAAACGGTGAATTTTTTTGCTCCCTTAATTTTTTTGGTACAAGTCAATTGGCATTACAACTCATTTAATTTTTTTTTTTTTTTAAACTTGTAAATCGCTTTGGATAAAAGCATCTGCTAAATGAATAAATGTAATGTCGATTCTAACCAGTGATGGATTGCTATAATTTATAAAATTATAATTAAAGTTGAAATTGCTTAACTTGTTTCAAGGAGTTGAAGTTATAGATATAAAGTAGTAAGTTGATTGTAAAAAATTTTGCCTAAAATGTTTAAGTACAATGTATAAACATGAGAGTTTGAAAAACATTAGCAGAGTTTTACTTCTTTGTGAAGGGCTACGATTTTGGCTTTGGTCAATTTTACCATACCACACAGGTGTAAATGTAATCCACTGTGAGGTGTAACCCAGTTAGGACATGTTCTGAAGAAGGAGCAGTCTCATCCATCTCATCTGTGTAACAAGCAATGGAATTTAAAGCTCCTGCAAGGATCAATATAGTGATTCGGTCTAATATGCATCAACGTCTCCACAAACGGTCAACGTGAAAAAAAAGTGAGCTTGTGTAGCGGATGCATTGTGGGACAGGTTTTTGGGAAGCACGTGATAGGAAGACTGCTCTGAGCACTCTTGTTACCGTGACAACTGAGTAACCTGTATCCATGGCAACCTGGTAAGAAGAACTGGAGCTGTCTCATTCCTAGTCCTCGGCACAGTGGCGCCGCCCCGCATCCCTGCTGGCTGTCAGTCACATATCAGCACATTCTGGGATTGGGTGACAACCCCATCCATCACCGATCAAAGGAGTCCAGGATTGGCTGAGAGTACAGTCAATCACACAGTACATTTCACATAGCGGAGCTCATTGCAACATTCTTAGCGGTGTAATTAACCAGAAAGTTGTTCAACTTTATACATAAATGCTTCTCCAAGTGTGTAGTTTTTCTGATGAAAAAGCTTGTCTGCGACGTAAAACTTTATATTTTAGGGGTCTGGCACTTATGTCCATCTCCACAGGGCCAATGATTTGTTCGTTTTGTAATTGATGATCAAATCGAGTGCATAAATGTGGTTTCCGTTGCATGTGTGTGGCCCTGTGGCAACCCCTTGGATGTCTCTTGTCACTGGTTTTCAGGATTGACCCTGTCCTGAAAGATATAGAGGTTGTTAGTGGCTGCAATGGCAATGATGTTTTCCGCCGGGTGCCAGGCCATGTGCAGAATCTTTTTAGAGAAGTCCAGACTGTCCACGCCCACATCGCCACGGCGACGCCGGCCCCCGGTGTAAACGCGGCGGGTCCGCAGCACGGCTCGTGGTTTGCTGCTCTCGCGCCACGCCTCGAGGGTCACGCCGCGACCCGTCTCACGATCAAACATCCGGAAAAAACTGTTATACGCTCCTGTCATGATTACACTTGGAGGGGATATGATGAGAGACAGCAAAGCATGATGGGTAATGTTTAAGTAACAGAATCAGTGCGGGGAGGTTTAAAGTGGAACAAAATAAAGAGATTATGATATGAATGAATGGAAATGGAAGAACGTAATAATAAAGAATGGAGGTAAGGAGAAAGGAATTAGGAAGAATAAGGAAATGCAGGAAATATATCTATATTGGATCAAATATAGTAATACAATAAAGCCTACCTGTCTGTGCTGTTCCATACACACTCAAACTTGTCAAAAATGCAGTCGTTTTCATACAGCGAACACAGTTTACTCCTCAAGTACTCATGAACCTGAAACACACAAAAAAAAACGTACATTCTCTTTGTTCTTTGTTTTCTATAGTTTCAATGTAAGGCCAATAGCAGCACATAGAAATGGTCCGGTTAAAAAGGAGTATCATCCATCAACCAACTAATTCCTGCCTGCTCAGATATCCCCAGCAGTGAACTGAACAAACAAAACTTTTGCCATTATCATCATATCACTACTGGGAAAATGTTTAAAGGGGACGTGCAACGCTGTTTCATGCATTCTGACTTCTTTACAATGTTAAACGTGCCGTCTTCTCATGCTTGACATGGTCAACTTGTCAAAAAAACGAGTTGGACGTATTAAGTAGCATTTCTGTGCTCGCTACACTCCCCAAAGGTTCGCATCGGTTCGGAACGTTTCTTTCGAACATAAAAAAATTGCTACGTAACAACTTTTCTTAGTGTCTTATTGGGCAACTCTCCCGGAAACGTAGGCCCACGGCAAGGCAAAAGAAATAGCCCACCCACACGCCAACCGACCAGCGATTTTTTTTGTTCACGCGGTAAGTGAAACTGAGTCATATGAGTCATATGTCAGTGTTTTGTAGGCAATGGGTGTGCACGCGCTTTAGTTCCACCCCCCCCCCGCATGCTTCATATGTTTTCGGAAATAATTGTACAGACTTATCTGTCTTTTATAAATATGATCAAACCAAAGACTTGGATATTTGAAGGGTTTGATACTATTCAGTAAGTACTCAAGATTAACATGAGATTTGCAGAAACTCTATTAGTTACAGCCACTTTAATTTGTATTTATAAACCAAGCTTTTTTGCAATTGATTCATTGTCCTGCAGTTACAGACAAAAACATCTTCTTTGCATCTCTTATAATGTAATCTGTGTGGTTCATTTTTTGGGAAAGTTTTGATATTAAAACCGTAAATCATTACGTAGCTAACAGTGGTGGTACAGTGGTGTACATATTATGCAAGTACACCGCAGTTCTGTTCCAAATAAAAACAAGAAAAAGCCTTAAAGACTGCATACAAAAAAAAACACCAAACAAAATTCAAAACATATCTAAAAAATTATCAATGTTAATGTATTCTTAGTACACATTAAACCAACCTGGTATGTCTCCACAGGGCCCTTCTCCATGTTGAGGTCCCAAACCTTGACTGTCAAGTAGTCTCTAGTAAGCAGATATCGTCCACTGTGGCTGAACTTAACGTCAGAAACTGACGAGATGATCTCAGAGAAGAAAGAGCGATTGCCTGGGTCCTCTGGCTCCTCAAAGACTTCCAGAAAGAGGAAAAAGATACAATTCAAACTGAATCCATCTTCACTTTAAATAATTTTAGTGGGAAGCTTTTAACACAAAAAGGAACAGTTTACCCAAGAATGAAAGTTCTGTCTTCATTTATTCACCATCACGTTGTTCCAAATCTGTATAAGAATCTTTGTTCACATGAACACAAAAGAAGATATTTTGAAGAATGTAGGACAGCAAACTGTTCTGGGGCACTTTTGACCGTTGTTATTTTTCCTAATACAGTAGTGGCCAATAACTGTTTGGTTACAAGCATTTTTCCAAATATCTTATTCGGTGTTCATCAAAACAAAGACATTAATACAGATTTGAAACAACTCTAGAGCGAGTAAATTCACTTTTATGGTACTGTCCATGTAAGGACGATTGTTTTGAATGGATGAAGCTACATTACTTAGCCCTGCAGTTACACAGTACATTCTACTGTACACTGTCACTTTCCATCAGCAGGCATTTTGTGTCTATCCGGCTCTGCTGGGAACCGTTTCAATGGTTCCGCAGTTAATGATGGCAATAAAAGCCTTCAACACTGCGTGTTTTAATGTAGCTATAAGAGTAAATCTTGCTACAAGTGCTAATTTCTCCAGCAGCTAGCGCAGCTGTTCTTCATAATTGTTATCGACTACAGTTGTGTTCAAAATTGTTCAACCCCCAATGCTGTAAATGGTTTTAGGGAATTTAGTGTACATTTGTAATTGTATTCAGAATGAAATCCTACAAGGACTTCTTAAAGAACCATATGCAACTAAAATGACATCAATTAGTTTTGTAATACAGTAGTAAATGTTTCTTTTGTGAATTCTTCATTGACATAATTATTCAACCCCTTAAAGACTACCACTCTGAAGAACAGAGGTTCAATGAAGTGTTTTCAATCAGGTATTGAAAACACCTGTGGATATCAGGGAGCAGCAATAAAGCCTAATAAGCACCAATTAGGCAGCTTTAAAATGACTGTGATACTCAGCTCCTTCTTGACATTTACGTGTGTCGTTACAAACATGGTGAGGTCAAGAGAATGGTCCAGGAAGACAAGAGAACAGGTGATTACTCTTCACAGGAAGGGCAATGGCTATAAGAAGATTGCAAAGATGTTAAACATACCAAGAGACACCATAGGAAGCATCATTCGCAAATTCAAGGCAAAGGGCACCTTTGAAACGCTACCTGGTCGTGGCAGAAAGAAGATGCTGACTTCGACTGCTGTGCGCTACACCTGAAGCGTAGAGTGGAGAAAAGTCCCCGTGTGACTGCTGAGGAACTGAGAAAAGATTTGTCAGATGTGGGTACTGAAGTTTCTGCTCAGACAAAACGGCGCATTCTGCGTAATGAAGGCCTCCATGCCAGAACTCCCAGGCGCAACCCCTCGCTGTCCCCAAAGAATAAGAAGAGTCGACTGCAGTATGCCAAAAGTCATGTGGACAAACCACAGAAGTTTTGGGATAGTGTTCTGTGGACTGATGAAACAAAATTAGAACTGTTTGGGCCCATGGATCAACGCTATGTTTGGAGGAGGAAGAACAAGGCCTACGAAGAAAAGAACACCTTGCCTACTGTGAAGTATGGCGGGGGGTCAATCATGCTTTGGGGCTGTTTTGCTTCTGCAGGTACTGGGAAGCTTCAGCGTGTGCAAGGTACCATGAATTCTCTTCAGTACCAGGAGATATTGGATGACAATGTGATGCAGTCCGTCACAAACCTGAGGCTTGGAAGACGTTGGACCTTTCAACAGGACAATGATCCCAAGCATACCTCCAAGTCCACTAGAGCATGGTTGCAGATTAAAGGCTGGAACATTTTGAAGTGGCCATCGCAGTCACCAGACTTAAATCCGATTGAGAACCTCTGGTGGGACTTAAAGAAAGCAGTTGCAGTGCGCAAGCCTAAGAATGTGACTGAACTGGAGGCTTTTGCCCATGATGAATGGGCGAAGATACCCGTAGATCGCTGCAAGACACTTGTGTCAAGCTATGCTTCACGTTTAAAAGCTGTTATAACTGTAAAACGATGTTGTACTAAGTACTAAGATTGAATGTCACTTGGGGTTTGAATAAAACTGATAATGATGTGAGCTCAGAAAAGACATTTGTGGTTATTTCATTATAAATGTTATGTTATATTTGTCTGACCTACACGTGCCTCTTTGATTTAATTGTAAGCAGGATGACTGAATGATCATAATCAATGTCAAACCGACCAAAACAATCAATTTCAGTGGGGGTTGAATAATTTTGAACACAACTGTACATTGCTAACCAAGAAACTTAGAGAAGGTTCTTCTGAATAAGTTGAGTATATTGCTCCAAACATAAGACTTCAAGGGAGTATTGAAACTCAAGATGTACTTTGTGTGTGCCTCAGATTTTTTTATTTAATCATCCTCATGCTGTTCAAAACCCATCATCTTTTTATTCATACATGTCTGCAACTCCATAAGAGAGAGACTTTTTCCAAAATGTTTTTTGGGCGGTGTACTGTACCTTAAGGGATAGTTCACCCCAAAAGTAAACATTCTCTCATCATTTACTCACCCTCATGTCATTATAAACCTGTACGTTCTGCAGAACACAAGACATTTTGAAGAACGTTAGAAACCAAACAACTTTGGCCCCATTGACTTCAATTGTATGAACACAAAACCACGGAGACGTTTCTTAAATATCTTTTTTTGTATTTCCACAGAAGAAACAGCCACTCATAGATTTTAGACCCCATGAGGGGGAATAAATGATAACAGAATTTTTATTTGGGGTGAACTATCCCTTTAAGATTTCCATCACAAACGTGGCATTCTTTAAGTCTATTCCAAAACATTCCAACCAAATCCTGGTTTTATAAAGGTGCATGCTTACTTTTCGAGTGCTTGTCACAGAGAGCGGACTCTCTCATGTCACAGAGGCGTAGCGTGCCTTTACTGCTGCTGTACACAAACATATGGCAGTGATGAGGGTGGAATTCTGCCGCTGTTATCACCTCTGTCAGGTCCTCCATATTGGCTGGCTTAATGTCCACAATGTCTGAGAAGGGAGGTAGTCAAGAGAACTTTCATGTACTCTACCATTCAAAAGTTTAGGGACACTATTCCCAACCCCCACAAACAACAGTAAACACATCAAAACTATGACAAAACACAAAAGGAACTATGCGCCCTATAAATTGAACGAGGGTAATATTGTTCCCTATTGACTTCCATTGTATGGACACAAAACCTTTTGAGACATTTCTCAAAATATCCTGGTTTTACGCGACTACATGTTTAAAGAGTGATTTGCCGCTCTGCTCATGCAGAAACAAACATCACAGGATTTCCAATTGCAAGCACATACAGACAATGGTAGCTTATTATGCATGTATCATTGGCTCCCTCAAAGGTATAGAGGCGTACCGTTGATTATTATTCTGTTCACACGCACATCCACTTTCACTATGCACTACATGCAGGCACACACAACCGCTATTCCTCCTGAAGGTAGCTATTATGTGTTTTAAGGGAAAGTGTTTCCTTGGTGAATTATTAAAATGTTTTCCGTAGATAGTACATTTCTAGGTCAGCGCACTGTTCAATAGAGTAGCGGCTACGTAGTCTGAAACAAAAACGCTGCATCCTTAGTCTAGTAACAACAACCCAGTTCAGTAACAAAAAATGTTCTAAAATCACACCAGAATCACATTTATAGCTGTGTGCCAGTTATTTTTAATATGTAGTCCACATAGCTTAACCTGTAATCTAAGGAGTTGACAGTAAATATGAATACACCAATAAAAGCATCATGATACATATCTTCATCTATTTCTGTGTGTGTGTGTGTGTGTGTGTGTGTGTGTGTGCGAGAATAGAGCACATGAAGGATACTGAAGCTGCGGTCCGTGATGTCCAGATGCCACATGTTGATCCTGAGATCATCAGCTGACAGATATGTCTCACCATCGCTGTTGACTGAGATGGAGTTGACATGGTAGGTGTGGCCGTTGGCAAAGATTCTCCTGGGCCGCACTTCGACCATCAAGTCAGTGGGTTTTAGTACAGGTACCTTGAAGGAAACCGATTATTTCATTTTCTGTTTTGAGGACATGAACTGACATACTTTTAATAAATCAGTGACTCATGCAAATGCTAAATCAAACCCATAACACGTCCTGCACTGTATTGATCAACCTATCATCAGCTGTGGAAATACCCGTAATGAGGTCACGGTGGAGATGTCCTTTATTCGTCCTTCTTCATCCTTGAGATTGTATCCCTCTGGCCTTTTGTCTCTCTCGCTCACCTTCCATAGCTTTATCGTTTTATCTGTTGAAGTTATTATAAGAACAATATCAATTTCTTTATATAACTACACTTTTATAACAAAACATGACTGATCATATTCCTCTACCATTCTTGATATTGCAAAGCATTTTTAGGACACTATTAATAATGCATTTCATTTATAGATTATGGTCGTTTTTTATTTCATAGAAATTCAACCCCACTATTTTAGGTTAGAATTTGATATTTATAGCACAGTATAATCAAAACTTCAATCTACAATTAAAATTATTTCATATACGCTTTTTAAGCATTGGGTTATTTGGACAAATATGAGATTGGTTTAAGCCACAGATGGGGTGCTAGAGGTTACCATTGGTTGATAGGAGAAAGTGGGCAGCGTTTTGCTGCGGCAGCCATCGGATCTTGTTGATCTTCTCTTCGATTTCCAAACTCTTCAGATAGTCGAAGTCTGGTTCGTGACTCTGGAACGTACTGTAGACGTTATACTCGCCTGATTCGCACAGCTCCTCGGATTCACCTTTAGGCTGTATTATGTAATAAGACATACACTTTCAAAAATTCTTCAACACATAATTCATATTTTCTGTGTTGAACTGCTGCATGTGTACGACAAGTTTCATAATCAAAGGTACAACACCTAAGCAAACGCAGTCTAGTTAACAGTACTAATATTAGTGATGTATACAAATATAACATTACGTACTCCATTACAGAAGAAGAACACACAATATATGGCTTGTCTATAAATGTTTAATGTTATTATAGTTAGCAGAAACTATTTTACTCGTTCTAAATGTGCTTCGAAAGCACTCATCTTTCTGTGACTGGTTCTCTTCATTTCTACACCAGAGGTCTCATAACAACAATCTGTTCTGTCATAGAAGACAAATACTGTAGTTCAATTCACAGCCCAGATAAAGAGTGATCTGTAAACCAGATGGCACTATATGAAGCTTAATTTAAATAAGTCATTTAAATCAGATTCATTTGTATTCAGTCATGGAGCTCTTTGGGCAATGGAAAATAAAACCCCTTCATGCATATTCAGTGGTATAGAACTACAAATCAAAGCATATTGGAATATTTTTTGCAGTTTAGCATTTTTATAATTCATTATGACCTGTGATCTTCCCCCCAACCTGCAACCACCAAGTCAACTTGTTCACAATCGAAATCATCCTTATGCATATCATCCCTACTGCATATTAAAACAATGCATCAAACTATATCAACCTAGTGCTCTTCACAACCTGACCTACCTCTGTCTCTCTCTGAAAGATGACCACTCTCCCCCCCTTATCCCCCGTAGCCAACAGATCCCCCGTCTGGTTAAACTCCACAGTAGAAATGACATCAGCTAAAGGGAGTGATAGAAACAGAGGTTAACCTATAATAAATACGAATAATTAATCATAAAGAATATCTATTTATACAGAAAATATTACAGAATATATACAGAAAATATTACATATTTTCTTGTTCTAGTAAGTTATCAACAATGTTTGTACTAAAATTATTAAAAACATTTTTAAATGATGAAAAAAAGATATACAGTTCATTATTACCACTCTCTCTATAATATTATAAAGACCTTAAAAAAACAGCAAATTTAAGTTTTCCAATTCTGTATTTGATTTTATTCTGAATTTTATTCTGTAAAATTTCTGCTTCGAAAATAATGTTTTTCTTTATTGTGTTTCTGTCATATTACTCTCCATAATTTATGGGTTTTAAACAACTGCAGATGACAGCACAGCACATTTTATTTTCCACGTTCAGAACTGCTGTTTACACATTTCAAGAATTGTAAAAAGTGTGTTAAGAATAACTGCAATCCTGGACCGAAATGCTTATAACACATTGTATAACAGTCTTGCGTGAAAATCCCAGGCAAAAATTATTATTTTACGCTACAAATGCACTAACGTAATAGCGGTGCACGAGCATGTGCTAGCCTAGCACTGCAAAAACTATCGCACAACTGTAGGCCAACACTTTTAGTCACGAGCCCTAAAACTTGATTAACAACAAACGCTTCTGCCAACACGATGACGACACCTAATAAAAATAGCCTGGCCTGCTCTTGATAAAACATTGTGTAATGTCATAACTGTAAGCATTCAAAAGACGTACAGACAATATCCCGACAGAAACGTGCAAATTGTACAATAAGAAATTAAAATATATGCCAACACACTTTATATTAAAAACAGTATTTGAAATAGAAGCATTTACCAATTAATGGGTGGCTTCCTTCAAAGCTTTATCATTCGAATTTGCATGTGTTTAACTGAATAATGCATCCTGTAACCCAATAACAGGTGTGTAATGGGAGAAGGTGACCAAAGTCTGATGAGTCAGCTGAAATACAAGACTACCGTAGAGCTGTTGAGACCAAGGTTACATTCAGGCCTTAAGAGAGGTGAACAAAATCAAATTATTTGTGTACGTGTGGCAGATCCGTTTTCCCCGTGCGACTGACCGTGTCTAGATGTGCGTGCACTTACCTTCGGTGACATAGTCTCGGAGGAAGCTGTGATTGATTTTCGGGCTCTCGCCGTCCTCACCCATCTGAAGTGGCGGAGTGCGTAAGCGCGCCCGTCTGGAGCAGAGCCGTCCAATCCGTGCTGTCCCACCCCCCCGGTGCTTTGCCCATGCTGGTGCGGCCTAGCAGTATGGCCTGCCGCACGGCATCCTGGGATACTGTCCACCTTTGTCAGGAGGAAGAGAAGCTGCAAGGGATGAGGATCCGAAGGATGGAGAGGGGAAGGGAAGAAAGAATGACAGCTGGGGTGTAAAACCAGTCTCCCGCGTTGGAGCGTGTGCTCAGTCAGTTGGAGAGAAGGACCGTGTCATGCACGCACTCATGCATGGACACGCGCTCCGGCACGCGTCCTAACGGCCTGATGCTCAGCCAACACTGCCTGGCAACAAGAAACGCAGAGGGAAAAAAGAGGAAGGCCCTCGGATATAGGTGTATGCGAGTTATCCGTAGATCCGTTGTGCTGCAGTAAGTCCGAGACGGCTGATGCTCCTTGGGTGAGGTAGTCCTTGAAGGAGAGCAAAGGGTAGCTGAGGAGTGAGACAGGTTGTCTTCCACAGGAGAGATAAGGAGCAAGATGGGAAGAGGAGAGGCCTGATTCAAACTCACGGCTTCACAGTGTGTCCTCTCCCTTCTGCTGCAGTGTGACGGAGTATGTGTGTGTATGCATGCTTGCGTGTGAGGGGAAAGGAGTGAGAAAAAGAGAGAGATGATATAGAGGGGGGAGGGAGAGAAAGAGGGAGAGAGAGAGAGAGAGGATGCCACTAGCCTGTCTTTCTCGACTAGCGCTGCTGCCGAGCATCTGCACAGCATCACAATGTCATAGAAACCTCCTCCCTGCTAGGCCAATCACAGCTCTTCTACCTCCGGTGGCCCCTCCCACTGCAGGTGACAAGAGAAATGAGCCTGGATAAGAGAGTACATGAGAAAATCAGACAGATGGAGGCAAAAGAATGAAGGAAGCAACTGAATCAACCGAGAACCGGGACTGTGAATCAATATGTCAGCAAGCGAGGGAACATCTAAAATGGGGAGAATAATAGAAAATACAATAAAAGAGATGATTTAGAGGTTAGAGACGTGCATGGATGTGAGAAGAGATTTGATTGAATAAAAGAGGCTGGAGAACATTGGAAGAGATGAAAGGTATGAAAAATGGTATGAAATGTTGTTGCGTTGCTCCCCCTAGCGTTTGTAGATATTAATGCAGTTATAGGGCAAACCTGTCTGCTTAAAAGCATTCTTCCAAATATCTTTCTCTGTGTTTATCAGAACAAAGAAATGTATACAGAATGTCTCGAATGTGAGTAAATGTGGACAGAATTGTATTAAAAAAAATTCCGGAGTAAAAAGGACAGAAATCGCTTAAACAGAAAAGAAGAGAAGAGCATTCACAAAATATTTAACATATATTGTCCAACATAATACACAATTCAAAAATATCTTGCAGCGCACACGAATGCCTGTTTGAACCCTCAAATGATTCAGAAATGTCATCTTTAATTTGTTTTTCAAGATAAAATGTCATAAAGAAATCTGAGAAGTTTTTAAGCACTTACCCTTCAATCAAGTGTGCATGCAGAGCTGTGCTCTCGCGATGCTTTGAAGTCACACGCTGAAAGGTCTGCTGCAAAGAACTGCGTGAAGTCGACGCATTGCTTGCTTTCAGCGATTGTGTTAATGCAACTGTGTTAACCTATGTCAAGGTTAAAAGAATGAACCAGTCGTGAGTTTCAAACATCTCGGTATTTTTTACCTCATAATTTTAGATTCGAGATTGCAAATTTACTCAATTTCGCAACTCGAACCAATTTGTATTTAGGGTTGATATAATTTCCAAGATGGCGACTACTAGTAAACAAAAAATTGGTGGATTAAAATATTAAAGTAACACCATTTTGATAAACGTTACGTTACACTTATATTGTGATGTGTAATATCTTCTGCATATGGTCTAAGAAATCATATACAATTCAATATAATCAAAAGAAAAGAACACAAACGACTACAGTAATACTTTGGATGAGTTTAATGCAATGCGTCTGTATTTTATATTGCATGAAAGTGCCAGTAGAGGCCGCAAATATCAAGTATATTTTCCATTTTCTAGTCAAAACTTGAAGTGCTGTTCAACATCAAAATAAAACCGAAAAGATAAAAGACGTATATCCAGTGGTGTAAAGTATTGGAGTAAATGTAATAAGTTACTGTACTAAAGTATCTTTTTGACTACTCTGTAGTACTGAGTATTAACGATATTAGCAACTTTTACTCTCTATTTGACTACATTTTTGAACAAGTAGCCTATATGTACTCCTTTCTCTACTACATTTCCAATGACTAATGCAATTACACATTAAATTTGGCATGGCACCTATCTTTTTATGCAGCGGTCTATTTTTGCTACAGAAGTAGCCTATTATTGCCATTTACAGGGCCTTGAATGTACTTTATCTTGTGGATTTTGTATACTTACTGAAACTTGTCAACATGGATTCTTTATGTGAATACGAGTGCATTATCAGGTAGTTGTCAATCGCTGGCGGTGTATGTGTGAAATGAGGACATGGCTGCCGCTGGCGATGAGGCAAAAACCAGCATGTCCAGTAAAAAAAGGCTTTGACCTTTTACTTTTACTTATCCGTTATATTGAAGATATTTTTAAAGAATTGTGGCTTGCTTATGAGCACTTAAGCTTAAATGAGACTTGGCTGCGTTGGACGTAAAGGAGTCATTTGACGCGGCTAAAACGAATATTATTGATTGCTTTAGATGTAATACAATGTGTATACACGATTTAAGGTTAAAAACTCTGTATTTTCCACATACATGTTTGTATCTCCTCTACAACCTGTCTTAGTCAAATCGTGTTACGAAGTGACGTAGATTCGCCGGGGTGTGATTACACGAGACGTTTCAGGCAGGTCTGGGTGAGCGTTCACCTCTAGATAAAATACATATTTTGCAATTTTGCGTGTCTAATGGGCAATTTATAACACACCAAAGACAAAGAAAAACACGTATTTCCGGCGAATCACCCCTTTAAGTTTTGAGGACTGGTGCTTATTTGAGCCTACATTCAGTATGCGTGTACTCAAGTACTGTTAAAATCAGATTCTCTAAAGACTTGAAGTCGTTTTGGAATTGGTGACTTGTAACTTGTAATGGGGTAATATTCGCTGAAATGTATATGTACTTGTACTTAAGTATGGTTTCTGGTAATCTTTACACCTCTGCTTATCATGTGTCTTTTTATTACCGTTGCTCTTGTGAAACAATGATAAACTGTACCAGGGGTTTTCCCACATTGTGTTTTGTCTAGATATAATCTCTCTGTTAAGATATACGTTTCAAACGTTTATAAAATAATCAGGCAATACGAAAAGGGGAGGTTTCTGGTCACTATGTTTTGCTTTAAAAACTGCTTCCTCTTTGGTTCAGTCACTACTTTCCTAAGTGCCATCTAGGAAAATCCCTTATCTGTATTATGTTTTAAGATATTGATCATGGAAAACTGCATGCAGATAATATATTTTACAAATCTTAACTTCTTCCACCTATCTTATTGTGAACACACTTTCCCAATTGAAATATAACGGATTAGTTATTTGGTTTAGGCCTACTGATTGGTATAATAAAATGCACTTTTACCTTAAATTCTATCCACGCTTCTTCTTGCAGTTCCATTCATTAATCCCATTGTTTTCTTATCTCAGTTTGGGTCTTGTAAGGTCTATCTATGCCCACCTGACATTTGCTAATAGATCTTTTGGCAGGCGTAGTGGGTTAAAGACAAGAGTGCAGAGTCATTTTTAGTTCTTGGGGACACTAATCCAGTTCTCTGAATGAATTACAAGTGCTGGTGTTATCATGGAGATTAATTTTATGTAACAGCCTCCACCGCCACATCGCACTGAGATTGGATGCTAATGTTGCTGGTGACAGCAAAGCTTAATCCTCTAACCTGCCTTGAACACGGATCGCGCTTCAGTGTTTCGTGCTTTCCTTGTGATATCAGCATCTTCTCTGTCCCTTGGAGAGAAGACGGGAGAGACAAAACATGCCATGCTTGCATACAGAGTCCCTTCCCTCATTACCTGGCGAGGGCCGGTATGGAGACACTTCGAACCGCAGGGGGTCTCAAGGATCTCAATCCAGGCTGTGGAAAAATGGGAAGAGTGGAGAGAAGAAAGGACGTGGGGACAAAAAAGAAAGCGAGAAAGAAAAGTGTGTGATCACCAGTGCTGGATGGGTCTTCTCGCCGCTTTGGGGCCCAGGGGCCAAAACACAAAGGTTGGGATTCAGGATGGGAATGGAGAGTGAGAGGGTGAGGGTGAAAGCGTGGCTGGATGATCACTCCCATTCTGCCAGGTCTTAGTTTAGAAGATCCTCAAGGTGAGCAGTCATGTAATCTGGTCGGAGAAAATTGGGCAATTCCAGTGTTATGGAGGAGGATGTGACATTTGCAGTCAAATCTTGGAAATAAAAAACTCAGAGGATGTATTATTACTTAGAGTAATATTATACAGTTTAATTAACTGTCTGTTTATATTTTACTTAACCCCTTATGATAGAGTCCAGAAAATCAGAAAAATATCAATCTATACACTGTTTTTATTTAAGATGAGGGAAATATACATGCTTTATAGATGTGACAAACAGAAAAAAATTTATTTGTAGGATTCATGGGAATTAGAATGATTAAACAAAAAGCAGTAATACCCAACAAATGAAAAAGGGATGGCTCTTTATTATACATTTTTTACATTGCAATCAATAGTTAAGGTTCTTAATATTTATAAATATCTTCTTTGGAAGTCTTTAGACCATAAAATGTCCAATCATTGCATTAGATCATTGCACCATTCCAATGGGTTGTCCTATAACTCTAATTATTTGCCTTGATAACAGCTTGAGTGTTAATCCCCAAGGTCTTTCAATTTGCCATTGTGTGCCAAGCTATAGAGGGCTTGACAAGGCCTTTATCAGTTTAAAGATTAGGCCCTGTCCACACGAACACGGGTAGATTTGCACACACAAAATTACAGTACTCAGTCACTGAAACCGAACTTTTTAGAAAATCCAGGACCAGACTGAAGATGTTTAGAAACTTGAGAATTGCTGTATGTCGTCGGAATGCGTGCCTCCTATCGCCTTTATTTGACGTCAAATTCCAGGCTTCTGATTGCTCAACACGGCTTTATGGTTAGGGTTATATCGCCACCTGTTGGTTTGGTATGCTTTTGACAGTGCTTTATAGCGTGTTTTTGCCGTTTCGTGTGGATGCAGAGTTTTTTTAAGCGAATAAGGAAAAACTGTTTATAAAAATACCCATGAAAGTGTGGACAAGGCCTAAGCCTGAGGTGACTCCAACAATCTTAATGCAATAGGCCTACTTGTATTTTGCCCCTTATAAACAGAAACGCATTGGGGTTTCATGGTTTGATCAATTTAGGCAACCATAAACAACGTATCCTCCATATTTATGAATCTTTTTAAAGATGGGGTAAAACTCACAGTTTCTGCAAATCTCGTATTAATCTTGAGTACCTATTGAGTAGTATTGCATACTTCGTATCTTCGAAATCTATTTAGTTTGATCAAATTTATAAAATAGAGATACAGCTGTACGATTATTTCCGGAAATAAACGAGATGCTGGAGGCAGGCAGGGGGGACGGAACTACAGCACAAGCACACAGTAAATTTTTGCATTATCCCTTCATGTTATTTACATTATGCACGTACGCACCAACTGCCAACACAACACAGACATATGGCTTAGTTTGACTTAACCCGTACGATTCATGTCCGGCATCTTTTAGTGCTGGGACCGCGCCATCTATCAGTTCAAATGATCTCCAAATCCAGCATTATATCCACCATTTATATAACATTCATCACCAAAATATAGTGAACAAACAAACACAGCTTAACTTCTGTCAGCCGAGTGAAGCGGCGTTGATGCGCGTGACACGTCCGCATGCTCTTTCTCTAGCGCCAGACTTCCGACACAAATTGGAATTCTGGGGGACTTTATTGAGCACAGAAATACAACTCTTTTTTCAACAAGTTGACCATGTTAAGCATGAGAAGCCAGCCCGTTTAACATTGTAAAGAAGTCAGAATGCATGAAATAACATCTTACCCCATCTTTCATGTAAGTTAATGCCAATACAATTATTCATCTTAGTTTATAGTGCTTTCAAAAATGGTAACAAGGAACATGTTTGATTTTTAAAATGTATTAGTAAATGCAGAAATGAACACGAATGAAGATTAATCAATTCTGTAGAAGTATTGTTCATTTTAAGTTTGTGTTAGCTAATGCTTAACTTTAAGGTTAAGATTTATCACTTTTTTTAGATTAAATATTTGATTTTCAGTTCAAAAGCTCAAAGCTGTGTGCGTGTATGTTTGTGTGGGGGTAACAAAAAGTCTATTTGAGTTTGTATGCGTTCGGAGCATGTGTGGGCTGCGGGAAATCCCGCTTTATGCTGATTCCAACCCTGATTTGGTATTGTGACGGGTAGCATAATGTAAGAGAGTGAGACCGGCAAAATGGAGAGCAGAGAAGGTGCTGTGTGCTTAAGCAAGTATAGAAAACCAGCTGTTTCTCTCACACGCGTGAAACATGCCACAGGCTTCAACCTGTTTCACCTATCATTATAATATTATTGAGCTACCATTAAACGGACAGAGTCGTCACATCCAAGATAATATGAGATGCAATATTTTACAGGATTGAATAATGTGGTTTCAATTGTGCTTTTATAGGATCCAAGATTTCAATGTGTGGATGAGAAGGGAAAGGATAGACCCAAAAGCATTCTGTGTGTGCCCATCCTAAATCAGAAAAAGCAGGTGAGGTTTGGATTTTCATTACCACTTGTTGTCTGTATGTTCAGCATTACATGAGTCAACGACGTTTTCTGAAAACAAAAGATTAAAAAAAGTCATTCAAATAAAAAAAAGTACTAAAGTAAATAAAGGCTACAAAAAATTAAATATAACATAAAATGAATTACATAATGTCTTGTATTAAATAGGCTTGAATGTTTTATCAAGTCTATTGTTAAATGTTAAACTTTATCGATTGGTATGTCTTTGCTTTACAGGTTATGGGTGTGGTCATGTGTGAGGGTAAAAGGAGCTCAGGCACATGTTTAGACGGGTTCTTCTCAGAGCAAGATGAGAAAGTATGTGTTAATTAAGTGTTACAAACATGACAAAACATTCAATCTGTCAACACACATTGAATTCCATTTAATACACTTCACTAAAATCATTTTTGTCTAAAATCACATTTGCTTTCATCACACATAACATTATTTGGGTTGATTTTGGAAAACAGTCAGCTGTATGAGAACTCTGAACAAGAGAGCAAACGCAACAAGGTATACCATACAATTCATATTTACATTTATTTGATAATAACAAATGGTACAATAGCCATCATATTTTTTTGGTGAGATATTTTGATAGATGCAGTAAGGTTAAAATACTACGACTATTATATCTATATATCCTACTCACACAGTATCCTACTTTATCTTATATTCACTGTATTATATATTTGATTGACAGGTTCTGTTGGAGTTGGCTCGGTTGGTGTCACATGATTACCCCTCTGTGGATGTAATGCTTTACAAAATGTCCGTCATCATCCTGCCAGTTACACATGCACAGTACTGTACTGTTTTCTTCTCAAATGACAGCACCACCGTATGACAGTCTGCGTTATATTTGGTTATACATACTGCGCTATATATACTGTTTTGTTTTCTACTTTTGTATCTTGGTTAATAGATACACCAACACAGGTTCTGTCTCTTGTTTGCTGTCTTGCAGGGGGTTTATTCAGAGGTATTCCATTTTGAATTTAACGAAAACAGCGGCTCGGTCCAGTGTTCTGCAAGGTTCCACAATTATTATTTTTTTGTTCATTATTTCTTACATATTAAAAACAAAGGAAAGTGTATCATTTAGTGAATCATGTTAAATAAAGGCCAGACTGACAGGTGTATTTGTGAATTTTTAGGGACTGTGACACAAATGACCTAAGCTACTCCAGGCATGCACAAAACTCATTCAAGACGCTGAGCATGGCAAAAATGACCTCAGACCAGCATGACAACAATGCCGTGAGTTAATGTGGTTGGAAAATATGACAGAGCTGATAATTTATCATATGTACCGATATACCCATAAATGTCCCTTGAAAAATAATAAAATGTTTTAGTTTTCTTCCTTTTTTTGTAAATGGGGAAGACATTTCATCATAAGTACCTCATATTTGGAATTTTTTGTTTTGTGTGTGCTTGTGTATGTTATGGGTTGTTCCCATATCCCATATCACGTATGTTAATGTTGATACTACAGTTAATACATTTCTTAATCTCTACAGGAATTCGTGAGGTTGACAGAAAAATTAGTATCACAATAGTTCAAGTAAAATATACAGACAAAAATTCTCTAAAATCTTTTTACAGGTGTGTGTCAGTTAGTCAATAAAAGAAACGCTGCGATTCCTGGGAATGATGTTTTTAGCCGAGCTGATGAGCGCCTCCTGGAAGACTTTGCTGTTTACTGCGCTTTAGGATTAGAGAAATTTATCACGCAGCAGATTGGAGATAAAACCAGAGCCAACCTGGATGTGACTAAAGAGGTAGGAAATGATGTCACTTTCTCTAGTCATCTGAAACCACTTGCGCACGTGTCATGAAGAAATATGCCAAATCAACAGTCCAATACACTCAAAACTATGGAATTTCCTTACTGTTACAGATGAAATATTATACAAAAGAAAAATTGACGTGAGATGTATAACTTTTTTTTAAATTGTGTGTGTGTTATGGTGGTGGATCTTTGCATATGCAGGTCTTATCTTATCAGATCTCGGCTTCACAAGAGGAGCTTCAAGCCCTGGAGGTGAGGAAGCCCTTAATCTATAGAAAACAACCAAATTCTTTGATAATATTTGGCCACATTTTACGTTTTCTTTGTATAACAAACTACAATCATATTCCTCTTTTACTCCCATACATTTTAGTCTATTTAAATTTATTTCTATTAAGTCTACTGCAATTGAACATACCATGTTTCACAATACACCCATCTTACAGCGTGAGAAATATGCAGCTTTTCCTTCATCTGGCTTCGTTACACAGAACCGGTCTAAACCAGTCCAAGCTTGAGTACTGTGCTTTCCACAAGAGTGACTAACAGGAGTGACACTTAGGATTATACATTCAATTTATAATATAATGATTAAGCAATTTAAACCTATAAAGATTGAAAACTTTTTAATTGTTGTTATTTCCCTTTAATAATGGAAACATTTATTATAATTACCACTGTTATATATATTTTTAAATCTTAAGTATACATTAGAGAACTTGCTACTTCATTTACAAGGAATTATTCGTGTATCTGTGTCGTTCTAGTCTATTTAAAACCAGGACTTTTATAGAATCTGTCTGAAATATTGAATGATTTTATCAATGATTTTGATCTATTCCTTGCTGTAAGTAATTCTGTTTCCCTCTCTTTCCTCTCCTTCAGAAGGCAACTATCCCATCAGCAGATGCTCTCTGTTTACGGGATTTTGGCTTCAGTGATTGTGACATGTCACAGACGGCCATGGCTCAGGCTGTTGTGCGCATTTTGTTGGATCTCAACCTACTCCATGAATTCAGCATTGACTACAAGGTTTCCGGTATCATTCTGCACACTTAAATGGATATTTTACATAAAAATCAACTTCTCATCTAAAGTACTTGCCCTCATGTTGTTCCAATCCCTTACGACTTTTAAGGCAGGTTTATTGCCTTTTTTATTACTTACAATGAAACTGAATCTATTTTTTAGTCCTCAATGAACAAAGGATATGTATACTGGTTTGGAATGACATGGGTGTGTAAATAATGATAATCATTTTCTTTTAAAGTAAACTATCCCTTTGTCATATGGTTCGAATATGTCTTTTTCTGTGTCATTGGTGTGTTATAAGTTGCCCATGCATGTATTAGACACGTAAAATTGTGTCTAAAAAAATGTCAGAACATAAGATGCATTCTTTCTAAAAGCGAATGCTCACCCAGACCTGTCTGAAACGCCTCGTGTAACCACACCCCCACAATTCTAAGTCAGTTCGTTGTACAAGTTGACCAAACTGCCCAAATGTATTCGCAAGTAAGGTGGGCATACCTGTCAGTATAATTGCTTGGGAACCTTATTTTCCAAATATGTTAAGAGGAGTTACATTTCCTTCACACGCTTGCAGTATTTGACCAATCACTACCGACTGATTAACTGGCCAATCATAGCACACCTCGCTTTTCAGAGCGATGAGCTTTGTAAAAAGCTTTGCGTTTCAGAGTGGCAGGTCAAAGAGGAGATACAAACATGCACGGTATGTGAAAAATACCACGTTTTTAAACCTTAAATCGTTTATACACATTGCATTACATCTAAAGCAAACAATAATATTAGTTTTAGCCGTGACATATGACCCCTTTAAAGGAAGCGCAGTTGCATTTTATTTCACAGTACGTGTACCTATAGTCTTACAGTCTGCTTACCTAAGATAGTACTGGGCAGTATAAGGTAACTACATGGTATAAGTTCAGGTTAAGGGGTAGGTTCAGGGTTAGTACCTAGTTATTACCCAGTTATTATATTTACTGTAATAAGAACACAGTATGGGAAACAGGTGCTACCGGATCCGCCATTAAGCTTAAAGAATTACTTGTAAGTGATGAATAAAGAATGTCTTCCTTTCTTCGTTTCAGAGCCTGTGTCGGTGGGTGTTGAGTGTAAGGAAGGGCTATAGGAATGTAGCCTATCATAACTGGAGTCATGCATTAAGCACCGCCCAGTGCATGTTTGCCATACTGATGAACTCAAGGTCAGACTTTGGAAATGTTTAGATGCACATAAGTTTGTTAACAAGTTAAAAGCCTTATTCTCAACTAAATGATAAGAGCTAATTATTGGTTTATCTCTGTCGTGCTTAATCTCTGATGTTGTGTTTTCAATCTAGAATAATTTAAGCAGTCTGGAGGTTCTTGCTCTCATTATTGCCTGCCTGAGCCATGATCTGGACCACAGAGGAGTAAATCACTCATATATTGAAAGGTACAATACACTACTCTACTCTTTTCATGTGTTGCATCATAAATGAGAAAAATGTCATCAGTGGAAAACATTAAATGCAGGGTAACACAAATGACTTTGCTGTTAAACATTGTTTAAGGTTTGTTGATGGCATAATAATGCAATGTGGTTAAATGCATCTCCAAACCCTATAGATAAATGTTTGCCAAATAGATACAGTTATTTTTTACGCTGTACGTGTGACATTTCTAAATTTGCCCTGTTCTCTTATCTTCTGTTTCGCACTGTTTTATAGGAGTAACCAACCTCTTGCTCAGCTGTATGGCCGTTCATCCCTGGAGCATCATCATTTTGATATGTGCTGTCTCATTCTCAACAACCCTGTACGATCCATCCATCCATTCATACTTCTATTCATAACTCACTCCTTCAATTTAATACAGTTTATTTATTTATTGATGTTCAAACAAATCCAATTATAAAATCAATCCTTTCCACCCTTGTCTTTCTCAGGGCAGTCAGATTCTCAGCTCGCTCTCTAAGAAAGATAACAAGGCTTGTGTGCAGATGATTGAGAAGAACATTCTGGCAACAGACCTTACTGTTTATTTAGAGTATGCCATTATCTCTATTCAAGTCATCCACATTGATGTTGACTCCAAACGTTTTTTGTGTGTAACACTATAGAACATTACAGTGTACATTTTACATGCATGTTTTTGGTGCTTCTTCAGGAAGAGAACTATGTTCTTTGAATGTGCTCAAAACAGCAGCTGTCTGTGGAAGGATGAAGACCACAGAGAACTGTTAAGGTACGAAAACATAAACATTCAGAAATATGCACACTAACAAACAAACTTTTACAGTTTATACAACGGTACAAATTCTGTCTTACTGCAGTATAGAACAGGAACAGGAAACACTTACCACTAACACTTGTTTGCTCTTGACCACTTCCTGCCCCCGTATTAACTGTTGTTTATCGTTTAAATAGGTCAATGCTAATGACAGCAAGCGACATATGTGCAATAACCAAACCATGGCCTTTTCAGAAACGGGTAAGCACTCACTCCTTCTTATGTACTTTCAAAGTGTACTGTACGAGCATCTGTTTGCAAACTTAAAACATGAACCTCAACCACAAGTGCAGCCATGCACACACATAAAAGAACAACGGTTATGTATTGTATGCATGCACACACACACACACACACACACACACACACACACACACAAACACAATTATAGAAAAATTTCTACTTTTTTGTATGATAAACTTTGCATTTGAGATTAAGTGGGACATTCTGTTGTCTAGTTTCTCAAAGCAAAGCAAATTATTAACTGGTTTACCAGTGTGAATGAGGATATTATTATGATATTTAATAGACACAATCTTACAAACGGAGGCTGAATCACTTTGTTTCTATCAGAATGTGATGGATCGAGAAAACTCTACACGCTTACCTCACATGCAGGTCGATTATATAGACGGGATTTGCTCACCGCTCTACAAGGTAAGTGTCTGCCCGCCCACATCCTGTGAGACATGTGTGTCAGTATGTGTGCTGTGTGTCCTACTGCACTTTTGTTGCAATGCTGTGTCTCTCTCTCTAGACAGCAAATCCTTGACGTTTTCACTCGTACACAATGTATTTATTTTTGCCTCTTTGTTTCGCAGGCCCTGGCCAGCATTTTCCAGTCCTGTTCCCCTTTGTTAGAAGGTTGCAGAAGGAACAGAAAAAACTGGCAACAGCTTGCAGAAAGTGGAGAAGAGGAAGAAAGAAAGAGAAGGAGCAAAAAATGAATGAATGTATGTTTCCTCCGTATGACGAAGGAAAAATCGCATTTTGAGGAATGGAGCACTCAAAGAATGAAACAAGTCATGTCTGATATTCAGATTTTTCCCACATATGATGAAATTCCCTGTGATTAAAAAGGAAATATCATCACTGTGGCCTCTTAGTAATTTAACTCTGAAAAAAGAGATAGTAGATTTTAAAACGTATATGTAGCAGCTGTTGTCCCACCTTAAAGTTAAAGCTTTTTTCGATAGTAGCACTGCTAAGGAAGCATCATACCTAATACAGTTTGTAGATTTGTGGTGCAATTAAGCTTAATCTTGAACAATATATTGAAGTAGAAACAAGCTATACATTCACAACTGGTCAACTATATAGATGTCTGAAAGCGTCTCCAGTATGGCTGGTGAATGCATTTGGCTGTCAATCTACAGTCTAAACAAGCGAAGAATGAGGTAAAATATTTAAAATGTGACAGAGAACAATAAAAAAAAGAGATTGAATATGATGTGTTTTTATTTTACATCACAATGCTGTATTTGTTTGAGTTTCTGTTGACTAATGCAATTTAGATATTTGATTTATATAATAATTTTATATAATAAAACAGATGAATGTTTATTAGTTTTATGTAGTGTTGATAATTCAAATAAAAAAAAACACATTTCGATAAATATTAAGATTTTAAATCTGTCTAAAGCTAACATGCACAACTGGAAACCCTCATGTTGATTATTATACTATAAATTTCCATCTGTCTAAAATCCCCGAAGTTTAATGTGATCAATAGAATATTATGGGGGAGTGCCTCAGGGTGCAACAGAGTGGTGTTTTTCAGTGATGTGGTCACGAGTCCTCACGTGATCTGTGGCAAGTGCAGTCTTGTTAAGAAGCAACTTTGCGAGATGTATGATTGCAATCTCGAGTGCTGAATACTACACTGCAGGGCAGTGACAGAGACTTAACAGCAGAGTCTGCTGCCCAAACCAAGATAAAACCAACTTTTTGGTTTAAAGAAGTGTTTACAATACCACTTTATAACCAGGGGAGTTTAACTTCATTTGTAGGAGCACTTCTATTAATACCGTTAAGAAAACATAAAGCAATGGTCTATCATTGAGCTACAGGAACTTGAATACTCTTAAAGCGTCTGAAGGAACTGTAAATATTTTTCACACGTCATCACACTCATGTGCATCTGATCTGATACCCCCAACACAAGACTAGTGTTCCAAAATGTAACCCATCTTAAAGTAAAAAACACAAAGTATTATTCTTTTTTAGTACAAAATTTATTACAAAATAAATATTTATTACAAAATCAATGAAACAAAACCTCTTACAAAATTGAGTGTAGAAACTTGATCTATTGTAAATACATCATTGTGTCTGTCTGTTATACTCCAGAATGAGTAGTTAACAATGACATGACCTCCTATAATAACTCGACGAACCGTTTAATCACATACAGTTTGTAAATGGGAGAAAGCGTAAAGCTTAATATCATAGTAAAATGTCATACTGTACATCCAAACACACTTTGGCTTAAACAGAAAATGTATAATATCCCTGGCATTACAAACAATATAAAATATATAAAATAAATAACCTTAATTTTGTTCAGTAAATAAATACAATATAAATACACACACACACACAAAAGGCAACAATGTTGCCATCAGTTGAAACTGTTGAAGTGGAAAGATTCATCCACTCGCCATGCCTAATATTTCTTTTAAAAACTGGTAGTCGAGATGTTCATGGCTCTTTGCTGTAAACAGAGACAGAAAAGAGATATTATATAAGAGAGACAGATATAAAACATAATATTTAGCTTTAATAACTCTAATCCCAAACCAATGTTATAAGGGCTTGTTAACACTTACTTGGCAATGATCTTCTCAATGACTTTCTTAACCCAAGGAGCGGCTGGGTCCAGACAGAGCTCTTGACCAGTTCTCTTTAGAGTGGCACTGTGGAATGAATAAACAAAGCAAATAAACAAAAATCCAATAGAAATCACTAACAAATATATCAATAATGCTTAGATTTTTATACTGTATTTCAGTATCATTGTACAAAAAAAACTTTGGTCAAAGGAAACGTGTGAACACTCACATGATCTCTGTGTCTTTGCAGTGAGAGCTGGGGGGAAAGAGTTCCACACTCTCTATGAGTTTGCCAATGCGGCGAGTCTCTGTTTTAATGCAACGACAGCGTTGATCTACTCCCAGGCTCATTCCTAAAATAAAAAATACAACATTTAATATAAGGTATGGCCTATTGAACCTACTGCAATCTCTTTATTATACACTTTTTTTATTTATATTTTAATTCTTATATTTTAAAATCATTATCTTAGTGCACATTGCACATTTAAACGATAAAAATTCTGGTACTAGCAAACTGTAATCATATATCACCTACTGTATATGCTAAAGTGATCTTTAAGAATGCTCTTACCTTCACAAATAACCAGAAATGCCAGGAAAACAATGATGGAGACGGTGAAGATTTTGCAGTTCATTTTCAAGAGTTCAATGTTCGGATCAAAGTATCACAGAATCACCTGTTGTATCTGGATGTGGAAGTGATTTGAAAATTTGGAAGCTGGAGCTCTTTTAAAGCCCAGTCCTGGACATGAGTCAAAGGGGATTGCGCAAGATCCGCTCTGGGAAAGTTTACGCTGATGTCATAAATTCTAAATTCCTGAGCATGTCACATGGTTTACTCTTGTGATCAATAAAGTGACAGTAGTATGATGGAGCTTATAGAAATTTAGTGGTTTTCTACAGTGACGTCTATGTACTGCAACACAAACAAAATTTTAGTTAAACATATCACAATTACATAATAATATCACGCAACCACAGCTGGCCAAAACATGTTATGTTGTTATTGCAAATATCTCAGTTTTATTTAGGATCGCAGTGACATTAAAGGGACAGTTCATCCCAAAATTAACATCACTCTTTTTTTCTATGCACAGAAGAAGATATTTTGAGAAATGTCTCAGTGGTTTTGTGTCCATACAATGTCAATGGGGTCCAATGTTGACCTTCAAAATATCTTCTTTTGTGATGTGCAGAAGAAATAAAGTCATAATGACATGAGGGTGAATAGACTATACCTCTTTAAGATTTGAAGTTTTCCAAAATGCCACAACATAGCACAACTAAAGGTTATAAAATCCGCAAAGATTTAAAATACAGAAGAAATGTGTATTGTTTTGAGTTGGCAAAGCAACAAAGCCACAAAATTATCATCACGGGCAATGTAAATGTATTCATGTAGCCTTTTTTGAAAACAAAATTAAAACATTTAAAACCAAGAACCAAGAACCATTTTTTAGGGGTGGAAAGTAATAACGTTGTTGCAAATGGTTGTACAGATACATTTGTAAATATTTCTATAGATTTTGATTAGATTAATGTAATAGCACAACTCATCTCAACAAACTGCATTATTTGTGTCTACGTATGTATTCAGCGGTGCAATGTGCAAAGTTGGTTTTTTGTATGGACAACTGTATAGTCATTGCGGTTGGTAAATCATTTACTTCTGGAAAGTCGAAGGGTTATAATGCCTTAGGACATTGCTCACAGAATATGTTTTTTATATTTACCTTAAATAATTTAGTTCATTTAGTTCAAATAACTTTTATTCATAGCAATTTATAAGGCTATTGTTTATTATATGTCTGTTAAAACAATTGTTTAAACTTTTTCTAACTTCACCATTTCTGAACTGCATTAAGTTTTTGGCAGTAGTATCAGTGATAAGCTACAAAAGAAAAGCAGAAAAAAATTTAGACTGATTCCAAACCACAAATATCCGTCTCTTGAGAAAGTTTGCCCAGTATTGCTCAATGTTTGGAAAGAAATTAGAAAGAAACTTTGTTTAGACAGTTTCATTGTTGTCTGCGGCCATTACTTTTTTATCAAAACAATGCACAAGAAATCCCATCAAAACAATGCATCCGGGAATGTTGCATGACTTATTTGCTTGGGAATTAGGATTCAGATGAGGATGTAAACTAAACAGACAGTTCTAAACAGTCTTAATATTTTCGTTTTGAAGTATAAACCTTTTAAAACCCTCCATTAAGAAGACAAAAATCCTTTCTACTATGAATAAAAAGCTGATGATAGACAGACAGATAGAAGGTATATATTTTAAGTAACAAATTGTGTATATTTGGCCTCATGAGGAAATGGGAAATGCCCGGGGAAATTGCTTCAGGCAGCAGACGGAGTCACATATAAAAACATTAGCTTTTGAAGAAAAAGCCTGAACTGACCTCCCAACGGTGCTCAAAAGGTTAATAAAACTACTGTGACAGAAAAAAGGTGTGTTTTTGTGTGTGAAATTGAAACGGTAGAACGGTGGATGTGCCAATGCAGGAAATGTGTGTTTGACATGTGTTTGGTAGATATCTTAAGCCTGCATGTTCATACTCAGCACATAACCTCATTAGCTCATTTTTTAACCTCCTGAACTGATTTTCCCTTACAGTCTTTCAGTCTGTTGTTGTGGAATCCTGGATACTTTAATTTGCTGCATGGGTGACGAACAATATATGTTCATTTATGTTCATTTATTTCATGCCTTATGATGACATTGATTAAAATGTTCCTTATTTGTGTGAGTGAAAATTGCTTATGCATCAAAAAAACAAAGAAAAAAAGACAATTGCTGTTCTTCTCTATTTGCATATTGTGACATACTTGATCATACGTCCTGGGGTTTGAGGAAAGGTTGCAGGAAGTATGAGATAAATCTGAAGACATTTAATCTCTGTGAGAATTGTAAAAGAGGCGAGGAAGACTAATTGATTGTAAGTGCCTGAAGTGGAGAACAGGTTGCTGATGGTTGTCACAAAACAGCTAAAGGAATAGTTCACCTTAAAAAGGAAAATTCTGTCATCATTTACTTACTATCTCGTCATGTTAAACCTGTATGACTTTCATTCTTCTGCAGATATCTTGAAAAAAATTGGAAAAAGAAAACGCTGGTCCTATTGATTGTCAATGAGGACCAACGGTTTTTGGTTACCAACATTTTTAAAAATCCGTATATTCTATATTCTTGATTTGCAGAAGAAAGAAAACCACACAGTTTAAAGTCACCATGAAACTCAAGTTGTGATTGACTTCTTTTCCATATCGTGACATATATTCGAGTGCAACGGCTTCTGACCCTGCGTTCCAATTCACCTACTGATACAGTGCCCTAATAGATATTTTGCATGGCAAAAGAGATTGCAGACACTGGGACATACTAACAGGAACCGGAAGTGGCCGCTGTTGCCGAGACAACATTGTGGCCTATAAATGTCACATAAATAAAATACAGCTCTTCATTCCTGTCATGGTCCTTTCCTCGTCTTGAAATGTCTAGTTTTGTGGACTGGGTCATGACAGTACCATGTCTTGTGTGTGTTATGTCTTGTGTGGAGACACGTGGGTGTTTGTAATGACATTGCGCAGGTTCTCAAAAAGGCTGTGGAGGAGCTGGGCTTAGAGTGGTCTTCTCCGGAAGAACCTGCTCATGGCCGCCAGGATGAGTGGTTCCTGCCAGGGGGACCGTCAAGCCCCTCGGCAGCGGACTTCACCATTCTTTCTAGAAGTTCATGAGGAACTTAACAGGTCATGGTGCGCCCCCTATTCAGCTCGTCTACGATCCTCTTCTTCCTCCGCTCTCACCACGGTTGATGGCGCAGAGGAAAAAAGGCTAAGAGAGGCTGCCTCCCCTCGATGAGTGTGTGACTGCACACTTATGTCCACACACTGCCATTGGATGGACGGCAAAAGTAGCCCACCTGTTTAAGCCGTGTAGGGGTAACTTCTGCCCTCGCTGGACGCTCTTTATTGTCCGCCGGCCAAACGGCATCAGCGCTTCACTCCATGGCGGTGCTCCAGATCTACCAGGCTAAACTCCTCCAGGGAATGGATGAGTCTGGCCATTTCGGCTTCCCACGCCCCTATAGCAGGCCAAATGGTGGGAAAGAACCACCTCGTTGTTTGTTTCTTAAAGGGGTCCAGGCGGCTCTGTCCCCCTCGCTCCTCAACCATCCCTCTATGGGATCTTCCCACGGTGCTGAGAGCTCTGAAGAGCCCCCCCTTTGATCCCTTGCAGTCTGTGGACCTTCGTTACCTGACTTTTAAGACCACTCTGCTGCTAGCACTGGCATAGGTTAAACGCATGGGCAATTTACAGGCGCTCTATGTGAGCCCTGCCTGTCTTGAATTTGGGCCTGACGACTCTAGGGTGGTCCACAAACTGGGACATTACGTACTGAAGGTGCTCTCTACCCCGTTTAGGGCACAGGTAGTGGTGCTTTCTCCACTCCCCTCCTCCGAACAGGACCCGGAGCTAAACTCGCTGTGCCCCGTAAGAGCGCTAAAGGTTTACATCAAATGTGCCGCCCCCTTCAGGCACTCGGAACAGCTCTTTGTTGCATCGGTGACCGCACCAAAAGGTCCCCGGTCACGAAGCAGAGACTATCTAAATGGATAGTTGAGGCTATCTCGCTAGCATATTCTTCCTTGGGCCTTCAATGCCCCACGGGAGTTAGAGCCCACGCTTCTAGAGGTATGGCTTTGTCTTGGGCTTGGTCTAGCGGTGCGTCTATAGCAGAGATTTGTGCGGCTGCCTGTTAGGCTTCACCATCCACATTTAGCAGATTCTATAGTCTGGATCTCCCGGCCTTCCAGGCTCGGGTCCTCTCTGTTTATGATTTACACTAGCCTGCCGGCCTACGGTTGCTCCAACCGTTCCGGCACTAGGCACAAGGTCATTGGGACGATTACTGGACTGGGCCACATCTTAGCTTGACCCTGTCCACTCGGCAGGGCTTCCTGCTCATGCTTGGCCCATAAACTTGTCTCGGGTTAGGTTTTGAGTTATCGTTCCTCTTGTAACACCCCAGGATTATATTGGTTGCCCATAGCGCCCTGCTACGCAGTACAAGTGAAGTATCGATAGGGAACGTACTCTATTATTTACGTAACCTCGGTTCCCTGAGATGCGGGAACGAGTACTGTGTTCTTTGCCGTGCTAACAAGCTGCATGGGCATCGATTCAGTCAAAGTAACCTGAGGACACTGCAGTGATTTGTCGTTTTATATAGCCATAAACTCCTCCCCCTTTGGCGGGCTCCATCGCCATAGGTCCGTGCAGTTTTGCTGCCATTGGATTAAAGTTTTGCCTTTCATAAACCAATGGCATTGCAGATTTCACTACGTTATTGAAAAACGAAGAAATATTCATTTTAACCATAGCGTCCTGCTACGCAGTTTTTGTTCCCATACGCAGGGAACTGAGGTTGCGTAAGTAACCAAGTACATTTTTTAGATTAATTGCAGATTATGGAGGCTCTCAATAGTTCCCGGAGAAACTGTTCATGACTCTTACTCATTTTCGCCTACTATATAGTATGGAAGTAGGCGATTTAGGACGCAGCTTCTCCCTCTTTCAACGGCTCTGGTCCTACCCCTTTTTTGTTGCTTACGTCATGGGGTGAAGTGTTTTGGTTGAGAGGGGGATGGAAGGTTAATATTTTGTATTAAAGATTTTAAGTGAATAATTAAAAAAAATGTGCGCGGATGAATCATTTATAATGATCACTGCAACACCGTGTAAAACACATTTTCATATGATTTCATGGTGACTTTAAAATGACAACAGTGTAAATAAATGATGGTATTTTAATTTGAAAGGTGAACTATTCTTTTAAGAGCCAACAGGACTCGTTCTTAAGAACTGAAAATGTTGACTGAATCCACACCGTAAAATGACAGAATATTCTTTTAAATGATGGCCTTCACAGCGGTGCACTCGTGTGGTGAAAAAACAGAACTGCAAAAAAATTGTGCTCCGCACGTGGGCATGCGTGAATATGCCAGCTCTAAAATGTGCGTCATTACGTTTTAGCACTCTGGATGCACATGCGCCGTGAAGTTATTGATTAGTCAGGATTCCTCCGTTATCCTTCCATGCAGTTAATTTAATAAGTATGTTTTAGTAAAATTTGTGGTTATTTTGAAATAACGTTCAAATGTACAACCTTACACGTATAGGCTATTATTTCGTACAATGTATGTGCAATACACACTAATAGCCTCTAGCCTATTGATAATATTGGTTTAACACAACCTATGCACGTGGGCCTGCTGTAGGCTGTATTACATTTGTATCAGTGTTTATAGGCTATTTGTCTGCTGTGTCTATTTTTGTGTATTATATGCTGTATATATATATATATTTGGTTCTCTCTTCTGTACTCTTCTGTAACCAAAGAAAATGTATAGCTAGGCCTATGTGCGTAAACATAGGTTACTTTGCGAAAAAAACTCATTCATTCATTCGATTTTTCATTCATTCATATTGGGTCTCTTTTTTACATTGTTGTTTTTCAGTAGGTAGGCTATAAATGACCGATTTTGCTCTCTAAAATCAAAATACACAAACAAAATCATGAGGGAAAGTTTAAAATGCAGAACAATTGGGGATGCAATATTTAAATACAGCAAATTCTAAAGGAAGGAATATAATTATATTGAAAATCATCAGCAAAATTCGCACATTTTTTGTTTAATCTATATTTAATTTTATAGGCCTTCTACTTCTATAAGTACATATATTCCATATATTTAGTATGATGTCATATTTAATAATTGAATATTAGGTCTACGTTTGACCTTAATGATAAGTACAAATATTAAAACTCTACACATCTCTAAGAAGGCGGGGCATTGCTTTGTGAGGAGGGGAGAGTGAAGGGGGCGAGGTGCAGTGAACACGTCCTAAAGAGGGATGGCAACGTCAACGCGCATAATGATGAGCCCATGGAACAGTCGGATGTGAACGCGCTTTGTCCTTCCGTTTGTGATCGACCCCCACTTTACCATATCTAATCAACTGCCATCGATCGGCGCATCTCACCTCAAGAGACAGACCCCCAAGTGGACTCTACGAAATTTGCTCAAGTGCTCTCCATTCGGTGTTAAGGAGGGACGAGAGGAGACCGTCTGCGCTTCTCCGCATCATCCTCTTCCTCACGTTGCCGATACCCCATCACAATGGCTCTGACCATTTGCACCAGATTTACGGACGAATATCAGCTTTATGAGGAGCTCGGAAAGTGAGTGCACGTGAATGATTGTGTGCATGTGCATTTGTTGTATAATTTGCAGGATTTGCCATATACCCGTTGCATGCGAAATGTTATTGTTCTTGGTTTGTCAACCAAGGTCTTAACATCTTGCTGAAAGCACAATGAAATGATGTATTTGACAGCCTAGCTGTTATCTAATCCAACGCTTGTAATACGCTTGACATGAGCGTTTGGTTGCATCGACTGGTCGCTCCAAAACTATACGAGTGCCCATGCAGACATGATTTTCGGGCGCGTTTGGACATGGTGATGCCCAGAAATGTTGCCCGAAAAGGCACCGATTTGGTTTTAAGACGCGGACGTTCAGACAGCACGTCAGATATCCGAGCAGCTTGAATAATGCAATTTTGAGGAGAGACGAGGGGGATTTGACATATCTTTAGGGGGGCGGGGATGGGTTTCGGTATTTTTCCCCTGGAGACAGAAATCCTCATAGCAATGCGACAGCGCGGACACACACATCCCCGTGCTGTGAATTATCGCGTTGGGGATTCCTTGCGTTGCGTCTGACAAAGGGTCGGGAGGGTGGATGGGCTGTAATGTGAGGGGAGGGTGCTGTAGGGTGCGCAGCAGGGGCCACATTGGTGGTTCCGATCTGGGGTTTTGGAGATGCCCTGGTGCGTTTCAGCATTTGGACGTGCCGATGCGTTCTGATCGCCTCCAAAATGACCCGAATTGAGAGTGTTTTTAAACCAACTGTGAGCTTTCTTTGAAATCCTCCTCGTCGCTGCATGGCTCAATCTCTGCAATAACATTTCGTGCAAAATGTGATTTCTGCGCCTTGTGCGCATTGGAATTGTGCACTCCAATTAATATCAATCAAACTGCAGTTGGTTTGTTTTGATTTAAGCCATAACAACAAAAAATATATAGCAAACTAACACAATACATGCATGATAGCATAATAAACAACATAGTTTTGAGGAAAAATGTAATAACTGAGTAATCTCATTTTGGAACCAAACTCTTCATTTGAACCAGATTTTATTTTACAAAATGCATATGCTTATTGTATTTTTGGTTGCTTAAAAAATCCCTCTGTATGAGAAAGGAACAAACACACCAGAGGGGGCATTTAAGGTGATGTGTAATTAACCCCCTCATTTCCCACAACGCCAGAGATGTGTTTACTGCATAGGTGGCCATCGAGCGAATATGCCATGCAATTTGAAAACACCCCCACACGCTCATCAAACCCCCACACACATGAACAAACAACCGTAGTTGTGTAACCTTGGAAAAGCTCAGGCTGTGCCTCCGTCATGGCACACATTCTACTCTATGTGCCATATGCTCTATCCTTTCGGCATCAGGGCCTTGTGCCCATTTATTCCTCACTGCCTCTTCTCTTTCCTCCCTTTTCTTTAGGGGAGCGTTTTCTATTGTGAGACGATGCGTGAAAATATCATCCGGCCAAGAGTACGCTGCCAAAATCATCAACACGAAGAAGCTTTCCGCCAGGGGTATGTAAAGACGGCTTGATTTTTATTTTGCACGCTCCTGTCAGGTGTGAGGCAGTGAAAAGTCTTTGCATCTGGGCCTTATCTGTTCTGACGTAACGTTTGCTTGTGTTTAAAGGGAAAGTTCACCCAAAAATTCTAATTCTGTCATCATTTACTGACCCTCGTGTCAAACATGTATGACTTTCTTTCTTCTGCAGAACACAAAAAAGAAAAGCTACTAAGCAACATTGGTCCCCATTTACTTCCATTGTGTGAATGACATGATGAATAAATGATGAGAGTATTTATATTTTTGGGTGAACTATCCCTTTAAGCGTTGCTGGGGGATTATACATTTGACACTCATGCATGTCACTCTTATCAATCAGCCTGTATGATGAATTTGTGTTAAGTAAGTGTAATATTAGTGGACACATATTATGTACATGTGTACACAGCACTTACATTTTTATTATGTGTGTGTGTGCTTTCAAAGGCTTTGAATGGTCTTATCCCCTGTTGGAAAGTGTGGGCATAGAGCGACCCAGTTCTTTCAGATCCGTCACTGTAATTGTTGCTGCTGGCCTGTTTGCCTGCAGGCTCCGCCGCTATAGGGCAAAACAGCCAATTGGCTATCTTCTGCCCTCAGTTCAACCAATCAAAGAATTTCTTCCCAGCATCTTATCTCAAAATAGCCAATGATGTCCTGTTGCCTTTTTCTCTGAATTTTAATTATAACATTTCCCTTAACGTTTCTCTCGCCCAATTGTGGATTTAGGTGTGAAAACGAGAGTATTATCTGGATCATTAGGCTTGAATTACACCCCCTCCTTTTTTGCACGGCAGAGTTGAAATGGACACCTAGATTCTGGGATCCGTATCACTGCGCTGATGCATGCTGGGATAGCGTTTCCAAAAATACAGCATCGGTTGGTGTGGCCGTTTATGTTGTATTCATCTCTCTCTCTCTTTCTCTGAAAATCAGCACTGCAGTGCCCTGCTACATCGGCTGCCGTGTGAGAGATGGTCTTAACCCCTTTCTGTTTTAAGCTCAAGAATTGTGATTCTATAAGCACACGCATAAAAATGTCAGTGCACACAGATGCACATATACCCCCACACGGATACTAAACCCTCCCTTATGGGTTAGATCGTGACCTCTGGCTTTGGATTAAGAGTTGGTTAAGGATGACATTTAAAGAGGAGATGGGTATTGACAAGTTGAAATCTCACTGGTCTCCTTGAATACATTGCAAAATTTGTATTAATCAATATATTCTTGTATTATTGCCTCAACAATACAAAATAGCATAATATATTAATACATTTGACTGTTTCATAGAACTAGTCTTAAACATACAATTGTCGTTTTGCCTTATTTTTTTTTCACACTTGTTTAAATTTATGTCACAATATAGGTTTTTTATGCCATAACAGCGGTATTAAAAAACACTATTATTAGTATTGTGTAAAAATGTAATTCTGTCATCATCTTGTCATTTCCAACCAGTATGACTTTCTTTCTTCTGCAGAACACAAAGAAGTTATAACTAAAAACCACTGCTGTACCCATTGATTTGCATTGGTGTTGTGTCCATACAATAACAGTGAAAGGGTACCGCCATTGTTCAGTTACCAACATTCTTCAAAATATCTTGAAATATCTTGAAAGTCATACAAGTTTGACAAGAGAGCGAATAAATGATGACAGAATTTTCATTTTTAGGTGAACCATCCCTTCAATACTACACATATGTTTACATAAATAATTCTGTGCCCATTGAAAAATTTGACACAGGATGTATGTATGTGGATGTATCTTTTAGACAAAAACGAATACTAACACTAACAAATTAAAGAAGTAAAACATAGGGATGGGCACGAGTACTTGAACGCGATAGCGATGATCGATCATGAAAACGATGATCATTTTTGGTTTAAAAAATGTCTTTCTTTCCGATTGGTTATGCTGACATTTCGGGCGGAACCCTGAGATTTGATTGGTTGCGCTGCGAGAGTTTGATGCTGTCCAGAATCCAAAAAGGAGCATATGGCTCTGAAAGCGCACTGTGATGTCTGGTTTCACTTTGATAAACGTGACAAAAATACAGTCAAGTGCAAAATGTGCAGCGCTAAGCTGCATACAAATCTACAGCAAGTTCGGTTCAATATCATCTTACACGCTGTCTACACCGCAGGTTAGCGGTGAAATGTAACGAATCAAAAGCAAACAGTAACCGAACAGGGCGCTTGTTGCGTCTCATCGCGCCACATCCTGAGATTTATATTCACAATGTGATCTAGTCTTGTATTCGCGCAGGCGCAACCTTCTCTCTTTGCCTCTTGTTTTGGGGTAGGCTGTTCCTTTAAGATACATTCTCAGCAAACATAATATAATCAACTGCAGTGTAATAAGGAGGTAGAGAGAGGATGAGAAAAGGCAGAGGAGGCTCAGACTGTAAATGAGCGAACTAGACTAAGAAAAAGGCAAAAGAGAGGTCAACAGACATGCATCACACAGCTTGTGTATTATGTAAGGTAAAAACTGCACAGAGCAGCAGCAATGAAATAGAGTAAACCACAAAGGGAAGAAGATATGAAATAAAGTAGAATGCAGACTGCAAAACCTGCAGGTTATCTGTGTTTTTGTAATGGTAAGGTGTTATATGACAAATGCTAGTTTACTATAAATAAGACCTTAGTTTCTTAGTGACGGTGTTATCAATAAAAAAAAACACGTGTTCTCTCTTCATTGCTTCGTTTTAATATGAAATTTAATAAAACGGTGCTGTGAGAAATATGTTCAGAAGTAAGTTTACTGGTTGTTTTGCTTGTCCTTGATTGTGGGACGGTTCACCCAAAACATGAAAATTCTGTCTTCAATTTATCACCCTTAAGTGGTTCCGAATATAGTTAAATTTCTATGTTCTGATGAACACAGAGAAAGCTATTTGGAAGAATGCATGAAACCAAACAGTTTTTGGGCACCACGTTGGAAAAATTGCTTTAAATAAGAAGATATTTTGAAGTATGTAGGAAAGCAAACTGTTCTTTGGCACTTTTGACTACTGATGTAATTTTTCCTACTATGGTAGTTAATGGTGGCCAAGAATTGTTTGTTACAAGGATTCTTCCAAATATCTTTTATATACACAGAATTGTTTGTTTCATGTTTCACCTAACAGCCTGTAAAAACATGCTCTCTAGGTATCAGCCATTTGGAAACCTATATCGCTGAACAACTTTTTATTATCAATTTATAATTAGGATCTTGAACTTTCCTCGAATTTGCTGCATCGCTGGACACGCCCACTTCCTGTTGCCAGTCACTGAGGCTTGTTTTACCAGAAGTCGCAAAACTCCCATCGAAACGAATGAGATCTTGTCGTTCTGCCACTGCGTTGTGAACAGGCCTTTGGCCTGAATTTAGCATCAAAAATAGCAGTATCAGATACTAATTCACACATTTTAAAATTGGTTGAACAATACTTTTAATAGACATTGTTTCATACGTCAAAGTTGAGCTACATTCTCTTTATAATACAAAACATTTTAAACAAAGATTGGTTACATTTCAGGAGTGTTTCATTCACCATTCTTTCAGAGAATCTGTCCATTTCTTGCTCACTTCTAGCATCACTTCCACATGCTAAATGTGAATAATGGAGGTTTCAATACAAGCAATAGAGGGTCATACATTTTATTAATCAAGACTTGAAATGAGCCCGCAGAAATGTTGTTAGAACCTTCACCACCTCTGAATCTCCTTGACCTACGTTGAGTCACTCAGTCTTGGTGGGAGAGAGAGAGAGAGACAGAGAGAGAGAGTATGATCACATGAGAGGCTATGGTGCTGCAAAGCTAAAAATAAACTCATTGGTTTCTCAGACAGCACCTCGTACATGTCAACACACACACACGCACACACAGTACAAGAATGC
Source organism: Triplophysa bombifrons (assembly GCA_029783895.1). Lineage (NCBI taxonomy): Eukaryota > Metazoa > Chordata > Actinopteri > Cypriniformes > Nemacheilidae > Triplophysa > Triplophysa bombifrons. The sequence continues at coordinate 23,810,427 of CM056452.1, forward strand.
ATCTCCTCCTTACCTCAATACATGCCTGAACCTTTGTTAGATATTCTGGTCTGCATGTACTGAACTAGTAGGTCAGTGCTCATAATGTGTCAGAAAGCACGTAGTAAAACTAAAAAAACTCACTTTAATAAACTAGGCCACTGAATTCTGAGGAGAGATAGCTGGAGCACTTTTAATTAGAGTCACATCGTCTCAGTTTCGGTCGCTCTCTCTCGCTTTTTGACCTGTGGTTCAGTTTCTCTAATGGGCTTTAACTCGCTGGAGAGTCTGTGGTGTCGTGGAGATGAGGGTCATCTGCGTGAGGAGTCACAGAAGGCTCTTCACCTCTGTTCCTGAGGCTGGAAATAAAGGTGCTAATCACAGTTTAGTGAATAGTGTTTGTGTTTCTCCTTGCTCAAGCATTTAACGTATAGAACTGAATGTTCTGTCCTAAGCTGTTGCCTGGGTGGATGCAGTTGTACTTCCTCAGCGTGGTGTGTCCTTGAGTGGGCCCATGCAATGTGACGTGATTTGGTAAAAATGATTTTTTAAAGTTGTGCTTTTACATTAATATGTTTGGGAACAAGTCGAAAGACAGCATAGTGTAGCAGTGTTTCCATAAGAACCTTAAAGGGATATTTCACCCAAAAATAGGCTGAAATAGAAAAATTCTGTCATCATTTACTCACCTTCGAGTTGTTCCGAATCTGTACAAATTTCTTTGTTCTGATGAACACAGAAAAAGATATTTGGAAGAATGCTTATGACCAAACTGATCTCGACCCCCATTGACTCCCATAGTAGGAAAAATTACTTTATCATTTTTTTGTTCTGTTGAACACAAAAGAAGACATTTTCAAAATCTGTCTGGTTATAAGCATTCTTCCAAATATCTTTCTCTGTGTTCACTGTTCATCAGAACAAAGAAATGTATTCAGATTTGCAACAACTCGAGGGTGAGTAAATGATGACAGAATTTGTATTTTTTGGTGAACTATCCCTTTAAAGATTTAAAGGGATTTAAAGATTGTTTAAGTGGAAAAGGGTTCTATAGATTAAAGGTTGTTTTTCTTTAAGCGCTTGAGAATATTTTGCATTTTTTTCCAGAAATTATAAGAGTGCCCTACCCAAATACTAAAAAATTCTAAAAATGGTCGAATTGTACAGAAAATCATCTAAAGTTTACATTTATTTACTTTACTCCAAAGTGATAGACTGGTAAAATATACAATCTATGTTTTGTAAGTTTGTGTGATATAAATGTAAAATTGAATATTATTTATATGATTTTCACATGGTAGATTTTGGGAGACAAATTCAGTCCTTTTTATGTTCTTTTATGTGACAAACATGTGAAGATTATAAGACTATAAGGAAAGCTAATGTTCTAACCTTTCAAAATATATCATAAATGTCTGCACAATTAATAGATTAGATGATGCAATATTGAACCCACTGATGGGTCCATGGGAGATGGCAGAGTTTAAGAACCTTTGACTTGAAAGGTTCTTTGGAGACCCAAAAGTAGTTTTCCAATGGCAACGCTTTGAAGATCCCCTTTAGTGGCTTTATTTTTAAGGGTGCACTCAATCATTAATGCACATTTTAAAATATGCTGGGTTATTTTCCACCTGTATTTGGGTAAAAAGGAACAAACCCAATCGTTGTGTTAAAATAACCCAGAAACCAGTAACCCACCTTTTTTGGGTTCTGCAAGAAAACCCATGGAAGGGTTAGTCCCATTTTGACCCAATCGTTGTGTTAAAATAACCCAGAAACCAGTAACCCACCTTTTTTGGGTTCTGCAAGAAAACCCATGGAAGGGTTAGTCCCATTTTGACCCAATCGTTGTGTTAAAATAACCCAGAAACCAGTAACCCACCTTTTTTGGGTTCTGCATCAACCCATGGGAGGGTTAGTCCCTTTTTGACCCAATTATGGGTTGAAAATAACCCAGCATTTTATGATTTCAAATAACTTAAATTAATTCCACATTTGTGAAAAATGTTCTGCTTACACATGCGTATCCTAATTGCAACCACCCAGAACATCCTCCCGTAGTAAGTGCATAGCAACATCCTTAGAGGTAAGATCACCTTAGCAACTGCATCGCAACTGACATTTTATTCTTGTAAGTAATGTAAAGAAATGTAAAAAGCTACAGCGTTTTTCAGTTGCATTTTAATGTCACAACTTATGCATATATAGTGCTACAAATGCAAATGCAATGCATAAATGCTATTCCAAGAAACATTTTCATAATGAATGTCTTCTGATCAGTATATATTGTTATTGTCGGGTAAGTGCTAGGCCCTATCGTTTATTAACTGCCGCTGCATGTAAATCCGCTGGTCTCTGTGCAACAAAGAAGAATCTGGGTGAATCTGTTCTGGTCTGATTATAGGCAGCTGGGTCACACATCAGAAGGCTGCGATCCATGTTATTTGTTTATTTATTAAGCATGATTGCTATAGCCAAGTCAAAGGACGAGGTTTGGTCATTTATTGCAGCGTTTATTGCTTCTCTCTCTCTCTCTCTCTCTCTCTCTCTCTCTCTCTCTCTCTCTCTCTCTCTCTCTCCCCCTGTTGATCTCAAATCTCTCATTAATCTCCTGGAAAAGCAGCACCAAACATGAAGGAACACTCTCTATCTCACACATACACAGCTTCATCCCCACACACACACTGCTGCAGTGCGGAAGGCTTCAGATAGCAAGTGAATAAGAGAACAGCCGATTTGTGTGTGTGTGTGGGAGGGGGTGGTAGTCTGTCAAATATAGGCCTTTACTTTTTTCTGACCGGGCTGCATTATGAACATTCATTATATATGTTCAATATAGACAAATATACACACACTTCTACTTTTGACATGTGGCATGTAGTCTAGTGTACACTATAGTACTTTATAAAGAGCCAACGTACACATGAGAGGGTTCACAATGCCGCTGTCTTCCTGCCGTCATGTCACTCGCATTCAGTCCTTGTTTGTGGTTTAGATAATGCAACGATTGATAGCATTAGCGTTTGGCCTTGTCAACTCGAACAGCACGTGCTGTTGGCACGATAGCGGCGCGCATCAGCGCAGAACGGTCACATGGTCGTTCCATGTGTCATGTGACATACTTATACAGGTGTCGACCTACCACTTGAAGAACAAGATATGAAATGTAATATTAGCTTCGGCTACTGTCGAAAAATATGTAGTAAACATAAGTACGCAGATTGTCACATTAACGTTTTGTATTTTAAATATAAAAACATTTTAAATGGATAGACTATGTTGAAAGTGTTATTTTATTAGATTCTGGTAGTCATGCTTGGTTCAACGGCAGATTAATACCCCTTGATATTATTCAGTGTATGAATATGCCCTCTGTTGTCGATCCGAGCATATCTTGCATATCCACATTTTTTTTGGATGCAGTCCTTTCCCCAAACTTGAATGCTGTTTTATTATAAAACACCAGAATTAAAGGGATAGTTCACCTACACATGAAAAGTCTGTCATCCTTTCCTGTTTGACTTTCTTTCTTACGAGAACACAAAGAAGATATTTTGAAGAAAGTTGGTTATCAAACAATGTCGGCACCCTTTTACTTCTATTGTTTGGACATAAAACCATTCTTCAAAATATCTTCTTTTGGTTCTGCTGAATAACGAAAGTCATACAGGTTTGAAATGACATGAGGTCGAGTTATTGATAGAATTTTCATTTTTGGGTGAACTGTCACTTTAAGTGTTAAGTTACCCTGTAATTAGAAGTCTCCTCATCTTATAGTCATTTAATTTTACAGTTTTATAAGGAGATGTGTCAAAGTTTGAAGGATAACTTTGAAAGTTGTGCTGGGTTTAAGGGTTCCGGAGTGCTCTGATATTTGCATGCAGGGCTGGTTCCACTGCAGAGAGGAAGAGAGGCCTTTGCTTTCTGATTGGTGGAATAGTTGCTAGACAACAGATGTCTGGCCAGTTGGTAGGTGAACTACCTGTGGAGCTTGGGTGTGATGGGGGGTGTTTATGAGTGGTAGAGAGAGAGTTGTGGGGGAATGAGGGAAAAGATCGCAGATGAACCTAAGCTGATAGCTAATGAACTGAACTGATCAAAACGTCCTACGAAATGAGCGATATGAGCTTATGTGCATCTTATTTATCCCCTGCACCACCTTCTAACTTAATTTATTCTGTTTGCCTCTCTAAAAATGAAAGGAGTAATTGAACATGGCCTAGAGCTGATCGTCTATGCTTCAAATTTCAATTTGAATTTGAATAAATCACATTTTATAGTGTGATTCACTGGATTTTGTTTCACTATGAATCAGCTCAGAGTTCAGATGGCTCACATCACACTGCTCATACTATTTCAAATGTATGCAGTGTACCATGCACGGATTTTGATTTTTTGGAATGCATAAAATATGCAGATGATGTTAAAAGGATACTTTTAGGAAGAAGATACTTTGAAGAATGTAGGAAGGCAAACAGTTCTCGGGCACTTTCAACTAACATTGTAATTTATTCTTCTATGGTGTCAATGGGGTCCAGGAACTGTTTGGTTACAAGCATTCGTCCAAATATCTTTCTCTGTGTTCAACCAAACAAAGAAATGTCTACAGGTTTGGAACAACTAGAGAGTGAGTCATTTATGACAGAATTGACTATCCCTTTAACTTAATGTATTATTAGATCATGCATCAGAGTGTAATGATGTCATGCAAATCACTTTACTTTGGGGAAAAAGAAAAGTAAGATCAATTGAAAACAAATGTGAAAAATGAGGACAGGACTTGATTTTATCTATCCTGAATTTTTTGGATGTTAAAAAGTGGTGAAAAATGAGAAGAATTGGTGACATCACACAATCAAAGGCCTATATGACGCAAAATAAGTATGTTTTAATATTTATGTTTTTTCTACAATTGTATCATTTTCAATACACAGGGATATATATTAGTCAGGTCAACTTAAAATATGTGTCAACTTTAATTGAATGTGGTAAGGTCAACATTGTTCTTTAAAAAGTATGTTTTTCTTCTGCTTGAGAGTTAAGTTTATTTTATTTTTTTTCTTCATCAGATTAGTACAGAAGAGAGAAGGGAGCATGTTGTTATTTATAGTTTTCTGCAGGTCAGGGTGCCATCTGCCCGGCATACACGCTAACAACATATCAGCGCACTGTCCCCTGGTGGTTAATCAAAGATCTGCAGACATGTGCTCAGATAACACATGATGAAGCGCCTTTTACAACCAAATCTGTTTTCAATGAAGATACATGCAGCGACAAATATGTCCCATATGTCATCCATTGTCTCAACAAATCTGTTTTTTGACTCCCTTACAGATCACCAGAAGTTGGAGAGAGAGGCCAGAATTTGCCGTCTCTTGAAACACCCGAATATTGGTAAATTTCCAAAGACATTCTCACAGTTATTTGTATTTTCATGACGGCAACTGAATATGAGAAAATGACAGCATACGATTATCTCTGTAGTGCGACTTCATGACAGCATATCGGAGGAAGGCTTCCATTACCTAGTTTTTGATCTGTGAGTATGCAAGATAACACAAACTCTCCTTTATTTTGTTTATTTTATAGTGTTCGTGCTTAATATTAGCCTGTCCCATTTACAAAGTGCTAGTTGATATTTATGTGATAGCAGGACAGTGCCCAGAGGGCAGCCTGCATTAAACCTCCGAGCCCATGAGACCGCCCGCTTATTTCAGCATTACTGAATGACCCTGATATACGTGGCATAAAAATATAGATAGTTTTATAACCCATGTATTATGGTTGGAGCTAGTTCTGTAACCCATGAGCAGTCCAATAGATCACGTGGACTGCTGTGCGCGCTGTATCAAGAAACACAATCTGTCTCTATGTATAAGAGGCCTACGGTTTGCCTGTGTGACAAAATAAATGTATGTTGCATTGTATGCTGGACTAGCATCGCTTTGCTAGTTTCTGTTAAGTATCACAGGTGCCTGATGGGAGAAAGAAAATAAACAGAATAGAGTAGACATTAAAATGGAAAGCAATGTGGAGAGTTGACTCAAGCTGTAATATTCAGTCAAATTCAACATACTTTTTCTGACCCAAATTCACAAAGTGTGACTGAGACAAGTGCATGTAATGCTGTTTATGAGCACTGGTTATTTATGAAGAAGCATTCAATGCTGTTTTGTTTTGTTTGTTAGGACTGAGTAGAGAATAAAAGTGATCATAAAAAAGTGTTGGAAAGTGATATGATAAGAGTTAAAAAGTGTAAAAATATTCTCTCAGTTAGGACACAGTAAGGTACATTTCATCCAAAAATACTTTATTACTAATTAATTGTTCCAAATCTGTATAAATTTCTCTGTTCTGATGAACACAGAGAAAGATATTTGGAAGAATTTATAACCAAACGGACAGTTCTTGGCCACCGTTGACTACCATAGTAGTCAACTGTAGTCTACCATACCATAGTAGTCAACTGGTATTATTTGTGTTTCTACATTCTTCAAAATATCTTTTTGTGTTCAACAGAAAAATTATAACAGCAATATTTCCTTCTATGGTAGTCAATGGTTGACAAGAACTTTTTGTTTACAAGCAATTTTTCCAAATATTTTTCTCTGGTATTTATACAGATTTAGAACAACCTGACGTTGACTAAGGGAAGACAGCTTTTTTTATCTGTTATTTTAAACATATCTTGTAAATTTTCAGTTCATTTCTTATTTAAAATACATGACAATGCTTTAAAATAATCAAATCAAAACTTTTTGGTGGCATCCCTATATAAGTTAACATTTTATGCAAATACAGTTTCAATCAAATGGAACGAGGAAGGAACATATCATAACATTCTATTTGCCAATCATGCCTTTAAATAACATACTGTATTCGAAAATAAAAGCAAATAAAATATGTAGCTTATTTCCTTTGACTCAACCAATACTTCAAACCATTTTTTCTCTTTGGATTAAAACCCTTATTCGTACAGCCATACACAGCATCTTCTTAGCACAATATTTGCTATTTTTAAAGCCAAAAATACAAGCGGCAGAAGTATAAAGCTAACACAAGGCTATAAACAAACTACGATTTAGTCGCTCGATATCAACGTCACAACCACCAATCCTCCGACAACTTTCTCAAATTTTATAAAAAATGATTTCTCTGAAAAGTAATTACGCTGTGAATGAATCCCCAACAATGATTTGTGCCCATGTTGCATTATTTGTGAGATTTATATGCGCAATGATGTGTAAGTGTCACCGCCAAAAGAAGGAGTCGCTTTAAGCAACTTTTTAGCAACCGAATAAAGGTTTAGAAAATGACAAACGGGTTATTATGTTTTATGTCATGAAAATATTTGGAGGTTTTGTTCGCTACAGACCTTATTTCAGGCGATTTACCAAAAATCCATAAAAAAACCCATAGACTTTGGGGCGATGGAACCCGAAGTCTTAAAATGCTAACTCGCTTCTGGGCTTTGCAAACAAAAATACGTCATCTCTGCAGTACTCAATTGTTGAGATCGCTATGATTCCTGTTTCCATGGTAATGATTGTTGCTCCTCGCTTTGTCATTTAACAAGCACATATCTCATTGTAGCTTGCAATTGATTTCTAAAAATCACCTTTGACTTTAATAACCTTTGACTTTAGGGTTACAGGAGGTGAGCTGTTTGAAGATATTGTAGCGAGAGAATATTACAGCGAAGCTGATGCCAGGTGGGAACGCACACATACACAAAAACCCAAAGGCAGTACATTATCACGTTCATTACTGTCAAAAAATTTCTACTCATGGGCACATTTTTTAGGCCGCTGATTCTGTTGTAGGGTCCGAGATATCTACCCTGCTCTTCCTCTAATGGTGATATTTATACTGATGATAATTGTACCTCCTTGTGTGAATGTAATTTTGCATGTGTTTCTTCAAGCTTGGCGTAATGAAAAGAAAGAGCTCCAAGTTATTTATAGATGATAAGTGACTGCATGCATACACATGATTGTGTAATTCTACATTATGTGCAGAGCCCCACAACATGTAGAATTTTATTGAAGAAGAAGGTGGATGAAGTCTCTGTCTTCTTTCTTTCTTCCCCTCTGTTCTTTCTGTCTGTCTTACTTTTAATTGCTGCTGTCTCTCTCTCCTTTAGTCACTGCATTCAGCAGATTTTGGAGAGCGTTCATCACTGCCATGTCAATGGGATCGTCCACCGGGATCTGAAGGTCAGGACACACACACACACTGCTCCTGAGTGTCGTCCTGTGCCAAATTTAGCACTGTCTGACGTGGCCAGATCCTGTATTGTCTAACAGAAAATAGCTATTTGTAATTCTCCGCTGTTTCCGAGAATCTAATATTTTGTTCTTTAGTCTACTGAAATCCACACAAAGCCTTTTAGCCAGCGATAATCAATCCACATTTGTGCGGAAACCGTTTAGACTCTGTGACAGATTTAGCTTTTGTCGTACTTCTTACGAAATCTTCTGTCTTTCAACCTAGCGAGGAGGAGTGAGTCATCACAGCACGGCCACTGTTCAGTGAACTAAAATAAGCTTTAATTCAATCAAAAGCTGCTTTTAGAGCATCCCATTAGCCAGGTGAAAATGAATATCATTCAGTGTTATATACAGTATATTTATATATATGCGTGTTTGTGTTATTCTTATAGCCTGAGAATTTACTGTTGGCAAGTAAGATGAAGGGAGCTGCAGTTAAGCTCGCTGACTTTGGTTTGGCCATTGAGGTCCAGGGTGATCAGCAGGCATGGTTTGGTAAGTATCGTTTTTATACATAAGGATGATCTGACCAGTATAACTGGATAGCCATGCTGTTAAACATCAGATCATTTCCTTTAAAAAATATTCATGAGATCTATTTCCAAGGCATGAATGAGTTTAAATTGAGACCAGATGTAAACTTGCTTAAAGTGATAGTTCACCACCCCCAAAAAAATTCTGTCATCATTTACTCACCCTCTTGTCATTTCAAACCTGTATTATTTTCCTTCTTCCGCAGAACACAAAAGAAGATATTTTGAAGAATGTTGTTAACCGGCCTCCATTCACTTGCATTGGTTTTGTGTCCAAACAATAGAAGTTAATGGGAGCCAGTGGTGTTCGGTTGCCAACTTCGAAAGAATAATCATTAATTGCTGTATTAATTTTTCTCTCCAGGTTTTGCTGGTACACCAGGTTATCTGTCCCCAGAGGTTTTGAGAAAAGATCCTTATGGCAAACCTGTAGACATGTGGGCCTGTGGTAAGCGAATCATGGCAACATCAGCCTCATCACTGCTTCGATGGATTTCATTGTTGAAGCTCATTAACTGATTTTTAAATTATTGCAGCCTGATAGAGTTTTTGAGCAGCGTTGAATCTGATCTGCTAAATGGAGTGTCTCTGCTAAATTGTCTTTCTGTTTTTAGGCTTAGAACTAGTAAGTCGGCTTCAAGCAGCTGAATGAATGTTTGCCCTTGATATAAAAGATATTACAGCAATTATTTGGAATTACAGACCGAGTTCTTTTCCAAAAAATGTATTGCGTTGGTAGAAGGCACAGTGAGGGTATTTTGAGCAAATAAATACAATTCTTCATAAATAAAACAAATATCACCGACATACAGTAGTTTGCTTTTCATTGATCTTTTGCCAATTAGATTCAGCCATGTACTCAGCGCTCAAATAAATTGCGTTTGTATCGACACATCATACTTAAGGATATTTGTCTTAAAGAAAGTTCCCCTGTGATTGTTCTGCTAATAGGAGCTCTCTTTCATGTAGGTGTAATTCTCTATATCCTGCTTGTTGGATATCCGCCATTTTGGGATGAAGACCAGCATCGCCTCTACCAGCAGATCAAGGCTGGCGCCTATGACGTGAGTCTGGCTAACTGAATTTATTATGATTTTTTTAAGCCGTAGCGTTCAAATGCACACAAAACACAGCAGATGCATTCACTCTTCTAGAGATTAGAATGACTCCCCCCTGTTTGAGAATATCTTGTTTTTGACTTCATTGATAAGAGGCGTGTGGTAAATGTATTTTCAACACACTGTACGTCTATTCGGTTTTCTGAATATATTCAGAATATCATTCAAAAGTGTATCAGTATCTTTTTTTTAATGTTTTTTACTAATGTGAAGATATGCATGTAAAGTCACCTGCACCTATTAAGTTTCAACCAGAGAAGGTGAAATAAAGGCATTGCAGCTTTAATATTCATATTTTATTAATCTGAGGTCAATTGCACTCAGTCATTTCTGGAGTTTTTGATGCAATAAATAAACTTAATGAGGTTTCTCAGAACTCGGGTGATGATCTGCTAATCTTCCTCATAGCTCTGATGATAAATTGATGTAATTATTCTTCGGTACCCACTGCTTCCAGGCCGACAAGTCACACGCAGTCATTAACTGATTCATTACTTGTGTTTTGATAGTTTCCCTCCCCTGAGTGGGACACGGTGACCCCCGAAGCTAAAGATCTGATTAATAAGATGTTGACCATCAACCCTTCCAAACGCATCACGGCTTCCGAAGCTCTCAAACACCCATGGATCTGCGTATGTGTTTCAACACGCATACACAAACACACACGCTTCAGAAGTCTTTCCTTATCCTAACTCATCATTTATATGTGTGTATTTCTCTCGGTCTCTCTTTAGCAACGCTCAACTGTAGCCTCCATGATGCACAGACAGGAGACCGTTGAGTGTTTGAAGAAGTTCAATGCCAGAAGAAAGCTCAAGGTTTGGTTCTTTCTGTTTTTTAGTCTCTTCCTCAGACGTCTTTACACAATGTTGGTCAAATGTTTTATTGGCCTCCAAATAATTTATTAGGCTATTAGAAATTGAGAAAAATGAGGGCATACAGATTTCATCTGCTGTTGCAGACTGTTTGTACTGTTCTGTACTTTCATTTCTCATCCTTTTCTCACTTTTTTCTCACTTACAAAACTTTTATTGCGACCAGGGTGCAATTTTGACCACTCTGCTGGTCACAAGAAACTTCTCAGGTATGTTTAGCACCACTGATCTGTGAATGAATGTGTGTGTTTATGAATTCCTTTGGGTTACATTTCCAACATAACGGTTCGATATTTTTTTTTAAGTTGTGGATTATTTGATGTATGTTTATTTTTTACTTTTAAATTGAAATGGTACCTTTTTGAAACTTTTTCTTTTCTGTTCATCGTTGCTTTGTCTCTTTTTGGGGGTGTCGTGTGAGGTAAGAATCTGATTGAACATTAGAAGGGAATGTCTTTTTACTATAACCAGTTAGCTGGTTTGCTTATTTGACACACATCCCTGCTCCTCTGAGATAACCGTACCCACGTTTGCATGTTATCAAACAGATTACATTCATAAGTATGCTAATCTTTACTCTAGACTCTAAATCTTTCATTTGGTCTTTTAAAAGTTACAAAATTTACAAAATAAAACAATTGTTATAGTTTTAAATTAAATTGTTTTATTTTATGCAATGTAGCAGAAATGTTTCATTTGATGAGTATGTTGGGAACTCAGCACCTTATGAATGTAATCACAATAATAATTTACAGTTTTTAACTATTTGGAAAGTAAATGTTTCTTGTCTTGCTTATAAAATATCTTTAATGCTTGCTCATTCTGGTTACATTTCCATCTGGATATGCTCATTTCCATCATGGAATGAAACATTTTTATATAAGCTATATTGCTCAAAACTTTGAAATTTGACAGCTGTTAGCAAAATAAAGTTAAAATACATTTTATTATAGAATCATAGAACAGCTTTGAATGAATTTGAATTTGTATGGTTGTCTGCACTCAATCTGCGGTAAACCGTCTTCAACCAACTCTCGATGACAAATGTGTGCTGTTTGAACACTATTAAATAATGCAAATACTAAAGTAAAGCGTTTACTTGAATTATACATTTTGCTATATTACAGTATACAACATTTATACTGTATACTGTGTTGTTATGCTAAAACTTTCATTGAAATATTCACACGCTATCAAAATATCTCACCATCAATGCTTGAGATTTATTTCGAAATGCATTGTGCCTTTTTATGCATGGCAGGTCATGTTTGGAGCTCAAATACTTATTTTTGTATTTCAAGGATTTTAGAACTTTGAGAAACAATTGGTGTGTTTCACCAGATTCATTATCCTAGTTATATTGATGGCTTGACCGTGGACCCAAAAATATTTGAAAAATGTGACCCTGGATAAAAAAATGAATAGGAAATTAAGCAAAGATCATGTTCCATGAAGATATTTTGTAAATGTCCTACCCTAATACACTCACCTAAAGGATTATTAGGAACACCATACTAATACTGTGTTTGACCCCCTTTCGCCTTCAGAACTGCCTTAATTCTACGTGGCATTGATTCAACAAGGTGCTGAAAGCATTCTTTAGAAACGTTGGCCCATATTGATAGGATAGCATCTTGCAGTTGATGGAGATTTGTGGGATGCACGAAGCTCCCGTTCCACCACATCCCAAAGATGCTCTATTGGGTTGAGATCTGGTGACTGTGGGGGACATTTTAGTACAGTGAACTCATTGTCATGTTCATGAAACCAATTTGAAATGATTTGAGCTTTGTGACATGGTGCATTATCCTGCTGGAAGTAGCCATCAGAGGATGGGTACATGGTGGTCATAAAGGGATGGACATGGTCAGAAACAATGCTCGGGTAGGCCGTGGCATTTAAACGATGCCCAATTGGCACTAAGGGGCCTAAAGTGTGCCAAGAAAACATCCCCCACACCATTACACCACCACCATAATTGCATTAATGAGAAATTGAACAGGTGTTCCTTATAATCCATTTAGGTGAGTGTATATAAAAACTTTAGTATTGTGAGTGGATGGCCTGCTACAGCACCTCTGATGAACAACTTCATAGACAATTTTCTCAAAATTGACATTTTTGCACGCTCAGATTCCAGAGTTTTAAACGACTGCATCTCCGCAAGATATGATCCTATCCTAACAAACCACACTTCAATAGAAAGATTTCAGATTAAGTAAAAATCTCAATTTCGAAAAATTGACCCATAAGACTGGGTTTGTTTTCCAAAATGCGAAAGATAACAAAATAATTTGAACCATATGCAAGCAAATTATGAACAATGGGAGATTTTTGTATCTTTATAAATGCAAACACACATCTTTAAAAACACAGTTGCTTATGTCTGGTTATCATTGTGAACTGGGTTTAATCTTTTTTATCCCTTAGCTCTGCTTTACAGAGATCCATACCTAAAAACAAATGATTTGTATGACTTTTAAGTGTTTCCTGCACAAGGTTTTGTCGCACAGTAAGGAGAACTAAAAATCCATTAATGCCTGCTGCATGTGTCTTCTTAGATTTGTACATTTTTATATGCAAATAATTATTTTTGTCTTTCATTTTTATTAACAGCAGCCAAAACCTTGTTGAACAAGAAGACAGATGGTGTGAAGGTGGGTTACATCTATTTCCTGTTCATCTTTTGGCAAAACCAAGAAAGAACATCAGAACTTGGCAATGCCTGAGAACCAGGAACATTGTGCATCCTACAGATCTGCTTTTGTCTGTTGGATGTTTTTCCAGAAATTCTGAGGTTTATTTGGATCAGTTTACAATTTAACAAAAGTACTGTGTGGCATTTATATTTTTGAGGATATATTAAGGAAATTGGAAAACGAATATCAATTTGGATCTTTGAGTCATTTATGGAATGTTCAGTTCATTCTCTGAATTTGCTGGGAATTACCATCATTCTCATTTTTTTGTCAATTTTAATGTGTTTTGATTTTGTTAATTTGTAACAAAAATTTCGAAAATTGATATTGGGGGAAATTCACCAAAAATCAATCTCGCCCACTGATCAAATAGTTTAGAATTATTTGCATGCTGGTTAGAAACCTCTTTTGCCCAAAAACAATCCGAGACCATGTCTATGGCAAAGAGGGTCCGAAGTTTGATTTTGAGTTGAGGATCTATTGGACCACCAGGTTAAATCACAAGCTATTCTTATTATTTTCGTATTTGCAAGAGATAAAAATTAATAATAATGATTTATTAAAATAAAATATGAATGTCCAGATTTTGGGAAACAAGGTTTCGCCCAAAACTCATTATAGCAAACAATGTCAAGAAGTCTAATTTACTTGAAACAATGTTTTCGCACATGGTTAGTAAATAAAAGGCTTTTAATGCTATTAAAAGACATTTTTTTAAAACAGTACACAATTTTTTTAAATTTACCCCTGTTTTAACACAACATGTTTCGGTCTTTGAATTTTTGTCCTGCTTCCTTTTCAGATCCAGATTATTTTATCCTAGTCTCTGATGTGATGTTGGTTTCACTGTCACTTATGCATTTTTTGTCTTTATTAGCTATAATATTATTAAAGTAAAGTAAAGTAGAAGTTAAAGAAAAAGAAAAGTGATGCTCTTAAAGCGAGATTTAAAGTTCATTTGGATCATATTTTAAGTATGTTTTACAAACAATATAGAGTGGATAGAATTATAAGTTAAAAAAGTTTACCAGCAAAATAAAGTATCTGCTGAAAAATCTATATTTTTAACATTATTGCACAATTCTGTTTCAGTCATGACAACTCTCGTAAGTGATGATTTCAACCAGCAATTATTAGCATAGACGAAAAATGTACATAAGCTTGATTTTGGCGAACGCTTTACTACGCTGCTTCTGTGACAATACAAAAATAGTTTATCTTAGTCAAAAATAACAAAGGTAGGCTGCTGCTGCTGGAATGTAAAACCCCCGTAGCAGATCTCTACAAGTGGAGCTGGGGAGGAGGAGGGATAAAAAAGGTATTCATAATTGCGCATTATGCGGAGCACTGGTTAGAATGTTATATGGTTACGTAATTAGGGAAGTATTTCTGAATGGCATGGGGCTCATTTGAATGAGCCGACTAGCGATTAGTTTAAAGTTTCATGCCTGAACTATATAAAAGTATTATTATTTTGGTACATCATGTGTTTATATCTGTATTTACCATGTGTACTGTACGTTTCTGTTATATTCATTCCATAAATTGGCATCATCAGATCATACACCATAAACTCCCGCACGAGTATCTACAGTATACGTCCATCAGCATATCTGTGTTTTTCTATTTGTGGATCTTCTTCCTAGTTTTCTTTTTCCCTGTTTTGTGTAATTTTGTTTCCCCAATATTATACAGTAGACCCCTCAGTGTGATATTTGGTAATGTGTGATCTGCTCCTCATCCCACCTACAGGTTAACAACAAAACCAACCTAGCCAGCGGCCCCAAAGACACAGGCCCAGCCCCAGCACTGGTACCCACGACAACAGCCCCACCCCCCTGCATGACTCACCCAAATAATCCCTCCCCCTACGACCAATGAGCCATATTTGTAAAGCTTTTCTGAGGGAATTTACAGTGCTCTGTTCTGAATAAAGCTACATTTAAGACAACATCTTTTATTTGATTTAAGCATGTTGCTACAGTATGCAAACAACATAGGCTACTGTAACATGTAGAAAATGCATAACTCAGAATAATTTGGTAAAATAATTGGAGTATAACTGGTTAATCAATATTTTAATGTTAAATGTAAGCAATATAAAGCATGTAAAATATAAAATAGGTAAAGGTGGTAAAAGATCAAAACTAAAAAACCTTTTTGATCTTTAGATGATTGAAATACATGTGCAAAGGACCTTTTGAACCATTGAGTGTCACAACAAGCTCTTTTGCAATATAAAATATATTTGAGTATTTAGAGACATCTGATCTTGCTATAAAACAAAAATAAAAGCTTATACATCTGGCTCTTCTGGTGTATCCTCTTCTATATGCTCATTTGATATATCCTCGAAGTTCAGAGGCCGTGCATGATTTGTACTCACCCCTCATATCACCTTTTTGTCGCAGATGTTGTGATTTCGTTTTAATCTCTAATTCCAGAAAATTCTAATTGTCTCTGAAACATCAATAGCAACAGCTTCTTATTGATGTTTTCCTGGTGATACTCAGTAACATTTCAATCTAAATAAATCCATATAGTGCTTGTGGTTTTGGCTTCACAGTCATGGTGCATTGCTTTTATTCTGCTGTTCCCACATTTGTTTATTTGTCATTTTGTTGAAATCCCAATCTCTTTGATTTAGATTATGTTTCTTGGCAAAGGCATATCTGAAATGTGTGCATGGCTGCTGTAAGCATTGCTTGGATGGGTCATGTGGTCAGAGCTCTCCATCTGTGTGTTGGTCGTCGTTTGCCCCGCATAATGACACAGACGTACGCGCAAACAAGCATTTCTGTCAGACTGACGACACTGTGACGCACGCACACTGAGACACACACACGCACACACTGAGACACACACACACATACTGTTTCTCAGGCTCACACTCAGAGGATGATGGTTCTTAGACAAATGACAAATGTGTCTGTGTAATCTTCTGTAATCTGGTGCTGATAAGACAAAACCTCACGATCAATTCAGCTCAGTCCAGCTTAAACACCACCAGGGCCATTAATTACATATCTGTCAATGGGTGTGTATGTGTGTGGGATGTAGAGGTGACGTCATTAACCGTGATCCAAAAAAAAACAAAGAGCTCATCCATAATGCAGGAGATATCTGATCCAAAGTGTTTAGAATTTATATTTTTTTAGTTAGTGGAATTCCCAAAACTCAAAAATGAGATATAAGATAA
Organism: Triplophysa bombifrons; assembly: GCA_029783895.1. Taxonomy (NCBI): domain Eukaryota; kingdom Metazoa; phylum Chordata; class Actinopteri; order Cypriniformes; family Nemacheilidae; genus Triplophysa; species Triplophysa bombifrons. Next base: position 23,827,100 of record CM056452.1, read on the forward strand.
CCACACATACATTATGGTAAATTTACACTAATAGAAAAATTATTACATTATATTTGCATTGCTTTAAAGCAGCATTACAGTAAATAACATGGCATTCGTGTGTTGATATAAAACATTTTTTTTTTCAAAATATGATAAAAATTTAAAATTGACTCATTGTCAATATTTGTTATTGATACCCTGTAGGTTTATTGTATATTTAAGGAGGCATTTCCTTAACCCTGGCAACCACACAACCCTGGCAACACCCAGCACCATGACACCGTCATGCACCGCTCAAATTTTCTTTAGAAAATATTTACTTTTTTATTAGATATGTGTTTTAACATGCAATACCTGACACATATCAGATTTCTGTATGTAATCATGTAGGGCTTAATGTTATTTCTTGTGCTTTTGGCAAATTCAATTAACACTGTATGATGATTTTTTCAATCAATCAATCAACCTTTGAAATATTAGAGAACAAACAGAACACAAAGGGTTGAAATACTCCAGGTGTATTCATAGAGTTCAGTGTTTGCTAAAGCATTAGCACAGGTTCTGCATCCCCTCTGGTTGAAAACAAAGACATACTGTAGAAAGATCACAGTACACTACACAATACATCATTGTTGGTTCAGTTGTATGTTTTATAAATAGCATATCTTAATGCAAAACAATTTGTGATGCATGTTGCATGTAGCCATTATCAGGCATTATGTCATCACGCTTCTTATTATTCTGCTAATATTATTTTCTCGCCCCGCTGCACTTCTTTAGGAGCCACAAACTACCGTGATCCACAACCCAGTGGACAGAAACAAGGTAATGGAACATATTTTTATTGTACTGTTAGTATCATACTATATTATTGTTACTTAATGAGTTAAAAGAACATACTGTATTTTACAGCAATGATTAATATTTAAGCAAAAATGCTCAAGGTATTATAGTTTACTAAAATTATGAGTATAAAAACATTTATGTGAATTGAAACAAAATGAAATAAATAATTTTTTGTGATTATTTATTTTTATTGAAGAACATAATCCACATACATAAAACTAACAAAACCAGGGTTTGCAAAAAATAAAAAAACATTTTAAAAATAAAAACTAGTTATACATAGATAAATACATTTCCACCTCTAGGTGACAAACCACCTTTAAACACATCTGGAAAAATTTAAGACTAACTAGTTATACAAGAAAGTCTCTCAATAAAATCTGACCATGCCTTAATTGTTCTAGTTTTAGCTCTGTTAATTCTTGCAGTTGTGCGCTCCAACAGTGCAATACTTATAAAACTAAATAAAATAAATTATTTGATTAACTTATAATAACGTAATTGAGAAATTTTGAAAAAAAAACTTATATGACAACATAATACGATTTAAATAAAATGACAAAAGCATATACTGTAGCAAAAAACTAACCATATAAAACTTTTATAAAAACGAAAAATATAAAAGATATGCTAATTCAAAATATTAAATAAACTAAAATAAAACTGAGAGCAAAACTATAATAATTCTGATTTGGATATAAATATAGTAACATTCTCTATTTATACATAAATATAACATGCTTCATTGGTTTAAGTTAATCATTCAACCTGAATACCAGTTATTGTATGAAAACATACTGTATCTTTATTTAATTGATGGGGAATGAAAGTACCATGTCAATCATTTTATTTGTTATTTTTATGTCAATTAAATGTTTATTAATATAAAAGATTATATCTATATACAGTATTAATAATGCAGTAATATAAAATCTATATATTACTAAACAATAATAACCTAAATATTGTCTCAAATATTGGTAGGGGCTGCCACAAATTTAAATATGTCAAATGTGAATTTTGCACATTTATCATGGAAAGTGCCCCACATAAATTTGTTCTCCTTTCTTCAGGAATCTACAGAGAGTGCCAACACTACTATCGAGGACGAGGACCTCAAAGGTAAAGTTCGGTGTCTCCTCGCTTCTCTTGTGTCTGTCTGTAGATCTGCGGTTGGCTACTGTTGTCTCTCCTCAGTATGTCAATCACACCCGCTTCTCCTCAATAACACATACGCCCTTCCTTGTTTATTCCCCCCTCCCGTTCTGCCCGTTGCTGAGCACTCCATCCTCCCCTTCCCTCCATACCTTGTTTATTTACCCTCTTCGGGGTTGTCTGTTTCAGTATTTCTTGTGGAGTGTGCTATTTGAAATGTGTTCTTTTTCGTTTGTCCATGCTCCTGCTGTTTCTTCCTCTCATTGGTTCAATGTACAGCCAGACGATTCGGAAACCACAGCATTAATTCAATCTGGCAACCCGCGGGCCACCCGCAAAACTCCGAGCCCAAGCAGGCGCCCATCTCCTCGGTGCAGCGTAAGTCCATAACGGGCAGGAGAGAAAACAACCACGTCTTCCCCCAACATCGTTCAAATGCTTCCACTCCCCCTGTATGAATGAGAGCCCCCTCAACTATTCAGATTTACCCTGTTAAAGACATTCTTTTATTTTCCAGCTCCAAGCTTTATCCCTCATCAATGCTCTCAAAGTTTTAATCCATCCAGCTGTTCTAGAAAACACATGTTTACGTCTTTCTGCTCTTCGTGGGTTGCGCCTGTGCTTTTTTAGGATTTTTAAACTCAAGTTCCGACAAATGTATAGGATACATTTTTTTTTGTAAATTCAATTACATTAAAATAAAACCTGGTGGGCTCCAATCTGTGAAGGACAGGGGGATGTAGATGTGTGTGGCATGTGCAGAAAGGTCTGATGGGTTAAAAGAAAATCTCTAAATCAATAGAGAGATGCTCAAGCAAATGGGAAAACAGGTTTTAATATTTACATTCTAGTACCAAAACATTCTGTTGGAACGTTGTTCTATGTGGGAGAATGAACCCTAGCGTTCTTAATTTTTGACAGAAATCCTCTGCTTGCACTTCAGCTCTCCAACACAACCTTCCGATTGCACCCTACAAGATTCAAATAAACCTTACCTTTGAATACAGACATTTTGCTATGGCCATAAGAGATCCCTTCCTTAACCTTGCCAATAAATGCAGAATTTATTTATGCATATTCAAAGTTGTTAATATTAAATACCAGAGTCACTCTGGATTTGTTAAACCTCAATTATATGAACGCACCCAAAACAGTTTTAAAAGGACAAAAGGATAACCACACAGAGTGAAAATGATATTGAAAAAGGTCCCATGTTACGAAGCATGTCCATTGAAAGAGAAAAGAAGCATTAGATGCGATGCGATTCTGAAGAAAAGGAAAGCCCTCTTCATCGCATTTGAAAGCCGCAAACCCTTTTACATCTCATTCGTCTTTCAGTGCCTTCCGGGCAAAAAACATCAGCTAGAAAACTTATCCATTTCTTTTTTTTCCCTTTATTAATTTGCAGACGCCACAAAGCCAGTGCGGGAGAGTGTTTGATTTAATGATAGAATTAATAATTCACATTAAATTAACTGTTAAATATTAAAAGTACAAAGTACATTTAACGTCTTTTTGCCCGGTGGGCTGGAGTTATTATGTCATCATCAGTAGAAGTAGATACATTACAGTAGTTTGATTTGGTGCTTTCATAAGAAATTGCCTTTTTGACCAATTATGAGCCGTCTCTTTGCTGTCCCTTAGCTTGCCAAGTTATCAATAAAGGTAAATTTAAACTTTAATACTTTGAATGAACGTGTTGCCTGTGATTTTCTACCAGTAAACACTGCTCATTCTGAAACTCAACGTAGTGAACTGGGAGATCGGAAATATGCGTTTTGCTTTGTTGATCGATTTTTTTTGCAAATGAATGTCATTTGTATTACCATATTTTTACTACAAATATCATGTTTAAACTATGGTTACTGTAGCAAAATCATGGTTAATTTGTGGTTACAATTACCAACAAATATAGGTTTTTGTAAATGATACTGCATGCCGATATTTACTGTACTATATATATATATACGTATGTATATATATATATGTAATTCGTTTTAATGTTATAAGTTAATATAATTAGTTTTTATTAGGGCTGTCAAATCACGATTTATCCATTCCAAAATATGTTGAAAAAATGTTTGTGTTTGCAGGTGTGTGTGCCGTGTCTTATTTATTTGTATATTATTTATACACAAACATACATGTATATATTTGCAGAATATATATACCATATTTTTTTTTAAACATTAGATATGTATATATATACATATTTTACGGTTATTTTACATGAAACAATTTGAACAAAAAAAAGAGTATATTTTAAAGCAAAAGACTAGTCCTGTTTAAACTTATCCCTGTGCGGGAAACCACCCCATACCGTTTAAATTAAGTAAATCTGACAAACCCAAAATATTAAGTGTATATAAAAAATGTACAATATAATATAATAACAATATGTAATGAATAAACTTAAATAATATATGCACATTTTAGAGAAATTAACTGTTCTCAATCAATATTTCTAAATGTCCCACAGAAAAAAAGTTAAATGATTTAAAAACATTTTATAAAGTAAATATAACTACACATAAATAAACACAACAAACACATATACTGTATTCAATTTAAAAAAAATTGGTAACCGACTATTTGATTTGACAGTCCTAGTTGTTTTATACATAATATGTTATACATATAGTTTATTTAGTTTTTTTTTGTTACTCTATTGAGTTTTTAACTGTCTACAATGAACTTCTTTCCTAATTTTTTGCTCTAATAGGTCACTTCAAAAATATCATAGCTCATATATCGCCCAGCCCTAAAGTCAACTTATAACATTAAAGGCAGATGTGTAAAATTACATTTGGTCTTCTGCTTCTAAACAGTGGTTTTAAATTTAGACAGCTAAAATGTTGAGTTGGTTTCTGATGATGAATAATTTGGATTCTCATGCTGCGAGGACAGCCCACTCACACTTTAGACTCTCTATGTGTTTCAGCTCGAAAGCAGGAGATCATAAAGGTGACCGAGCAGTTGATCGAGTCCATCAACAACGGCGACTTTGAGGCTTACGCGTGAGTGAACGCACTGACCCGTCTCCATGACGACCACAGCACCTCATAGGAACAATGACGCATTGCTTTATATTCCCTTTGATCACTGCGATTATACCTAATGGTCACCTGTCCTTTTCACAGCAGGTGCTCCATCTATTATTAGAAGCAAGACTCACTTAATTACAGCTTTTGATTGACAGATTGAGGACCAGAGGAAAATTCACACATAGTCTTATGACCATTTAAATCCACACATGTCCACACAATGCAGCGCTAGTTTTCTAAAATCTCTTTGTCTTTTTTCCACAGAAAGATTTGTGATCCTGGTTTAACTTCCTTTGAGCCAGAAGCGCTGGGAAATTTGGTGGAGGGACATGATTTCCACAGGTTCTACTTTGATAATGGTATGTAGATCTAGACTGTTTCATAGATTATTAGTGTTAAAAACTATCTATTGTTCACAGTCATGGAGAAACTGGTAGTAATTTTCAAGGAAAGATGTGGCAGTTTTTAATATATGGGAATTGCATTGAAATATATGGCAATTTTTTTAAATATATACCAGTTGCATAAAAATAGGCCTATATGTCATTTTTTTGATATATGGGAATTTCTTGAAAATTGATGGCAGTTTTTTTATATATTCGGAAATTTTATGGAAATATATGCCCGTTTTTTATATATTTGGAAATTTTATGGAAATATATAGCCCTTTTCGCAAGGAATTAGTATTACCTAGGCACCTTGTGAAATTAAGAAATTACCTCCTCACATCTGTATTTCATGTGGGACATTTGCACGTGCTAAGTGAAGCTCGTGATTTTACTCAAATTTACGGAATTATTTCCCGGACATGATGGCAAGGCTTTGCGTAAAGTTTGTATATACACCGAACTAAAATAACTTGTAGAATTGACTGAAAATCCTTGTAACAATTTGCACAAATATTTTTAAGTAATATGTGCTGCTTAAATTCAAATACAATTTACTAACCAGAATAGTAAATTCTACTTATTAAATACATTTAGTATTTGTTCAAATGTTAAGTAAATATTACTTGAAGTAAACAAATAAAAAACGATTACGTTGAGCAAAAAGGGTGTCAAACTCAAACTTCACGGTACTTTCATATTAAAATATATTATTGTTTATGACATAGACGGTCAAGTGAGAAGAGACTGGTGGTCTCTGTACTGACATTGGCACAGTGACTGTTCAAGTGAAATAACACAATTCTTGACCAATATTTTACCTCCCTCACCCTAGGCCCAAGCAATTCTCTTCTGAACAACTGTTACCACCTAAAATACCCAAATTTAAAATGAATACCAAAACAAGTCCTTCTTTTTACTGAAAAAAACTAAAAATGAATGGTAATCATGAAAATATATCTCTTAATGCAGTCAGATGCAAGCATGCTGGGAACCACAGATCAACTGCCCGGGAAGTTATATCTACAAAAATGATTTATGTACTCTCAATACAAAATAAATAAGTAAACTTAATTTAACCAGTTTAACAAAAAAATTAATTGGATTTACTTGGTAATTTGTTCAATTAAAATTACTCAAACAAAATAATTAAAATCTTAACAACTAAAATTATTTGATTTTACTCCCAACATTTTTACGTTATTTTTATTTTTTTTGTTAAAAACAGGTACATAATTATATTTAGTATATTTAATAATTTGTTTTCATAAAATCCACTAGGGCACATAATAATTTTTTCAGTGTATAGTTGTGTTTAACGATATGACTGTACCTGTCAGCATATGAGACCCGCAATCACATTCCAGGATCTCCCTCTGTACAGGAGTTTCACGGGAGATGGAACATAACAGGATTTTCCTGGCAAAAACGGCAGTGTTGGCTTGATATGACCCAGCACCCGAAATAATATCAAAACACTTTGACACAGCCTCTATTATTCACGAATGGTGGATGAAACCTTGAAACAGGATATACGAGCCGGCCAAATCACAGAGATACTGATTAGCACGGGACTAATATTATTAAAAAATATTAAAAAAAATACAGCGATTTTTTAGATTTATAAATATATGCGTTTTTTTAAAGTCACAATATACACTGTAAAATTTTTGCATCAAAATACTAGAACAATTCTATATTTTGATGACTTGTGATCTTGAAACCCACTAAACATTCTTTATATCTCCCTTAGCATTGTCTAAAGGTAATAAACCTGTACACACTATACTACTGAACCCCCACGTGCACCTGATCGGCGAGGACGCGGCGTGTATTGCCTACATCCGTCTGACTCAGTACATGGACGGGAGCGGGATGCCGCGCACCATGCAGTCAGAGGAAACCCGTGTGTGGCACCGCCGAGATGGAAAGTGGCTGAACATTCACTTCCATCGCTCCGGAGCCCCAAGCGTGCCCATCAAGTAAGACTAGTTGTGCATCCTTACTGAGATGCAGAGATAAATGATCATTTAATGACATTCCTATTTTGGAGTTGATGTGTGATTTTCTGTGTGTAGTTAATGGAATATTAAGCTTGAGTTCCCCCTGTCGAGGTGTAACCATCACCCAACTGTCTGTCAATCAAGCTGGAGGCGTGTCTCCTAAATCCACCTGCTTCCATCCCATCACGCCCTTCTCCCTTTCTCGTCAAGGACCATAGAGTTGAAACATTTTGTCAGAGGTCATCACCTACACCGAAACCCGTGGCCAATTCGCAAATGTGGACATTAATAAAAGGAGTGTATTTTTAACATTTTATTTTCTGTTTCTTTTTTTAAGCCGTTTTGGTATTCATTTTAAATGTATAGATATGTAAAGAGAATCACCTTTCCCCAAGTCTGTACTGTATTTTTATGTCTGTGTGTGCAATATATCAAATTTTGAAAGGTAAGAATGTTGATATTAAGCTTGCTATCGTTCTGGTGATGTACATATGTTGTGATCGTTCAGATAAAAAAACGCAAAAATAAAAAAAATATTTTAAAAATACGTACTTTAAATTCTGGCTTACAGCTAAATGAAAACATTTATGTAAACGCGGTCAAAGATATTTGTTTATATTCGCTAGCTTAAAATGTTTGGCTCCTTAATGATTCCAATTTTTTTGATTTATGAGAATTGCTAAATACTAGTATGTTTACCTTAATGTCATAGAATATGAGAAAAACCAGAAGAGAATGTAGCATATATGATACATCAAACTGACAAGCATTGGGTAAATCATGGAGGACTATTTTTTTGAAAGATCATGGTTTTGTTTTTCTCTTACGTTGTGTAATGGTTTCCATAACGAAATGTTTGTTTTATTTTTATCAGATCTGTTACGGTAATGATGATAGAGGCTATTATCATTATGAACCGACATATCTAAAATTATCACCCTACCTTCAGATCTACGTAGCTTATTTTTCCTATAATGAGTGGCTGTGAAACTATTATCCTTTGACTTTATATCATGGCTGTATGAGAAGAGAAATTTACAGTAAGTAGCTTATAAGAAACTACATGTATCATTTTCAGGCATATTTGTGCTTTTTATTGATCCTGAAGTTTGTTTTGCTAATGGCAAGAAGAGCAGGCTAAGGCTGATTTTCAAGCATGCACACTGCCCTCAGTGGCGACATCGTGTCAGTGCGCCACTAAATTGGAAGATGATGTCATAGAGGGTGATGTCAGAACGGTCTTCCTTGAGGAAAAACCTCATCATTACTGGACTATGCCAATGCCATATACTTCTTTCTGTTTTTTTTCCCATTTCATTTCTCTTTTAAAGACATTTCCTCAGAAACCTCAAAGCCAATATGAGGGTGCGAAACACATCATTTGTTGTCATGGTGGCGCTAGCAAATCAACATATTTAATGAAAATTACAATAAAGGTGTCATATGTACTGAATATATGATGTTGTTATCCTATTTTGTGTATTATCGCTGTGTTGCACACAGTTGTGTGATGCTTCTTTAAAGGAATAATTATAGAAAAATAAAAATCTGTGGAACACAAAAGAAAATATTTTTTAAATATCTGTGTGGTTTTGTGTCTATACAATGGAAGTCAATTGGGGCCAATGTTGTTACTACGTTCTTCAAAATATCTTCTTTTGTGTTATGCAGAAGTAAGCAAGCATACAGGTTTGTAGTTAACATTGCAACATACAGTAAACACTGAACTCTATTAACTACTTGTGACGGGTGAAGCAATGACACATAAACGAGGGGGTTAAACAGATGTGCCCCGGAGGGTATATTTATTGAAAGTCCCCGGAGGAGACGGAAGCAAACAAAACAACTGAGGCTTGACTTCCGGGTTCTCAGGGCTTCCGTGTAGCTTCCTTCTTGTTTAGGCAGTGTTCTTCTGGTGTCGAGGGCAGTTCCCTCGATATTAGAACTCCGCGGTCGGTTCTCTTAGTTTCCCTCGGACTCTGCAAAAGAAAGAAACCACGTGAGAGGTCTGTCTTGTTTGGAGACATTGCTCACCTCCACTCAGTCTCCCTGGGCTCTTTATAGCCCTGTGTTTAAGAGCCTCTGATGTCCTACAGGTGTGAGGCTCTAATTCCTTACGTCTCCATGGCGACGCTGATTGCACCAGGGGTGACTCGTCACATTCCCCCCAAAGCGTCGACCTCGTCCGGTGGGCTGTCCTGTGGGGGGACTTCGAGAAGGACTTACATTCGGGGGGGGGGGTTCCCTGACCGAGATGTCCATCCTGACCATAACCTCGACAGACCGTCTGCGTTGCCATGGGAGGTCCCGGCCCGATGTTTCACAACAAAGTGGTAGTCCTGGAGCGCCAGGAACCACCTTGTGACTCTGGTGTTGGTGTTCTTCGCCTTGGCCATCCACTGTAGTGGTGCATGGTCTGTGACCAAGGTAAAGCTTCGTCCCAGCAGATAGTATCTTAGCTCCAGGACTGCCCACTTTATGGCCAGGGCCTCCCTTTCCACTGTAGCGTATCTGCTTTCGGCTGGAGTGAGCTTTCGGCTGATGTACACTATGGGGTGTTCTGTCCCATCCTGGACTTGGGACAGTACAGCTCCTAGTCCGGTGTCTGACGCATCGGTCTGGAGGGTGAAGGGGCAGCTGAAGTCCGGTGCTCTCAGGACTGGAGAGGACGACAGGGTCCATTTCAGGAGCTGGAACGCTTCTTCCGTGGCAGGTGTCCATTTTACCTTCTCTGGCTGCCCCTTCCTAGTCAGGTCGGTCAGGGGACTGGCTATGGATGAGTAATTGGGAATAAAACACCTGTAATACCCGGCCAGTCCAAGGAAGGCACGTACCTGGGTTTTGTTGTTGGGTCGGGGGGCATCCGAACTGCTTCAACCTTCTTCCTCTGGGGTTGGATGAGTCCTCCCCCGACCCTGTACCCCAGGTACTGGGCTTCGGCAAGTCCAAGGTGACATTTCTTTGGATTTGCCGTCAAGCCTGCCTTCCGGAGGTCCCTCAGCACTCTCCGTAATCTGTCTAGATGTTCGTCCCAGGACCCCGAGTGGATGACCAGATCATCTATATATGCAGCCGCATACTCTTGATATGGGCGTAGTAAACTGTTCATCATCCTCTGAAACGTGGCAGGTGCCCCATGAAGACCGAATGGCAGCACTGTGTACTGCCAGTGACCTGAAGGCGTTCTAAACGCGGTCTTCTCCCGGGACTCTGGTGAGAGGGGCACCTGCCAGTATCCTTTGGTTAAGTCCAGTGTTGTGATGAACCGGGCCTTTCCCAATCTGTCCAGGAGTTCATCCACCCGGGGCATCGGGTAACCGTCGAAGCTGGAGGTCTCGTTTAGCCGTCGAAAGTCGTTGCAGAACCGGAGAGTGCCGTCTGGTTTAGGGACTATCACAATAGGACTGGACCAGGGACTACGTGAGGGTTCTATTACACACATTTCTCTCATCCTGCTGATCTCCTCCTTTATAGCCAGTCGACGAGCCTCCGGGCCCCGATAGGGCCGCTGTCTCACCACGACTCCCGGTGGTGTTCGGATCTCGTGCTGAACTATCCGAGTCTGCCCGGGCTTTTCCGAGAACACATCCTGGAATTGACTGACCAGGGACTGTAGGTCGTTTCTCTGGATGGGGGACAGCGGTTCTCCCATTTGGACTACCGGTGGCTGCAAATGCTGCCATCTGGGTAGGGTTGGCGATCCACTTTTTCAGCAGGTTTACGTGGTACAGCTGATCCTCCTGTCGTCGTCCCGGCTGGCGGATCCGGTAGTTGACCGGCTTCACTCTTTCCAGGACGGTGTAAGGGCCCTTCCATGATGTTAGGAATTTCGAGGTGGAATTGGGCATTAATAGCAGCACTCTATCCCCAGGCTGGAACTCTCTAGGCTGAGTGGGCCGGTCATACCACCGCTGTTGGGCACGCTGGGACTCTACGAGGTGTTCCCTCACGATCGGCATTACTCTATCGATGCGGGCCCGCATCTGTTGGACATGTTCTATTAAGCTCCGATGCGGCGCCGGCTGATGTTTCCAAGCGTCTCTAGCCACCTCTAGAAGCCCCCGGGGCTGTCGGCCGAAGAGGAGTTCAAAGGGGGTAAATCCTGTGGATGCTTGGGGCACCTCCCTGATTCCAAAGAGCACGTAGGGTAGTAGTAGGTCCCAGTCGCGCCCATCCTCTGCTACTACTCGTCGGAGCATCCTCTTCACGGTCTGGTTGAACCTTTCTACCAGACGGTCCGTCTGGGGATGGTACACGGATGTCCGGAGTTGTTTCACCTTGAGTAGTTTGCAGAGGTCCGCCAGTAGCCGGGACATGAATGGTGTTCCCTGGTGCGTCAATATCTCCGTGGGAATGCCTACCCGGCTGAAGAGTAGGAAGAGCTCTTTTTTGGCCACTTGGGTGGCTGAGGGTTCTCCGGACAGTAGCAACAGGTGACTTAGGCGCGTCAACTGGGTGGCCTGTGCCCTCACCGGTACCTGTTCCTCGTAGGTCCATTGATGAAACAGCTGGGCCGCACTGATGGGAGACAGTCCAACTCTGGCCAATATTTCCCTCTTGAGGGCCTCATAGTCATCGTTAGCTGGGGGTAACAAGGAATAGTAGGCCCGCTTGGATTCACCAGACAACAGCGGGGCTAGGATTTTCGCCCACTCGGCTTTGTCCCACAGCTCTCGCGTCGCTACGACCTCAAAGGTGTGGAGGTACGCCTCAATATCATCTTGGGCCGTCAACTTCGTTAGGAGTTGGTGAGCTGTGGTCTTAGCATCCGGTAATGGTGTCCTCGCCATCGTGGCCTCTCTAAGCATGCCTAGAACTTGGTCCGTGTTCTCTTGGCGTTGGGTTAGTTGTTCTGTGCACCTTTGTTGACGCGTCGCAACTTCAGCTAATTGGCGAAGAATTTCCTCCATTATTGATGAGAGGGAGGGAGAGAGAGCGAGGACTCACCGGCAATCTGAAAAACCCAAACAAAGAAAAAAGAGAAAACCTCGGTATGTCTCAAAGCTTGTCACAATGCCCGCATTCTCCACCAGTTGTGACTGGTGAAGCAATGACACATACACGAGGGGGTTAAACAGATGTGCCCCGGAGGGTATATTTATTGAAAGTCCCCGGAGGAGACGGAAGCAAACAAAACAACTGAGGCTTGACTTCCGGGTTCTTCCATGTAGCTTCCTTCTTGTTTAGGCAGTGTTCTTCTGGTGTCGAGGGCAGTTCCCTCGATATTAGAACTCCGCGGTTCGGTCCTCTTAGTTTCCCTCGGACTCTGCAAAAGAAAGAAACCACGTGAGAGGTCTGTCTTGTTTGGAGACATTGGTCACCTCCACTCCGTCTCCCTGGGCTCTTTATAGCCCTGTGTTTAAGAGCCTCTGCTGTCCGGCAGGTGTGAGGCTCTAATTCCTTCCATCTACTATCCGTCATACTACTATAAGGAAAAATGCATGGGCATCTGAGCTGGCCTGATTTAAGCACCAAAGGACAACCTCTTCTAACACATCTGCATTCAAATAAACTACTCAAAACAATTATGACATACAGCTGTAAACTCATTTTCAGCAGTTTCAAATGAAGCCAACTTGTGATTCGCTAAGTCATGAAGGGCATGTAAATAGTAAATGCACAGAATCAATCCTTCTTCGATCATTCGTTTCACACATTTTGCATAACTGTACAGTTGTGGCCGGAACAAAAGCATTGGACATAAGACAAGTGATTACCAAATACTTAATGTCTTAATAACAACAACCAAAGTGGTGGTATCCAAATAAGATGCTAGGTGTAGCTGCAGATTTTTTTTTAACTATGAACATTTTAAATCATTATTAAATCATTATATTATATCCTCATGGATATGTGACAGATTAGTCTCTAAAAAGGAAACCGTATAGTCTGTGTCAGATATGCTGAAAGTGCACATCAAACCGGTGAGAATCTGGCAACAACGGTAAATTAACAAACTCTCTTATGCCGCTCCAATGCTTTTGAAGATATTCTTTATTGTAGAGTAAATGTGGTCTTGAGAAGTTAATGATACATTCTCAACCATATGTAACCACACGCACAGCAGGCTGCTCGTCATTTTTAATGTGTTCAATGTAACACAGTTTTATTAATATGTAATCGTGTGACATTTAAGTTACATACATAAAAGTGGTAATTTATGCTTATAAGTGATTTTAATTGTCTGGTTTACAATGGGTATATATTTTGGCTTTACAAATATAATTATTTTGCAAAAAAGTTTAAAATGCATGTAAAGTGAAATTATTTTGAGTGAATAATTGGAATCCAGTCCAGTGTGTTTTCATGCTGTGGGTATTGCAAAACATGTCCTGTCCGGTTTCTCCGGTTTAATTGTCTATTTTTAAACAGCTTTGACTTTTTGAAAAAAAATTGAGATAACAAAGTTCTGTAGATTGTTTTCAACATAAAAACCGGTGTGTGTCATAAATCCTGGAGCTCTAAAGCTCCAGTTGCACAGTATTCTTAAAACTGGCAAATAAATAAATAAATGACAGGATTATCATAAACTCATGTCGAAAAAAAATATCAAACGCATTGTTTTATGCTGACTGTGCTCCATCGCCATTAACTCCTGTGATATTATTGATTTAACTGTCACCGATTACCCAAACAACACTGGGGTGTTCCATAGGATCTATCAAATTCTGAATCAAGAGTCTACCAATACCTGCGGTTCGGAAAGATGTCCAACACTTTTATACGCCTTGGATCATAAACACAATCCTCCTCTAGGCCACTGGGTACCATCCCACAATTGGGAGGAACCCATGCTGTGTCATATCCATGCATATGCCAGGTCATTTGTAAAGGATGACCCTGATAAGTAATCTTCTTTACCTTGCCCACTCTTACACAAAGCTTGAGGACAGCTAGCGGCTGACCATATGACTGTGTAGGGTAATTGGATGCTTTCTCAAAGCTTCTGGTAACATAGACTCCAGGTCCCAGTATGCCACCGGTAGAACGCCTGAAACCTTCATTCATGATCCTCGCTGCGTTTTTCAATGTTGTGCCATGATACATTATGTAGGAATTTTGGCCTTGATAGCATATTGGTTGAAGCCCAACAAAGTAATAATGCCATTCTGCTTCTGTTCTCAATGTTGGATGAATACACCTTTGGATAAATGTTGAAATATATTTGTTAGTTTTGCCCATGCCTTTAATATGGTGATCTTTTAGTTTCTTCCAATAAATAAATACATAAATAATTTCATATTAAAAAAAGTATTTTGATTGAAGTATAAAACCTGTAAGCTATGAGTTTATATGAATCTTTTCAACATAAAATCAGAAGTTAAATAGACGACTAAAGGCAAGTTTCTAAAGTGAAACTAAAATAAAGAAAATCACATTCAACCGGTTTATTTCAACCAATAGTACTCTTTCTGAAAAGGGGAAAGCTATTCTTCTCTTCCTTATTCATTCTACAACAGTTGCAATGACAGCTAGACAATTTGTCAGTAATTACAGTTACAATACTGTGACAATACCAATATAAGCACAACGAGAGAACCAGCCTACCTCCACAGCAGTGTGGCATCAATTAAACACTGGGCGTTGTAGCAATAGATTTTAAGTTAGTTTAGGCATAGTTTCACTTTTGTTGTACAACGTCAAGGAGGGGAGGAGGAACCAGAAAATGAAAATACATTTTTATCAACGTTTATCAATTCCTGTTAGTCAATTGACAACAAAAATTCTCTCGCTAAATCCTTGGTTTTTCGAGTCTGATGACATCACATGGGTGTGTTTTTGGCAAGGTCAAGGAAGTTTAGATTGTTAAGGTAAAGGTTTCGTAGGACTCGAAACACCAAGGATTTAGTCAAATCCAACAAGCTAAGCCCACGGGTCAGACTCGAAACACTAAGGATTTAGTGAGAGCCTCCTCTGTAGGCTTCATTTGAAGACCAATTACGTCATTGCAGCACGACCTTACCAGCCCGACTTCGAAGGAGGCTTCGAACGCGGCCTTCATTTACAGTGATAAGAAGATGGTCTCGGCTATCCCAAGATAAATGCACGCCGGTTGACAGCTGACTGTTGCTAGGCAACAGGACCGGTTGGTGGAAATACCAGTGACACAATATACTGAAGGCTAGACTGCCCCATTTAGGAATTCAGTTTATCTTCCTCCTGATCTCTAACAAGGATTGACATTCCATGCACACTTTCACCATGTACCATGTACATGGTGAAATTTTAAGTGCATTTTACTTTTTTGTGTGACGTTTTTGCACAGTTTCTTGAAGTAAAATTTACTTTAAAAACTGTGTGCAAATTTACACAATTGGAAATGGCTTGCTATGGCTTGCTAGTGCAAGGGAACGAGGTCTTTGGTCGCATTGTCACGACACGCGCTGACATCTTGCTTCTATTGTTTGCTTCATTTGTAAGTCACTTTGGATAAAAGCGTCTGCTAAAGGACTAAATGTAAATGGATATACTATGGAGAAGTGGGCCCATTTAGGAGGTGTTTTCATGCTCTTTGTTGAATAGAGTATGTGTATGGCTATGACCTGGAGCGCTGTCCTGTGTCGGACATTCTAGCCCTTATGACTACAGTGGCGAGAGTGCTACAGCAAACTGTCTTTACTATGACTGTTGTCGTGGCTATCGCTGCTCTTTACGCATGAACGTTCAGTAGGAAGCCCGATCTGGATCTTGTAATTATAAGTAAGTATATAGTTATATTAATTTAAATGGTTTGTTTACTATTAATTGATTAATATTTATTGACTCATGTAATCATTGTATGAGTTATATTAATTGGACATAATTATAATAAAATAAATATAAATAAAATAAACAATTAGCACCAAAAGATTTTCCTCTAACATCTTATCACTTTAAAGGGATACTTTACCACTTTTTTTTGTTTTACTCACCCTTGAGGCATCATAACTGATTATGGTTTTCTTTCAGAAGAATAATGCATTTGGGCTTATAATACCACATATCATTTTAATTCCAAGCGGTAGAATGGCAGGGAATGGGTGTTGACTTTTTGAAGTTTCAAAAACGATACATTTGAACCAGTCTTTGTACAGAGGTTCCCTGGACATCAATACCAGACGTTCAGAAGATGTCATTAAATGACGTAAGAAAAACCTTTCTCTTATGGCCCCTCAAGAGACGTCATTTCAACATCAACAAAGGCATAGAAAATATGTATTTTGGACATACTGTACCTTTGCTCAGGGGGTTAAAGCTCAGGACTTGCAACTCGACTTGGACACGCTTCTCTTTACTCTGGACTTTGCTGTCTTGACTTGAGACTTACTTGTGACTTGAAAACAATGACATCTCTGGTGTGTGTTGTCAGTTTATCTGTGTTCTGTATATGTTGTCCTCCCTGTCGTCTGCTTCTGTCTTCTGTATATAACATAATCTTTGAATATTATGACAGAAGCACAAAGATGAACATCTGTACAATCTATCGCAAAACATTTACTGACATGTGAAAGTCATGAAGCACGTGTGTGCTTGGCTGCTCCCAGTCCACAGGTCCACCCTCTGAGAAGAACCCTTAGTTTGCTTAATTTAAATACGACCCATTCAATACATTGTTTATTTAATATAATCAATATACAATAAAATATGAATATAAATGAAAAATACATTATATTACTAGCCAGACCAATTATCAAATATTAGACCGGAAGTTAACTTTGGGCCAGGTGTGTGCATCCAGAAACCGCATATATGTTACCTCTCTTTTAGAAATGGGCTTGACTTACACCGCTGTCTCGGGTTTGACATAGGCCTAACTCCCATTCTGAGTATATTAACATATACTACGATTTTTCACTAAACCTCCTTTTTTGACAAGGGAAAATTCATTTGGTTGTTTTTCTATTTTAAAAGACATTTCCTCTGCCGATACTTACAGAAAACTCAAAGTCAATATGAGGGTGTAAATTACACACTTTGTTGCCATGTTGGTGCAAGCAAATAAACATATTTAATGAAAAATATAATAAAGGTGTTATATGTACTGATGTTAAATGTTGCTTTTCTATTCTGTGTGTTTTCACCTTCTCACAAGGCTATGCGATGCTTCTTTGAAGGGATAGTTCATCCAAAAATAAAAATTCTGTCATCATTTATTCACCCTCATGTCATTTAAAACACATATATGACAATTCTGTGGAACACAATAGAAAATATTGAAAGAAATGTGTCTTTGCTTTTGTGTTCATCCAATGAAAGGCAATAGGGTCCCATGTTGATTGATACCAACATTCTTCAAAATAGCTTCTTTTGTGTTCTGCAGACGTTTGCAATTACATTTTTGGGTGAACTATCCCACAACATTGTGGTCAAGAATGGAACAAAACAAACAAGGAAAAACAACCATTACATAAAGGTTATGACACTTATACACTTTTATTCTCGTTCAGCCATATACACACACACTGCAGCCATTGTATAGTGTTTAAATGTCTTTTTTAAGTTATATATTAAACTAATACATGCCTTTATGGATAGATAGATAGATAGATAGATATATATGTGTTCTATATGCATATTCTTATCTCCACAGACACAGAATTCAGATTCAGTAAATCAAACGTGGGCCAGTCACAGTGAAAGTAGTAGCAGTGTTCAACCTGGTTGGAGGATGACTTTCAATGCTGTTCCAGGGCCAGTTTCCCAAACCCGAATTCTATTAACTATGAGAAGGGAAAATGCATGGACATGCATGTGAGCTGGCCAGAGATCAGCATCAAATGACAACCTCTTCTAAACCAGCTGCATTCAGAAAAACTAAAACGATATCACAAACTCCATTTTAGCAGTTTTAAATGAAGCCAACTCGTGATTCAGTGAAGGGCATGTAAATGGTAAATGCACAGATTCAATCTTTCATTTTTTCATTCCGTTTCACACATTTTGCATAACTGTACCAGTCTTTTTAAAAACTCACTTCCAAAATCAACCCAATATGAAAACATTCGCCATCACAAATACCTAAGAGCAAGTTTCCTTATAACTGACGTTGAGCAATATATACACAACAGTGAAACTAATTTAAATTTCAAAACAAATCATATCTCAAATTTAAACTTTTCACATTCACACACACGCACATAAAGAACAATAAAATCATAATTTCTGTGAACTCCAAAACCATTCCAAACCAACGTCCTAAATCCCTTTTAAAACTGACACATTGCCTGCATTTAAAACCATTAGCATCTGACCATGTGACCTATTGTATTATAACAAAAAAGCTGTTGAAATGTCTCCAGTGATGATGATAATGGAGGGTTGCTACAGATCACAGACGCAGTGAAATGAGAGAAAAGATAAAGAGAGAAAACCGACAGTTGTCTCAAAATAGAAAGACATTAGTAAGTGAATGCTGCAAGTTAAGCATGCCTTCTAAGATCTTTACTGGTGGCTAATTAACTCTAATGTCATTTTAAAAATGCATATTATATATACTCTCAATGGACAGATTACACAGACACATGATATCCCAAAAGCTGATAAAGAAGGCAAAGACCTCAACCATTGAGATCAACAGAGTAAGTTTTGATGTGGCGATATAATGCTATGATATTGAAGTTCAAGATCTGTGGTAGGCAGTGCAGTAGTTTTTTTTCAAGCTTAAATGTTTTGAGTATGAACAACCAAGATTTATGAGAGAACAGTTGGATTAAAACCTTTTGTGATTGTTTTTTTTGTTATTTGATTTTTGCATTCACTATAGCTACTTATTTTTCAAGAGAAATGAGGGATTTCAAAACCACTACGAAAGGAAAGAACTCCCTTTGTTCACAGAGTACAAGGCAGGGAATTGTTGGAAATAAAAAGAGAATACTGTACATTTACTGAAATAGGGTGAACGTCCGGTTGGACCGGATAGGAAGACTGTAAGTAGCAGGAGCGAAGTGCATTCTAGGATTGCATGAGCATGGTGCATAGGAGAGGTTAGATGGATAGAATATTGAGAGAGGAAAATGAAGGGGAGGAATCTATCACGTCATCTCTTCTGCGTCCTCCCATTCGTCCTCTCTGTCGTTTTGGGCACAATAGTGGTGAATGAACTGATGGAGGTGATGCTGTAGGTTGTCATGGTGCTTGGAACGATCGCCTATCTGCTCCGCGCACACACGCTTCTGTCCCCCAGCATCTCTTACTGTTGACCTCCTCCTGGTCCTAGACTTCTTCATCCTCGTCCTGTAGGAAAAATAACACATTGGTACAGAAATCAAGATCATGTTTTAATACCCTCACAATATTTAATCTTACCATGGTAATTCTTAATCGTATTTACTTTGACTATCATATTTATTTACAATGACACTCCAAGGAACTTGAAATACAACGATATTACCATGGTACCAAAAATGATGGTTCTTTTTGGTTAGAAGACACACTCCATCGAAATGAACAGTAGGGGCAACGTGAATCAATTAGAGAGAAATAAAGTGTAAACACATGCTGTGTTAGCAAGTGCACACATCACCACTAAATTTCCATAATACAATATCTATGGACATTTGCATAAACATGAATTTTCAGGCACTATAAGTATTTTTACTGCTAGATGTTGTAAAACAACAACAAAGGTGTATACTGTGAATGAGTGTTGAACAGCAATTGATCAAATGAATTGTACCTTTTATCAAATCAATTGTTACACATTTACAATAATTACTTTTACTATAAACTTTTAAAGCATTAATTCCTGTTTTTTTCCTACTTGCACACAAACAATTATGCACACGTGACTTTGCACACACACACGGCATGCCTGTATCCCAAACCTCCTGATAACAGATCCATCAGGTTGCTGTATTTCCTGCTCTATCACATGGGGGATTGAAACCTTCCTAAAGCCCTCAAAGTAGCCTAGAGCCTGAGAGAATGAGGCAGAGACTGTAACACTGAATGAATCCTACTGGCATGTGTTTTAGGACAGGGTATCATGGGAAAAGGTCAATTCTGTGTTTATTTACTTTTTTTGTTTATTAAATTGCAAGACATTGGGGAACCGAAGGTAGAAAAAAAGCTTTCCAAAAAACGAAATCTTTATTATACATGTTTCATTATAAAGTGGAAGAATTGCATTTTAAAGGTGAAGTGTCCAATCAACAAATGACTTGAGTTAGGGGCGGGGCTTTATGTTTTTATCCAAGCATTAGTAAAAAGTGTTTATGAAACCTGTTTGGAAAAAAAGACAGTACAGAAATTACTCTGTTTGTATGATGGAAATGTAGGGATTTTCTTATCATAATAACAATAATCTTCGCCATTATAATGTTGTAAGGATGTACAGTGCCGTCTGCTGTGATTGGCTGCTTACCTGGGTGAAGTCATCCCGAGCAGAGGGTAGGTCTGCGGCGAAAACGGAATCACCCTCGTGCTTCTCCAGACGTTCTCCATGTACCACTGTCGTCTGGACCACCTGCGTGACCTCCTGACCTCCAGCAGATTCCTCCTTTAAAGACGACAAGCCAGCCCTCTCGTGGAAGGTCACCTGAAATGATTTAGTAAAACGTGTGTTCAAAACTACACCCACATTTTCATTGCGTTCATTTAGTTTAAGTCATTAAATTTAGATTAGGTTGATTAGTGTAATTGACTCTGATTAAATGATAAACAAATTATCTTGTTCATCGCAAGCAGCAGCATTTTACATGGAAACCATAATTATATTTACATGATGGTTCATTTCCATATTATAAAGAATACATTTTTAAAAAGGCAACTAGTTCAAACACTAGTCAGCACGTTGGCTCTGCGTCATGAATGACAAGACATCAAAAACTGAACAACAGCTTTTAGGTATTTCTAAAACTAAGCAACAGAATTTCACTATTCATCCCTGTTAATGCATCATTTAAACAGCAAAGACTAGACACAGAAACAAATAAAATAAATCGGTTCTTTTTTTACATAAAGATGTGGATGAACTCAATCAAACACCTCTGTCTGATGCCCTTCACTCTTAAGTACTGTCCTCTTCATCACTCTGGAGTACCCGTCCCCCTGTTCCACAATGACAGGCTGTTGTTCAGATCCATCCACCCTCACCTGCTCTTTCTCAACCCCGTCAGATGAGACACAACGGCGAATCACCTTCCTGGTCACCTGAACAGGTTACAGAGAGGGAAAAACACATTGCATTGTTTATTTATGTACAGTAGTATCCTATGATTCATTGTGTACATATCTGTATACATATATATCCTAAATGTATAGTTTATGAAAAGAAACGAAATTTATATTTTTCAAATGCAGTTGTGCTTTTCCAGAGGACAGTTAAAAATGTAATTCATGCACTGTCGGTAGTTATAAAATTGGCTCAAGATGGATATATTTACCTTCTTCACTACCAGGTTTCCCTGTTCATCTGTATATTGCTCTTCTGTTACAGATTGTGGAGGAATATCTGGAACATCATCACCCTGTTAAAGAATTTAAATAAACAATCAATACATGTCAGCCGCTAAAGCAACATTCTCCATATGACAGCTTCCCCTGGACTTGGGTAAAGGTACGGGTTAGCAAAAGAGGTATAAGTAGAAATAATTGTTGGAAAGATTATTACAATATTATGTAGAAATTGTCCATTTTATGACACTCTGGGGTTAAATGTTTCATTAAAACTATAATTGCAAGAGCACAGATCATATTGTCAGCTCACTTTTAGTAAATGCTTTGTATTAGTAAAAATGGACAAATTCTACCAACAATTGAAGAGCAGGGAGCTTAAGCCATACTGTTGCTGGAAAAATGCAGGACTCCGAAAGGGAATGGGACCCCTAAATACAGTCATCCAGATGGTTAGATTTTTCATAATTTGTTGTTTAAAGTAACCATACCACACATAGAAAATGCACATTGTTGTACTCTTAAAAATGCTTGCTTGGTTTAACCCATGGTTGGGTCAAATATTACATGGCCATTTTCTTAATTTAACCCAACCGTTGGGTTTGTCCCTTTTTTGAACCAAGCATAGGTTGAAAATAACCCAGCATTTTTTTAGTGTGTATACCTTTTCGTTAAAAAGAACACTAATGACCCTTTGGAGGTACTCAAGATAAACAAGAGACCATCATGCAAGAGTCTGCATTAGTCAACAGGCTTTGTGAGCCAAAATTATTGTCAAATGTAAAACATTTGTTTAGAAAAACTCACACTGAACCTCCAACATGGAGCAACCTACGCCCAGACACAATTCTGACATCCCCGTTATAAATGTCTTTACCTGAATAATGACTCTCCTTCGCACCACTCTGGTGGTCAGCATATCATCGTCAGAGCTATTTGATAGCACACCTAACGCCTCATCAATCTCCTAACCAAGCAGTATGTGTGAAAAGTTATGTTTTATATCAGCGGTATAATACTGAAAACATACTGGGTCTAAGATAAAATATTAACTCATCAGAACTTGCCAATGATATCAGAGAAGGGGCAACAAAACTTTGTAAACTTGTAATCATGCACTTTTTTCATTTGTATTATTACCATCTTAATTATGTACATTATGATGCAGTTATTTTTTATCTTCCTTTATCCTAATTCTGTGCAATTTCAATAAACGACAAACATGCAGCAGCACCCACAAGCCCTTACAACAATCCACGTGAACCAATAACATTGGAGTTAAGCTGTAAATGTGACACGGCCATCTTTTTTATTTTTTGCTGTATTATAGATGAGTTTTCAATGTTAGTTCACAAGAATCTATCTAAATTGTTTAAAAAAACACCATTCCTTTACTGTAGAGCAAACTCAATCAGCCGGAAATAAAACAGGGTGGCTTAGTGAAGGATGGGGGGAGGGGAGATCATGCTTAGGACTCTTACCCTCCTCAGACCAATGTCATCATCATCATTATACTCAGCCCCTCCTCGAAGAGGAAGCTCCTGAGGAGTTTGCAAAGAAGAGTCTAGATTTCCCCCCTGACTTGTGATGTAAACATCTTTTTCATGGGCATCCTCGTTGGGTTCATGATTGATGACAGTATCCTCAAAATCTTCACCGTCTGAAGACTTGACAGACCAGCGAGGGCTCTTAACAGAGGGCACATACGCTGAGGAACTTCTGTCGTCTAGTTGTTTTAGTTCAAAGACATTAGACTTCATGACTTTGTTACTGAGTGCTATTGTATGTTTCGAAGGCTCGTCTTCCTCTTGTTCAGAATTGTCTGAGATGTTCTGCTCGCAGTCGAAGAATGTCTCAAGATCAGAGTCGTCATGTTGATCAACACTTTGTAAGTCTTTGGGTTTTGGTGTTAAATCTTTGCAAGGCTTTGGTATGTCAGTGGTGGAATGAATCTCTGTGCACACCTCTAGTTTGTTGCTTTCAGTCAACTCGAGTTGAAATATAGTATCTTCTGGTGATTCTTTTGTTGGGTTTTCAATGTCTGAATGTTGTTCCCCTTGAGATACATCA
Source organism: Triplophysa bombifrons (assembly GCA_029783895.1). Taxonomy (NCBI): domain Eukaryota; kingdom Metazoa; phylum Chordata; class Actinopteri; order Cypriniformes; family Nemacheilidae; genus Triplophysa; species Triplophysa bombifrons. The sequence continues at coordinate 23,850,959 of CM056452.1, forward strand.
AGTTGATGTTTTTCACTTTCAACTCCACAAACTGGTAAAATATTCACCTTTGAGATATCTGGTTGATCAGCTAATGGATTCTCTGCTTGAGCTGTTTCCTGAAGTTCCTCAAACACTAGATTGTTAGGACGGGTGAGACTGGGAACCATGGGTTCAGAAGATTCAGACAGACAACGGCCAGAATGTTTCTCTTCTGATTGTTTGGCGGTTGATGACACAGATGATTCAGACAGTCGTCGATTTGAACTTTTGGATATTGTAACATTAGTGTTGTCAACTTGAGAGAGTGGTGACTCCACTATTATCTCCAGGGAAGGTTCCTTAAGAACTGGTTTCATGTTTAAAGAGTCTTCTACGTGTTCAGAGGACCGAGAAAGACAAGCAAAATGTTTTTCTTCTAAATGTTGGGGTGACTTGCCATCGTCATCATGAGAAACTAGTCCCTCGAGCACTGAATTTATATTAAGACTTTGTTCCAAGGGGTCTGAAGACTCAGAAAGACTTTGGTCAAAATGTTGTTCTTCGGAAAATATTGTCTCCTGGGAAACAGGTTCCTCAAATGCTGGATTCATGTTTACCAAGGGTTGCGATGACTCAGACAGACTACGACCAAAATGCTTCTCTAAATGCTGGAAGGTTGCAAAAGACATAAATGACTCTGACTGTGGCCGTTTTGAACTTTGGGAGTCTTCTGAAAATGCTTTTTCAATACTTGCTGGTCTGAATTCAGACTGCTCCCTAAAGTCAAAATGTTGACAAGTTATGACTGTCTCTGGTGTTTGTGGACTGATATCAGAGCTTAAGAGAGGAGACTTTTCACTCAGCTGTGCTTTCTCTGGTTGAATCCATGTGTCCGAATCAGTCTCGGATTGGGACAGCAGTTCCTTTCTAAAAACATGAGTGTCTTCTTTAAGTGTTTCATGTGTTAACTCTAATTCTTCATGTTCCTGCTCAGGACAATATTTATCTTCCTGGTCGTTACAATATTCACCTAAGCTTTCTATTTGCTGTCCTGGACAATCCAATAGTTGCAAGTATGAGACCTCAAGTTCATGGGACTCAATTTGTTGCTCTATCATAAAATCAACTTTGGTCAAAATGGTCTCTGAGGGTTGTGGTGAAAAGCTGATGGCTACAGATTGATCTTCATTTAAAGTTGTAATCTCATTGTGGGGAGATGACTGCAGTGATCCAGAGTCCATTGTAGGGGACTTTTCAGCAACATCTTGGTTTTCTGCCTCATAGCTTTGCAATGATGCTGTGTCCAAATCACTAAACTTTTCTGTCGTGACCAACCCCTGAACAGATTCTGGAGAGGACTTTATTAGGTCTGGAGTCACTCTTGAAACTTCTTGAGTCATTTCAGTCCTGTATAAGAAAGTGTCACCAGCCTCCTTTATGGTGCTAGCAAGACCATGAAGGGACAATGAACAGTTTGAATCTTGGCCAGACATTTGGCTGCTCTCAGGAACCAATCTGACACTTTCAGATGGTTTGCTTTCATTGCATGGAGATGGCTCAGGGGTGTCTGAAGATTCACTGGATTTAAAGAGTTCTGTCTTTTCATTGCTTTCTAAATCAGATTTTTCGTACACAGGGGACACTTGATCCATACCCACAGAAATTTCATCCGTACGCTTTGGTTCATGAAGTTGAGATTCTTCAATTTCACTGTCTGGTGAAGTGTGTTTTAAGAGGTCTGGAACTATGTTGTCAGGTTCTACCATTGACAAACCAACAGAAATTTCACCTGACGAAAATCTGGCAATAGATACCTGACTGAAATCAAAGACATTTTGAGATGACTCTGTTGACTGTTGGTGTAATTCAGACAAACTGCTCAAACCCACAGGTGATGGAGAGGGAATACTATTGTCATGGTCTGAAAGTTGACTCTGAGCTTGTTTTTCTTCCTCAGATGATGAAACCTAGGGCATAAATTATATGAGGCATGGAAAAGTATGAAAAAAGAAAAGATTATATTGGAGGGATATTCACAATGAATGAATGACAGACAACAAACCAAGACAGCGTATGCTATAAACTCAGGCAAGTTTAGCCAAGTAGGATGTGTTTCTGCATCAACATGTTTTGTAGGTCCTGGATCAACACTGATATACAAAACACTATTTCCATCCTTAGTATTAACCTTAAAGGAAAAGTTCATCCAAAATTGGTCCAGATTGACTTGACCATTGTAATTTTTATTCCTACTATGGAAAATCAAGGGGGACAATTTCTTTGGGGAAACTATACCATAGCTCCATTAAAATAAAAGAGAAATGAAGCCACTATTCCAGGCCCCAAGCCAAACCCAACAGTAACTCTAACCTTCAAATCTAATGTTGTTTAAGGATAAAATATGTTGAGCACATCCTGCTTGCCAAAATTACCAGTGACAATCCTGAGTAATGATGTATGATGTATGAACCTCAAATATGGACAACATTTTAAATAATTAAACACATCAACAATGACTGGAACATCTGGAGCAATCTTGTCTTTGTGGACTAGAAAACTAGCGTCCTTGTACTAGGTTTTTTGTCTGTGGTGTTTTTCACGCACTTAAAACATCAACCTCTAGTTTTGCTTCACTTGCACAAAGTCAGAAACTTACTTCTGCAGCCTCATTCGTTGATTCCTTCTTGAGCTCTTGGGATGGCCATTGATTGATGAAGCTATCCCTGGGAAAAGCAGATAGGAAAGGGAATTACGTTACTATACAGTATACAATCTGTAGAAGTGCAGTACTATCCGACTGTTAAAATAAGCTTCCTAGAATGTAAAATGTATAATTCAGAAGACTGTAAATGATTACCATGGATGAAATTACCTCTAATACCCAAACATATTGGTAAATACCCAAGGAACTTTATGTATTACTTACTGGCTGATCTCCAATTCCTCCATTAGATCCCCATGAATACTCTCCGAATGGGCATTTCCCATTGCTTCGGCCCATGATGGAATGTCAAGGAGAGAAGCCACAGATAAGTCTTCTTCTGAAACAGCTGGAGGATGCCTTTGTGAGGTCTCCACTCTCCGGACCACCCGCAGACTTTCATTATCCTCTTGAACTGAGGAGAGAGCTACAAGAAAAAGTGTCACTGATTCTTCAAGACAACCCTTCTCTCTGAAAGTACGTGTCAGAAAAGCCAAGCAAACAAAAAGATCATTAAACACTGAAGGTGAACATTGTCCCACCTTCACTGTGGTCCAGGGTTCTCTCGATCTCTGCATATGTTCTTGAAGTTTGATCCTGGACTGACTTGTTCATTTGAATCTCAATAAGATGGACAATGTCCATGCGGTTGATTTTAGTCAGTCTTTTAATCAAAGTGTCTTCTACAGAATTTGATACACAAACATAATCTGTTTATTAAAATGTTTATGAATACGGTTCTTTAAACATTTGAATGATTTTTAAGAATTCATGCAAGTAGATAATTGGTTTTATGTAAAGAGAGAATAGACTCACCGGTTGCGTGCTTTCCTTCTCTCTCTACCCAACGCTGTAACAGGGCATGACTCTGCTCTTGTAGCGAGTTTGGGTTTCCAGTGCGCACTTGCTGAATTTCATCCTCAATAAACTCCAACTCTTTGGCCAGCTCTGTGAACAGTTTAATAATGTAAATTTGTAGTGTTAACAGAAAACCTGTACCACATTTGCGGCAAAAACACAGGTTGTTTTAAAATGATGGGACATTGTATTTACTAAACTGACAGAGAACATAGAAGGGTCTGAATAGTCTAAGATTCGATAGGAGTAGCCTGATTGGACTACAAATCTTACAGTCAAATCTTCGCAGAGGTGTTATTCAATGGGGATTTTGCCCTTTTGGTCATATGGACAGTGGCATACTTGGGACTTGAAAACAATGACTTGGTCCCACCTCTGAAGTGTCTACAGTGTAGAATACTCAGCAAGGGTGAATGGTTGCCAGAGTGTTGCTATGTGGTAACCATGGTTTTAGAGGTGGCCATTGGTGTCTGTTGGCTTGTTTTATTATACAACAACCAAAAATCTTTACTGAACTCATAGAAAGGTAAAGCAACACCTCTTCAAAACAAGCCACAAAAAATCTAATTTTCATTCATGCCTGAAGCAATACTTCATGTAAGCATTTGTATAAATGAATATAGAGAGTGATGCAGAGTGTTGCTTTGCTATTCAACCTACCTGTCCAGCTAAAACCTAGAAGGTCAGCAATGATGGCCAAAGTCTCTTCTTTCCTATCGATATCATCATGCCAGTCCGCTGTAATCATTATTCAAAATACTCATAAATATTTGAATGTCTAAAATGCATTAAAACCAAAAGGATCTTGGGAAAACAAGATATTCCCTTTAATTTGCTATATGAATTATTTGGATTGCAAATATTTGACTTTAATTATGGAGATGTGCACGGAAATGTACAAAATATCAAACTTTTACAAGTACAGTTATCCTTTTAAGTAAATTCAATTTAGCATAAGCATGGATAACAAAGTGATACTCGCTGTACAGCTTTATATCCACTGTATTAATCAATGGTGTGTTTACCAAATTATTTTGGAACTTTCTATGTTAAGAAATTTAATGAAACTTATTTTGTTATTTCTTTAAAGAAAAAACATGCAGCAGTGGGCATGCATTGCACAGGAATTCTTGGCCAACAAATGCAGAGACAGTCAATCTTGAGATTTTAGTTCATGTATACACGTATATGAAAATGAATAAAATATGAAACTTAAAGTTACAAAACACATGACGCACATACAAACACAAATATATCAGCATGAGACAATGTACAGCACAAAAAAACACCACAAAAAAAATCAAGAGACACCACAAAAGACAACACAGCGCGGTAAAGAAAATAGAAATACAACATAAAATTAATAAAAAACGTATATTTCCAAATATTTTGGAGTAAAGACTAAAGGGGCAACAGCCAAGTTGAGATACCTTTACATTGGTCTGGGGAAGAGCTGTCTGAGATTCTCTGCATCTGTGTCTCCACACTATCTTCCCAGTTGGGTCTTGTCTCAAAGACATCCTCACCTATAGATGGGGGTCGAACTGTTTTCATACTACTTTCTAAGTCAATAGAAGCTTGTGCTCCTTTCACAAATTCTGTCAAATGTTCCACTTCCTGAGGGCATTTAGAAGGGAATTCAGGTTGTTCGGAGAGTTGGTGTAAATCATCATCATCTTCCTGTGAATAAGGCAGCTGGGATGATAAAATCTTTGGTTTAAGTTTGTCTATATTACTCTGACCTTCTGCAACATACATAGACCATTCTGCATTGTCAATATCAGCCTCAGATTTAGGCCTTTGGTTCTGCTCAGTGGAGTCCCCTTTCCCTAAAATGTGGTCAAAGCTGGCTGCTTTTACTTCTAATTTTGGTTTTGGTGTTGCCTCCACTATTTCAGTGACAATTTCTTTGGATGTACCAGAAAATGTCTCTGAGACACAAACAACATATTCTTGGGTGGATATGGGCATTTCAACAACAGAATGCTGTTCATCTTCCACTGAAGAGTCAGAGGATTCTGGGTCTTGCTCAGAATGCACAGTGCGTGTTACTGTTGAAGTGGCAGTATTAATGTTTGGTATTACCGTGCCCTCATATAAATTATTCTCTGTGGGGCTTTCTGGTTCACTTTGGAATTCTGACTGCACTAAACAGACCTGAACATCCTCCGTTCTGGTTTCAGACTCAAAGGCTTCAGAATCATCAGCAATGCTATCCTGGTGCAATAAACCATCTACAGGTCCCTCAAAAGAAACTACTGAATCAAATTCACTGGTGTTGAATGTGACTTGCTCAAATCCATCTTCAGTCAGATCTTCATTTATTGGGAAAAAAACAGCTTCGTCCTCCATGGTCCTTTTGGTCATGTCAATGGCTCCACCTCTAGTCATTTCAAACAATTTTCCTTCTTGATAAAGGAATGGATTTGGTGTCCCTTCCTCAGTTGGAGTACGTCCTGGAGTTGTGTCAGACGTGGATCGTCTGTCTGAAATAAGAGCAAGTATTTTCTTCTCCTCAGCTTCAATTTTTGCATCAAACGCCTCATCATCATCCAATTGGGCACTCCAGGGTACCAAGTCTCTTAGAACAGATTCTGGGATTTCTTCTGGTATTTCTTTCTGGTCCTCTTCGTAAAGACATGCATCTGGCTGAGTTTCATTTTGCACTATTATTGCAGCACTGGTACACACAGTATCGGTTGGGGAAACTGGTTGAACAATTATTTCAGATGTTTTGCTCTCTCTAGGAGACTCTGTATCAACATCACTTATCTCAATGTCCACTTTACTCTGTAGTTGTGATGTAACTACATCCTGCTCTGTTCTATCTGCAGTGTAGGTCTCATTTAGTACTGTGCTATGGTACACTGAATGGACTTGTTCATAGTCTTCCTCCTCATCCTCTATGTCTGCTTGTACAAATGGTATATCTTTGCATGGCTGTAAATCGACAATCTCCAATTGGCTATGATCCTGAACACCTTTGTCCGTTGTCTCTAAAACCAGATCTGTTTCTAAAGAGACCTTGCCTGGTGACTCAGCTAAATTTGAGCTTTCATTATCATCATCTGATAATGAAGAAAATGAGGGTAATACAGCGCCATGTGAGTCAGAATCAGTCAGGCTCTCTAGCGGCTGCTCTTGTGATTCGTTTGTTAAAACTGTGTCAAAGTCCAGTGGACTTTTGTGCGGTGACAGCTCTTCTGGTTGTATAAAAGTACAATCAAAATCAAATTTTACTTTTTTCTTTTTTGCATCTTTTTCCATTTCATCAAATGTTTTGATCTTTGCAGCCATCTTAAACATCTCTTCTTCTGGAGTGAATTGTCTTTGTAAAGCAATAGTGTCATCAAGATCCTCATTGTCTCTTATTTCTTTTGGATACATGGAAAGGCACTTCACATCGGGGCTCTCTAATATTTGAAATGATTCACTTTCTTTAAAAATTACTTCCTTTTCTGCATTTACTTGGGAATCAGAAATGGACGTTGGACATGTTGAGAAGACCCTTTCAATATACCCTTTCCCAGTGGGACTTCCTTCTAAAGAATCTGGACATGGAGATTCATTGGTTGGGCTTGGCTCAATAGAGTCTGGGCTTTTATGAGATGACTCATCTTCTTTGACGGGACTAGTTTCAAGTGAGTCTGTCTGACAGAGAGTTGTAGAGTCACTTGTGGTTTTAGGCTGTAGTGAATCCAAATTAAAAGGTCTGATTGGCGTATCTTCACTGTGAAGACAATACTGAAGCACCTCCTCATACTTCTTAGTGATTGTATCAGAATCTATAGGAATCTTACTTTCCCTACAGGCTGAAGCACTTTCCATATGATGTGTTGTTGGTTCATTCGACTTTACGTGGCTGTATTGCATAACTTGAATTGTCTCTTGAATTATTATCTTAGAATCATCAGGGGATGATAACTCAGTTCTGGTGGATGGGACAGGTGAGTCGATATTGGAATCATCAGGGGATGGTAACTCAGTTTGGGTGGATGGGGCAAGTGAATCGATTTTGGAATTCTCAGGAAATGGTATCTCAGTTCTGGTGGATGGGACACGTGAAACGATCTTGGAATCCTCTGGAGATGGTAACTCAGTTTGTGTGGCTGGGACAAGTGAATCGATCTTGGAATCATCAGGGGATGGTAACCCGGTTCTGGTGAATGGGACATGTGAATCGATTTTGGAATCCTCAGGGGAAGGTAACTTAGTTCGGGTGGATGTTACAAGTGAATCGATCTTTGAATCATCAGGGGATGGTAACTCAGTTCTGGTGGATGGGACAAGTGAATCGATTTTGGAATCATCTGGGGATGGAAACATGGTTCTGGTGGATGGGACAAGTGAATCATTCTTGGAATCCTCAGGGGAAGGTAACTTAGTTCGGGTGGATGTTACAAGTGAATCGATCTTTGAATCATCAGGGGATGGTAACTCAGTTCTGGTGGATGGGACAAGTGAATTGATCTTGGTATCATCAGGGGATGGTAACTCAGTTCTGGTGGATGTGACAAGTGAATCGATTTTGGAATCATCTGGGGATGGAAACACGGTTCTGGTGGATGGGACAAGTGAATCATTCTTGGAATCCTCAGGGGAAGGTAACTCAGTTCGGGTGGATGTTACAAGTGAATTGATCTTGGAATCATCAGGGGATGGTAACTCAGTTCTGGTGGATGGGACAAGTGAATCATTCTTGGAATCCTCAGGGGAAGGTAACTCAGTTCGGGTGGATTTTACAAGTGAATCGATCTTGGAATCATCAGGGGATGGTAACTCAGTTCTGGTGGATGGGACAATTGAATCGATCTTGGAATAATCAGGGGATGGTAACTCAGTTCTGATGGATGGGACAAGAGAATAGGACTTGGAATCATCAGGGGATGGTAACACAGTTCTGGTGGATGGGACGAGTGAATCGATCTTGGAATCATCAAGAGGTGGCAACTCAGTTCGGGTGGATGTGACAAGTGAATCGGTCTTGGAATCATCAGGGCATGGTAACACAGTTCTGGTGGATGGGACAAGTGAATCGATCTTGGAATCATCAGGGGATGGCAATTCAGTTCTGGTGGATGGGGCAAGTGAATCAATCTTGAAATCCTCAAGAGGTGGCAACTCAGTTCGGGTGGATGTGACAAGAGAATCGTTCATGGAATCATCAGGGCATGGTAACTCAGTTCTGGTGGATTGGACAAGTGAACAGGTCTTGGAATCATCAGGGGATGGTAACACAGTTCTGGTGGATGGGACAAGTGAATCGATCTTGGAATCATCAGGGGATGGCAATTCAGTTTTGGTGGATGGGACAAGTGAATCGATCTTGAAACCTTCAAGAGGTGGCAACTCAGTTCGGGTGGATATGACAAATGAATCGGTCTTGGAATCATCAAGAGGTGGCAACTCAGTTCGGGTGGATATGACAAGTGAATCGTTCATGGAATCATGAGGGCATGGTAACTCAGTTCTAGTGGATTGGACAAGTGAACAGGTCTTGGAATCATCAGGGGATGGTAACACAGTTCTGGTGGATGGGACAAGTGAATCGATCTTGGAATCCTCAAGAGGTGGCAACTCAGTTCGGGTGGATGTGACAAGTGAATCCATTTTGGATTCTTCAGGGGATGGTAACTCAGTTCTGGTGGATGGAAAAAGTAAATTGATCTTGGAATACTCAGGGGATGGTAACTCAGTTCTGGTGGATGTGACAAGTGAATAGATCTTGGAATCATCATGGCATTGTAACACAGTTCTGGTGGATGGGACAAGTGAATCGATCTTGGAACTATCAGGGGACAGTAACTCATTTCTGCTGGATGGGACAAGTGAATCGATCTTGGAATCCTCAGGAGATGGTAACTTAGTTCTGGTGGATGTGAGAAGTGAATCAATCTTGGAATCATCAGGGGATGGTAACACAGTTCTGGTGGATGTAACAAGTGAAACAATCTTGGAATCATCAGGGGATGGCAAGTCAGTTTTGGTAGATGGGACAAGTGAATCAATTTTGATATCATCAGGGGATGATATCCAAGTTCCGGTAAATGGGCCAGATGAGTAAATCTTGGAAGTATTAGGGGATGGTAACTCAGTTCTGGTGGTTGGGACAAATGAATCAATCTTGGAATCATCCAGGGGTGTCGAGTCAGTTTTGGTGTATGGGCGTGGTGAATCAATCCTGGAGTCATCAAGAGATGGTGATTCAAACTTGTTTTCCCTCGAAGTTACTGTTAATATCTGTTCACCCATGTCACTTTCTGCTTTTTCATAAGATGTCACCCAGATTTTTTGGTGAGTTATACTCTCTGCCTCGACAGTCCCTTGAAATATGTCTGCCACTGTTGTTGTATGAAAAACATGGATTTTAGGACTAGCTTGAGGAGTTTCAGCAAGTCCCTCATGTTTGTCACTGTCCCCTGTGCTGGAGTGTGGTGTCCTGATCCTTACACCATTGCCAGGAGAGTCTGCCAAAGCCTCATGTTTGTCACTATCAGGACTTTCATCCAATTTGTCATCATATTTTTCACAGTGTTGCAAGGGCTCCCCTTGCAACACAGCAGTGGATAATTCAGTGCTTGTTTCTAGATTATACGAATAAGACTCCATAGCAGCCTGGTGCATTTGATCTCCATCCTCTAAAGATGTATCATCACTGCATATCAAATAATGGTTATCTGCTTCACGAGTGGTTTGCCTGAAGAGCTGATATTCTGCATTGTCTTCTAGCTCTGCCTTAATGTCTGCACTGAAGTCCTCTGATGGTTTTCTGTCTGGGCTAATCTGGGGTTCAACAGACAATCTCCTGTCTTGGCAGATGCTATAATCGTAATGTAATTTCTCAGGTATCAATCCCGGGTCTTCATCTTCAAGTATGTATGAGGTTATTTGTTGTTCCTCACTCTCTTCACACTTGTCTATCGCTTTCTTCTCAGATAGGTTTTCTGAAGGACTGTCATCTTCAAAATTGAAAATAATGTTAGGATTTACAGCTTGATAGCTTGCTTTACTTTGGCTGGACCAAGTGCTATCTACGGTCATCGGTGGTGTTAAACGATTCATGATCGGTGGTTCATGCTGAATTGTGTCTGGGTCCATACAATGTGATTCTTTAAGAATTTTGTTTTCTACCACAGATTTGTCTTGTGAATCTTGGGTTGTTCCTGTCATTTGATTGTTGTTTGCCTGATTTACAATTGAATTTACAGTTTCAGTGGTTACAGTTGTTATTGCTTTATGCTCAAAAAGTCCAGACATGTTTTTTGATGGATCCTGCCCAGTTTGAAATGCTTTCATAAGCTCTTTAACAGACATTGTTTCTTCTAGCCTTTCTGTCTGTGATTTTGGAGACTTAGGGGATTTCGGAGGTTTACTTGATTTTTCAGTGTCTGCAACATATAACTTGCATTGAGAAGTATTCACTTTTTGGGGTTTCCACTTTCCAACCTCCTCCTCCTCCTCCTCTTCAACCTTCTTTTGCAGTGCCTTAACCCTATCTTTAATAGATCCAATTGGGGTTTCTACAATTTTCGGGGACACAGGAAGTATTCCAAAAACAGGTGCAGATTCACCAATAACTGCATCTTCATCTAAAGATTCCTCAGACTGACTCCTGCTCATCCTTTCCAAATCATCTTCTGAACTGCCACTTTCAAACTCTCTATCTTTGCGCTTTTTTCGTGCTGGCTTTTTGATTTTTGCTGGATAATTTTTACTACCATGGGTCAAAATAACCTCGTTAAAAGTTTCTTGAACAATATCCAGCTCTTGTGGTAGTCTAACTGGTACTGTTTTTTCTTGGAAGCAATATTCTAGGTCTCTGCTGAGATGTGAAACCATAGCTGACATATCCCTCTTAGGAGGAGAACCATGTTTAATGTCTTGTTTGATTCGAACTTTCTGAAAGAGTGTCTCTTGAACTTTGGTGATGTTTTTGCTTTTGTAATCCTCAACATCTGTGTCGCTGAGAAGTACCCACTCTTCATCTTCAATGATTGCAGATTTTCCAGCAGCACCCCCCTTTTGTGTTTCTTCTATCGTTCCTTCACGCAGGATCTCTTCAACCTTCTCCAAGTCCTCTTTAACTTTTTCAACAATCACAAAAGGCTCATCCACTTCCTCATTCCCTCCCTTATTTGATCGCTGTCCAGCAGCTGTGGAAAATGATTGCTCTGACTTTTCAGATGTTAAAAGGACTGACATTTTAATCAAGTCCTGCTTCATATCAGACACCTCTGATAGAAGATCTGGACTTGCAAGTGTTGCAGGATCATGGATGATGTGCAGTATGGAAATTTCTGTTGACTCAGATCCGTCATAGTCTTCCATTTTTACAAAACAAGAGGTTTGTAAGAAAAGGGGGAAATAAGGAGGACAGAAGACATTGGAAAAGTGGTCAGGGCAGGAGCAATACAAACTCTCTTCAGTTCAGATGTTTAGGAAACTATTTGACAGAATGAAGAACATCGCAATGTTTAACTAGATTTGGATCCGAAGAATTCAGGGAGGCATGGGAGCAGTTAAGCAAAGCAAAAGGGAATCACAGAGTGAGGGGACAAAATGGGCAGGAAATAACTTGCTTAAACATGTCATTTCGATTCAAGTATCCACTCATACACTTCAACGAGAGGAAAAGTATACCAAAAGAAAAAGATAAGAAAACCTGCACACAAAAAAACAAATGGTGAAAGTAATCATAACACAGAGTGGAGCTGCACAAATGAGGCATCTCAAGATTGTTCTCATCACAAAGACCTCATGTCAAAAACACAAACACAGATACATTGAAAGCATGTCCATAACAATAAGTCCTTAACAAGCTGCACTGAGATACGGTCAGGAGCGTAAAGCTTTTAAATTATGAAATGCTATGGCTTTTTTCATCATGTAGATCTTTAAATCTATCATGGAATTGTTCATGTTTGAATTTGTTATAAGACTGAGATAAATGAAAGTAAGAAAAACAAAAATGAACACAAAAGTGAACCATATTAAAAAGTGAGCGATAGGGGTAAGTCAAGATATCCACACACCCAGGCTTAGCAGACACATTCATACTCACATATACATATATCATATGTGTAAGTCAAGTTATTTCCATGCAAAGGAAATAAATTCCATGCAAAGGTGAATTTTGTGACGAGCAAATTAAGTAATTTCATTAGAGGCAAAAATAAGTTGCCTGATCAGTTTGACTTTGTTATCAGGGAAAATGGTTGTTTTCCAGTATCTCTTTTGGCATGTTTCAGATCTTACTCCGAACCTCATTCAACTAAAAAAAATTTTTTTTAAACATGGCCGGAAGTAGATACTGTTGTAGAATTGATATGAAGTTGAATGTAATGTTTTATAAAAACAGCAGACCGTTGAAATTAAAACTGAAGAATGGAAGGGATGTGTACAGGATTAGCCATAGCGCAGCATTCAAGGATCCACAAATACAATTTCTGTTCATCTTACAAAGACATCTTCAACATTTCTATACCATTGTGCTTACACTGTGGAGACTAACAGCTTACACATACAAGAGGTTTAATGGTAAAAAAGAATGAAAAAGCAGTGTAGTATATACTTTATGCACTGCAATTTTGCTTACATTTCTCATGTGTCTTCTCACTCTGCAAAGAAATACGTTTGAAACAAAAGCGTTAATAGTGTGAATTTATGAATAACATTGCTAGCATAAACAAAAACACATACACATACATGTTTAAATACATGTAATTATTTATATTTACAAATCATTTAAATCACATATAAATGTTTATCAATTTTAAATTTTTCATAAATATACATGTCTGCGTATGTTTTTATAAATACAAAATTAATGTACACAGACATATTATGTAAACACAACTTTTACTCTAGATGCGATAATCATGATTAATCATTTGACAGCCCTAATTTGCTTTATTACATTCCAAGCTGCTTAACATTGGGTTTTACCTCTTCATCTGCATCTTGGTCAGAATCCGAATCCTTAAAAAGAGTAAAAAAGTGAGTTCAAATATTCTTAATGAATAAAACTTGAAAAAGGTAGATCATTGTGGGAAGTATTTACCTTTGAGTACACAGGCAGGCAGATGTTCAGATTGCATATTGCGTTGTGGTTTAGGGTACGATATGTCCGTGGCTCTTTTGTAAAAGATAATCTGCCACAAGGTTCTTGAGTGCTGTCACGGATCTGTTGACAAAAAAAGAGGCACCATAATGTTTCCACCAATACCTTGATATCTTTTATTTGGTATCGAGCTGAATGCCAGATCACAAGTTTTTCACCAGACTGTTCCACTTCAGCAAATGAAATCCTTTTTATGCTTTAATTCACTTTATAAAGTCAGTACCCCTAGCCGCTTTAAACAAAATTGCAAATGTGTGATAACTGGAAAATGAGAGCTTACTTTGATAAAGAGAGAAAGACGGTTTTCTTTAAAGGCATAGAAACTGAAGACATGGTGCTGTCCACTTTTGGTAAGTGGCACTAAATTCCCAAAGCAGTCAGCAAAGATGGGCTTTCCCTCCAATACCTGCAGAGATTAAAAAAAATAGAGAAAAATTTATTTTCAATTACACTTGCAATGAGGCTCCGACAATATAGTCAGATAATAATATTGTATTTTAGGTTTCCTCAGTTCAAGCGGCATGTGGCGGACGTACCTCAACATCTCGGCTTCGTGCCACCTCAGTAAAGTTCTCCTGCTGTTCCAGAGTTTTGTCCATCTTATCATCGGTCATACAGAAGCAGCGAAGTCGTGCTTCAATGGGGTCCAATGTTTTGGCAAAGATGACAAACTTGGCCATGTAGGGAACACAGATGATCTCATGATACAACTGGCTGGAGAAGTTGACGGACTCCTGGATCTGACGGCAGTCTATGAGCCAGAACCTTGGAGGACAAACATCGGTTAAATAATTGACATTTATATTAATTAAGTGCAATCGTCTACCTGCTGAACTACAGGAAGAAGTATTCTCAGTCAGCAAATAATCTTCAATTTAACAGAACTCACCTTGCTGAGACATTGGTGGTGAATGAAACACACTGTTTGATGAATGTTAGAGGTGTGGATCCGGTTATGTCTTCCCATTGTGCTGGAGTAGTCCCACCTAGAAATACCATGTAATTTAAAATAGTCACACTTTCTAAAACAAAGTGAGCTTTTTGTTTAAGTCTTATTTGATTCATACATACCAGTAATGCTACAAAGCAGTCGCAGAGTGGGTGTATTGTTGGTCCCGTCACTGGTTGAACTTTTGGGAACAGGAATTGTCATCGTGATAGGCTTGTGAAATTTGCGCCTTCTGGGCTCCAGGGTAACAATTGGACTAAATGTGGCCTTGTTGCCCAAGATCTTCCTCACCAGATCTTCACTGATTGGTTGGGACTACAAAAGGATAAGATTAGGATTATTAGGACAGGATGAACACCTCTCTCTTTTTCATATGCCATTCAGTATTCCTGATTTATTTATCTTTTTTGGAGAGCACTGATTTAACTCTTACTCCATAGCATTGTTTAAAGGCCTCATTCCCCGCGATCCCATTTTTCAACCTTTAGTTAGTGTGTAATGTTGCTATTAGAGCATGAACAATACCTGCAAAATGATAAAGCTGAATGTTCAGTGCCAATCGAGATATTGTCTTTGACAGAATTAGCTTTTCAAGGACTACAGAGAACGGGTGGAATCAGACTACAACCCTCTACTTCCTGCATACATGATCTCACTATTCCGAGCGCTTTTGTCCAAAAAATGGGCGAGGCCTTCATTAGAGAAGAGCCGCTGGAGTAGTGTTTGGTTCTCAGAGATTGTAAACATTTGACTGAGCTGCGCGTTAAACTTTCACTGTCATCACAGTCCTACAGCTGGTAATAAGAATTCAGCTACACACATTCTAAGATAACCAACGGTCAAATAACAGCTTCCACAACTTTATCATCGGCTGTGAAAGCTGTTCTGTGACATACATTGATATTGTGTGTGTTTGAGCAAACCTCTAAAACACTTCTATGAAATGTCCTTGTAAATCCTGCTTGCAAATGTCTCCTGGTCAATCTGCTTGTTTTATTATCCAACACGGGTCCTGTATAAAAAGGCAAAACTAACGCTCCTTGTTATTAGTGTTAATTAATATAATCGCTCTGATGCCATTCGGTCCGGTGTCATTTCCCTCGACATAGTAGGAAAAATATCCAATCTATAACAAAGACTTAGGTTTGCACATGCACTAGCAGACCGCCGTTATACTTCTATCGATCCACGTGTTTTATACTGATAAAGTGAAGTTGAAGCCATTGTTACTGTTTATTGGTAAAAGCCAAAGTTTATGAATACACGTGCACTGAGAGGGGCACCAACCAATCACGACAGACCTGGTCAGCTTTACCAATAAGAGCGTTTCGAAAGGAGAGACTTTATGTAGACCGGAAGAAATCCAGTCATTTTGTTAGAAGAGGGACATCAGTAAACAATGGACTTGAAATATGTGAAATATAAGTGTTTTTTTTTAAATTAGAAACAAGAACATCCATTGTTAAACAAAAATATTATCAAAGCCTCAAAAACAGCATAAGAATGGGTCCTTTAAGAATGAGCTGTGCTCTGAAATTTACATTTGTGTTTTTTTCTGTAACAAAACATCGATGCCCTAGGGAGCCGTACTATTACGATACACAATTTGAATTTATATGCCACCACAAAGTTATATTTGCTGTTTATCACATTGATCTAAAGTAATAAAAACAGAGTAAAGGAGTCATATGGCGCGTTGAAAAGACCGCCCAAATATATATGCAAGTCAATACTGTCAGTATAATTGATTTGGAACCTGTTGTTCCAAATATGGAAGAGGCGTTACATTTCCGTCACACACTTGCAGTATTCGACCAATCACCACGCACTGGTTAACTGGCCAATCATAGTACACCTTGCTTTTCAGAGCAAATAGCTTGTAAAATATCAGCGTGTTTCAGAGAGGCGGAGCAAAAAGGAGATACAAACATGCACGGTAAATGGAAAATACAGCGTTTTTGAACTTTAAATCGTGTATACACATTGCATTACATCTAAAACAAATGATAATTTTCGTTTTAGCAGCGTCATATGATCCCTTAAAAGATAGCTTAAAGGTCCAATGTATGAAATTTAGTGGCATCTCGCGGTGAGGTTGTGAACTGCAACCAACGGCTCACTCCATCCCTCCCTTCTGAAGCTGACACAGAACAAAGATGTCGTCATGTTTTTGCTTCTTTCCCGAAGGAGATAACATATTTACAAAATGCGCTTTGTAAAGCAGTTTGTTCGTTTAGGGCTACTGTAGAAACAACATGGCGAATTTCATGCAAGCAGACCCGCAGTGTATGTAGATATCAAAAGCTAATTTTAAGTAATAAACGGTCTTTATACACATCTGAAGACATATTTGTGGATATTATATTGCATTTCTTTTATTAGATCCTCCAAAAAATGACAGATTGGAGTTTTCAAAAATAAAGCATATCAAGGGTCTAATACCTGTAGTCCCACCCGTATCCGTTTAGTCAACGCTCCCTCTGGGAACACAGCCTGGACCTGTGGTACAAGCGTGCTGCTTAGTACCCCACCCTCTGGACCAATCAGATGACTATCCTGCTTAATTCGGGACACCACTGCAAAGTATTGTGGGAAGTCCCGCGTGATGATGCGGCAGATCCGTTTTTTCTCCAGTTCCTCTGCCGTGTCCAGTTCTGGTGTAAATGCGATAAGAAGCAATCATTTCCAATAAAAACACTTTTCATCATCACATTATTGAGACCAAAATGTAAATCTAGCTGAATTTGATTTGAGTGATTTATTGAGTAAAATACAATGCAGATCACGTAAGTTCGGCATACACTCACCCTCATCCATTCCATTGAGGATCTGGTTGAGTTCCTCTTCTGTGTGCTCACAGTGATGTTCCCTCCAGCTCTCGCCCGTCTCACTGCGCAGAATCACCAGCTCTCTCTCTGTTCCTCGCAATGCAGCAAAGTGGGGGATCTCCACTATTACAGGTCTAAAATACATGGGACAGTAGTTTAGTGCATACAACAGACTGTGAAGTCATACG
Organism: Triplophysa bombifrons; assembly: GCA_029783895.1. Taxonomy (NCBI): domain Eukaryota; kingdom Metazoa; phylum Chordata; class Actinopteri; order Cypriniformes; family Nemacheilidae; genus Triplophysa; species Triplophysa bombifrons. Next base: position 23,868,564 of record CM056452.1, read on the forward strand.
TATGGGTTTAAAACGCTTAACTAGAGGTTTGGTGGGTCACTTAATTGTACACCATTCAGAAAACATTGTACATTTGTGAGTATTATGTGTGCATTTAAAAGGAAAAAAACAAGTACGGTAGTGACAATTTGCAATTAAGTTGTGTTTGTTAACTATAGTTAATGCATTAGCTAACATGAACTATCAATTAACAATACTTTTACAGCATTTATTAATCTTAGTTCACGTTAATTTCGGGGTTTGCTAGTAAGTTCTTGAAATCAAAAAGTGGATCTGCTAACGTTGGTTTATGGACTGACATTAATTATTAGCATCAAACCACATTAACAAAGATGAATAAATGTTGAAAAACTATATTGCACATTGTGACTTCATGTTTGCTAATGTATTTATTTATGTTAACACAAACAACCTTATTGTAAAATGTCGCCCATAAGGTAAACATGCAGTAAGGTGCGGTAGCAGAGGGGAGTAAACAAAATCAATGAAGAGTATAATGCAATATACACAGTGCATAACTAACACTTTCAATACAATAAACATTCAATAAATAACAAAACTAAAGTCCAGTGATGTCTAAAATAAACAAGGGAAAAAAGGGTAATTTCACAAAACACTTGAACTTATGAACAACAAAACCGAAATGATTAAAAGGACAAAATAAATGTCATACTAACATAGGACAGATGGATATACAATAACTAGGGGAGATGTGTGACTGGTATCCAGTATGTGGCATTACGATCTCTCCTACCCGAGGAATTTGGTGCCGGGTGGACCCAGCTGTAGAATTCTGCTGACAAGACTCTCGCCCTCATTTAGAGGAGGAGGAGCTGTAGGGAGGTGGAGCTTACTGTTCCGATCGCAGCGATTAAAAAAAAACCCGAACATTGTTGTTATATCTGAACTAGTGATGACTTAAACATGATGACATAATGTGCTGCTTTTACAGTCAAGACAACAATAAAGAGAACCAACACCATTCTGGTCCAAAAACAGATATAAACACGCATAAGCAGACAAAAACGTTGATACTGGTGATGCCGAACATGTTGTCGTTGTGCTTAGACTTTCTGTCACAGACTTACCCAAGGAACTGGGCTCCTGTAGGTCCAACTTCAATGATCTTTCCTGCGAGTCCCTCTCCATCCACCATAGGGGGCATGGAGGCCAACCTGTGCCTCTTAACCAGACGACATGTTACCCGTGTAGGTGCCGAGCAATTTCTAGGTGGCACGATAATGCGAAGTCCATTGTGCCGACAGCCACGCATGGCTCCGCCACGGGCATCCACCATGAAACTAACCAGGAAGCTGATTTAAAAAAAAAGGAAGACATTAAGAAATTTGAAAATACATACACTATAGATGTACATGCTATCTGCTGAAACCAGTTATTAGGGATGCACATTATTTTAAATGTTATTTACAAATTATACAATACTTGGTTCAAAGCAGGAAACATTTGGGATATTTTGGTAAAAGGAAGATCAAAATGTTTCTTTCCAGTTTCAATAGTGAATGTTTTTTGTTTTTTAAATCAATCAATATTTATTGGCTTACATCTATGGGCCAGATTTACTCAACAGTAAAAAAAAATGAAATGCAGATGGGTATTTTTTGGGTATTGAATAAAGCCGCAAATACCATTACAATGTCGACCATTAAATACTCTCCTACCATTGCATATGCGATAACTTGCAAAAACAGTTGTGTCCAAACCTTTTCAACGCTAATTTATACTGCGTGTCTAGCAAATACAGACAGTCGTTTTTTATGTCAAAAGAGTCGTTTACGCTGCAGAAAACTGTTTGCAAATCTGCCCCTATTTTGCTTATTTTGTTTTTATTAAGATAATTATTTGCAATAAATAATTGAAACATTCCTTCCAAAAGTGAAAATTGTGTCCCATGTGTCATCCCAAACCCCAAAAGATTTTTTCATCCGAATCCTTATTGTTTGCATCATGGTTAGCATTAATCAAAGGTAAAATCACTGAAAATCTATCAACATTTAAATATGTAGAAAAAAAAGCCATGCGAGTTTGGAATGACTTTTGAACTTTTTTAAGATGGCGTGCACATTCTAGTTTCCAAACTTATGGAAGACCACCGAGGCATTGGTTTTGCAAAACCACTTATCAAACAAATAGGCTCCCATATGTTTGGAAATCATCATTATAGTTAGTGGCTAGTGCTGTGAAAAATAAACCAGTACTGGTATGATTTACATAATAAATATAATTTGTAAATTTGCTGGCTAAATGTTTTGTATTGTACATAGACCTCTGTAAAAAGAAAGGGAAAAGGTGAAAGAGTTATGGAACATACTGTGTCCAGTCATACCAAACCTTTGTGAGACATAATATTAATAAGGTCCTCTATGAACACTAAAACTTGTCAATTCAAACATGCTTATTATCATTTCAATAGACACAAGGGCCTATTTGAAAATGCATAATATTTGTTGATATGCATGCAATATAATACAGAAAGATCAAGAGAAAGCAAAAAGGGCAGAAGGGATAGAAATGAAGAATCACCTGCTGTTGTCATGGTCAAGGCATGGGGTTGATCGACTACAAGCAGAACACAAGACACACGTCACAAATAGCAGAGAGAGACAAAGAGGATGAGTGATCGAGGGAGATGAAAGAATAGAAGAAAAGAATGAAGGTAAGCAAGGATTTGAAATAAAAAAAGACAGACCGAAAGAAAGAAAGAAAGAAAGAACGGAAGGAGTAAGTAAAGAAAGAAAGAAAAAATGAAAGAAAGAACGGAAGGAAGAAAGAAAGAAAGAACGGAAGGAAGGAGTAAAGAAAGAAAGAAAAAAAGAAAGAAAGAAAGAACGGAAGGAAGAAAGAAAGAAAGAACGGAAGGAAGGAGTAAAGAAAGAAAGAAAGAAAGAACGAAAGGAAGGAAGAAAAAAAGAACGGAAGGAAGGAAGAAAAAAAGAACGGAAGGAAGGAAGGAGTAAAGAAAGAAAGAAAGAAAGAAAGAAAGAAAGAAAGAAAGAAAGAAAGAAAGAAAGAAAGAAAGAAAGGAAGGAAGGAAGGAAGGAAGGAAGAAAGACCGGAAGGAAGGAGTAAAGAAAGAAAGACAGAAAGACAGAAAGAACGTAAGGAAGGAAGGAAGAAAGAACGGAAGGAAGGAGTAAAGAAAGAAAGAACGGAAGGAAGAAAGAAAGAACGGAAGGAAGGAGTAAAGAAAGAAAGAAAGAAAGAATGAAAGGAAGGAAGAAAGAAAGAACGGAAGGAAGGAAGGAGTAAAGAAAGAAAGAAAGAAAGAAAGAAAGAAAGAAAGAAAGAAAGAAAGAAAGAAAGAAAGGAAGGAAGGAAGGAAGAAAGACCGGAAGGAAGGAGTAAAGAAAAAAAGACAGAAAGAAAGAACGTAAGGAAGGAAGGAAGAAAGAACGGAAGGAAGGAGTAAAGAAAGAAAGACAGAAAGAAAGAAAGAACAGAAGGAAGGAGTAAGTAAAGAAAGAAAGAAAGAAAGAAAGAAAGAAAGAAAGAACGGAAGGAAGAAAGATAGAACGGAAGGAAGGAAGGAGTAAAGAAAGAAAGAAAGAAAGAAAGAAAGGAAGGAAGGAAGGAAGAAAGACCGGAAGGAAGGAGTAAAGAAAGAAAGACAGAAAGAAAGAACGTAAGGAAGGAAGGAAGAAAGAACGGAAGGATGGAGTAAAGAAAGAAAGACAGAAAGAAAGAGAGAAAGAAAGAAAGAACAGAAGGAAGGAGTAAGTAAAGAAAGAAAGAAAGAAAGAAAGAAAGAAAGAAAGAACGGAAGAAAGATAGAACGGAAGGAAGGAGAAAAGAAAGAAAGAAAGAAAGAAAGAAAGAAAGAAAGAAAGAAAGGAAGGAAGGAGTAAAGAAAGAAAGAAAGAAAGAAAGAAAGAAAGAAAGAAAGAAAGAACGGAGAGAAGAAAGAAAGAACGGAGAGAGAGAGAGAGAGAGAGAGAGAGAAAGAGAGAGAGAGAGAGAAAGAAAGAGAGAGAGAGAGAGAGAGAGAGAGAGAGAGAGAAGAGAGAGAGAGAGAGAAAGAAAGAGAGAGAGAGAGAGAGAGAGAGAGAGAAGAGCTTTAACTGGCATGTGTGAGATGTACTAACCCTGACTGCAGTAGAGTACCGGTCAGCACAACATTATCCAGATGTTCAGCACCCCAGCTCAGTCGATACGAGTCTTTCTCATGCTCACGAAAAGCAGACACCTGACAAACACATTAGACTACATCATGAAATATAAAAACCAAACACTGAGATGTTACATGAGCTACAAGCTCCCTGTGTCTGTACATGAGGAGTGGGATGTCTCACCCTGTTAAGTTGGTGGCTGGTGATCATGTCCTCTATCAACATTCCTTCACCTCTATAACCAAGATGACTGGGGGTCTCGTGTGATCTGATGTGGGACAATACAAAGGAACGATGACACATTGGGTGTGTGTGCGAGTACTTGTTTATCTAAACTAAATTTGTGAAAATGTCATCGCAAATATTAGAAAACTGTGTATGCATGTGTATACCGGTCTAGGTTGTGTGTGTAGCTCATGCCATCCAGGTAGTGTCCAGGCAGGGAGTCATCACCCAGTTCTCTCAGATCTTCTGCTCGGAGATACTCTCCTCCATCACCTGTCATTGTGTCCTCACCTGCACATCACATGCACATTGACTGAATAATTGACAGATCACAGACTAAGTGACTGTCTGACACTTCCCTGTAGTTTGATTGTTTAACGGATTTTGGAGACCCACATATTAGTTCAAGGGTGCAAAGTTAGTTGTCAACATGATATTCATGCCTGGATCGAGTAGAACACAAACGTCAAAGCACTCATCTGAATAGATATAGAATGAACTGAAAAGATTTTTGTCAAATGTGATGTTAGTAAAGGCATCAGTTCATCCTGTATCTACACCCTGTATACCTTCACACTCCATAGAGACTTCAGATAGAGCTTCTTCCTCCATCTGTTGTATGGCTATAGAGTCACAGGAGGTTTAACAAACGTCCATAATGAATTCTGAACATACTGATCAAAATACTGTACACCTTACCTTCCTCATCCGACACATCCAGAACTTCTGTCATCGTTTCCGGAACGTTCAGTTTGTGTTTCTCCGTCACAGTCTACAATAGTACAAGTTGCCATCAAACCAACATTCAACGAATGTACAGTATGATTTAAAGATACATTAAAAGTTCTTAATCTGCATGTTTACGTACAGTTGTTGTTTTGATTATTTCCTCCGTGACAACTTTCAGAGTGTCCACCACTGAGATGTACCCCAGACGCTTAGCGATAGAAAGTGCAGTGTTTCCATTCTGAAAGAGAGAGGGCGAAAGAGAGATCGAGGTAAGAGGAGAGAAGAACATAAATGATATAACTAAATAAAGCTGTGAAGTTTTTATTTTTATTTCATTTATTCAGCATATCTAGATGTATTGTGGTCATTGCAGTCCAGTGTCTGTTGTATTTCAACAAATCAAACCATAGTAGTGACATAAAGTCACCCAATAACAATGTGAAAGACTGACAGCATGACAACACACATAAAAACTGTGATAAAATTGAGGTTATTATATTATTATTATTATGTTATTATATTTTACCAAATACATGTGCAAATATTACTGTTGTATGGTTTAAGAGTGAATATGAACTTGTGTTGCAGTTTTTGAGGTCTTAAATAAATACAGAAGATCTTTTCTGTTGTATTGACCTGTTTCTCTAGTTTTAATTTTCTGACAATAAATGGAATTAGAAACAATATTTTTATTTTAAATCTGGGAGAAATATTTTTAGTAGTTCACAGAATGAAATAAAAATGTTAATTTTACCTAAAAGCATACCTATAAATAATAAATTCAGATTTAAATGCAATAATGAATTCAAAATAATTTTTAAAAGGGCTCTTAATATTTTTTCCTCCAGTTGTATATGTACAGTATGTACGTTTGTCTCTCACCATGGTTACAGCATTAGGTTTGGCTCCATACTGCAGTAGGACATTAATAATGTGCGTGTTTCCCTGTTGAGCAGCCTGATGAAGTGGTGTGTAACCATTCTGAAATGTTATTAAAAAACATTTAAAATATGCAAAATTTGTCCATTTCTCATTTGGGTGACCAAATCATTTAGATTAATAAAGAAATTATTATTTAATTGTGGGATTTTAAATAACTATTGAATTATGAATTCACTGAACGACATAATACATTTTTAAGAAACCTCTTACCTTTGTTTTCGCATTGACATTAGCACCATTTTGCAAAAGGAAGTTAACCACTTTGACATTTCCATAGTGACAAGCTACAATAAGAGGAGTGTAGCCCAGCTACAAAACAACAACAAATATTCAGTTTATCTGAAGTGCACAGACCACATGTAAATTATACATAGACATGGAAAGGTAGGTATTCAATAATACAATATCGGGATTAAGAACACGTGCAATATTGTTTTTGTGCACACTTCAAAACACCATGAATAACTAGAAGTAACTTTATTAATAACTGTATTATTTGAACTGTTTGGATTTCAAGAATGCACATTAGTTTACTTTCCATCAAACGAAAAAAACAACGTGTCTGTTGTGGCTGAAATAATATGCCTCTGGATTCAAGTATAAATTAAACACATACATTACATGACAGTGACTAAAGCATAATAAAAACACTGATTCTATTATAGTAAAAATTAGGTATCTTTTTACTAAAACATACCAGCCGAAATATAATTTGTTAAAAATGTTCAAATTCTTTATTGTTGTTCTTGACAGCTTTGATCCTTGCATTTGAAACTGTTTGAAACAGTTGGTTACTGTATACAGTTTGTTTATTTATAATTCTTTTAAGTCATATGAAATAAAAAATGGTATGAAAAATTGATACCCTCACATACTGAATTTTCGAAAATATATTTATTGTCAAATTATTCAAAATGAATCAATAACATTTCAAATTGCAATTTGATATATTGCATGCCTAATTTTAGAAAATATATTTTATTTTCTATTTTTTCTTTTAATTGCTTTCCTTCTAAAGCTTAATTTTACCCTTGTCTATAATTGTACGCTTACTTTGGTCTGTTGGTCTATGTTTGCATTGTGCTTGACCAGTATTTCAGCCGCCTGGACTCTGTCCTCCTGAGCAGTTAGATGAAGTGACGTGAGACCACTCTGAAAAAAACAACATTTACATAAGCACATATTTTATCCAAAACATTCAAGATGTTAATAACACATTTAAAGTGTCTACCTTAGTGGCGGCATTGACATGTGCACCTCTCTCCAGCAGCAGGGATGCCATCTCCGAGTGGCCCTCCTGAGAGGCCAGATGTAAAGGACTCACACCCTGCTTGGTCAATGAGTTGGTCTCCGCTCCATACTGCAGCAGGGCAGTGACGATCTGTCTTTGGTTCTTCTTCGCCGCAATGTGGAGTGGTGTATAGCCATTCTGCAAATAGATTTTAAGAAACCTTTACGATACATGTTCAATGAATGATGTCATTATGAATTTACACAAGATTGGCACCTTGGCGGTAGCCTGAGATGAAGCCCCTTTGTCTAAGAGTAGCATCGCCACCTGCTGGTTATCATAGTGAGCGGCTACGTGCAGGGGTGTGAGACCATACTGTAAAAGAAAGAAAAAGATAAGGAATGTCAATTGTGAATATACAAATTTTATCGAACAAACCATGCCGCCATATTTTTTTAGTTTTCACCTTTCCAGCATCATCCATAAGAGCCCTGCGCTGTAAGAGGAGTTTTGCCACGTCCAGGCTTCCATACTTAGCTGCAACATGTAGAGGAGTGAAACCTTTCTATAAAGAAAAAAGAGAAATATGTATCTGTAGTCATCTATACATATACACAGTCTCTATACAAAATAATTGTAGCAATGGCACATATCTGTGTTTAACACAGATTGTGTGGCCTCCAGGTTTAGTCTGACCTTTGTGGCAAGAGAGTGAGATGCTCCGGCCTCCAGCAGCACAGCTGCCGTGTCCAGCTGCCCTTCACGTGCAGAGATGTGCAAAGGCGTGTATCCGTTTGTGGTGGAGGCATCAGGGTGAGCCATGTGTTGCAGTAACAGCTGGACGATTTCCGTCTGACCCAGACGGGACGCAATGTGTAGGGGGGTTTGGTCGTCCTGGAGGTTGAGAAAGAGAGAGAGAGAGAAAGAGAGAGTCAGTAAGAAAGAAGATGATTCAAATGTTCAAAGCTTGTCTGATTTTTTACTAATTTACAAATTTTTTGAATAGTGTTAATAATATTTGTATTTTTCAGGGTCAGAAAAGAAGCCAAACAAATCACCCAGTGATCCAGTGTTAATTTATATGGTTAAGAAATGAAGGTAAAAATTACTTAGTTCTGGAACATTTTGTTTAAACACTACAGGTCAAAGGTTTTTGGACACTTACTCACTTACTATGTGTTCATATTTTTTCCACATTTTAGAATAATAATGAACTCATCAAAATTATGAAATAAAAAAGGGAACTTTGGGTATAATGTAAATAAATAAAATTCTATTTTGGGTGTAGTCACATTTTGATTAGAATTTGCCGACATGTTTTCTTGTCATTTTACCAAGCAGCTTCTCAAGGTCTCACCCTGAGATGCTTTTTAAACATTATTAAATGAGTTACCATCTATTTTGTGCTCTTATTGGCTGCTCTTTCTTCCTTATTCAGTAAAAGTCATCCATTTAAAAAAATAAAAAAATAAATAGAATGTTAGTTTTGTCATGAAAAAAACATGTTTGTTTGCAAAATGTATTTTTGTCTACAAAACTAATTTCAGACATTTAAGCACACTTTCATATTAAATGTTTTTAAAAGAACGAGAAACATTTCACTCAAGTGTCCAAAAACTTTTGACCGGTAGTGTAGGTAATGTGGTTACTGTATTATGACTGACTCTGGCCATGGCGTCCACTACAGCGCCGTTCCTTAGCAAACATCGCACCACTTCCGTCTGTCCTGCCCTCGCAGCCATATGCAACGCCGTCTCACCCCGCTTGAGTACACAACACACAAACAACATACCATCACAACTACAAGAAAAAAACAAATTTGTGTAAACTGAGAAGTTTTAAATATCTCTTTTATGTCTAGGGAGATGTCAAGTGAGAACAAAAAATTATGTGATGAAATGATTTGCAAAAAAGGATGCAACATGAGAGGAAATAAACCACGTCTATAATAATAATAATAATAATAATGATGTACTTACAACATTGCAAATATCAGGAGAGGCTCCATTCTGTAGCAATAGGAGGACAATGTTGAGATGCCCCATAAATGCTCCAACATGAATTGGCGTCAGACCAGACTAAAAAGGAAGAGGGAGACATGAGAGCTTAATACTTCAATGAGTAAAAATAGTTAAAAGAAAAAGAAATCCGTAACTCACTTTACCACTTTAAGACGAAATTGTATTGAATTGACAAAATTTGTTGAATTCCACTTTTTAGTGAAATAATTCATTACATTAAAAAACATTAAAGATGTTTGGACATTTTTCCATTCCCTTTTGCCACACGGACTACTACCATACAGTACATTCTTACCTCAGTGATGGCTTGGATTGATGCTCCATATTTAACCAGCAGTTCCATCACTTTCACTCTGTTCTTTTTGCAGGCAATATGCAGCGGAGTGAAGCCATTCTGATAAGAAATGACAATAAAACAGTCAGATTTATCAACTGGTCTACACACACATTCACAGCTCTCAATCATCTTTAGAAAAGAGTTACCAGGGCTCTGGCATTGGGGTTTGTTTTTTTGTCCAGCAGTAATTTGGTGACTCTGTAGTGACCACAGTGGGCGGCGACATGAAGGGCGGTCAGGTAATCCAGCGTGACATCATCAACGGGTGCTTTGTGTTGCAGAAGGTGCTTAACACACTCGACGTGATCACCCTGGGCTGACATGTGCAGCGGGGACAAGCCGTTCTGTGAGTGTGCGTTTTGGGAGAAACAAACACAGATTAACACATAAGATTCAAAAAGCATTTTCTTATTATAAAATACAAATGTACAGTGGTTTTACCACATTTTATGTTATGGTAGTTTTTGAAAGATTTTAGTTTAGTACTTTGGTCCTGGCCAGTATGGGAGCTCCTCTCTCCAGCAGTATCTCAACACCTGGGTCATGTCCGCTCCTGGCTGCACAGTGCAGAGGTGTCAGTCCATCCTGTTTATCCAACAAAAGAGGCGAATATTTGTGCGAAATGCACATTTAAAAACACACAACTGAGATCCACATGCACAATATATTATCATAAGCACTACTGATGCAAAAACCCACATGATTAAACACAGGTTTTACATCGAACAAAAATCAAAACAGTCATTTGTTGTATTAAAGTGGTCATATGGCGCGATTACCTGTTTTTCTGTGTCTTTTGTGTGTGCATGTTTTAGACAGGTAAAATCGCAAAAATTTAAGTGTCGGAACAAATGATGCATTCTATCTAAATGGGAATGCTCACCCAGACCTGCATGAAATGCCTCGTGCAACCACACGCCACAAATCTACATCAGTTCGTGGAATGATTTGACTAAGACCGCCCAAATGTATTCGCAAGTAATGTGGACGTACCTGTCAGTACAATTGCTTTGGAACCTGACGTTCCAAATATGGTAAGAAGCGTTACATTTCCTTCACACGCTTGCAGTATTTGACCAATCACTACGCACTGGTTAACTGGCCAATCATAGCACACCTCGCTTTTCAGAGCCATGAGCTTTGTAAAAAATCTGTGCGTTTCGGGAGGCAGGGCATAGAGGAGATACAAACATATGTATGTGGAAAATACAGCGTTTTGAACCTTAAATCGTGTATACACATTGCATTGCACCCAAACAAATGATAAAATTAGTTTTAGCCATGTCATATGACTCCTTTAAAATCAGAGTAAACAATTACAGTCAACAGTCGTAATTCAAGGTTTACATATATTTATCTCAGTGGTTAAATACTTTTAAATAAAAAGCAAAAATCTAGTCATAATAATCACAGAAGGTCCATATAAAAATGTATTTATTAGCATTTCCATCTTCTGGGCGTTTCACTCTGATTTGAATTGCTGTAGTAAGTACAGGCAGTTGGGGTCGCTGTGGCACAGACTTATTTTATAGTCTATCGAGGGAGCTGATGAAATACTCACTCTGGTTTTGGCATCAATCTGCGCTCCCCTATCCAGTAGCAGGGCAATCATGTTGATATTACCCCGTTTGGAGGCCACATGAAGAGGGGTTATGCCATTCTGTATGAAATCGCACATTTAAATTACACATTTTGCCACCACTTATATATATACACATAAAGACCACTTCGTAAGATGTTACCGCTGGTCCATTTATTTATTTTTTCATTTATTCATTTATTTTTTAAGTCTTACATATATAATTAAATCTTAAAGATATTTGTTTAGCATATTGATTCTGTATTCTGCGCACACAAGCAGTCAGGAAATACAGATAAAACTATATATACAAATAAATAAAACACACCTTTAAACTAAAGACATTATCTGTTTAAAGAGATAAGAAAAGTCTTACAAACAGTAATTTTAGCTATTAAGAAAATTCATGCTTCACTACTTTGCTGTTGTTTTGCAGCAGGTTTGCCAGTAACTTACTGTAGATTTAATTACTACTAAAAACTATTTTCCTATTAGTACTGTTTTCAGTTTGTTTAAACTTAAATAAAAAATAAAACACTTTGACCTTTAAGATTCGAAATGAGCAAGAAGACACTGGCATTAGCACAGTAACACTGCAATAAAAAATGACATTCTTCCCAAGTATTTTGATCTTGTTTTTTTGTCAAAAAACTTCTTAAATTACAATACATTTACATAACAAGAAAACTGACCTAAGCTATTGAGTCTTGTTTATAAAAAGAAAATATTAGAAATAGGTAAGTTTATGATAAAAACTAAATTGTAAATAAAACCGACATAAGTAACTGGCAAACCTGATGTAAAACTACAGTTAACTTTTACAGTTTATGTTTATATAAGCTAAGTCATTAAATTTTCTTGTCTAGGTCTTCCATTATTTGATACATTATTAGATGTAGATGATCCTACCCTGGCTGTGAAGTCGACAGCAGCCCCTCTGTTCAGCAGCAGAGTCGCCACATTAACATTGCCGTAGTGAGCCGCAATGTGCAGCGGAGTGAATCCACTCTGTTATAAAACGACAAGGGAATAAAAGAAGGAATAAAAAAAGGATACAAAAAGCAGAAAAAGAGAATGAAGGGAACTAATTTAAGTTTTTGTCTTCCGTGATCTACCATGCAGCATTCCAATGATTTATCACATTTGTGCAAAAACCAAAGGAAAGAATGAAAAAGTGTATCAATGTCTGGGTTCTCAGCTGCTACTGATGGATCCGACCACACCATGCACTATAGTAAAAAAATATATAAAATAGGAGACAGAAAGATTACATTCGTAATCAGAGGAGTTAGATATGAACACAGTCCCTGTGTCATATTCGTTTTTGAGAAAGATGAAAAGTTTCTAAGTGATAGTGAAAGAGAGAGAAGATAACAAAACAAAACCTCTAAACAAAATAATGTTTGTCAGCAACTACTCACTACATATCACAGATTGCTATAGATGAACGTATATGGGGGAATTTACATATAGATGTCTGTCTTACTGAGTTGGTTTGATGATGCCATTTTTCGTCTTACCTTTCCATTCTGATAGACATGGTGCAATTTAAAAAAACAGAATTTACAAAAAGGACAGCACAATGTGACCGAGAGACTTCTATACACAGATGCGACAACACTAGTTAGGATGAGTAAACATGCACTGCTAATTCATTTCTAAAAGTATTGTTAGTAAAATCATAAGTTCATGTAAATAAACCCATAATTCCTGTTCAAAATGTTCATTGAAAGAAAGCAGCATTAAAAACGTGTATTGATGAACAGGAATTTCCCATAAAAAGGAACGTTTTCCACAAAAGCGAAGTGATCCGCTAAAACAAAAACAACAATGTGTCATGCACTACACCGATTAAAAGGGAAAGACTTCTCTCCATGCATTTGACAAGAAAGTTTTAACGTTGTTAGCAATACAGTAAATGTCATAAGAGCTGAGACAGATGCAGGATTCTGCTGAGAGAGTCTTAATACCTCTGTAGTCCTGTTGACCATCATCTGAAGGTGTCACACATGGTAGGAGGAGGAAAATATGGAATAATATTTTTATCTTGGAGCATTAAAAAAGTAAATATAATACAGGGATAATGAAAAAAGTCATTTAAATAATCCAATGAATTTATTTTTTTGAAGGGATGGTTCACCTTTAAAAAAAATCTGTCATTATCTTGTCATTTCAAACTTGTATGACTTTCCTTCTTCTGCAGAACAAAAAATAAGGTATAAATTGGTATAGTAAACCGACTTTCCCCATTGACTTGCATTGGTTTTGTGTCCATACAATAGAAGTCAATGGGGACTTTTGATTACCAACCATTTTAAAAATATCTTCTTTTGTGTTTTGCAAAAGAAAAAAAATCATTTGAGTTAATGATGGCAGAATTTTCATTTTGAAGGTGAACTACTGCTTTAAATCTCATTCACTTTAAATATGAAATACTGACAATTTGCAATCCATCTCAAATATAAGCATATCTTCTAAATGTATTCTTTTCTTTTATTTATGAAATGTAGTGGAGTAAAAAGTAGATTGAGGTTAACTTTTTCCAAAGTAAAAACACTTCGATAAAGTACAGATATTAGAAAATGTGCTTGAGAGTAAAACATATTCAAGTACTATCCACATCTGATGTTTATAAGAATATTACTTAAAAGAACAGTGTATTCTATCCAATGTATACCAAGCAAAAACAAGTTCTATAAATGTTGCAAATAATTGTGGTCCATAAATAAGGGACAGCTCGAAAAAAGTTAGTGGCAAGTTGGAACCTAGACTCTACTTCCGTATTTGTCCACGACACTGTTGTCATGCGGTTTCTACGTCATGAAAGGCGGTAACAAAGGGTAACGAATATGACGCCATTGATAGGCGACTGCACAGCCCCTTGTCACTGTTTAGAATGGCGATTTTCCCACGATTTACAAGTAGTTGTAAACATTTGAGATATTGATAGGACTCAGCTGAATAAAATATATAACACAAGCCTAGTGGTTTTTGGATATTTACCTGCAAAATTCTTACAAACTGCACCTTTAACTGAATTTAAGTTCAAAAGCACTGTGTTCTATTTCGATATGAATACAGACAGTTATGAATACAGACACTAGGGGGAGCTGTTGTAAAGATTTGTTTTCTCACAAACTAATTGCAGTTAAATTAATTAAGCCCATGCATACTTGTAAAACTTTATAAAGTCCAATATAAAGAAACCCATATCTGTCCTCTCTCACCTTAGACTGGACATCAGCATTATGGTCGTTCTGGAGCAGCAAAGCAGCAGACTTGGTGTCGTCCTTACGGGCCGCGATGTGAAGTGCAGGGAGACGAACTTTACCTTTGGTGTCATGTTCCAGGAGAAGAGACACCACCTGATTATGACCCTGCTGCAGAGCAATGGCCAGAGGAGTGAAACCATCCTACAATAAGAAAGAACATATATGAGTACCAAACATATATTGACCTGATTTGTGGTTGCTGGTGTGTTACTATTACTGGCCAAGATGCTCGGCCATCATTCAAGATAAGATCAAGATAAAATCTCATGTGTGTCAAAACAGAAGCATAAAGCAGGTCAACTGCACAGACACGAGATTACAGACCTCTGTGGCCGTGCTCTGGTTGCCACCATTCTCCAGAAGGTATCGCACAACGTCCAGGTGATTCTCTTGAGCGGCCATGTAAAGTGGCGTGAAGCCATTCTGTAGTAACAAACATACAGGATTTGGTTTAAAGCCATAGACAGAAATATCTAAGTTATAGAACAGTATTTTTCTCACCTGTGATTGGGCATTTACGTCTGCTGCTCTTTTCGCCAACAATTTTGCAACTTCCTTTTGCCCAGCCAGACAAGCGATGTGCAAAGCAGTGTTTCCTTTCTGAATAAACCAATAAAAGAAATACAATCTGTGCCTTTAAATGTGTCAAAAGAAGACAGAGGAACGATGAACAATAAATAATTTATGTCAATTGATAGAATTATGGGTTTATGTTTGTATGTATATAACGTTTGGGTCAAGTGAAGGAAAAAGATACCTTTTCTAGAGTAAAAAAGGCAGATTGAATGCTACTATCGACAACACTGAGCTGATATTATCATTGCTTGCATTACAAAAACAGTAGAAATGTTGTCAGGTCAAAAAGTGTATCACATTTTTGACCGACACGGAATCTACAAAACTTTGGAATGTGTCATTGAGGTTATATCACAAAAATGAAAATTCTGTCATCATTCACTCACCCTTTGTTCTGCTAAACACAAAGAAAGATATTTGGAGAAAGTCAGTAACCAAACAGATCTCATCCCCCATTTACTGTCATAGTATGGAAAATAAATACTATGGGAGTCAATTGGGGATGAGTTCTGTTTGGTTACTAACATTCTTCCAAATATCTTCCTTTGGGTTTCTTTGTGAACAAAGAAAACATCTGAAGTTAAGTAAATGATAACATCATTTTTGGGTGAACTATCCTTTTAATGCAGTAGATTGCAGATCAGTTGTGTATATGTCCCAGTTTTTCTCCCTCTCTCTCTCTCTCTTCTCGTGTGACAGATGACAGGAGAGGCCAAAGTCACTAGACTCCAGCAGTACTTAGCATACTTAGGTACTTGGCATACCTCCCAACTTATTTTCTTTCACCATTTGGGCTCACATGCCCCTCCCTCAAAACGTGTTTATGTGTATTTAGTACCTTGGTTGAAGAATCCACGACCGAACCCCTGTCCAGAAGTTCCTCTACGAGCTCCACATGGCCTTCTTTGGCTGCGAGATGGAGAGCATTGAGTCCATTCTACAGTTAGAGAGAGACTAGATCAATATACTTTAAATTAGTTCATATGTGCATTAATTCCCTTAAAGGGATAGTTCACCCAAAAATGAAAACTCTGTCTTTATGTATTCAACCTCTGTATATGATTCAAAGTCTCAGTGGTTCTGTGTCCGTACAATGAAAATCAATGGGAGTTTATTCAAAGTTTGTCAGATTTTTATCAGGGAGATTCCCTATTATATCTCTTTATTTCCAACTGTGTACACGCAATCCCTCTTGTTTCAACATCACCACCTGTCTCATTAATTTACTAATTCTCTGTTCAATGAGGAAATGTTGACACAGTCTTTGTGTAACACGGTGCGGCCAGCAGTCAGAATCGGCAAGAGCAGAGAGAATTACCCGGACAAACTCTAATCTCATTTATTTGGATAATGAAAGCTGGAGGAGTATTTTGTATCAGGTGAGAGGTGTTCCAGCGAAAGGGCGAAAAGAGACAACTGATATAAATGTGCAGATTATATTTCAATATCACTCAGAGAGGATTAGAACAGCAGGTTTTCATAGAGAACAGGACAGAAAGCACGAGAGAGGAAGAGAGAGAGCTCTGTCACTGCATGTCCATTGTTGTACAGGCCCCTTACTGGTGACTCCTGATGACATCATATGGGATAATGTGAAAAATTATGATACATCAGACAAGGACAAATTAAATATATTATGTAATGAAAGGCAAAGGGTAAACGGTACAATAATCCTTTTAACAAATCACACATTATGGATATTCTATATACTGTATGTGACCCAATCGGTGAGAAGTAATTTCTTTGCAAATTATTGTTTTCTACATAAAACCATCCTACAAAATGTCAAGAAAATTCTGGAAAAATATATTATTGAAAAGATGCATGCTTCTTAGCTCAGCTTAAATAAGACAATCCACAATTTACATTATATACACAAACTAAACACTGCACTTGATGTGACAACTAAATGTAACGGTGCTGTGTGTAATATTTAGTCTGAACTGAGCCGTTGGTTGTAATTTGTAACCTCACCAATAGATGCCACTACAATCTCCCACTCCTCCTTTAACATTAATTAAAGTTAAATTAATTAAATTAAAATCTAATGGATGTCTATGTCATTTCCCAGTAAATGTAGGCGAAAAGGTAGCCAGGTAGAAATGCACTTACACACTTTGACAACACTGTCAAAAGAATGTGTGTGTAATTTAATTTTTACATTTTTTTAACACATTTTGAGTCATTTTGTGTTAAATAAATTGAAGTAACAACACAATTTAAGTTAAAAGTAACAACATTTGCTAACTAGACACAGATATGTTGAGTTAATGACAGGGTTGTTTTTAACACAAAAGTTGTAGAGTGTATACATGATACTTGTATTTGAGTGGTCAGAAAAATAATATATTGCTTATCTAGTTATCTTAAGTGAATGAAAGTGAAAGTGACCTATTTGTCAGGTATGGTGACCCACACCCGAAATGTGACCTCTGCTTTTAACCCATCCAGTGAATAGTAAACACACGCACAGCAAGTGGTGAACACACATACACCAAGAATAGTGGGCAGCTATCACTGCAGCGCCCGGGGAGCAAGTAGGGGTAAGGTACCTTGCTCAAGGGCACCTCAATCGTTACCTGCCGGCCCTGAGGATCGAAACGGCAACCTTCTGGTCACGAGTCCGACTCTCTAACCATTAGGCCACGATTGCCCACACACTTCCTTCATAAACTTCATAATTTTGGATGAATTATGCATGAGAAAAATTACCTGGTTGCAGGTGGAAATATCCTGTCCGCCCTTAAGAAACTCCAGAACCTTGTCGACATTACCTGCCCGGGCTGCTCTCAGGAAGCTGGTGTTACTGTCCGACTGGAGGAACAAACAGGAAACATATTAGAAACACGTATTATGTCACATTATACACTGATGGATTAAACAGCACAAACATATTGCAGTGTTTGATGTGACAGATGCACCATTAATCTCAAAAACCCCCTTGACTAAAAGCACATTTTTGTTCTCTTTTTTTTTTAACAGTTATATAACTATGGTCATAATACAGTTGTCCTGTTCTATAGCAGAACTTCCGTCAGGTCCATTTTTAAGCCTAATCAAAGGCTTGAATGATTCTGAAAACATTTTTTCAGATGTCAGTGTGTGTCTTTGTGTAGTGAAACATGTGCTTACTACATACTACTGTATATAGGCTCATAAATTGGTCATATCCCTTTATTTTAATCTAATAATGTCAACAGATTTGTGTTAAGGTTACTGTAGGTTTAACGATTTTGTAAAACCAAATGTCCCCACAAATATCGTAAAACATGAGATCCACCTACATTGTGGAGGCTAGTCAACATAAAAAGTTTACTAAACATACTATATTATGCTTTCTTCTAAATGTCTGTGTGAGAGTTGTTTAGAGGTGTGATATGCGTTGGGGGATAGAAAATACCATTGGTCAGTATAAAAACAATAGAAGTCTATGGCAAGTCCCCACAAGGATACCAAAACAAAGGTGCGTGAGTAAAGTTTTGCCAACAAGGGGTGTATTTTATCACTAACGTGTCTTTGACTGCTAAATATAGACAGAAAAACAAAAAGAAGACAGCTGACAACAAAACAAACACAGAGAGAGCAGAGAGGGAGGAAACCTATTGCAGTTATTTTCATGCACCAAATCTTTTCTGACAGACCATGTGAAAATCTAAATCAAACTTCAGATGTGGCATCAATCTGTTCACACCTGCTTGTTTTTAATATTTCAAATTTCACCAAACTAACCTTTTTATTATACTGGTGATAACCGATGACATTATCACTGTAAAAACTTCAATAATCAAATATAATATGTTAACCAATCGTGAAAAAAATATGTGTCAATGTCACCACATGCTTTTAACCGGAATGTTTGTTGTCCGACCCTTACCCCCTTTGAGATAGAGAGGTCACAACCCAACACGAGAGGCACCTGTTTAACAAAGTCCATACCAGGACCAAAACACTGACAACAGACGCTACAAAACTGCAGATGAAGTCATGCAGTCTAGCATTGATCCCAGGCACTCATGTGGTTGACATACTGTAAGTTTGAATAATACTTGCTACATACACTGCTAGAGAATGCTGACCTTACCACAATATCTTCCAAAGTGCAGTAGTGATGGTCCAGGTATGGTTCGCTTCCAATGGTCCGCAGGCCTTTATCTGAACCGCATGCCTTACACATTGCTGCATTGCCCATGGTAAAATTTTACTCAAAACCCAAAACCCACGGCGGTTTTTGCAGAAACTCCCGCCCTGTGAGTTTCCGCGCTTGCTTTTCCAGCGTTTACCAAGCACTCAACATCTAATTGCCCGTCTGGAGATTGATTCCGACATTCTCACATGCACTTAGCTTTATGGCTTTGCATTATCCTCAGTCTTCAGGTGGAATCCAAACCCCATTCAATTATCACCTTCAGAGCATCCATCCAACTAATGCAAAATCCTCCAAACTTTCATGTCTTCCTCTTTCTCCTCAGGTTCCTAACATTATCTCTTATTTGCTCCTTTAAGTCCCTGTCCTGTTCCAATGTGATAAAGAGTGGGCTCTAGTGCAACCCCCTGGACTCCTCTTCTTTTGTCCCTCTCTTGTCTTCCCGCCTGTCCGCGCTACTGACAACTGCGGCCGTAAACATGTCTCCCATTGCTATATCAGGTCGAACGTGCACCCCGTTGGGTATCCAGCGCTGGGTTATTTTTAACCCATTCAGGACCAGGCGGCTTTGTGAGGAAGCCGGCTCAGCAAGACGAAGCCCTGCCGGGGAAGAGCCAACTGGAAACCCGTCCTTTCCCTTTTGAAGTCCAGGGATACAGAATGACCCGTACTTAAATTCAGTATATCACAATACTATGTAAATAATGGAGCACCTATAAGTATATATAGTTGTCATCAGCATTGAGGAATGGCAAACAGTTTATATGAATGAGGTAAAGCCTTCAGTGAATCAGACAGAATCATCGTCTGTGGGTCATCTCTGTCCTAAGGCTGAACACATTGACCAGACAATGATGCAAAATCAAAGCTTTTCTGATTTCCACTATAGACATCTGACATATTGAACTTTCATTGACTGGGTGGCTCAATGACATGGAGCTGTTTAAATACTATAGCTTTTACTGCCATTAATGGGAAAATAAAGGTTAGTGAATCAGCAGGGCAGAGGTCAAAGTTCTGTAATATAGAAAGAAAAATGACACTGAAATCTTTTTAACATTTCAATTTGATCTAATTTAAAAGTCTCCTGTGTGTCAGATAATTCTACAAAGAAAAATACACTGAAATCCTGCATTAGAAGAGATTTAGCGAACTGAGCTCAGATTTGCCAAATCTGCAATCCAACGTCAAACTTGTTGAAGATTTCAATATGAATGCAAACATTTCTCATCAAATTTATACAGTTTCAGATTAGTTTGGCTTTACAATCTCCATACTCTTCAAGGGATAGTTCACCCAAAAATAAAAAATTCAGTCATCATTTACTCACCCTGACTTCCTATTTACCTCAAAAGAAGATATTTTGAAGAAAGTTGGTAACCAGACAGCGACGGTACCCATTCACTATCGTTTGGAAACAAAACCAATGCAAGTGAATGGGGACCGTCACTGTTGGGTTTCACAACATTATTTAAAATATCTTCTTTTGTGTCCTGCAAAAGAAAGTCAGTCATAGGCTTGAATTTACAAGACGGTAAACTTTTTTTTTTTTCAGTTGGTCCTTGGTATCTTAAACTTGGCAAAACATTACCGACTGCCCTATGCTGATGTAAATTGGTCACTTTCAGGAAACAGTCGTTTGTAGATCAATTATGTCCTTATGATTTCCTAGTAATTTTACTACTGAATTATAAGTCACATTAGTTAATGTTTATTTTGTAATGTCAATGAAATTTTCAAATATTTTTAAGTTATTTAAAATAACAAAAGGTGATGTCATCAATTCAAATTAAGTCAATGAAATTCTGCTCAAGAGACAAATCTACATATAAAGTAGGATGATCCTATTTTCATAAGCCCCGTCCAGTATCTGTGCTCTGAAACAGGTGGGGAACAGCTGACTACATGACTTTACCCTAGAGCTCATCTTCAATAAAATAAATACAAAAAAACGCAACCATATAGTGTCATACGAATCTTTAGGTAGGCCTACAATTGGGGCTGCGTTTTAATGTAAAATCATACTTTTGTAATAAGGATTGGATAGTGAAAAATAAAATATTTTTTTTTAGATATAGACATTAGAAATTAAAGGCATACTTCACCCAAAAATGAAACACAGAGAAAGATATTTTGAATAATGCGTATAACCAAACAGATCTCAACACCCATTGACTACCATAGTAGGAAAAAAACAATGATAGTCAAAAGTGCCCCACAACTGTTTGTCCTACATTCTTCGAAATATCTTCTTTTGTGTTCAACAGAACCAAAATTATAAAGTATTTTTTCCTACTATGGGAGTCAATGGATGTTGAGATCTGTTTGGTTGTAATAATTCATTTAAATACCTTCCTCTGTGTTTATCAGAGCAAAGAAATGTATACACATTTGGAACAACTCGAAGGCGAGTAAATGATGGCAGAATTTTCATTTTTGGGTGAAGTATCCCTTTAATCTTAAAGATTAGTGGTGAACAAAGAAGAATCAAAGTATAAAAAAATATTTAATAGACATCCTCGTTCCCAATGAACTCCATGAACCCTCTCTCACATAACGTGCATGCAAGTGAGCGTTAGAGAGATTAACTTTGCAGGTTAACTCTACATCTGCTACACCCAGAGCTCCAGAACTAACAATTTACCACAAACACATACCGATTGATATGGATAATTCTACACAAATGGATTACTAAAGATACATTTGCATCCACATTAAGGATACATTTGCACGAAGTCCACTGCAAATTTCCCTCATAAGGGACAATAAAGTATATATCATTTCCTTTCATCCTATGATAGATATCGTCTACAGAACGGGATCTAAAAATCTATAAACACATTGAACACATGGGGTTTGTTTAAAAAAAAGCTTTGTGGTTTATTGAACATATAGAAGATGCTTTACTTTCTCCATATCTAATGCCAGCAAATATGTGAGCATATTAATGGTTTGTACAAAGGTGCATTTTGTAATTAAAAGTAAAGATGGACAAACCAAATATTAATCGATTCTGATGTTTAATAATACATTTTTACTGAAATGATGCTGATAATCTCATTTAAAATCACCCCACTGTATATTTCAAACACAAACTTTATATTTTAAAGATGTTCTGCACTTTGTTTCATTAAATGATTACAAACTGAAAAACAGGTCGAATGAATCCGAGTTTAGAACAATTTTTTTCAGTGTTGGTACCTTGCGTTTGCGCTCTGCTCTCTCTCTATGTCGCTTGCGTCTCTCTCTGGCTTTGGCGAGAGCCTTCAGCTCAGGAGGTTGTTCAAGTTCCCGAGCCTTTTTCAGGTGTGCCGCTGCATGAGCCATGATGCCGAACCGATGCCGAATCTCAAGCGTCACGCTAACCACCAGTGGTACGATCCCATGCAGTTTGTCACAATATTAAAAACCAGGTCCCTTGTGATGATTTAAGCCCTTGTGGTGTAGCCCCAAAGGTTCATCTCGTTCATTTATCTCTGCTAAAAGTTTGCTAAATGGACATAGAAATGTCTCTGAATTACTCTTTTTTACATAATCTACTTTGTTTCTCTGCATAATCTCTCTACATTGGATATGTCTGCCTCCACTAAGGGGTTCCTGAAGTCTAGTGGTTGGCTAAAGGAAAGCCACGCTCGCAGAATTTGAATTTACATAGCCATTTGTGAACAGGGGACAGAGAGCGAGTGAGAGAGATAAAGAGAGAGGGGATGGGAGGTGACCATGACTGTCCAGATGTAGAGACATCAGGCTATGTGTGTTATCACGGTTTGAATGTGTGCTTCATGAATGCATGTGTAGAAAAATAAATAAAAAGAAAAGCTTTTGTGAAAAATAAAAAAATTGACCCAAGGGGGGAGCATGACAAACATCTAGTCTACTGGGAGACCTGTGGCACAATGTGTGCTCCTCAGAGCTGTGAGGAGTTTGGTGAAGACCACAGTTAAGAACTCGGAAGAGAGCAAAAAAAATGCAATAGATATGATTCGTAACTACACTTCAAATACCGCTTCAATTTGAATCACTTATTGAATTAGTATTGTATAAAGTTACATACAAGATTTTTACATGCAGATCAATGTATTGATTGTTTAAATTGCATTTTAAACTGGCTGTGATTTGTGTGGATTTATGTGTAAATGTTTAATGACTCTTCTGATAGATTCACCAATAATTTGTCCTTAACCGTAGGCTATATCAAAACTCCCCAACCCCAATTCACAACAATAAATATTCTGCAGCTTGGCATGACTAGAAAGTTGTAGATTCTCAAAAAGTATGTGTTCATTTATAACAAATAACACAATATATGTCATTTAAGTGCATTTTGTGTCATTTGAGTTAATTGTGTGTTAAAAGTTATTTCATTAAAACTAACGCAAACATATATCTTTTCTACAAAATCAGAAAACAAAAAGCATACTTATTTACGCTTAGATAAACTAAACTTGGCTCTGTACACTGTAGTAGGCTTTGTGTTGTTATTGCTCTTATGCTTTTTGTTGTCCTTATGTTTTACCCAATTGCTTCCATTGTTTACCCAACTTGTAAATCGCTTTGGATTAAAGCGTCTGCTAAATGACAAAATGTAAAAAATGTAAAATATGTTAATTGCACCAGAGCTCTAACATCTAAGGCATTTGTGAGAGGTCTCAATTATAATACTTCTACTCCACCTTCTGGCCTCCATGACTTACTACATCTCAGTGAAAAGACATCATCAGTACACTGACACCTGGTGGTTTAGTAGACACCTTGCACACATTTGGACACATGCCATAGTAGAAAAACCTTTTTAGTTTTTTTTCAAAACAGGTTTTCAGGTTATTTTCCTAGGATAGTATTGAGTGGTGACCAAGAACTGCATTCTTCCTACAAGCATTCTTCCAAAGGGTGGTAAATGTGAGTAAATGATGACAGAATTTTTAATTTGGGGGATAAACTGTTCCTTTAAATAGGCGTGGCCAAACATTACACCCAACAAATGCACAATGGCTTAGGAGAATGACTACGAAATATTACTACAGGAGAGGATCAACAAATTTTTATAACAGATCAAATAAATAAAAAATCTGTGCATTTTTGTATATTTAAATAAAACCCATACACACTGATGCTTGCCTTTTTGCCAAGTAATTCTGTCAAATAAATACCTTAAAAGTGTAGTGTTTAGTTTTGTACTCTACTTCCCATACATCCAATTACCATTGCAAACTGCAAATACCAAAATGCATTCCTGTAAGGGATTCTCGTGTTATTTATTCATGTGTAAAGAGAAAGAAATCTATAGAACATTGATCCCATATGACAACTGATTCTCTCCAGAGCAAAATAAGAGCTTAGTAACTAGCACAAAGACACAGTAGAGTAGGACAAGTGGAGAGAAGATCAATCAAGTCATGCTTAGTGATCTTTAGCTTTTATAGCTAGAAGCAGTCATATCCAAACTGAACACAATAAACCATGTCACAATATGCTGTGTTCGAGATAATCAAAAAGTCTGCCGTACAAATCAAATACTGTTGCATAAAATTCATTTTGATTTAAGTGTCACAATAGGTCACGATACTGAATACTTTAATTCAAAATATATGCAATATTATATGATGCTTCACTTAAAACTCATTTCTGTAATGAAGCAAATGAGATACTAAAAAAAATGAAATCAGAACTGTGACCTCACAAGTATGATGCAGAAAATAACCTCAGGTTAAAAGAAATCCTGTATTATGTTAAAGGGGATGTGCAACAGTGTTTCATGGATTCTGAATTCCCCACACGTGCTTTAGTTCCACCCTCCCCCCGCACGTGTCGTATGTTTTCGTAAATAATCGTACAGCGGTATCTGCCTTTTATAAATGTGATGAAATTAAAGACTACGGATATTTGAAGGGTACGATACTACTATTCTGTAAATCCTCAAGATTAACATGAGAAATGCAGGAACTGTCTGAGTTACTCCTACTTTAAAAACAGCAGAGAGAAAGATTATATGTGACATATGGTCTATTTGAGCTTAAACAGGCCTTGTAAGATCTGTTGTGCTGATAAATGGACAAGCACAGGACATAATCAATAAAGTGATAAACATGAGCAGATTGTGTGCAGGCGCCAAGTATCGCATTTCAGGGCTGAGCGGGTGGAGCTCCCAAGGGGCTACAATGTATTACCATCCCTACACTTACTGAACATCATTACCCAGGATGCTTAGGTCTCGCCCATCATGCAATAGCTCTATTATGCAAACATTGTTAAATTGTGCTGCGTCAGCAAACAAAACAATAAGAGCTTTTTCCATGCATTGGTACCGAAGTACTAAGTAGTTACTTAGTGGATTACTTTTATCCAAAGTGACTTACAGAAACAGTCCCTGTGAAGTAAGCTTCAGTTAGGTGTCTTCCTCAAAAACACAATAGTTGTAGTTTATAGATGAAACCTTGTCGGGTTTTGATCCCACAACCTTTTGCTAACTGCATCTTCACGCAACAACATCATGTATGTACGGCACGTAGTGTTAAATATATAAACAACAATAAACTTTTTGAATGCACTGCAATTTGAATCTAAAATAAAACCAAAGTTTATGGTGTGTTTTTATGCAGGCAGTGTATAGTCTTATAGCTGAGTCTGCACTTTTCTGCAGCTGTCATCTATATTTGGTCTTGGACCTCTTACAGTGTTTGACATTATGCCATTAGTTAACACATCGATCTTTCATAAGTGCACATTGATAAATGCTTTTGTTTTTCTACCAACTCAAAAGCACAACATTTACAATGCACTTATGGGCTACAGAAAAAAGACATATAGCTAAACAAAAGCTGATGTCATTTAATAATAGTCCCCTATATTATATATCATATATTTTTATAGAAAGAATAAGCCACCCAGACCTACTCACAACAATATCCTGGATCAGTGTCAAATCTTAGTAAGATACATGACAGCATTTTTAGCATCACTGGCACACTCCCAATGTCTCAGAGATATCCAAAGATATCTTATTTCGGCTCAATTTAGAGCTAGTAACTAGGTAAAACAATCCCACAATGTAGGCTCAAATGTTACCCTATACATTTCTGTTTATAATTATTTATATTGTGTGCTCACAGTGATGTAATGCCTGAAGGTTTACAGCAGAGTGAACAAGTTCAATTGATGAAAATTTGTGAAATGGTGGGCAACCCATTAGTACAGACGGTTTAAAAGCAACAACATAAACAAACGTTACTGCGCATGCAGGCGTAACATAGTTTACCCAAAAATATTCATAACATATGTTGACAGTGCTCAAATGAAATTGATGTCATCATTTACTCTGTGTAAATTACTTTGTTCTGGTATACACAGAGAAAGATATTCGGAAAAATGTTAGCAATTTTCAGTTATGAAACATTGTTGACTTCCATAATTAAATGGTAGTCAAAAGTGCCCCAGAACTGTTTGTTTTGTTAATCCTTCAAAATATCAAATTTTGTGTTCAACAGAATTCTACTTTGGTGGTGGATGATATCCAAGAAAGAACTGAAAATTGTCAACATTCTTGCAAATATGTTTCTTTGTGTTCAACAGAACAAAGAAATGTACAAATGTTTAAAACAACCTGAGTGTGAGTAAATAAAAACTGAATTTTTATATCCTTTTTACTTCCTGTACACATTTGCAAATAATAGAGTGCCTGTAGATTATTTCATAAAAATAAGCAAAAGAAACCAAAAAGAACTGTAACTTGGCTATACTTGCCTCTCCAATATCTTGAATCTAGACTGCGATACCACCCTCAACCGCTAGATGTCAATGTCCCGCTCGATTTCTTTAAATGCAAGAAAACTACAGAACCCATTAAAAAAATGTTTTGAAAAATTAACATACAGCAAATCGTTTACTATTAAAATGATTATGCAAAAAACTATATAAATTAATAATAACATAAAATCAACTAAATATAAACGCTAGCCAGACCAATAAACAAACCCTTACTCTAGAATTTAAAACGAACAGCCTCATATTCCATTAATAAATTGTCCTGATATTGGGCGGAAACCTTTCTGTGCCTTTTCAAATGTCACTAGACATAAATAGATGAATTATCATGGACTCCGACTCCGTTCATATGAGACCGCACCCAAACACACACTGACAGAAGCAAGTGAGGGAGAAAGACAACAGCGAGGAAGAGCAAACGAAATGAACACACCCTTTTCCACAAGAACATTCACAAATGTTCTAATACACTATTACTATTTCTATCATACCACTAACAAAACAAAACCATTTGGGACACAGGTAATACCATGTTTTCTATGCCTTCCATAGGAACCATACAAGTACATGTATATGACAATTTTATACTACGCATGTATTAAAGTGCCAGGGTATCACCATCACAGATTTCTGTAGGAGAGAAGCAACGTTAAGTCTGTGGTATGCAGACCACGGTAACACTATAATATATGATCATGCATTCTTTTCTGTATTGAACAGACCCCGCACTATTGAATCAGAGCTGAATCATAATACAGAGCAATGCAAGACATTAATTTACGGGAAACAGTAAAGCAGGTGACTCCGCAGCTTATTTCATTCTCTGTGTACTCTGGTGGAACGGCCATATGTGAGTGAGTGCCATTAAGAGGAATCTATGAAACTACTATGCCTGCTAATTTGTTTTGAAGTCTGGTTGCCAGATCCCAACTAATGCCTCACTAATCTCTCACTATTTCCATTTTTTCTCAAATGTTTTTTCAAAATAAACAATAACTATCATCTATGGAAAGACTTCTTCTGACAAACTCAACACACATTTCAGCATTTGATTAAGCAAAATTACAGGCTGTTCCTAATAACCACAGTTGTTCTTTTATTGCACTGACTTCGAAAATTGTGAAGAGACTTCTCAACTACAAAAAAAAACAAATAAGTCATTTTTCAAAAGATCTATTTAAAATGAGCTAATATTAAAGGGCTATCAGGGTTTTTCCTGGCTCACAATGATGCGGAGGTGGTACAACACGCATATAGGCCTACCGTCCCTTTAAGTGTCTTAACAAAACACTTATAATAAAGTTCTAAAACAATTTGATGAAATGAAAACTAATAGGTAATATAAAGCATTACATTTATTCAATCAAACAGAAAAGTAGAACATTTTAATATAAGCCTTTTTTATAAGACTTTAGGCCATAAGTAACCAGTCCCATTTTCACCCTACTTTTTCTTGCAGTCCACTGAGCTTTGAACGATTCAATGAACCCTTGCATTCTGTCGCTTATTCAACGTGCCAACTTCACAGCTTAAAATATAACAATGATGTACAGCAAGTTAATTTAGCAAAACAAAACAATAAAAAATAACTTTTACATATTTCTTTATATATAGTCTAATAAACAATGACCTGATAGATTCATATATTCAAAAATTGCATTGCGTTAACAATGAGATATTATTAGAAAAATTGCCCCTCAAGTCCAGCCACCCAAGTACCAGGCCTGGATCTGAGACGCGGTTTACGAAAACATCAAAATGTTTAAGTGATCCATTGTTTGGTTGAGAGCCGCTCCCTAAAACAGCTGATAAATGATAAATCACATGACCTTAAATTACATGCATTGCCAGCAAAAAATGGCTTAAATATAATAAAACAACTTTAGCAGCAAGCATCTACCTGACAGTTTTAAGTGCCAAAATGGACAATGTGGAGGACATTATTGAAGGCTAGAGAGAAAGAGAGAGATAAGGGAAGGATGGATCAATAAAAGTTTGCAGACAGCAGACGGGACAGCAATCACATCAGAGCATCGGGAAGCCTTCGTAAACACACTCAACTCAATTAGCTCTCTGGGAAGGGCAGGCTATTGTGTGCGTGTGCATTGAGCCATGCTTTCTGACCTCTCCTAACAAATAAGTACCATGCATCACAGTGCTTCACCTTGGTAGACATATAAGTCATGGGGGGAGTGGGGTTAGTAGACCCTATATTTGGCTAAATATGCATAATGAGGTTCTTTCATCTTTACTGTTATCTCAAATTTAGAAAACTGACCTAAAGCAATTGGTGTTTTGTGTGTCATATTATCTATTTTAAATCGATTCATCCCCTCACTTTTTCAGCATTATCCATTAATATTTAATTATTGGATAAAAAATTAAACCTGGTTCAAGGACCATTTATGCGTCCACCACAGCAAACTGTTCATACCCCCGATCCACCCATCTGCTTTCCCTGTCCTCAAGCCGTCATTGATCTCGTCCATTCTCCACTCCTGCAGGAAGCCCTGAATGGTGTTTCATAAATATTTAAAAGTATGAAATACATTTCCAAGCCCTCACCCAACTCAAAAAAAAGCCAATCACTGGGGTTCCATTAGCTAATAAACACTTACAATACACAGACTTTATTCTGTATGCTCCACAAGATTCTACAGAAAATGTTAGATTTAAATGCATTCGCTTCTCATGCTTTGACTATTCTTTCAGTACATTAACAATAAAAACACTTCCAATAAATACAATTGAAATCACTTTTCATGGCAATTGTATAAAAAATACAATTGTTATCTCTCTGGTCTTATATAGTTAAGATAGCATAATTCCCTGTATGTATATGGCAATATGGAAAAATTATATATAAAGCCGTGGAAAAAAAATTGAGACCACTTGTCTTTCTGTATATTGTTTCATTTCTAATCCATTGTCAGTTGAATTTCAATAGAAACAAACCTCAGAAATGACATAAATTCACCCAACAGCAATGTGAAATACTGAGAGAAAGCAAATAGGCACACATTTTTTTTCCTTTTTTGCTGATCCTGTAAAAACATTAGGATTGTGTTGTTGAAACATAAATATGACCTTATTTTGCAGTATTCAAGATCTGCAATCAATCATTTTTTTTATCTCAACCAGTTTGTCCCAATTTTCCTGCAAATAAATACAAATTAAAATATATGTTTTTCTAACATAAACTTGCTTTTTTCAAATGTTTTGTGTGCTGTAGATTCAAAATACAATGAAGATCATCATCAAACAATGATTATCATTAAAGTTAAGTCGTGTGTAGACAGTTATGGGCAGCACGGTTGCCACGGAAACAGTCCTCAGAGGGCAGGCCTGGCCTGACACCCGCTACCCACAATGCAACAGTGTGCAGCTGTGCAATGCATTAGAACCCCACTGCTCCATCACAGGCTCTTTACTGTACATCACATCAGACCACTCCCATAGGGAGGAGAGAGACTTACACCTTAGTTTTATAGTTCCAAGTCAGAGTCTAAGTAGGAATTCTAAGTTTTTGTATCTTTTGAAAGTTTTTAAGTACTTATAACACGTCCCTGTTATTTTCCTGAAAATGTATGGTTCCTGTACAGCTGGGTGCAGACTGATAATTTTGTGATGACTTGTTGCTATTAACTGACATGACTAGATTGTTTCATGAATGGTTTCAAATAACGAAGCCCCTAATTGACATGCAAAAACATTTTCCAGTCTAAGTGGGGAGATCCAATACAATCTCACGGCAAAAACGTAACTATTTTACGATGGTGGCTTATTTTGGGCTAAATCATATGAATTTGTGCGATCTCGTTCAACTTTTTAGTACGATTTGCTTTCGCAACAGTGACCTTAGGTTTAGGGGCAGGGTTAGGGAAATATATATTAAATAATTATAAATTCCCCTGAGATCAGGTTGGCAGGTCTTGTCAAAAACAAGGACCAAACTTTCTGCTTACAATTACTCTTCCTACACCAGAGTAGCCTGGAATTAGATAAGATTGAACATTATTGTCATTACACATGTACAAGTACAGGGCAGCTATATGAAGTAAGATGAGCAAAAAACAGCATTGACTGTAAGAATGGTTTATTTATCAGTACATTTTGCTTTAAAAATCAAATAACTTGTGTGAAACATCTTGAATTACTTTGCGGATAATCTTGAAGTAAACAATGTGTCATGTTTGTGCCAGTCTTCCATCACCTATAGACTACAAATGTATTCCATATAGTGTAGACAAGTACCCCTTAACCAGCTCTGCATGTACGAATACCCTACCCGATCCGGAGGGGAACCAGAGAATGTCAGAAGACTAAACTGATGGCAGCCTATTTTTAGACCTGCAACAAAAGCAGCATAACATAGTAAGGCTCTTGTTCTTAGTATCTATCTACCGCTGTACCTCCTTCAAACTGAGTTTTAAAAACAATTCAAACCGATTTAGGAGTAGATTGCTTCCGAAATCAAATCAGACTCTACAATATTACTTCCAGTATTAGGTACAGCACTATGTTGTAATTACACACGGAGACGTAAATAAAGACTGTTTCGCATTTATTATACATCATCACACAAGAGCATTGTCAGGGACTGGATAAACTGTATGTATCTTGGCTGTTAACCACATATACGAGGAATCTCTTGGTCAAAATACAAAGATTTCAAGAGTGCTAAAATGGTATTTGTGCGATAAGGTGACGCCTGTGTGCATGCGTGTGTGCGCTTCCAGTGCTTGGTCCATTACTGGAATCTAATTATCCAGAGAGAGCCTGACAGCACTCCCTCATATCATAACTCAGGACCCAATAGGAAACTGCACTAATGTGTATGAGTGAGTGTGTATAGAGAGAGAGAGAGAGAGAGAGAGAGAGAGAGAGAGAGTTTTTTTCTAATAACAAACGAGAAATAGCACGAAAAAAAGTTCTGTCTGCATTACAGGGAAAGCATTTGTACTTTAGATGCACACGTTCATATAATCCACAAACAATATTAGATTTCAAGTCTATACCCGGCAAAAGTACACAACATTGTTGAGGCCGAATGTTATACCTTACACTTTCTGAATCTTACATCAGTGTTTGGCACAGAACCAAAGAATGATGTCAGAGATGAAGGATCGGGGCTTTTAGGGAGATCTGGTGTATAAATGTAGCTAACAAACCATGAAGGAAAAACTAAGCAAAACCACTTAGGGCCAAACCTCTGTCGGCTCTGAAATAAAACAGCGGAAACAACCTTCTCGATGGCTCAGAGCAACAAATCACACCAACTACACATCATCTCACGTCTGAGTGACACGTCGGGGCATCTATCCACACAAACTAATGTCCTAAATGGCACAGACAGGCCATTATTAATTTATGGCTTATTTTATAGACAAATTGGCCGATAAGATAGCACAGACATACACATGCAAGCTGAATTACCAGAGGGTAATCTTAGTATTGTAAAGAGATGGGCAGAACAAGTGCTTGAACATTCTTAAGCATTGCTGTGACTTCATGAATGACGACACATTGGTAAATAAATTGAATCTCAAGCAGTGACGCTTCTGCAACATTCCAGAATGCCAACAAACAGCATCTTCTCTAACTGTGCAGTTGGTCAGGTGTTAAACCTCACTGGCAGTGTACACACGGACACAGCTCTGTGTGGCCTTCAAGGAACGTGTCAACATTATGGGATAAATATTAGCACTATTAAAAAAAACTATAGATTTACAAAAACAAACAGGCTGCATTGCGATAGTCAAACGATGCATTAGAAGGATTCGGTAACCAGGACAACGCCTCTCATCCTCCGCATCATGGTCCATAAGACCGCGATCCGCTGGTGTCAAGCTCGCCCACACATATTTCACATCAAAAGGACGTTTCGTCCGATTCACACACTGACCTGACGGATCCGGTTCGGGTGGGGCGGAGAACCTCCTTCGGACGAAGTGTTTGAAGATGCCATCCTCACGTCTAGGACGGAGCCGCCCCTGCTCTGACTTTCTATCGAGCTTCTTGACATTACGTCTCAGCGCGTGACGACGTCCACAAAACGGTATCGTGCAAACTCGTTGATTAGGTTATCGTCACCCGTGCTCCGTCCTCAGTTGTCGTGGCTGAAGCTCCGACGCATGTTTTGACTGTAAGCCAGAGTGGGCTCGAAACGGGCAAGTGTCCGGTGGCGTGACCGCGCGGTGCGGGTCTGCGCAGGAGATGCGACACTCCCGCAGTTCACGTGCAACGACGCTGCAGCGTTTCGGTTTTAAACACTGGCTGAATATGAAGAATGAATCTGTCTGACTATAAGGCTAATGTAAACATGAAGAGATGTGCAGTGTGAGCGATGTTCTCAGCGGAGTGTGGAGCAACCTCCTTCTGTGGTACCCCCCTCTCTCTCTCTCTCTCGCGCGCGCACGCTCGCCCTCCCATCCCCTCCTCCATAAGCCAAAGCTTCACTTGCACATGACGAGGCAAAATCAAGATGGGTTGAACTTGTATCTCAAACACAAAGTAGCCTGAAAAAGAATTTGAACATTTCCGGAATTTCGTGAATTAGATAAAAATGCCAGAATATAAGGGACAGACAAATGACGCTAGACCTTTATCAAGAACTATATCTTCAAGTGATATTTCACCTTAAAAGGAAAATGCTGTCATTATTTAACCATCCTTTAGTCATTTCAAACCTTTATGACTTTCTTCTGCAAAACAAAAAAGAAGATACTGTATTTCAAAGAATGTTTGAAATGACAAAAGGGTGTGTAAATGATGAAATAATGTATCTTTTTGGGTGAACTATCTCTTTTCTAACTTTTCATTCAATTCGTCTTTGCTGAACAAAATATATACAAGTAATTCTATTGGACGTTGGATTTAAAGGGAACCTTTTCATTGGTAATGTTTGAAAATTTTATTTGGCCTCTGGCTGTATTGAACACTCAAAATAAGCTTATTGAATATGCTCTTAAATGCAAAATTATTTAAATAATTTACAATTATCACACTGTGCAGGAAAAAGGCAACACATAAAAAATAAACACTTTATTAAACATTTACTTTAAAACAAGGAATGATATAAGTACTGGAAAGAAATAAGAGAATTATCATAACAATAGCGAACGAAGACACACTTTAACAAAATAATCCAAACATACTCATACTTTGGGTACCGTTACAATCATAAGCAATAATTACAGGGCCTAGAATCAAAAAGATATTTAATGGATGAACCGTACATACTTCATTTTGTAGGCCTATTTATTAACCCAGAACCAAACATATACGACGCAGAATAAATTTAAACCACAGCCAAGATGCCAAAGACTCCAGATATCTGTACCTCGAAGATAATCTTTATGTGAAACACCCATTTGCTTCAAGCAACTGGGTTACGCTACATATGTGAAAGGAAATGAAGAAAGCGGACTCTTAAATAAATCATGAAACAACTGAACACCCAGGAGTTGTAATTCATTTCTCTATTGTGAAATGGTTTGACAGCAGAAATAAATATTTCCCACTCAATTTAATAATAACTTGACCTTTGTATTGAATACCTAACCAGCCGTCAGATCTTTTATAGAACTAAAAATAATTTGTAGGTTTAAGAAAATAAGGCTTCTACAAATAAGTCTTGGGTTTTAAGCATTTTCAACAAAGGATAACCGCGTAACGACAGAAGAACTCAGAAGTGTAATCTGTCCCAGCCGCCACCCCGGCATGTTTTACCGCAAGTCATTCTGAGCGCAGCCTATCATCTTCTCGCAATACATCAGACTGGGGTGAGCTGATCAAGGTTGTCGTGGGAACGACTGGTGAGATGTGCCTCCAGTATCTCACCGAACAGACCTCTCTTCAACAGATTGTAAGCCATGGGGAGCAGCTGACGTACCACTTTATAGAAATACTATCAAAATGAAGAAAGAGAACTGCATATCATTAAAAAATATATAAATGCTTTTAATGTATTTTTGTAGCACAAAATAACCATGGGAGGAGATGGCATCATGGTATTGAGGTATACTGTTAATAATAATTTTACAAGTTTTATCGAGTCAACGAGCTGAACTCAACTCATTAACAAATCATTTGACAGTTTTGTTAACTAGATTAAGTTTAGCATCAATTGATTCCTTGAAAAAAGGCGTTATGACTCCCACATGAATCAAACATTGCTACATTTACTATTGAAGCACATAAAGCTAAGAAAATTAAAATTAATTAAATTAACATTTATCATTAATTAAAGCTATAAAAAAGAACTTGTTGGTTGTCACATCTATTCTGATTTACAGAATATCCAGTATATTAAATCCACATTCATATAACATGTTTGGAAGTCAACCTGAATACTGCATAATAATGGACTTTTCTTGTAACTTTGTGCAAGGCTTTTGATGAAATGTTTGAAATCTTACTTGAGAGCCGTAGCAGAACAGGTCGATCCCAAGCTCATAGCCCATCCCATAGTCACATTCATCATTGGCAAACTGAACAAATGTAATCATTTCCTGAATGGGTGCAAAAGCATTCATCCTCTCCTCATCATTTTTGGCCTCTGCTATCGCTTTGCAAATCTTTTTCAGGCTCGCTACAACCAAAGCAAAAAAAAATTGAAAAGTTTAAAAAGTGTAGCAGTGTTTGTTTTCCATTTCAAAATGTAAAATTTAGTACTAAAGTGCAGAATATTATTTTTAGACACTAGTTAATGGTTACAAAAAACAAACCAGTTTTCCAGGTTTACCATCAGTTTCTGGTAATTCTCTGTATCCGACGTCATTTTTATCTATTGGAACCACAATTCCTGCTCCATGAAACGTCTTTGTGACCACCTGCAGAAAAAAAGATTAGAGATCATCAAATGTTGGCAAAAGCATGTGATTTTTGGAAAGCTCAAACCATGGGTGCTCAGTGTTTCCCACAGGATTTTAACAGCCAATAAGCATATTTGTGACATCATCATGTCATGTTTGTGTGGTGTTATTGGTAGCACTTGATATCCGTTTATCTTCTAAAAAAAGAGGGCGCGCACGTACACGCCACTCACACCAAACAAGTCAGGAAAGAGAGAAGACGGGGAAGCGCTGTTTGTCCACTAGTTAATCAATCACAGATACGGTCAGTATAACGATGGATTATTTTCTTAAATGTGATAACAAATATACTTGGGTGGGCATGAATATACCCAGGCGGACCACCGAATTTATATATATATAAATGCATTGTATGGGAAACGCTGGTGCTACTTTCACAAACGTTCTAGAGATAATGTCAAATCATGTTGTAATACCTTTTTCTCTCTTTGCTTCATCGCTTTAGTTTTTTGGTCCAGAAGCAAACCCAGCCTCTCTGCCTCTCGTTTCAAATCTTTTTCTAACCTGTCCAAAGCAGCCTCATCCTTCTGGTATCCCCTCTCCTTTCTTTTCTTCTGCAAAAACAGCCTGGGTAATGTAGAGAGTAAAAAAGGAACATTTGCAAAATTTTTAAAGGAGACTTGCATTCTTAAAAAAGTCTTTATCATCTTATTTACAAATTTTACTCTGTGTATACTTCAAATATACTTTTATCCTTCCTAGTTGCTTACAGAACTGCAGCAAATATGTTGTCCCCCATCTGTGTGATCGTATATCCCTTCTTGGCTTCATTCTCTCCAATGAACACAGGCAAAGCATCATGTAAATCTCTGAACAGGAAAATAAAAGGACACAAGCAGATTTAATAACTTTAATGAAGTAGCACATTGGAAACGTAAATTATAATACACACAGTCAAAACTGTGGAACTCTACACTTAATCTTAAAAGCTAAAGAAACTAGAAATTGGAAAAACTAGACATCTGTCAATAAATCGAAAATTGTCTTGAAATAAAAGCTTTTTTTTTCACATAAATACAGCTATAAACGTGAAATGGAAATCATGCAAATAATATTAAACTTTATAACTCAAAAAATCGATCTAAAATCATTGAAAATGTTCTTTTTGAAATGTATTTGCACGTTCTGTTCCATTTACAGGTAAACACTCACCTGAAGTAGCCCATGTGGTGCTGTGTGTCTGCGTTCCCCTTTATGATTGTCTGGAATTCTGGGGGATCATAAAAATAACGGCAATGCAGATGGAAATTGGGCGGAGAGGAAGATGAGCTTTTGTGCTTTCTGGCCAGGATATCAAATGGGCCGACTAACTGGAGCCCGAGCGGTTCCTTAAGAGCATCTGTAGAGTACAAAAACAATACATTTTTAAAGACTTTACAGTGTGAAAATTAACATTAACCAAATTTCAGATTAAAAAAAAAATGTAAGCCGTAAAAAGCCACACATTTTATTATTAACTTCCTGGGGATCAAATCGTGAACTAGGTGTAACTAGCTTTAAGTTAAAAGAAAGTGTGACGCAAGGTTCCACTGTATTGACAAAACAGTATAAGTACAGTACAATAATTTACAGTACATACCTTGTGGACACCCTGCACGGAGCCCTTTGCAAAATTCCCAAAACTGGTAGAAATCCTCAGGCATACGTAGTTTGTACAACCTCTCCACTTCCTCTCTCATCTCTTCTTCCATCTTTCCATCCATCTGGTCTTCTTTTGCCTTTTTTACATCTCCATTTGATGTTTCTGTCTAAAGCAGGCAAGATTTAAAATTTAAACACAGAAAGAATAGGTTAGTTCACAATAATAGTCTGAATCAAATTATATAGCCTGTATAATATAAATGTATGCATTATGTAAGTTTAAGTTATCTGTCACTATATAGCAACCTTCCCTAGATTAACGTACAGGGTCTGATCATCTTTGAACAGTATAAAAATCAAACATGCCAATTTCATTCTTTAAACATAAACTGATTAAAATCTCATTACATATTTTAATAATGTGGTAATGACATACGCCGCTAGTTCTTCGGGGTTGACTGTCACTATAGTGCAAGGCAATGAGAGGGCAAAAAACAGCCAAGGCAGATTTGCATGGCATTTATTTAAATACTGTTCAAAGGCACATATCTTCTTGAGCAATATGACTAGTTCCCTTATGATGTGAAAACATTATTATTTCAAATGCATTGACTTCACAAGGTAACAAGGCAAAGATAACGTTACTGACTAAGGAGACACCACCATAATGAGAAGCTCATACGGCTAAGTAAAATGCAACAAAAATGCAACAAAGACAAAACTAAACACCGTTCTTTGTCTATCCATTCACTGTTGAGGATTTTGTGATGTACCTGCGGCAAATATTTGGGTTTTCTTTTCCCGCGTCCAGGCATGCTGATTTTTTTCACGCCGAATTTCCGAGCCGAAGTTCTGGATTTCCGGTAGAATTTTCACTTCTTTCAAAATAAGAGTCACACACGTAAGTTTGTTTTCATTGATAGTTTGGTAATTTAAAAAATATGAACCATGCACTGACTAGACAATGCACATTTTAAGTAAAAAAAAAACGGGATTTGTAACACAATACAGATTTGAGATTTGTACAAATGTTCTTTAAAAATCGTTAAACATTTTAAAGTTATCTTCGTTATTTGAGGAATAAAATAAAACATTAATTAAAATATTTATAATAAAAACATTCGGATAATGTCCAGAAATGTGATCAACTTTCTAAATAAAACAAAACTATTTGGTTTAAACGTTACGCAATTATGAATTACCAGTCATAACATTTTTACAGCATGTTTAGATTATTTTCAGACCACGTGTACAAAATGCATGACGCGAAAAGAGGGAGGTGACATTCGGAATTTATAAGGATCATGCTCATAGAGAAACACAAGTTTGAGTTCAGCCAGGTTGTCATTGACACTGTTCAGTCATTTACTGATTGTGGATTCTCAAGGGTGATGATGTTCTGCAGAACGGTGTGCCAACGACTCGCGCCTCTGGCAGGCAAAACACTCTTTCCTTTGTCTAATAATGGTAAGAAACACCCATTTACAATCGTCTTGTTTGAAAATAAAATGCACCAGCCTAAAATACAATAGGGAGAGGTGTTGGTGCATAAAATATGGAAATAAATCATAAGTTAGAAAAATGTAAGATTTTAATTGAACTCCAGTGGTACAGGAGGTGTGTCAGTGGTTTGACTATTTACTTCAATTCAGGACATTGAGTTCTCATGTTTGTGTTATGTAACAGTTGAGATATACAAACATCAAATCTGTCCGGAAGTATGCATAAAATATTGTTCAATATATACATTTTTACAAATATTAAAATAGTGCAAAACTGTGTAATTAGTTAAAACATTTTTTTACAGCAAATTGAGAAACCTGTTGTTTATGAATTTAGAAGGCCCCACATGTATATAATGAACAGACATGTCCTTGAGATATACATGTTAGAATTTTTTTGTATTTAATTATAAAAAAATAATGGGAATAATAGCTGTCATTATTATTTTCATTATTTGTACTTTGTTTTTAGTTACACATTTGATTTGCTTTGTACAATAATGCTTTTATTTGTTTTACAATGTTGGTGATTTTTAACAAATGTTTGCTGTTTTCAACTTGGATATGATGATTGTTTTCATTTTGATGACTTATTATTAGTATTTATGGCACTTTTTTAATGATCTTTGGATACATTTTTTCTATGATAATGTATTGAGTATGTGTGCACCCTGGATTCCAAAACAAAATTTCCTTTGAGAGTAAAACTATTTTATATTTATTTATTGTCAGCAATGTTTTGTCAGTGGATTTTGTTGGAGTTTGTTTTTAAAGCTGAGTTTTCCATTACAGACGGCTGGGGTGTGCACACTAGATATTGCCTGTTCCAGTTAATTTGTGGGAAATAGCTGGATTTGGTCTTGTTTAAAGTTAATTTCCTGTAAAAGGATTCACTCAGTTTGAACTGGGTGCATTTTTTAGTCTGCCTGTAACTGGTACTTCAAAATATGAAGATGTCTAAAATATTTTAAACTGTAAGGTCTAATGGGTTGTTTGCTGTCTCAGCACTGTATGCATGACTGAACTGATGTATTCACAAAACCTCCTCAACCATTTCCTAAATTACCCAAATAGTTGAAGAGGGCCTCGGGGCTTACAGTCAGCATGAGTTTGACCAGGATTGTGCAGAAAGCCATTACCACTCCAATGGATGTATCCTCATAGACTAAAATAAGAGTCAGTGTTTGTCCGTACTTGTGTATATTTTTGTGTATAAGTGTATAAATGAAACAAAGACTACCTTGCTGCAGTCACTTTTTTTTGCAATCGCCTCAGCTTCTGTATACACATTTGGAAGGATGTCCTGTTATTCATGATCAGTTTAGCCTTTCCTTCCATATTAAATAATACACTTCATACAGTTTGTATTATTTAGATAAACGTGTACTTTTTTAATGCAATCTTCTTTTCACAGTCCTGGTTGACAGTGATACTTTATGTCTGTATCTTTCTCTTCAATAGCTGTCCCAATACGACAGATGTCCTTCGGACTGCCTACATCAGGCACAAACATTGCATACATGGTACTTGGTGGAGGCTCACTAACTGCTGCTCTTGTTTATGTAAGTATTTTTATTTCCTCAGTATTTCAGAAAGCTTTGGTTACAAGGAGTCTTGGGATCTAGCTAACGTGAAAACATTGTTCAAATGTCTATAATTGGTGGGATGTACTGTAACGTAGTTTGTTTAGTTAAATCATATTCAACAATAGTTTTGACTCAACTACAACCAATACATTTTGATATTATAAATAAAATGTAATATGCATCTTCAACATTCTGTCCATACCCCTCCTTTTCTTCAGGCTTATAAAACAATAAACTCTGACAGTGCAAGATATAATGACAGGATTGCTCAAATTGAGAACAGATCCAAAAGTAAGTGCAGATTTTTATCTATTTATTTAGGGGAGGTAAATGGATAGACTGTGGAACATAAAAGAAGATATTTGAGAAATGTCAGTGGAAGTGATTGGGGTCCCAAATGTTTTTTGGTTACCAACATTTTCAAAATATGAAGAGTAGGTTCCAAAATGAGTTCCAATGTTTTTATTGTGTTTTATGTGTTGGTTAGCTGTATTTTTTTAGTTGTAATGGCAAATCAAAACAAACCAGCTGCAGTTTGATTGATATAAATTGGAATTCACAATAAAAAAACATGATTTTTGAAATTAAAAAAAAGTATCTCATTTTGGAACCAAACTCTTCAGTTCTTTTGTGTTCCACAGAATAAAGAAAATTAAATGGGTTTGCCGTGGCATCAAAATTATGAACAGCTATTCCTTTAAGGAGGTCATTTATGAATGTAAATAATGTCACTATGAATAGAGGTTTGGGTTTTGACTTTTACTGGTTTTCAGTTTGTTAAAGTCAAATCCTATACACTTTCAACATCAGCGAGCGTGAATAATTTATACTGACAGCTGAGATTAAGTTCCCTTTCAGAGTTATTTTATATCAGGCTTAATTGAATTGACGGGTGCATGCCTCTGTTTTCTGTGCTGTTGATTTGTCTGGTTCCTGGATTCTCTCTCTCTCTCTCTCTCTCTCTCTCTCTCTCTCTCTCTCTCTCTCTCCGAGTTACTTAGCAGCCTATAAGCCAGCTAGATTTAGAGTAGATTTGACCTCTATTTCCTTCAATTACATGCCATTAACCACTTATTTTTTGTTATTCAGATGATGAGGGTGAGTATAAACTTATTTCTGTCAGCATGTCTGTCTTTGAGCGTTTCACATCAATAACCAGTAGAATTTCTGCTCAAATTAATGTTTTTGTGTAGCGTGCAGTTTCTGGTCTGTCATCTTGTTTTGGCTGCGGCAATATTCATCAATCAATTCTTTGCATTCATCATCACTGCAATTATACTTTTTCTTTCGATCATGAAATATCAAAACCTGGTTTGGCCAATGTCTTCCTTAAAATTTAAGAGAATTTAAACCAATCATCTTGCATGTTTTGTTAATTTTTTATGTTTGGTTTGTGAATAATGGGGATAAAGTGGAAATTGGTGTCAGGGAATTAATTAGCACGACATCTTGATAAAGGATGTAGAGTTTTTTGATAATCTGTATTGATTTCCTCTTTTCATTCACTTTCGAAGATATTTGCTGATGTCAGAATACTAACAACTTAAAGGGATTCTTCATCCAAAAAAAATTATATTATCATTTACTCAACTACGAGTTGTTCCAAATCTGTATCCATTTCTTTGCCCTGATGAACACAAACAAAGATAATTGGAAGAATGCTTATAAGCTATAACCAAACAGATCTTGACCCCCATTGACTCCCATAGTAGGAGAAGTAAAAATAAATAAAAATAAAAAGTAAATGACTTTATCTTCTTTTGTTTTTGTTCTGTTGAACACAAAAGAAGACATTTTGAAGAATGTTCTCGGTCACTTTTGACTCCCATTATATTTTTTTCCTACTATTGGAGTCAATGTGGGGCAAGATCAGTTTGGTAATAAGCATTCTTCCAAATATATTTCTCCGTATTCATCAGAATAAAGAAAATAATTATACAGATTTGGAAAAGCTCGAAGGTTTAGTAAATGATGACAGAGGTTTAATTTTTGGGTGAGCTATGCCTTTAACTGATGGCAAAACTGCTAAATGGCACTGTATCCGTATTCATTCCTTTGTAACTCCAGTGAGCTTATGCACTAACAAAGCAAAAATTCTGATTCCAAACCATGTACAACGCTCACAAAAATACAATGTATTGTGATCAGGTTTATTCTTATTCATCTCTTAATTATTAAAAATTGAATACCATAATTTCATACATCACATGCTGACATTGGTCAGCCATTGCTTAACCGTTTTTCTGTAATCTGTATAGAAGCAGTGGTTGCATTCACAGCAGCAGAAGCAGCAGCAGTTGTGGAAACTACTCCGGCCGAACTCACCGTTACTGCAATAGATCCCATCTCTGGGGTACTTGCTACTGAACCCACCAATGCTGCTCCAGATTCTCCTGCAGAGCATGTGGCTGATATTACAGTGGAGGCTGAAGAAGCTGTGACAATACCTGCTGTCGTCGAGGCTGAGACACCTGACGCTGATGATGTTGCTGCTGATGTTGCAGCTCCAGTTGCCGTGACGACGGGTGAGACATCTTCTGTAGAGCAAGGGGCCTAGATGCCCAGCATCTTAGATGTGAACCCAATGAACCATCACCTGATCGACCTTCAGAACATGTGTAGAACCTTTGTTCCGTGAGCAGAAAGTAGTTTCCACAGTGCTGATCTCAATGTTAAAAGTGGGATGGAGAGATTATAGGTTTCCAGTAATAGAATCTGCTGGGGCACTAGGGAGACTTCACAATTTTTGAATGCAATGCTGTAACCCTTACTCTTATTATTTTAACTTACTTTGACACTGTAGTGTCTAATCTCTCCTTCTTCATTCACTGGTTGTGCCTTCTACAAAACAAATAATACCATAACTACAGCATCAGAACATGGTAGATACCTTGTGCCTTTTTTTCCTTGTGGGTAATTTTCTTCACATGCTAATCCCAGTGTCAGTTGCGTAAAATATTGCTTGACACTGGAGACATTTCCATGCTGTTATTTGAACCTTGGCTTGACGAGTTCTCGGAATGTAAAATGTATGTTGATTGTGTTTTTTTTTAAAGGAAATGTTTGTATACATGAAACAAAGTCTTATGAAAATAGATTTTTCTTTTACGCCTTTTAATTCCCCTTATTGAACAGATAAAAATAATCCAAAACAATCCTCACACTTTCCTTTTCTGTGCTGTTTATATATATTGTCTTGACGGTTTTATCTGTTTCATTCTTAATTTGTTGCCGTTGAAACTGTCTATATTGTATTGTTTCTAGAAGAGCTCCTGCCTGCACAGTGTTAGTTTTGTAGTTCATCTGCTATAAATATTTAGCTTCCTCTTGCCAAGCTTCAATTCCACTTTAATTGTTATTCGTAAAAGGCCCACTGCATCTTAATGTATTTTATAAGCTATCTTAATTGTTTGACTAGAAGAGGCTTTAGCATAACTTACAGTCATTCTGTGTAAATCTCTTGAATGTGTGTTGATTATTTCAGCATAAGTCTATGCTACTTAAAGTGCGCTTAAGATACTTTACCCACGAATGCCTAAATCAAGGTTTCCTGAAAATATTCAAGAAATCACAACATCGATGCTTGAAAGAAATTCTGAGAAACTGCTAAATGAAGATCTGTTTTAACAAACTAA
Source organism: Triplophysa bombifrons (assembly GCA_029783895.1). NCBI lineage: Eukaryota > Metazoa > Chordata > Actinopteri > Cypriniformes > Nemacheilidae > Triplophysa > Triplophysa bombifrons. The sequence goes on from CM056452.1 coordinate 23,912,685, forward strand.
TCTTGTGTCAGCTATCCCTGTGTCAGACTTACTAAGCACCGCGAGAATGATTGCTGGATCTACAGCAGAGATCGCTGCAGCTTCAATTGGAGACCAGCATCTGGTGGCTGTGCAGTTAGCTGAGGAGAAACATTCAGAAAACACCTTCAATGGAGTGGAGCTACCAGATGTTAAAGCGTTGGTCCCAGAAGTAGAGGGATCTATAACAGTTAAAGCAGTGGATGTGGAGACTGACATGAGAAGGTCTGATGCACTAGAAGACGCAACAACATCAGACTATGATGGGACTGAGACAAACAACCCTGTCAAGACGGAAGTAGCAGATGAACATCCTGCTTTATTCGAAGTTGCACACGAGGAGCTTTCAGGAGAGATGGAGAATGATTTGGCATTGGAAAAGGCTGTGAGGTCTTTTGTGACGCTGTCAGATGATGATTCCATTTCTGGAGAAGCACATATGACTTCAGCAACAGTAAAGGAAGACAAAGCATCATGTCACGAGACAGCTGGTTTAGAAGATTTTATCGCAACATCCGCCCTTGAAAAAGATCTGCAGGCCACTGGGGCTACAGAAGATGATGTTTCTGAAACAATGGTGGATGCTGTGGAGGAATTTGAACCAACTGAAACTACAGAGAATGATAATAGGATATAAATGCTTTTAAAATATGTCAATACAATATAATATGTGACGTTTCTGTTCCATTGTGTTTTTAATAGCAGAAATGTGCAGCTTTTTAACATAATTGTTAGCCAAGAATTAGTTGCTGTTCACAAATGTTTATTTTTTTCACAGCTGTTGAAAGTATAAATGGTATGATGGTACAGCTGAACATTTCAAAGAATACGACTCACAGACAACGAGACTGAAATCATTTCAACCAAAGGATAAATAATAGTTTTTTAAGATTGTTTACACTGACACATCAAGACCCGTTGTTCATCAAGTTTACCACCAGAGGTCACTATTAACACTGTGTCTTGAAGCGCACATAGCGCAGTCCATCACAACGAGAGCATTTGAATAATTGACAAAAAGTGACCGCAGTGCGCTGCAGTGAGACATGCTATGTTATTCCCCCCCCCCAAAATGTATTAAAACAACTTTCAAACTAACTAAAAGCAAGTAAACATAAATAAATAAACGGTGAAAACATTTGTATAGTCTTCTTTACATAGTCTTCCCTGTTCTATTGTATGTTCTTTCATGTTTTACAGTTTTCGTTGATTTCTGTTTTCTTTCTTAAATAAAATTTGAATTTCTTTACTGACATTTTAGTCATTAATAAAACGAAGTCTTTAATGTACAATTACTAAATATGTATTTCATTACATGTATTTCATTTTTATTGTAATAATTGGAAGTTCTGTGCAGCTTTGCTCTTTTAACAATTCAGAGCCACTATTGTCAAAATTCAGCGTTCAAGATTAAAAGCAAATTCAGATATTAAAGTAATTATCAGACAATGATGAAATTGTTGCACTTATTGCTGCAAAGATAATCAGTGAACATATGTTTATAATATTCGTGGATTAAATAAATGACTGTTTCTTACATGTACATAGCGAAAAAGCAACTTTAACAATTTATATGCAAAGGGTATGGACGGATTCTGTCATAGAATCCAAATATATCACAATTGTTATAAGAAATATATAAAACAATAGTGTGTTTGTGTAAAGGAGAGAGAGAGAAAGAGGGAAAGAGAGAGCTACTACTACATCATGACTCTGATCTGAGTCCCACTTTACTTGTTTCCCGGCTGTCCCGTCATCGCAGGGAATGAGAATTGTACTGGGATCGCTGTTTTTGTGGTTGATTGTTCAGAGTGGTTCAGTGTGCGCTTAGTGGTGTGTGTGTCTTTCTGTGTGTGATTGTTTGTGTGTATCAGGTGTGTTAGCGCTTAGCAGCTAACAGCCACAGTGTGACGAACTCACCGTCGGCACCACAGCAGCAATACAGTCAGTAACGTTACCCCCATCTTATTTCATATGCGTGCAAACCGAGGAAAACAATACTGTGGATTTCGTTAAAAGAACCAGCTTTGTAAGGTAAGTCATTTACTTGAAAGTTTCCATCTTTTAATGAACGAGCAGCAACTGTGCGGTTATATTAGCGTAGCTTTGGGTCTGAAGCTAAGAGGATACCTACACTATACTGGGCTTTTCCTTTAGTTTTACGTTATTAATGAAAAAGTTATTCGGTCACATTGACACGCGTGAAAGTGTTTAATCGTTTATCTGTTTAAAGGTCTCATATTTTTACGTTGAGTAACTCACCAGGCTCCTAGTTGCTAGCTGGCTAAGCTAAATGCTAGTAGAGAGTTGATAAGCAGGCATGTACGACAGATTTCTCTTTTGAAAGTTGTTGTTAGATTTGAATGAAATTCAAGTAACCTAAAAATCTATTCTTTTATTATCTAATTAGTTTAGGTATCTTATTTAATATTTTTAATTGAAGTACAGTGTGTAAAACGTGTAATAACTCAAAGATTTTTGACACATTTGTGTATTGCATACTGTATAGAATCAGACTTTCGGGTTGCTGTTTTGGACCTTTAAACAACACACGAATGCTTAAATTGTGGTTTTCCTCGTAACTTAGAGCTGAGATGATGTCGCTGTGTCGTTTTTCCTCCAATGTTTATATTGCAACGCCCACTAAATTGGACAGAGTACAACAGGATCAGCTTTTCTTTAGACACTGCTTTGCATGCATTGTGCATTTACATTACAATTTTATGAATAAATAGCACCGGCTTGTCCTAAACCTGGTTTAGATTTATTCACTTGTGTAGGCATGGCATTTAACTTTCTATGATCTGTATGTTTACACTGCTGAAAGTGAAGTGAACAGTGTAGACTTGCAGAGGACTTTGATCTGTTTGAGCAGTTGCTGATTTCTGAAGATAAGGTATGAAAAGTGCCCGGCCCTTAACGTACCTTGAATAGATATCTTTGGTGTGTTAAAAAATGTCTCTAGCTTGAGTGGGTTTTATATGGTGATAAAGTTTCTTTAGCAATGGCAACAATGTGGGCATAGATCAAAGGCCTAGACAGATTGACACCGTGTTTACACCGGGCGACACGACAAAAGATATTAGAAACGCATAACAACCCATTATAATTTTACATTTTGTCCACACTGGATGTGGTGCGTCGTGCCTGTTGCGACCGGTGTAGAGTCGACGTGGTGTAAGTAAATTAGGCTTGTGTGCTATGGATGTCCAGTAAACATTGTGGTTGCCCTCAAGATCGTATTTAACTCCAAAACTGAACAAATCACTGTTTGTTGTTTCGTTGTAAACCTTGATGACACATCAGTGTTGTCATGGAAGCACAGACTGTTTGATAAACTTGCTCATGAAATATGACCATATTTACTTTGCTTTTTAAGACCGGAAAAGTTTGGATATCCCTGCCTTTCCAAATGTTTAGAAGGAAGTTTTTGGTGCTCTTGAGCTCATACTAAACACAAGACATAGTATTCTGCTCATAGTAGATTCACATTTTTGCCATCCTTCTGTTTCTCACTGACCCATCTGAACTATTCCAATGGATATTTCATAACTAGAAATCTTGCTTGTGTTTTTCAATTATGTAGAATTTATTATAAAGATGTTGGTTGTGCTGTTTGTTTCCTAATGAATTTTTCGGGATGTGATGCCACAATGCACTGTAAGTCTTCAAGTCATCGGATAGCATGTTTTGAATGCAGGAAAATTCGTTCTGCTTCGTAAACCAATTTGCACAAGGTCACAGTGTTTTTGTGTGCCATCTGCACTAGTGTGTCATTCCGTGTTCTTAACATAAAATAGAAAGGACCACAGAATGTAATGGAACAGTTCACCCCAAAATGAAATGTTTATATATTGATATTTTCCATGCATCGATCAACAGTATACATTGACCCCTTCTCAAAGTCCCAACTTCTATGTTTCACTGTAGGAGTATTACGGATTTGAAACATATGGTTGAGCAAATTTATTTGAAAGCAAGAATTGAATCTTTTTTAAAGCAGAAGTTGTTTTGATGGAAAGATGATGCAAGCTGACTCTCATTGAGGAATAATATGTTGCATCTGAAGGGCGGTTGGGTTGAGGCTGGATTTTGGCATTGGCTGTGTGTGTGTGTGTATTTAAAGGTGGGACGTTGCATCACTGGAGAGTCTGTTGAGGACACAAAAGCAGCGTTGTGCGTTGGTCATGTGATGCCTGTTCGGAAAGCTCAGACCATGTGATCCTGCCTCACAGAATGCTGAGTCGAACTTACAAACGCTGCCTTACTCTTTAGACATGAGAATTGACTAAACTTATTCTTAGAAGAGAAATAGGTGCTTAACATAGGAAGAAAGAAAAAAACAGAAAGCGAAACAATTTAGTTTGCGTCAGTCAGCCTCTTTATGATTTCTACGTTAGCCAGTATTTCCCTGATGATGTTTTTTGGCAAAGCGACTGGATTCTGTGGAGTCAGGTTGTTGGAATGTGGAGATCTTGGAAGAAAAGGAAGCCATGGTTGAAGTGGACTGGATACCTTTTTTAAGGAAATGTTTCCTGGAAATCGGTATGGATCTTGGAGGGGGAACGCTGTGGGATTTTTACAGCTGCACCAGGAACAAAAGGTTGGAAACGGATGAATAACGAGATTTTTCCTGATAACATCTGATATCGCAACTTGTGTGGATCAACTCAATGCCCTTCAAGCAACAGTATACCCACAAGATCACAATGTGCTGTTTTGTGCTAAAACAGTTGAGTTTGCAAAAGGGAAGATCTACATTTAATTTTGTTGCATGATATTTGCTAAATTAATGTATTTGTGTTTAGTCAAGAACTTAATGGACATTTTGGGATGGCTGTTATGTGGAAATACGTGTCATTTTGTCATTTGCAGATAACATAATCCAGACACATCTGTGAGGAAGTGTGCATGTCACATTTAGCTGTCACACCCCTTCGTCCCTTCACAGACCTTGTGACGTTGTTTCTATGGTAGTAGGGTAGGGCACTTTAAAGGAGTAGTTCATTTCAAAATTTGACCCCATGAACTTGCCATTTATGGATAAAAATGACTATGGAGAGTGAATGGGCGCAAATTCTAAAGTGAACTGCTTGACATTTGTCCGGGACATGTGAATGTTTTGTATGGGCAAGTGAGAGAGAATTTCACTTGCCCATCCGGACAAGCAACTTGAATATTGTTTTTGTTTGAGAGCATTAACAGTTCACCACTGAATTGCATTGCTCCGTCACTTTAGCAATCTGAAGCAGTAAAGTTACTAAATAATTTAGCTGCTAGGGTGTCACACTCACTCCGATTGTCTCTCGTCCTTTCTCTCTGTAATGAAAGTGTAATGAGAAAGACTCACAATTTGGGAGTGCCCTGCTGCTTTAATTGTGTCAGCGCTTAACATACCACAAACCAAAGCATGTTGGTTGTTGCCATGGCATCAATGTTCCACCGACAGGCTTCCTGTTTTGGTGTTCTGTTCCTTAGCAAGACTGAGTTTCCTGTTTGACCCAGACAAGCAGACAATAGAGAAGGAGAGTAGGTTAAAAAGCCTAGAATCTGCTTGTAACATTTAGTAATGTTTGTTTACAATATGTTGTGTGAATTGTATCTTGGCTTTGACGGTACAATAATTTTATTCACAAAAAGCAATTCATTATACAATTATTTATTATTTAAATGTATTTTAATATTTTTTGTGCTCTGTCTGCAGTTCTGGAGGTTGCCATTGGGGTCAGCAGAGAGCTGGGTATGAGTCATGACATCTGTGGTGCTCGTAGACAGTGGAGGAGCAGTGTTGGAGTATGTCACTGCAGTGGACGACCATTTATCGGTAAGAATTTTTCCTCTACAAAGGTCCAGTTCCTGCACATTTGTCCTTTATGTGCAGTTGGCGCTAGTCTTTGGCACAGACGGCGCGCCCACAAACTATTCACAGACATTTGATGCATGTTGCTTCCCAAGTTTTTGTCAGATAAAAAGCAACGTTAACATGACACCGAACTGCCACAATTTGCACCTCATAGGAAGCACCCTAAAACTCCCAACATTTTTTTAAAACATGTTGGGAGTTTTAGGGTGCCTGAGGAACTGAGATATTCCTGAGGAAACTTAATATTTAACTAACCGGTATCTGTATCAGAATCGGCCAGAATGGCTATGCAAGACTAAACTGCAGTCTTAGACTTCCAAAGTGTTTTACTTACTATTTGTAGAAATAGAAATATTCCATAAAACTTCTCTCATAATTTACTCTCATGCCATTACAGATGCTTATGACTTTATTACTTCAACTAAACACAACCAAGTTCTTTAAATTACATGTATAGGTACCAAAATGTTGAAAAGGTTTTAAAATATAATTTTCTTAAACACTTGTTACACAAATATAACATTTTGGTTCCTATTATATATCAAATTATCAATTTTTTTTTAGTTTTTTTGTATTGGAATAGGCATATTGCAACTACAATGGAGTATTTAATTGCATATCATGTTTTTTAGGAAGTTTTCACGTATCACATTTTTCTTCAATATCATACAGCCCTCTGTACCCCAAACATTTTTGTGAATCTATCTTCAGTCCAAAGGAAATTTTGTTTTTTAGTGAAAACATATTAGGGTTTTCAATGAGAAATGCTAATTAAGTCAAAGCTGATGTCTGTCGCAGTTGCGCTTCGTGTGACTGAGCTCGAATCCTGACTTGTGGTCCGATCCATCCCCCCCTTGTCTCTCCCACTGTTACTGAATTAAGTTAAAAACCCGCCAAAAATAAATCAGAAACACCCATTTAAAAATTGTTCTTAAACTATTTGACACAGTCTCTGTTTCTCTTTCAGGAGGAAGGAGTGTGTGAGATGGAGGGGGAAATGGAAGGAGAAGTGGAAGGGGAAGCGGAGTATCCTGCAGTGATCGTGGAGCAGGTTCCCAGCGCTCGGATGGAGCAGGGCTTCGCTGCTCAGGTCCTGGTGTATGATGATGAGACCTACCTGATGCAGGGAGTAGCCGAGGAGCAGGAGGTGGAGACTGAAGTCATGGAGACAGAAGTTATGGAGACAGGTAAGAATCACACAGTTCAAACTACTCATCATAGGTCATTTTTGTCATTTAAATGAACCTCATGTTGTTCGATACCTATTTTCTTTGTTAGGAGATTATTTTTAATGTTATGTTAAATTGAATCAAAACAATGACTGCACTTTGTCATTCTTTTTAATACTTGAAACCTAATAGTACCCTAACAATGTCAGCAAGAAGCAAAAGCGCTTTTCACATCGAAATGCTGGTAAATTACTGGTAAATTCATTCAGGTAAATTTATAGTAAATACACAAATGTGCTGTTCACGCAAGCAATGGAAAATGGCAGCGTTCACACAGCTGTCTCAAAATACCAGTAATATGATGTCATCAAGCGGAAGTTTCCTAATAGCTGCAATACAACCGGAGTTATGTTTGAAAATATGGTGGGGGTGTGAAGTTTTTTTTTTTTACCAAACTCAGCTAAATCTTATATATACACTGTGAGAGTTCATTTGACCCTTTTTAACAATGGGGATTGTTAAAAAAATTGCTGTGAAGGAACTTGTTGTTGATGTTTGGGTCATATACTTGCTCTTTACCCAAGCACACTTCGCCGTGCTGCTCGCGTGCGGGGTAGACAGTGTACGGTCACTTTATGTATTTACGTTAATAAAGATCTGTGCATGCGTGAACAGCATGTCAAGACGAAGGGGGCAAACTAAGAGAGATGAGGGAACTGCTCCGCCGGCTTCTGTTTCTGTGACCAAAGTTGGATACCTGTTATGTTTTGTCTCTTGAATCTGCATGTATGCTGATGACTGTGACGATGCACAAGCAGCCTTATTAAACTCTGAGGAACTATTACAGCTTTTGGTTGGTGTCAGTCCTTTTCTCTGGTAATTTTACTTCTTTCTTTACACATCCCAACTTTGCGGTACAACAGGGAGATAGAAAACTTTCAAACTGACCTGAACTGTATGAGGACAAATGCAGAAGCAAGAAAACAGTAATGTTCCTACATACAGATACACAGAAAGCGCACGAGTGACCTGGGCAGTTTGGCGAATACACGAGAAAGTGTTTGGCAGAAATGTTGGAGTGTTATGATTGGGCCAAAGCAGTCCACGCTCTATGCGTTGTACGTGCTCTTAACGTTAATCTTCATTCTTCGTTCACACATCCCCACTTACTGGCATCTGCCAGTAACGCTACTAATTCTGTTACTGGAAAATTAGAAATACCGCTTTACCGTAAAGGTCCTGTTCACACATGATCTGTTTGCAATTTTCTTGCAATTCACAGTAAAGACTGTATGTGTGAAAGGGACTATTGTGAGGCTAGCTGATCATTTTAAAAGTAATGAATTTGGTTTTGGTGAAAAAAAAAACATTTTAATGATAGAGAAGTTTTCTATATTGATTGACCTACTTATACCATACATACACCCACTGAGGGACTTTTGTGATGGGTAAATGAATAAATGATAAACAAATATAAACAACACAAAACGAATAGACTTAAAAAGACCTGACAAGTTTGAAAGAAATATCCCAGCTTTAAAAACGCATGTTGGTGATGTTCTCATGCCCACTTTTGTTGTTTTTTCTGCCATTCAGACAGAAGACCCTTCTTCACAGAACCAAGACTTGTATCAGTAAATGTAGCAGTGCTGGTTATTTTGCATATCCATACCCATATTATCCATAAACAGTAAAAGGATTTCAAGTTATATTCAGAAATCAACAGTCCATGTCCATGCATTATTACTTTTCTGTCTTGTGTGTAGTCGGATGTTACCTGCAGAATTATTTTCTTAGTTCTCCGTGTAAATGTAACAGAAATGTACGGTCAGCATTTGTTAATGGTGTTTTGTAAACTCGCTCCGACTGCGCTTCAACATGTTTATTTTTGTATTCTGGCAGTATTTAGTCTTGGCAGTGAGATTTTTGTGAAGCCAAAATAGAAATGAACTGTATATCATTATCCCTTATTTTAGAAGAATATAAATTAACAAAAATAATCAACTAGTCAAGTGAAGTAGTTCTTGGGCACTCTATGCAGAGTATTCTGTATAGCATATTGACAAAAAAGGAACCTTCTATTGCTATAATGTGAGTGATTTTAATTTTATTTGTGCCATTTTACATTCTTATTGTATTTAGAAAAGCACCCCCATGGTATGTCTAGACCAGAGATCCATGTGTGTTGTTATGTTTATTAAATAATTCACAAAACGATCAAATGATTACATATCTGGCGACGACTATATTCTCTAATCTAGAGGTGTAATGTAGACTCTAATGGAGAGATTTGGAAATTGCTGTTTGGTGGTAAATCGCCACTGCCCTCTTGCGGACATTTCATAAAATGTATTACAAAACGGATCATTAGACAGCTTATAATTATTGTTTTAACAAATTATTCGTTCAGAGGAATTTAAGATGATTTGATCACAATCAAAGGAGCTTAGAAATGGAACAGGAGTATGTTTATGTAATTGAACAGGCAACATATAAATTAAATGAAATTCCATAATATCTCAAACACACAAAGACTAAAGGAAAACGACAAATGTTAATCGCTCAGTCTAGTCATATGTGCGACTGTCCATACTTTAGCAAACGAATTGCTGAATGTTTGTTTTAGTAGGTATATGTAGCACAAGTGTGCGCAGTTTTTAATCGCCCTAAATTGTATATATTATGCTAATAATATTAAAGTGGGGATAAAACAGAAGCGATTTTGACACGAACCCACCGGTTGAGTGAATTCTCTCTCCGCTGTTGACGTAAATTAAACGTAAACGCCGAGAGCGCGGAGGATTTCCTGTGTATGCCGCGGAAGGATCTGTGCGCGCCTGGGGCGTGCTGCTGAATTTGTGGAGATTTCCTGTGGAGGCGGAGTGATATTCGAGTCGTGCGTCTCTATACGCTTTCAATGCGAGTCAATGTGAATCTGCACCTCTGGACGAAACATGGCGACGTCGCTGCATGAGGGACCCGCAAACCAGCTCGATCTGCTTATACGAGCAGGTAAAAACAAAAAAGCGCTTTTTGGACCTTGTCGGCGTGGGCTTGTTTGAGGTGCTGCGGAGCGGCGCTCGAGCCGTAGGGCTGATATCCGTTAAGTTGTGCTAGAAAGTAATGGAGGGCATTTCAGGAAGTGATCACCTTGGTTGGCAACCTGCATGGCGTTGCCTTCTTTTCTTATCCGCTCGCTTTAGAAAGTTGAAAAGTAGTGTGAATGTAAGTTACGCAGGTTGTGTTTTGTGTTCTCGCTGTGCACAGTGTTGAGTTTGCACGGCGCGCGAGGGGTTTAAAATGCGGAGTGTGTTTAAATAACGGGTTTCTCTGGAGGTGGTGCGCTGCTCTGAAACCAGGAAGTGGGAGAGATGTTGTCTTTCCTACGTCTTTGCCACGCTGTCTGGAGTCGGAAGGACATTGAGTTTTATTTTCAACTGATAAATACGGCTTTCTAAAGCTTCATATTTATTTTACCCTTCCGTAAATTGAGTTCCCGATAAAATTGTACTCGAGAGCTTTATTTTCTGATTGTTTGATGTTAACTCCTCGTGCTCTAAAGAAATGTGATACACGTTAGACAAAATGCACGCAAAGCAACAAGCGTGTTGTACATTTAAAACTATAATTTGATTTATTTGCGGTGTTAAGCTGTATGGTGAAATCATTGTTTTTGTAATTGTGTGCACGTTGATTTATTCTAGCAGATGTCCCGTTATCTAAGCGTGGTAGCTGTTTTTTTGCATTCACGTTTTGGCGTGCTTTCATCGCTAAAGCCGCTACACCTAAGAACAACATTCAATTTAATTTATTTTCTTTAAACTTGTCTTTGTTCTTTACCAGATTAGGAAGGTGGTGTTGTAAAGGTTTCGAATGGGTATTTTGAGTTTTTCAAGTGAATGTTAAGATTTCATGGCGGAAGCATTGTTATTCCGCTGGCCTGTCTAAACTTTGAATGACAGCACTCGTCGTCCAATAGGATTCGCGCTCTGTTCGAAATCTCACACGGGACCAATCGTCTTGTCTTTTTCTTGGGGCGTTTGTTAGAGCGGCGTCCAATCAGAGTCGGGGCGGGTGTTGAGTGGCAGGAAACTCTGAGAGCGTCTTCAGAAAGAACTGGAGGGAAAGCTCTGACGACTGTAAACACGGAAGTGAAGAGGGACTGCACTACTTTCCTCTGGACCGCTACTTTAGTAGCGGTAAAATAGTGCCACAATACTAAATCTTTAGCGCGGGGTTATTAAATGTATACGTTGAGTATGTACGCAATCGGCGTATTTGTTTAATGCTTTAATTTCGCATTTAATAGATCGCTATTTGTGTTTTGCTTATTTTAAAGAGTTAAGCATCGTTTATGACGTAACGTTTCACATGTTAGATCTGGTATTTCAGAATGAATATGCTTAATTGCCTCAGAATTGTATTTTCTTTATTTTGTGTGAATCTAGTTTAACTGAATATCTAATAGTCAAAAAAACAAATCTCTTCACAGGAGTAACATTTATTGCATTCTTGAATCTATACATCAACTCTCTCTTTTTCTCTTAGAATTACAGAGAAGCAAAATACAACTTCAATATTTGTTTCATAATAGCTTAATTTGTACATTGTCTCCAGGGCTGATTTGTTTCAAGAAGCAAGTGAATGCTGGGTCACCTATTTTAAAGGACACGTGTGTGTGTGGTTACGACTGGCACGGTCTAAAGATAGCCCCTGTGTGTGGCAACAGACACACATACCCAAACATGGATAGGGTCGGGTTGTAATGAGAGTTCAGCGAAGGCTCGGATAGACTTGCACAGGTGTTAGCGGCCATGGACGTCAACGTCAAACAGTCAGGGCTGCAGGTTCTGCCTATGTATGCCTGATTTCACAGGTCTCAGATCAGCTTCTCCGCACCTGTTGCTAACTCAGACCCACAAGGAAGTGACTTGTCATTTAGCAGATGCTTTCATCCAAACTGTTTTAGTGTACGCTTATTGGGCTGAGTTGACTTGTTACAGGTACAGTCCTCCTGGCCTGGATTTCTGTGGAATGTACTTGCAAAATGTGTAGCCTAAAAAATAACATGTCTCTTGGGATATAAGCATCTGCCAAATGCATAAATGTAAATCTGCCACTGGCTGTTAAATCGTTTGATTGTTAATACAATATGTTGCTTCATTACTGTTTCTTTGTTAGAACGTGAGCTTCTTAATCAATTTCCTATGAAAGTGCAAATTCGTAAGGCGGCGTGATCATAAGTGTTGTCCTTTTCTCTTTCAAAACGAACTGATCAGGACGTTTTGATCTCCATGGTATCATTTTGACTGACAGCTTTAGCTGAATCATCCCATAACATGTTACTTTGGGATTCAACCTAGTGGGATTGGATCATGGTTTTGGGAAGTCCAAAATGTGCAGCTTTTTCACCCAAATGGCACCCTCTGTTGGCCATTCAATGTAATTACCATTGCTTTAAAAACAGCAACCGGTAGATACCAAGGCACTGTATTAAATATCAAAATCGCTAAGATATCACAATTTAAAGGTACTTAAAAAGTATGATTAGAACGTTAAACAGGACAGACTTGAATTGAGTATTGAATGAAGTTAAGTTGTATATGTTGCATAGATTACATTAAAGTTGTTGTTAACAAATAATGCTGTAGAAGGCGTATACAACAATCCTGTCTGATACTATGCACACACAATACATACAGTTTTTAAGAATATTAACCAACTTGTGTGTTTTTCCTCTATGGCAGTGGAAGCATCGGTTCATGGCTCAACTGTTTATTGCTCTGATAAAACCATTGAGGCCGCAGAAGCTCTTCTGCACATGGATTCTCCTTCCAGCTTACGTGGAGACCGGAGCCCAGGTAAAAAATGTGCCCCATCACATAACACACTGTACATACCTATACATCTTGATTCTTTACTAAGATTCTTTATGTCTTTCTGGTGTGTAGAAGTTTTTGTGCCCCCGTGTGTTAACACTTCTGAGTTCCTGCACGCTGCCATGCGGCCCGATGTGCTGACCGAGACTGTGGTGGAGGTCAGTACAGAAGACTCTGAGCCCATGGAGATGGTTACTGTTATACAGGAACCAGAAGTGCTGGAGATGGAACCCACTAAGAGAAGAAAATGTGAGTCTGCAAGAACATCACAGTTGTAGACATTTAAAGTTCAGGAGTGAAAAAAATTATGGGGCCGCAATTTTTGTTGACATTTATATATAAACACATCCTATGAGCAACAAGACACAACATGAAAAGCGAAATGGGGACGGTTCTAAACGGTTGTTGTTATTTATTTTAGCTGGGCGCAGACCTAAACCCCATCACATTTCAAATGGATCTCCGGATCTGGGCATCAAAAAGAAGTCTAGAGAAGGAAAAGGTTTGTATTTGAGGAAATAAGAGAATATATGCACTTAAAATTGAGATATTTACTTACAGTGCTGAAACTGTTTTTTTTTTGTCATATTTTACTCACCCTGTTGTCATTTTAAACCTGTGACTTTCTTTCTTCTGAAGGACACAAAAGAAGATATTTTGAAAAATGTTGGTAGCCAAAAACAGTTTGTCCCATTGACTTCTAATGTGTGGACACGAAACCAATGCAAGTCAATGGGGACCAGCGGTTTTCCTGTTACCAACATTTTTCAATAGATCTTCTTTCGTGTTTTGCAGAAGAAAGTAAGTCATACAGGTTCTAAATGACAACAGGCTGAGTAAACGATGATAGAAAAAAACATTTTCGGCTCTGTATAGAGATGTTCTATTCCTTTAAAGGGTTAAACCTCAACATGCATCGTTTGCAAAACCTGCGGTTTAATTCTGAAAAAACTCTGCTTGAATGACGTAGATGCTAGTGGCTGTGTATGGAAGTCTCTTGTGTTCAATTATTGTTTAAGGAATTTAAAGTAGGCCTATAGTATAAACTACTCAAGGGCCATTTGTAAATGCCATCTTATTTGACATTAGCATAAGATATTTGCACAAACCATCAACCTATTTTATGAAATATTGTTTAGATGACTGTTAAACTAATAAACATTTGAACTGATATTTCCAAAATTGGCAGACGGAATTGGGAAGTTATAAGTTTGATTTGGTTTGCGAAATGAAAAAAAAATTTTTTTGGTAGACAGTTTCCTGTTTTGATCATGTAACATTTACTTAGTAACATTAAAGACTATTTTTGGGGGGGTTGGGCGAGGGTGCGTGCGCGCGCTCTTCCTTCTTTTTTGTCCTTGGCTGATCACATGCCTGATTTTGCGTAATTGTCAATGGCTATTAGTTGCGAATTATTGCTAAGATTTTGCTCTACTGGTGCCATATTCCTACAGGAAGCACATACCTTTGGGAGTTTCTTTTAGACCTTCTACAGGATAAGAACACCTGTCCCAAATACATCAAGTGGACCCAGAGAGAGAAAGGCATCTTTAAACTGGTGGACTCTAAAGCGGTGTCAAAGCTGTGGGGCAAACACAAGAATAAACCTGATATGAATTATGAAACCATGGGCAGAGCACTCAGGTAAAAGATTTGTGTGAACGAGTACTTGGTTTCATTTGTTTTTTGCACGGCTTGAATGCCACATTGAGGAATTAGCATCCAGGACAGCACATGTTTTTATATTAGTCTTTCTTTATATGTTAATTTTGTGTCGTTCTCTCATAGGTATTACTATCAGAGAGGTATCTTGGCTAAAGTAGAAGGTCAGAGGTTGGTGTACCAGTTTAAGGAAATGCCTAAAGACATTGTCGTCATAGATGACGATAAGTGTGACCCGGGTGATGACATAAGCGAAGAGAAAACTTATGAGCGTGTACCTCCTTCATCTGACACATTGTTGAATGCTGAATTCTCCAAAACCCCTGCTATCTTAAGAGGGGGTGGTAGGACTCTACTTCACCCAGGCTCTCCAAAAGCCAAAGGTGCACTGGCGGCAACTCCCTTTCAGCGCATAGTAACAGTCTCCACGGCGGCCGATGTATTACAGCACTCCCATGCAACCATCGTTTCCAATACCAGTGCACCCAGGTAACCAAAGTTGAATTTAAAAGCGGTGCGAGTGAGATCAGATAAGTGGTTTTGAATAGCAATGTCTAATAATATATCTTGTGTCCAGGACTGTACGGGTTGCTATGCAAGTGCCGGTTGTCATGACGAATTCTTTGGGTCAGAAAATCTCCACCATGGCCGTGCAATCAGCAAATCCATCGATCTTTACCACGGCGCCAACCAATGCCGGCACAGGGACCGGCGGGAACGCACCCAAAGTCTTGTTCCAGACCATACCGACGATGATGCCCGCCACGGCGGAAAATGGTGACAAGATAACGGTCCAGCTCGCAAAGATAATCACCATACCTGCCTCCCAGCTAACGCAGTGCCAGCTTCAAACCAAACCTGGTACCCCTACGGGCATCAATCTGATGGGCACCCCCCTCGCCGTCCGAGCCCTCACACCTGTGTCTATGGCGCCAGGGACGCAGGTGGTCAGACTGGCAGTGCCTGCTCAGCGGACTCAAGCTCACACGCAGGTCCCCATTTCAATTCAGACCCAAGCTCAACTCCCAATCTCCGTTCAGACAGTGTCTAGTCCGATCTCAATCCAGAGCCCCACACAAGTGACGATACCTGCTTCAATTTCTGTGCAGAATCCAATGTCGGCCCCTGTACAGATCCAGATTCAACAGAGCCAGCTTTCTCCGAGAGCAAAGAGTGCCGCACCAAACTCAGAGTCTAAAGCAGACAGCACTTCGGGAGATCGGGTGATCGTGGTCCAGACAAGACCAGAGCAGGACAATACCACACAGGAAATAGTGGAAGTGGTGGTAGAAGGTGCAAAACCACAGTCTGAAACAGCCGAGAGCTGAGGAGCGAAGCATTTTTTTTCAGTCATGAATGATAATAAATGTATCGACACATTTACCCCAGTTACTATTCAATCACACGCTGGGTGTTTTTTTTCCGTATGTACCACATACCAAATTAACTGGAGATTACTGTTGACTTGTACAGATTTTGTACAGAGTTCAAGTGTGGTTTCATTGTATAAAAAAATTACCAGGCGAAAAAACTCAACAAGCATTGTGACTCACACCGCAGTTCACCCATCATGTGGATCAACTCTACATGCACGTCAAAGGTTTATTGGATGTCTGTCATTTCAATTATGAATTTGTGTAGGGACCAGTGTAAAGATCACTACAGTTCTCCAACTTTTTATTTTGACTTAAACTTAGACACTAACAACTTAACAGAACACTAATGAGTGAGTAGTCGAATAGTGAAGTTGAAATGTGAATGAGCGAGTGTAAATCTGACTTTTTATAACTTGTATAAAAAAAAAATATTTTACACTCGAATTGCAAAGCAAAACCAGCAGTTTCTTTTGACGATCACTGTGAGCACCCGCTTGTGCCCGTGTGCTGCCATTTCACAGGAACTTTGAGGAGATTCTCCCTCCACTTCTAATAAGGGGAGAAATTAAGGACTTTGTATATATGAATTATACAGTTTACTGAATTTATAAACAGTGCAGCCTTAGAACAGTTAAATTTTTCTGATTTTGTTGTAAGTCACACTTATTAGGCTTTTGTTGTGTTAATCTCTTTTTTCGACACATTGTACCAAGCACAGTATTACTGGCAAACAAACTGCAAGGCATTCTTGTAGTCCATTTTCAAAGCTCTTGGAGTAAAACAGTCTGTAACATTTGAGTCTTTCATGTGATCGAGTCCACTTTCAAGAGACTTGACAGCTGAAATGATGGCGATTTGTTTTCACTGAAGTACAGAATGAGGTCAATAGGCAGCATGCATCCAAATGTTTCTAGCGCCTTTTCTTTTGCAATTTGCTTTTTATTCGTTCTGAAAGAGAGAACAAGATGTTTGTGTTCAGAATAATCTAGTTTGTATATTCAACATTTGAAGTATATTCTATTTTGTTGTACTCTTGTTCCAAAGTGTACTCAAGTAGATTTTACTCGAATATAAAAAAAAACTTCATGAATTTTGAGCCCTGGTGGTTTTTCTTATGATACGTTTCCGTGCTGTTGCATTCCCACTAAAAATAAACACAAGGCCAAACATTTTCATTTCTATATAAATAAATAATTAAAACCTATCATCAATCATAATGTGGGTTAGATCCGGCGCCCAGTTGTATAAGAAACAAGGTATAGTTTATTATTTACGCGTACTATTAATTAAAAAGTCTAGATACTTTAACATTATGTCTGTTGCTTTAAAATGCAAAGCCTAACACATTTACTTTCATGAATTATAACTTTTATAACAACCCTCACTTCAATAGTTTATTTATTCAGTGACATTCTTACATTTGGCTAGACTATCTAAATACTTCTCGACCTAATTACATTTATTTAACACGGCAGAAGTGTTAAATTTATATCAACAAAACAGTTCTCATTGCATAATACCTGTAATGCAGGCTGCTTTAGTGTACTAAATAAATGCATTGTATGACTTATATGCATGCAGTAAGACGTTCCGCCACTAAGGAGCAGTGTGGTTACCTGATAAATGTCCTTTGCAAAAATGTTAAGCTTACAGGAGGTGATAAAGCATAAATCTAAAATATTAATGACAAAAATACACTTCTATTGCTTGAATGAACACAATATTTTATCAAACTATTTGGTTTTATTTAAGTCTGCAACAGGAATACATCAATGCATTTGTTGGATGCACATAAGCCTCACCAACAAGTTCAATCATACCTGAATTTTTTTTTTTGCCTTTAAACCCTCATTCTCAAAGTCAGCTGCATACAAAAAAATAATAGGTCACTAAATTAAAAGCAGTCATCATTTACTTTATGGAACAACAAAGTATTTAGAAAAAATTGACAAAACGTTGGGTTTAATATGAGAAATCAATGACGGAACGTTATTTTGTGTGAACCGTCCCTTTAAGAATGCACTTACTGCATCAAGAATTATTTATAAATACAACACAGAACATGTGGAAACATTGCCAAGTTGCTACTTGTTAAACATCTTGCGAAACAACTATTAAGTCTGAACTGTTGATTTATTAGCAAACTGGCTTCAAATCCTTAAAGCCTAAGTCACAGACAAGCGAGAGGTGATCTGATGGGTAGTTATAAGAAGGCAGCCTATTTGGTCCGATTTGTTCTGCTGTAGGAAAGTCCAAGACTGCATGAACATGGAACGCTGTGTGTGAATACCACACGTAATCCAGCGTGTGGCAGCTCTCCCCGCTTGGGCGGATCTTCCACGTTGTGTAAGGCGGCTCTGTTTTTCCGTCCGTGCTGAGATGCTTGTATGCGCTGTCCAATCCGAGACTAGATGTTGCAAAATTCCTGTAAACGTCCTCTGTTGGCTCTGCATTAAAATCACCACATACTATAATAGGAACGTCAGAGTAAGCGTTTTCTTCAGTGCCCACACTTTGTGCAATGTTCCTCAGGTTCAGCAGAAGATCCGACCCCTGCGCGCTACGTAGGACCTCCCACCCGCTCCGTGCCTTCAGATGCGTTACGGCGACACAGAACGCCCGCCGCGTTGCTTGGCAACGCAGCGTAGCGATGATCGCTACCTGATTAGTCTTAAGCATCATAGCAGACAGTCGTAGGTTCGTCGTGTTTATCAACTGGAAGCGTTTGTGGTTGAAGAACAGAGCACAGCCATCAGGACCATTGTTGTTCTCGACATCCAGACACGGGGACCACGGTTTGGGGCAGAAACTGCTCTGGTAGCCTAAACTAGCCAGAATGGGCTGAAACATGTCAAAGTAGTGATCTACTTCCTGTAGACACAGGATGTCAGGTTTGTGGGTCAGGATCTCCTCCAGGATCAAATACTTTCGTTCAGGCCAGTTCAGAGCATTCAGGGGGCACTTCACAAAACTGTCCATGCCTTCACCGAGAGCTGCAAAGATAGTGTTCATTAAAAGGAATATAAGAAATTTTCCTATCATTTATTTACCCTAATGCCATTCAAAACCTGCATAAGACTCTTTCTATCTGTGGAACACAAAAGAAGATATTTTGAGAAATGTCTCTGTGGTTTTGTGATTATACAATGGAAGTCAATGTGGGCCAATGTTGTTCTTCAGAATAACTCAATTTGTTTTCTGTAGAAGAAAGAAACTAATACAGGTTTGCAATGACATGAGAGCGAATAAATGACAACATTTTTGGGTGAACCACAAGTGCATTATCTGCCAGTGAGAAAAGAGGATATAACACTTCTTCAAATACTTTCTAGCATAAAAGTGATCCAATTACATGTAATTTCGTACACTTGGATATGATATAAAATATGAATCATATGGTGTTTTTATCATTCTTTATAAATGTGAATGTACAGTCAGATTTCCACCTTGTGCAAGTACATTCCACTGCATAACTCTGATCTGCATCTGCCCCGAGTCCCAATGGCCGGTCTGAACGAAGGTTCTGTGCAGTCGCGCTGGCCGGTCTCTCAGGACCTCTTTACATTCTCGCAGCAGCCCCAAAGGGTCCACCGGGTCCTGATGGAAATCCAGGTTGCTATTTGGACTGTACCCAGAGACACACGGCTGAGAGAGAGCAGAGCTGCTGATGGTATTTGCCAGGGCACTATACAAACTACTAGTGCTGCTGCCCATGGAACGCACTACAAGAAATAAAACAATGGGCATATTAGGATCGTTCCACAGTCTAACAGGAATATAGCCACAAAGATCAAAATTTAAAAAGAATAAAATTGTAGATGGTAACATCAATTATATACATTTTGGACTATATACTGTATTAATCAAAACCGAGCACATCCCAAGTATTGACATTTAGAGAAAAAGGTCAACCAAAAGTGACATATTCCTTTTGAACACAACCTACTGTCATTCCAAACCTTTCTGAGTTTCTTCTGCAGAACACAAAAGTAGATATTTTGAAGAACGTTGGTAACCAAACAACACGGTTCCCCTTTGACTTCCATTGCATGAAAACCACTGAGACATTTCTCAAAATATCTTCATTTGTATTCCACAGAGCAAAGAGTCACAGACAGGTTTTGAAAGACGCTAGGGTGAATAACTACCTTATTCAATTGTGTACTGTAGGATAAACGTCTCCTAGCAGCCAACAGTACAGCAACCATGGCAACATTTCTACTAGGACCCACGCCCACTGTGTCATGCCTGTCGTCTTAGGGCAGCAGACATATGGTTACACCGAGCAGCTTCGGTCAAACACGAGCCAACAGCGAAACACAACCTGAACTCTGAGCCGAAAGGCATTCATGCATGTAATAGCTCCATTGATCTTAAAGTCTCAGTACCATACATATTCACAGGTGTAGACTTTTTCCATTCAAAAGAATGTGTCGGTCGGTTACACAAAAACTCTACTGTGGATCTGTAGGTCTCTAGTAAGATCATGTTGACCTTAATCAACTGAACATCCATGATTAACTCTTCATTAGCTGCTAACGCAGTTGCTTCACGGCTCTGTAGATCTTTGGAGATTTCGGTTGCTCACCGTTGAGAGATGCTAGAGCATCATGGAGAAAAGGCCAACTTAAATTCAGATAAGCACTAGTAATGGCTTTCATGTAGATAATGCATTTCGCTGAGTGAATAAACACTAAACAGGGTTACAGTAAAATGTAAAATATTGACTATGTGTAATGAATGGACACTCAGACCACGGAAACATTTTTACTGCTTGTCATAAATATAGCATCCTGTCAAATTCGAAGGTGATTCCACAGTCACAATCTGCAATAAGTATAATATCTTTGTGGTAAAGACCCAGAAAATCCTCTTTCATAATGCCGCTGGGAATTGGGTACAGTACACTTTTACAATCCACTTATCCACCACTTTTACTACTTTTCATCACAACATAATGTCTAAATAACTGTTTAAGCTCTTTAGTACAAATAAAAATGTCACAGGGATTGATTTAAAAATAGACTCGGTTTCGTTCTTTGCTTCTAGGAACATGTATACATTTACATTTAGTCACTTAGCAGATGCTTTTATCCAAAGCGACTTACAAAGAGTTTAGGTAGCAATAAGAGATATGTCATACAGGAGCAATAAGACAAAAGGTGCCAATACAAAGTTACTGGTTTCAACAAAAGCTAGACCACTGCCCTACACTTTAATCCACACAATACGCATACATTTGTATACAGCAATACACTACAAACTAAAATAACGCAAAGTTAAAGCATGTGAACGTATTGTACTTCTTTAAAACGAAGAATAATGTAAATAATACTCTGCATAGCTTGGGTTTTGCAAATATTGCCGATGTAGAGTAATCCAAGGATCTTGTAAAAGGGCTCATATGGCGCAAACACGTGTTTTTCTGTGTCTTTCATGTTATAAAGTTGCCCATGCATGTGTTAGACACGTAAAATTCCAAAAATCAAAGTGCAGAATAAAAGATGCATTCTATCTTAAAGCGAATGCTCACCCAGACCTGCCTGAAATGCCTTGTGTAACCACACCCCCACAAATCCACGTCAGTTTGTGCTATGAGTTGACTAAGACCACCCAAATGTATGCGCAAGCCAGTACTGTCCGTACGATTGCTTTGGAACCTGATGTCCCAAATATGGTAAGAAGCATTACATTTCAGTCAGAGATATTGAGAGAGAGTCGCATCAACTCCGTTGACTCCAATGGAACAGTTTTTTCAAAGCAATGGAGGTTCATGGAGCCTCTCAATAGTTCCCGGAAGTTACTAGTTACACATGGAGCTGTGATTAAGACCAACTGAGGCAAACTTCTAACCAATTTAAAGACGAAAGGCATTTAATAAATAAAATAATGTAAGAAATAAAGCATTTAAAGAGAAAACATAACTTCCTGGAACTATCTGAAGGCTCCATGAAACACGGGACGCTCCGGCGTTTTGGACTTCCGTTGGCAGAACTCTCTCTCAATGGCTCTGATTTTAGTCACACGCTTGCAGTACTCAACCAATCAATACACACTGGTTAACCGATACCAACTGCTACCATCTTGTACCAGGGTCCTACTAATAATGTGTCTTTGCAAGAATTATGACATAACCATAAACCCAAAATAGACTTTATGCAGTTTTTGTCTTAAAACCTAAGAAAAGGGTCTTTACATGGGACATTGGATGTGAAACACATAGTAAATCACTATACAAATTCATTAGTGTAAACCCAAGTTAAACAGGTGAATAGCAGATGACGATATAGTAAGTAAACACCAACATAACCAACTATAACTCTGCACATTTCATTAATAGGAAAATAATATCGCTTATCTTACCAACAACCAGAATTCTTGAAGTTGTGTTAGTGTGGTTTCAAACAGCAATGCACCACTGGCTGCGTGTAAAATAGCTTCTGTCAGACTGAGATTACAGGTTTGAGACCATATAGACTCACACACAGGGAGTGCACAGATTGAGCAAGTTTTTACAGGGTATACACAATATAACCAAGTTTCAACATATGATTTTGTGCACGTAATATAGCCAAACTATACACATGCAACTTCATAGAAAGGAAGAAGTAACAATGGTTACAACACAGACATGCATACACAAACACAAGCATGTGCGTGCACGTACGCAAGCACGCACGCACACACTTAGCCGACAAACAACATCTTCAAGATCTGGTATAGTGTAACAAATGCCAATTTCAGCACATATGGTGTACTTTGTTTAACTGAGAACAACTCTGTGTAACTTGTCATAAAATTCTGCAAGGGTAACAGCACTCTGCAACAGTACCAGTCAAAAGAGTCACTTGCTGATTTTAAATGAATCCCCCTCCACACACAATTTTTCCTTTTGATTTTTACAGTAAAATTCTATTGTTTTAAAAGATATATATGTAGCCACCCTTTGCACAGCTTGTTTTTTTCATGTTTATGTCATGTGAATGTCCTACGTTAGCCATGTTGACACGAAACCGCTATACAATCCTCCACTAAAAAGAGCTGCCAAATATTACCATGTGCTTAGGTATTTGCCATGGTAGAGCAACGGTAAAGTATTCTTTTTCAAGATTTTGTCAGCCATTGAAACAAAAATATCATAGTTTTAAACTTTGATTTCTAGGAATAGAATCGTCAAAGATATGAGTAAACCTTTAAAAATATGGAACGTGTCTAAAGACAATTTCGCAAGATGTAAACAACAATGCAAGAGCAAAACACTTCCTGTTTCAGTTATTTAACATTACACAAACGTAACAACAAAATACAACCGACAGAAGATTTAGAACTGATTAAAATGTTAAACGAGCATATTTAAGACTAATTGTAGAAGTGAAATGAAAATAAGTAAATAAAACGGATGTGCTTCTGGACCAAGGTTATTTACATCTTGTGACATGATCTATAGTATATTTCATTTTTGTCAGTTCAATTTTAAGAAGTTGTTTTTCAGTAGTCACAAACAACTTCAAAGTTAGTTAATCGAATATGGGGTCAGATTTGTTTCATTATTCTGAATAAATAAACTACGATTCGCAAATAAATACAGAGAGTTTCACAAACGATTTTTAAATCCACAAATGCACAAAAAGCAAACCATAAATATATGTTAGACGTTCCACAAAAATAAATGGAATTCACAAATAAATACAACGACATTTGCAAATAAAAATTATTTACAAATGTATTTTATTGATATATATTTGTGGATCGCTTTCTTCACATTTGTGGATCGCTTTCTGCGCATTTGTGGATCGCTTTCTGCGCATTTGTGAATCGCTGCACGCATTTGTGGATCAGTGCACGCATTTGTGGATCAGTGCACGCATTTGTGGATTGCTCTCTGTGCATTTGTGGATTTTGAAACATTCCTAGCGTCAAGACGTGCGCACAATCCACAAATAGGTGGACTCCGCCCACCATCTACGCAAGCCAATCGGTTAACTTCCGCTTTTGTTGTCCAATAGGCCACGTTCTAACTTCAGCCAATCACGTTTTGCTATGCACTAAGATTCAGGGAGTTAACATGGCGACTAGTGGCGGTCTTAAATCTGTGTTATACTAAGAAATGATAATGGCCTCTTCTTTCTACTATGTAATGATCGCTTGTGTTCTTATACATTGTCCGTATTGTTACATATATGCTGTATTTAAACGTGTATGACTTGATAACAGCGTGCACGGACTGGAGTGGAAAATCCCGGTGACTAGGGAGTCAGGACTGATTTGGTCTGCCAGCCTTTTTATTGTGTTTATGTTCCAAAGTGCTAAATTCCGATGTTTTGCAACTGTCGGTGTACTACCAGTATAACGATGGCAGAATTAACCTGAGGGGAATCATCAGCATTGTGAATTTCTATGTCATTCATAATTCAAAATAAAACGTAATTTCTACAGTCATCTCGGTTTATCCCATTCCTGAATGATCTCTGCTGCTATCGCTACACTGTTCTGTTTACTAACTAACTCTTTGCCATGACAAAACCATATGATACCTGTTATATACATTATCAATAGCAAGCGTAGTCTTTAGTGGCAGCAGCGTAAGTAGACTATATTGCAAGATTATCATGTGGGACAAGTCATCCACAATTCCCCACATAGAAATACTATAGTAGTATAATACATTTACTAATAACAGCTCACATAAAGTGACAAGACACAGGTAACAAAATAATAAAAATGAATATGTAATAGACAATACACATATGAAAAACAATACATGTCAAAAGAGAACCGGATGCCATATTTTATGCATGTGCCATATATACAAGTTATTAGGTGCTATAAAAATTGTGTAAGGTTATGGGATAGCTATATTATATATTAAATCAGTAACATATGTATAATAAATAAATATAAGTGTGAGTGAGTAGTTTAGTATTGCACATATTTATTGCACAGTGGGGAGAACATTTAACTGTTCAACTGTTCATGGGGTAGATGGCCTGAGGAAAGAAACTTGTCCTATGTTTGGTTGACCAGAACCGCTGACCAGACGGCAGCAGTTCAAAGAGATAGTGTGCTGGGTGTGAGGGGTCCAGAGAGATTTTGTGAGCCATTTTACTCGCTCACTCTGGATGAGTAAAGTTCTTGCAGTGATAACAGTAGTCTACCAGTGATTCGCTCAGAAGTCCGAAATATCCGCTGTACTATTCGGAGTTTGTATGTGTCCCGAGCATGTTCACTGAAATTGAGAGAGAATAGGCTATGTCGCCTCTACATGCAGCAAGTTTTAAATTACTTCATCGATCACCACAAAATTACAATGCTAGAGCACTTCAATTAACTTAAACATTTAGCAATCTTTAAAAGTACGTCTCTTGATGTACATGACGCGGAAGAGCCATTTTTTTGTTAACAGACTGATTCGAGCCTACCTGAGCATGCTTGTTTTTTTCTCAACAAAATCAAGTAAAACAAAATAATTGCCTTTTAATTGCAGGTCACTGGCATTGTAAACCAATATCAACCGATCCCGTCATCCCGGGACACCTTCCGCATATTTTCGGGGATCTCTGTATGAAAATGGCTTTACTGAAATGCCCAGTAATGTCCAGTGCCTTTTGTGCGTTTGTATGGAGAACTCATTCATTTGTACAATTGGCTTCAATTCATTTTTATTTGGCAGTTTCATATTTTGCTTCATACTTTTTTCATCGAAGAAAAAGTTGTGTTGCCTCCCTTGCATTCTTAATGCCCCTGTTGTGCTTTTATTTGCCATTAAATAATGGAAATAAACAGTATTTTAAAGCTGTCCTATATGTCATTTAAAAGGCAGCAATATATACATAATTATAACCCAACAATAATAATTTATTTAGCACCAGGTAAAATGGAGACGTTTATCGTTTAACACGCTACTGAGAGCACTGCCACATCCATTATTATTATCTACAGTAAATTGATTATCTGCAGTTGTAGCCTATACCAATATTTACTATGGTAAGGTTCGTAAACACAAATTGTATAGGTTTACATCATTTACTTTTGGGGTTGAATTTAAGAATGTATTGTGTGCACAAGATCATAGTAAAATAATCGACATCCTTTGTCATGGCAGAGAGTTAGACAGTAAACAGAACAGTGTAGCGATAGCAGCAGAGATCATTCAGGAATGGGATAAACCGAAATGACTGTATAAATTAGGTTTTATTTTGAATTATGAATGACATAGAAATTCAAAATGCTGATGATTTCCCCCACATTAATTCTGCAATCGTTATACTGATAGTACACCGACAGCTGCATTGCGCATTGCAAACTCCGCGAAACTTGACAGGAGGCACGCGCCGAGTGTTTGGATCGAAATAGCTGCTTAACCATGCAGTAATAGATCATATTTGATCGAATGACAGAATCGGAATTTAGCACTTTGGAACATAAACACAATAAAAAGGCTGGCAGACCAAATCAGTCCTGACTCCCTAGTCACCGGGATTTTCCACTCCAGTCCGTGCACGCTGTTATCAAGTCATACACGTTTAAATACAGCATATATGTAACAATACGGACAATGTATAAGAACACAAGCGATCCTTACATAGTAGAAAGAAGAGGCCATTATCATTTCTTAGTATAACACAGATTTTAGACCGCCACTAGTCGCCATGTTAACTCCCTGAATCTTAGTGCATAGCAAAACGTGATTGGCTGAAGTTAGAACGTGGCCTATTGGACAACAAAAGCGGAAGTTAACCGATTGGCTTGCGTAGATAGTGGGCGGAGTCCACCTATTTGTGGATTGTGCGCACGTCTTGACGCTAGGAATGTTTCAAAATCCACAAATGCACAGAGAGCAATCCACAAATGCGTGCACTGATCCACAAATGCGTGCAGCGATTCACAAATGCGCAGAAAGCGATCCACAAATGCGCAGAAAGCGATCCACAAATGCGCAGAAAGCGATCCACAAATGTGAAGAAAGCGATCCACAAATATATATCAATAAAATACATTTGTAAATAATTTTTATTTGCAAATGTCGTTGTATTTATTTGTGAATTCCATTTATTTTTGTGGAACGTCTAACATATATTTATGGTTTGCTTTTTGTGCATTTGTGGATTTAAAAATCGTTTGTGAAACTCTCTGTATTTATTTGCGAATCGTAGTTTATTTATTCAGAATAATGAAACAAATCTGACCCCATAATCGAATGTTTGGGAACCTTCAACCTGGAACATCATGTACTATACAGTGGTACCTTACCATTGTTATCACTCTGCACCTCAGTATATATTAAATGACTATGGCACTCCCATCTGACACCATAACAGTACCACAGTGCCACCATGTTTAATTTGGTAAGTTTGTTTCCTCTTTTGTGTACGAGCTTTGCAGATGGGTCCAACAGAAAGTGTTGACCTAAGCATTTTCCAATGTTCAGATACAGATGAGAACATCTTGTACAGCCAATGATAATCCCTCCATTCCTCTCTGCTTTGTGTGTCCTTCAACTTAAAGCTTGAGGTCAATTTTAAAAGTCACAGATCAAAAATAGCATCATCAACAACACAAACAGAATGAGTAAAAGTTCACAGCACACTCCTTGTATTACAGCACCACTACTACAATGATAAATCAGGAAAATGATCTCAAGGGGGATTCAACTTGATGTGATACTCTATGCGTGAGATCATGGGTGTGGAAGTCAAGACATTGGGGTCTTCATTCATGAGATCCATCAGATCCCTGCTGTCTGACCCCTAAGTGACCTAAAGCTAGCTGTGTCATGAAACCTAGGACAGCTGGGGAGAGGTCGTGGGAAAAACGACGACAAGATAGAATGGGCTTCAGCTGTCAGGGTACAGAAGAGATTACTGATTTATTAGAGACATAATATTAATATATATATTATTATTAAATATATATTTTTATTATTTGCAGTAGCACCTAACATGTACAGTATTTTATTATAGTTAAAGTTAACGATCTTATATCTTTGCGGATAAACTAATGATAAGCTCAACACGTAAGCACATTTAACACGTTGCGTAACGTATATTATCGCTATTACAGCACACGAGCTGCTCGCGTCAGACGCTAAACACACCAATCAATATTTTATTAGTACTTAATTCCCTGGGATCGAACCCACGAACTCTGCTTTGCTAACGCAATATGAACCTATTGATATACAGAAACCTTACGATTAATTACATTATGATACATTACGTTTGAGTTGGCTACTTTGGTGAACAGACTAACATTACGTCTACTAACTTGCGCTCCCCCGGACCTATGGTAGAAACAGAAAGCACACGACACGGTACACTTCTATCAAAGGTTAGCGTGGCTAAACGTAGGCTTTGATCACTCACCAGATTGGCGTCAAATACTGGTTCTCCGATCGGTCAGTTACTGAAGGTATCGATACATTCAGCCTGCGTGTGATCTCGTGCGTACGCTCGTTACAAAATACCACTGCGAACCAAATGCAAGGTCATAGGATGAACCGATCTCTGATCAGCGGAGTAACATTGCCATCTACCGGATAAAACGTTTCATATACATCCAACAATCTTCTTTAAGAGGGAACGAGGCGAATCCTGCCCCAATAGTATCCTTCTCTGGGTGCATCGTGGAAATCTCAGGTAGACCTGGTTTACTTGCTAAAAAATGTATCTTTTTAAATGCATTTACTTAATTAAGTAATTAATTAAGTTAATTGTCATGTATAGTTAGATTTAATAAACAGAGACCCCAACCATTTTTAAATATAAAACAAAGTTTTGTAAATCACACACGACTATAATTGGTCCATCCGCCGCAGCGATGTAAAAAGTAACACGCATCACGTGTCAACGACGCAATCCGAACAGTAAGATTAGTGGGACAGTCTTGCACACTTTTTCTCGAGTGACCAAGACCGCAGTTGTGAGGATCCTCGGTCTCTGCAGAACACAGAAGAGGCGTTCCCTAACCTTAATTTTTAATTTGAGACTTTATGCAGTTTTTATCTTAAAGCCTAAGAAAAAGGTCTTTACATGGGGCAAAGATGTGAAACACTTTTTTTTTTAATAATCAATTCATTAAATCAGATGATTTATATGTTTCTTAGTCTCAGAAGCAAACGACTGTGGGTTTAGTGTGTGTTGAGGGCATTGCACTTTGTTATTTATAGTCACCGTGCAATCAAGAAAAAAGAGGCAGGACTTTACTGACTGTCCACTGGCCAGGTATTTTTAGTTGCAGGCCCAACGTACAACAAACCAATCAAAAACGACAGGGCAAAATAAAGCCCCGCCCTACATTTTTTTTCTAACTTCTTAAGCCGTTACACTCGGATACACGTCACGATATGGAAAAGAAGTCAATCGCAACTTCTATTTCACGGTGACTTTAAATGCAGCACTTGAATTACTCAGAGAAAAGTTCACAGCCTTTTTCAATTCTATTAAAATTAACACACAGGCAAGAAAAAAACATGAAAAATACTTTGTAGCCCCACCCTGACTTTCACCTGATTCATTTAAAACAACATCCTCATTTAAAGTTTACGCACAATATATTTTTAATTCGTTATAAAACTGGGTGGATATTTTTAATTACAGTTAAAACCCATTTCGGTTGTGTTGTTTTAATAACATCTTGTGCAGGAGGCCATAACAAAAGAAGCCTATAACATTTCAAAAACATAAACAAGAAGACAGCAACTGAAGATGAGGTAAAGCGATTTATCGTCATTGTCAAATGTCTGTGGCCTTATATCTTTGTGTAGATTCAACAAGGTTTCGATTGATTTAGTAAAATTGTACCCCAATTTTGCTTTATGGCATTGGCTTGAAGTCCCTGCCTGGGGATATATAAACACTATAGATCATCAGCCAATTATACGTGTTTTTTTTTTGATTAACAAAGAAAAGTTCAACATAAATATGTATGGTTGGTTATTCAAATGTATTGCATTCAGACATGCTTGTTCAGGTAGGCCATAATCTCTAAAACTAATTTCTCTTTGGATTCCACTGCGCGTGTAGTTTATGAGGTTTAATGAAGCATATAGCCAAGATGGAGGCAGATTTATAAGAACAGTGAGGGGGATGATGAATTATGCCACTTTAGGTTGCCTAAAGCATAATTTGTTATAACAAGACAAGGGAATAGGAAAATAAATTTATAAATTAAGAGGAAAGAAAGAGTGAAAACAATAAAAATAAACTCAGCTGAAGATGGAATTGCAATGCATGGTGGAGTGTCGTTGGAGTTTGGATTGAGACATTTCATGTATTGTAAAGTTGAAATGTAATTTCTGTGCCGAAGTCATTTGCCAAAAGTGTTTTTCAAATATCCAGTTGTTTGGACAAACTGACATTTCAGACCATTCAAGAAAGCAAGAACAATTTTTAGACTTTCTGTAAAGAGTTGGTTTAGCTATTGGTTTCTTTGTTAGATGCCAGTAGATGCCATAACTGCAGCATCTTGCTTTTCAAAAGCATCTTTACCCATCGGAGGCTGAATCAGTATTTCATCTTATTTCACTATATCATAGATGTTTTGCAAATGGCTCATTTGCGTTTTGAATTGCTGTGTAAAACGGACTGTAGTTTTTCGCGTCAGCTGCCTTTGACATCACATCTCGGTCAGTGGGGAATGTCTCTGGACCGCGTGCGTTCTCGTGGTGCCATCAGCGGAACGGTGACGTTTCAGTCAAACAGATTCCGTTTTTTGTCATGTTCTCACTTTAATTACCTCATTTTTAACCTAGAGGATTCCCCAAGGTTGAAATTATTCATGGTGATGGTGAAACTCATACTCGCAGTGAATCTGTCCTCACAATCGATCCCCCTGAGGTCTTCACTGTCACTGCTACACTAATGACTAACGCCAGAGGCAGGATAATAGTTGGGACCTGACCTGTTTGTCGACCCCTCCGTTCTTTCTTTCCTTTCACAGTCCCTCCATTCCTGTTCTCTTTCATCTCTAATCCCGTTCTTCTGACACGGCTGACAGGAAAGCTGTCAGATTATTCTGAGAAGAGAAAGGAAAGGTTGTTAGTTAACTGTGAATGTCAGAGAGACTCTAATGGACAGATACAGGGCACAAATTTATGTTATTTATAACCTTAAAAACGAAATGAATCTCTGCCATATCACTGTAATATTACAATGTGGTGTTTTTTGCATATGGGTCCGTTCTAAAGCTTAACAATAACTTTATGTTAATATCATAGTAAAACTTTAATGTATCAAACTGTACCGTTGTATTTAAATCTGTTACTGTTTTTTTACAGTACCAAGGTAGCTTTGTGTTGCTGCGAAGAGTCATATCATGAACTGACATTCATTTTTTTGTCTGAAATCTACTTATACTTAATAAGGTTTTAACATGGTTTGGTTTTAATTTCTCTTTGACTTTCGTAATAAAGCATCATGTTTATCGCAGTTGTGTGTTCAAGACTCTTATGGAAACATTGTCTTTTCATTGGAAATGAGTAACCGCGCTGCATTTTTACTCACGTGCTGTAAGTTTGCTGTCGAGTCCAATATATGATGTAAAGTCATTGCCATGACAGTTTCAAAACAATTCTGGGACCCACAAATATACACAAATAAATAATATCAATATTTTTTTTGCCCTTGCTTTAACAGCCAAAAGTTTTTCCTCTTTTCCACTTTTGGTGTATTTGGGAGTAATAATAATTTTCAATAGGTTATAAAGTAAACACCGTTCACACCAAGAACGATATAAAAACGATCAAGTTTTAAAGATGTTCTAATAGGGCTGTTTAACAATTAATCGCATCAAGAATAAAAGTTTTTTTTAAATAAACTTGTGTATATATTTAAGAAAAATTTAATACAATTTATGAATTATTTAAAAATTTTCAAGTATTTAATAAAAAATATTTACATATACAGTACATGTATGTGTTTATAAATACAAAATAAACATGCATAGTGCACAGACATTTATATTATGTAAACACAAAGATATTTTGGATGCAATTAATTGTGATTAATTAGGAGTATTAAATTAGGTAAATTTTATATTAAATTAGTAAATTAGGAGTAATTTTTTGCTCTAGCTGATGAGACGAAACTTTAACAGCCAATGAAAATCTATTTAAATTTAAGCTTGCAGTTCACAAGCTTTCAATAAGCAACATTATTATCTATTGTTGTAGTAATTGTTTTTTGTGCAAGTGGCCCTTAAGGCATTTTTGAAGCTTAGTTTTTTGATCTGGAGAAGAACTTTTGAAGTTATGAAAATATCAGTATGTTTTCATAGTACAATGAAGCCTTTAATCTCCAGAGATCAAGGAAACTTGATTCCTCAAGATATGAGCTATACTGTATATAGGAGAGATGTAAGAATCCAACAAATCTGCATTCAGCTCCATTTAGATGAATCTGTATTCCATTTCTAAGGCTACTCTGTTTTGATCTCGGAATGGTTCCTGTCTGAAATGCTTCTGATCATTTTTACTAAACCAAGATAGTATAAAAAAACATCTCCTCTGGAAGCTAAACTGACTGTGTGGAGAGTAAGTTCACCTGCAGTTCGATGTTTTGACATGTGCCTTACTACTAAAAATGTGTCTATGCTCACTTTGGATTCTCTCTCTCGCTGTCTATCACCCACCAGATAAAGGAAGATGTCTTTCATCCTCTTCCCTTCCTTTTGCAGTCTCCCTTTCTGTCCTTGTCGTTCCCAGAGTCGGATGAAAGAGAGCAGGGGCAATCTGGTCATCCGGATAAAACGACAGTGGATCACGAAGGGCAAGACTGAAAGATCACAGATTACCTCCATCTTCAACCTACTGGGCACACACTTAATAACTCTCTCTCTCTCTGTCTCTCCCTCTCTCTCTATCTCTCTCTCTCTCTCTCCTTCTCTTTGTTTGTATGTTTTACACTGTCCACACTGGTTAACTCAAGTTTCTCTCGTCTACAGCCTCAGCATTAAAGCAGCTCACTTTATCCTTTGCATGCCAATCAAAAGTTTCTCGTGCTCGCGTTTTCTCCTTCTCCCCATGTCACCATCTCGATTCATCTCGGTGGAAATCAATATATGAATCTGTTGCTGCTGGCAATAACAGCCGAGCTTCTACATGAGACTGCCGTGAGTGTGAATTTCCGTCTTCCATGTGTCACTATTACAGTCCTTGTCCTTTTGTCAAGGATGTTGTAATTGACTGGGGCGCGAGGACACACGCGCGTGCACACTTCATTACTTTTTACACTGTGAAGCTAGAGCATCGATCTATGAATGACAAGCCTTTTATTGGCAAAATCAGGGCATTTATGTTTTTGGCATTTCCTTGCCCGAGGCCAACTGCCATTTGGAAACTGATGTGCGTACGTCCGCCGACAGGCCCTCAGGCCGGATTAGAGTTTTTGATAAAACCGGATGTTTAATTTGTTTGACATTTGTTTGACGATCTCGAGCTTAACTAGCTTGTATACCGGCTGACATTTCATTTCTTTTCGTTCTTTTAATCTGCAAAATGAGCTCAGTGTAAGCTGCGCAAAAATAACCGAATCATTATCGCACGTCGTGTAATTAGTTTTGCATTGTTCGCAGTTGATTCCAAAAACCTTTTGTGTGGAGCCATAAAGCTTTTATAAAAAAATCAGTCAATGCTAAAGTTGCTTTTTAGTCGGTGTGAAATGAAACCGCAGGGTGGTGAAATCTGTCAGGGATTGTTTTCTTTTAAACTCTTCATTAAAATAAGCCTTCCTGTAAATTAGAAAACGCCTTAGATCTGTTATTTTATTATTTTTGGATAGAGGGGCACTCAGCTGCTGGTTTCTTTTGGGAAGGCATTTTTATTTTTACCTGTAGAGGGCACTGCAGGCTTACGAAGACTCCAAACCTGTTCACTTCTTACCTGTTCTCTCTCTCTTCTTTCTCCTCCTCCTCGTCCATTTCTCCTCTCTTTCTTTCTTTCTTTCTTTCTTTCTCATTAGCGCACTCTTTCTCTGTAATGTATGCAGTTTGGTAATCCTTATTCCAATGTCCCAATGACCCTTATATCTTTCATCTCTTTTTTTGCTGTCTTATCTGCTGCCTCGCCTTCTCTTCCACTCTTTCCCCCGTCATTAAAACTTACCACTGTGTCTTTCGGCCTGTGTCATCTCCTGCTTCCACCTTCAAAGCAGCCGTCTGTGTCTGCCCAATCTTTTCCCTTGTTCTTCTGCCTCTCCCCATCTAACCTCCATGACCTCTCTCTCGTGGAAGCTTTTTGATGTTGTTCTCTGCCACTTTGTTTTTTTTGTCATCTCCTCCTTGTTTATTTCTCATGTGAATTTCATTCATACGGGGTCTGTCTGGTTTGAATAAGGGCTTTTAAAATTCTTTGTTAGGACCCAGAAGAAAGTGTTGTTGCTCAGTCTCATTTACAGAAAGTATTGAGTACTTTCAGGTGTTTTTCCTTAAACTTCATGGTAGGAATTAGGGTGTAACAATGTTGTGACGACATTTTGCATTATAAAACATTAACATATATATAGTGCAACTCTTGACTTAAATTAGGTCTCTAGATATTAGATTTTCGCTACATGGTTATTGTAACAGAGTAGAAACCAGGCAGAATAGAGGATCCAAGTGCAGTAGAGGATTTAATTGACACAAAACACAGTTCAACAAAATAAAAGAACAAAGAAACAAGGGGCAAAAGTGATCCGAAACATAAATGAACCATAGCACAAAAATCAACTGCTGACAAATGATAATTGAAACACAAGGGCTTATATAGACAGAACCAGACCTGGTCCATTCCAGGGTGGAGCTGGAGGCAGAGCAGGAAGCCTGGGCGTGACAGGCAGGGCTGGGGTGGACTGGAAGCCTGGGCGTGGCAGGCAAAGCTGGAAGCCTGGGCGTGGCAGGCAGGGCTAGAAACCTGGGCGTGCTATGCAGGGCTGGAAGCCTGGGTGTCGCAGGCAGTGCTGGAAACCTGGGCATGGCAGGCAGGGCTAGAAGCCTGGATGTCGTGGCAGGGCTGGAAGTGTGGGCGTGGCCGGCAAAGCTGGGAACATGGGCATGGCAGGCAGGACTTGAAGCCTGGATTTCGCATGCAGTGATGGAAACCTGGGCATAGCAGGCAGGGCAGGAAGCCTGGGCGTGGCAGGCAAAGCTGGAAACCTGGGCGTGGCAGGCAGAACTGGAAGCCTGGGCGTGGCAGGCAGGTCGGAAACCTGGGCATGGCAGGCAAAGCTGGAAGCTTGTGTGTCGCAGGCATGGCTGGATGCCTGGGCGTGGCAGGCAGGGCTGGACGTCATGGAGGTGCAGGCAGAGCTGGAAGCCTGGATGTGGGAGTAGAAGTCAGAGCGGCCCTCTTAGCTGTGTTACTTGGTACTGAAGAGTCCAGGGCGTTCATCTTGTCAGCAGCCTCTGGTGCGGGAGAGCAATACACAGCCTAGACACACCACAAGGCTCCAACAACAACAGGCAGAGTTGACTCCAGGAACAGGACCTTAGGAAGAGATGCCTACAGGACCACCAGACTTGGAACCACCGGGCTTGAGATCTTAGAGACACCAGCCACCCACACAGACGCCAGAGGAGTCTCTATCCTCTAGGTTAGAAATCAGACGCTTTGAAACCATCTTGTGAACCGGATCAGGGCTCGCAGCCATCTTGTAAACAGGCTCTGGACTGGTGGCCATCTTGCGAGCGGGCTCTGGATTGTCAGTAACCTGACTTCACATTGATTGAGGCCTTTTGACTGCTGATTTGACTGCTGATTTGACTGCATAGAGAGCATGTTTTCACATTTTTACATTTGTCACGTATAACAAATGACCCATTTCTGCATTCCTGTAGCTCAGTGGTAAGAGCATGGCGTTAACAACGCCAATGTCGTGGGTTCTATCCAAGGGGATTGCACACACTTAGAAATAAAATGTATAGGATAATGTAATGTAAATTGCTTTGGATAAAAGCGTCTGCCAAATACATAAATGTAAATGTGAATGTATGTTCATATCGAAATCTCAGACCTTACATTGCAAATTTAAGAAATTTAAGATTTCAAAGAGACACATGATTGAAGACTTTCATTAAAAAAATCTGAAAAGCAGTCTCACCATTTTAAGATTGTCCTCTAGTTGTGTTGTCCTATACTGTTACATGATAAACATTCATCATATTTTGGCTGTTAAATCCATTCACCGATGATCAATGGCATTTAATCCACTCTGACCATTGCAGACGGCAACACATCACACACTCGCCTCACGTTTCTGAAAGGCCGTTTAGTTTCAAACATGCAGGATTGGATTTTTAGATTGTGATGCTTTTCATTGAACAGTCAACGCTATGATGCTCCAGGGCATTAGAGTTTTTTTGAGACAAGTCAATATTCATTTTCAAATTGAAACGTAAACAATCTTTTCCCAAAAACATAAGGGTTAATGGGAATTTATCAGGTGTGCTCAGATTAAGAGATTTGCACGTGTGTGTGGCTGTAGTATTTTGTGTGGTATTTTTGGCCTCTTTTTCATTTTGCAACACAGGTTATATAAATGATTACATTTTAATCTTTTCTATGTGTGTGTTCACTCGCAGGAAAGTTAGATGGATGTGGTGAGAGTGGAGCAGAAGGCAGTATAGATTAAGAATTTTCCCGCCTGAGATTTAATCTCTTACTTTTTGATGTTTGGATCCAAAGTGTTCTAAGAGAGAAGGGGCAGGGCCATTTTCTGATTGGCCATTTCTCTTTCTCTGCATGTTTTGTGGAGGACAGACTATATAAAACATGGGCGTAGTGTCCGTGAAGTCATCCATAGGTTTGTGAAGAGCAATTATAAAGTTAACTAGGCATCGCTGCGCGTCACTCCCGGATAATAAAAAAGGGGCAAAAAGGCGGGACGTGGGTGGAGCCGAGGTGGCTGGTTGGTGAAACTACTTGTCACTGAAGTGGCCACGCCCTTAATTACTCAGAATTTTAAGGGTTACTATAATTGAATTATATAACATTAAAGGGGTCATTAGTCTCAGCTAAAACGAATATTACTGTTTGCTTTAGATGTAATACAATGTGTATACACGATTTAAGGTTAAAAACGCTGTATTTTCCACATACCGAGCATGTTTGTATTGATTGGTCGAATACTGCACATAAATGTGACAGAAATGTGACGCCTCTTACCCTATTTGGAACATCAGGTTCCAAAGCAATTGTACTGACAGGTACACCCACCTTACTTGCGTATACATTTTGGCGGTCTAAGACAAATCATACCACAAAGTGACGTACATGCGTGGGGGTGTGTGTTAAGATAATTTTAACATGCCACAAGTTGGTAAGTGTATTATGTACATTTTAACAACATGGATTTTTTTTAAATCTCTCTCTCTCTCTCTCTCTCTCTCTCTCTGTGTTCAGAGTTAGTCATTTCTTTGTCTGGCAGCCTTTCTTTCTGCAACATATTTGTCCCCTGTGAAAACTGTACTGCTCAAAGTTTGTTCTTTCGTAAATTAATGGAGTTCCCACGTTTCATTTAAATATTAACTTTATATCAGATGTTTCTCCTACAAGTCATTTAGGAGAATTAAAATAGAATCGAATGAGACACCTGTTGACAA
Source organism: Triplophysa bombifrons (assembly GCA_029783895.1). Classification (NCBI taxonomy): domain Eukaryota; kingdom Metazoa; phylum Chordata; class Actinopteri; order Cypriniformes; family Nemacheilidae; genus Triplophysa; species Triplophysa bombifrons. The sequence continues at coordinate 23,950,225 of CM056452.1, forward strand.
CATACTGTAGGAGCTATGGAAAACATCGCTAAGATAAATTAAATAGAAGATCAGTTTTGATGAAATTTACGATTAGTGATGGCGCTTTTTAACTTTTACAGACAATTATGTCACATTTTGTGACATTGCTAAGCTCTCGGTTAGAATAAAAACCTGAACAGCAAGAAGCGGCTCCATTTGCTCCTCATCTAATCTTGGAAAACCAATTGAGAGATCTCATTTGTGATTTGTCTCTCCGACAGGTCCGTTCTTTTTTAAAACATCCTCTACAAGACTCATTCAAATTCTTAACGGTTTCTTTACGATAGGGGTTCTGGATTCAAGCATCACAGCTGCAGCCTAAACAAGCTTGATCAGGTTTGCGACGTGATGAGTACTGACCGAGGATCAGTCGGCTTTGTTAAAAATCGCCGCACGAGGCTGTGAAACGAGTTTCATAGCAGCAGGCCGGAGTCATATCTGTCAACGCTTTGTTGCCGTGCTGTTAGCAAACAAGAACTTCTCCTGAGAGGCTACTTGAAGAAGCTTCACTATGCCAACAAATTAGCAAATGCCTGGGCCGCTTGGCGAGCATGTGTCTGTGTGCGCGTTTTGACAGAATTCATTTATGGAAGTATTTCGTGGCGCTCCGTCTGTGCCAAAATCTCTGCAAGGCTTTTGGCAGCGTACAAGTGTGTGTGGGTAGGAGGATTTTTGCTCGCCGCTTGGGGGAATACGCTCGATGCCGTCTTCATAAGTGTGTGTGGGAACCTGTTTGTGCTTTTGCGTGTGTTTATTCTCTGCGGTGGTGTATGAAGGTGGCTTTGGGCTGGTGGATGGTGTAGGTTGGGGTTGTTAAGTGGAGGCAGATAAACACGCAGTGACCCGGCCATCTGTTTTCGGGCTCGCTTAAACAAGACCAAGGAGTTTGCGTGCGTACATCGATGCCTCAAGCAGTTTGGTGTTTCGTGGCTGGACATTCTCCGCCTTAGGCTACAGATCTTCTCCCCTTAGATTCTGTTTTTCTGTACACTAGCGGACACTCTCTTTTTAGCACACTCGGTTGACACACACGGCGCACGCTCTCGAATGAGCATTTGTCATGATTATTGTGTTGTTTCCGTAGTAGTTGTCGCTTGTGTTTGTAATTGTAATTGGTCTCTAGGTGAGATGTTTACGTTACTGATGCAGATGGTTAATTACCTTTGTTTGGGTTTCCTGCTATTACCCTTTTTACCACGGCATCACTTTCAATCAACCTTTTCATAATGACAGTATAAACAGTCATCACGGCTTCCACCAGATTCAGTTTTTCATGATAAACATCCCTATTTTCTCATCTATGCACTTTTGACTGAAAAAAAATGTGTATGGACAAGAGACTCGGATACACAAGCTTGCAAGACAGCTATCTCTCTCTCAACTCCACCTAACCTAATGTAAGTGAATATTTAAATATGCAAATAATGCATATTATTTAATCAAATAGTACTAGTAATACACAATGGTAACGTTTGCCTTAGTAACTCTCTGTCAAGCTTGCCATTTTATACACTCCCATGAAACAATTTATAGTCTGAGTTTATTAAAATTTATGTGAACAGGCACGGGTGTGAATCTACATATGGAAAGCTGGTATTGAGATTTGAGTGCAGTTTTCAGAACCCCATTCAGATGGGACTAGTTTTCCTTGAGGTGGTCCGGTGAATGCATGTTTCACAGACGTACTTTGTGATTTTAATCCCATCTGAATTAAACCCCTCACGCAAGCCACAATATGAATAATAAAGCAAATAGTCTGCTTTTTTGACAGCTCGGGCGTCCTCTGAGAGATTTAATCGAGTCCAGATAGATAGGATGTGTGTGACTGCTGAGTATAATTTGTATGCACCGCTTCTGCTTGTTTATTTTGACCTTTGTTGAATACCATAACTAAAGCTTCTGGTTGCACTGCTTGGTGATCCTTCATTATGGATTTATACCTTTTTGCCAATTTTCTCGGTGAAATGACAGGGGGTTCAAGTTTTGCTAGTGTCCAATCCCATGTTCATTTTGGTCAATAAACCAACAAGAAGAGTCATCAATAGTCGTTTTATATATTGGCCACGGTCGCATTAGTACCATGGATCATTCTCCCCTTAAAGGGACAGTTTACCTAATAATAAAAATTCTGTGATCTCACCCTCAAGTTGTTCCAAATCTGTGTAAATTTCTTTGTTTACTTGTAATCCAACAGTTTTTGGCAACCATTGAGTTCCATAGTAGGAACAATTACAATGGTATTCAGAAGAACTGAACTGTCTGCTTTCCTACATTCTTCAAAATATCTTCTTTTGTGTTCAAAAGAAAAAACTAATTTATAAAGCAGTTTTCCTACTATATAGTCAATCGTTGCTACGAACGGTTTGGTTGCAAGCATTCTTCCAAATATATTTCTCTGTGTTCATTAGAACAAAGAAATGTATACAGACTTGGAACAACTTGAAGGTAAATAAACTAGATTACACCAAAGTGATCCTGTAGCTCAATGGTAGATCATTGTGTTAGCGGCGCAAAGGTCATGGATTTGATTTCCAGAGAACATGTATACAGTTTAAAAATGATATGCTTTGAATGCAATGTTAAGGTAGTTGCATATGTGCAAGAAGTAAGGTCAAGTTCACACTCTACTCTTGATGCAAAATGAGCTTTTTTAAATTTATCTTTCATTTTATTTATTAACCACGGGTGGCTTTTGAACGTTATTCAATGCTCTATATTACATGGTTGTTTTCATGTAGAGTATCTATTATTTATGTGGTGGAATCGAATAACCTATAAAGGCTTTTAATGTATCTTCCAACCTGTTCTGCCAGATACATGAATGAAGGTATCCTCAATGCTTTGTAATGTGATAGTTAATATTCTAAAGGGTGTTTAGCCTCCCTGAAATGATTGTCATTAAGATCATAATTATGCTATATACCCATTTCGCCTTGAGAAAGACAGTTAAATTCAGTTTACCCTCTATAAATTGCTTTGGATAAAAATGTCAGCTAAATTGGAAAGTATTAGAATATTTACCAACCGGTACTGAGTAAACTATAATTTCATGGACGTGGAAGCCAAAAATGTCCTAAGAGGCTTTGTTTTTTGTGTCTGTGAATGCAAAGCCCTTCCTGCTGTGTTGGTATCTAATCCATATTGAATCCATTCGCAATGGTATTTTTCTTTCACTCCGCTGTCTTTCTAATCTCGGTTATCCATCTCTTAATTAGCCTCTGCTTCCCGAGCGCTCTGACAAACACGAAAGCTTGATCTCATTTCATGCTATCTTTTTTATTTTTTGTTCCGTCTTTGCATTTCCTGTTCTCCTCTTGTCGCAGACTTTTCAAAGTGCCGCCCATGCGAAAAGCTGCCAGCGCTGCCGGGCTTGCTGATGGGAAATGTGGCACAGTTCCCAAGGACAGTTTAGCCCGAGCGTGGATCATCCCGCTTGCACGGTCTCAGAGCGCCACAGTCACCTGGACAAAGACCAGGGAAGCAGATTTGTCTCGTGCTCAGCAGCCCTTTCTCTCCTTTAAAGTGCAGGATTCCACTGAGCTATGTGTGTGTGTATGGGTTTGGCTATAGGTACTTGTGGGAGCCAAATTGTTGAAAATGTCCTGATAAATGTTGTCAAAAAACTAAACAACGTATGTTTGTTCAAAACTTGTATAAATTTCATTGTTCCATGGAATAAAAAAGATAATATTTTGAAGAATGTGGAAAACCGAACAATAGTTTTTCTTACTACGGTAGTCAAGAGTGCCCCAAAAACTGTTTGGTTACAAACATTCTTCCAAATATCTTCTTTCATGTTTAGCATAACAACTAAATTCATACAGGTTCGTATCAACCTGAGGGTGGGTAAACAATGACATAATTTTTGGTGGGGGTGAACTATCCCTTTAACAATTACGTTTTCACAATCGATCGCCGATGTCATTTCCCAGTAAGTACTTGCTAAGTAGTTACATCCACCCAACAGAAACCCGAGGAACACACTGAAAGGTCTGATGGGAATTTAGATAATGCGTTTTCTTGTCAAGGTGCTTCGGAAGACATGACCATTGCACTAAAAAAACCAAGACGAGAAGCGAGTATTATTGCTCTGCGGAAGCTTTCGCGCAGAAGCGTAGAGCTGCGGAGGGAGCGGTAATTAAGTGTTGGTCTGATGGCTGAGATACAGTAATGAGGTAGCGTATGGGGAATATAGAAATGAAGAGGTGTTGTCTCAAATGATCACACACACTCCGAGCGCAGACACACAGCCGTTAACTAAGGCCCTATGAGACCACATTTGAGCTTAATGATAACATAATATCCCACTTTCTCTCTCTCTCTCTATCTTCCTTTTGTTCTTAACCTATCTCCACCCTTCTTTCAATGACTATTTATAATATTCAGTTTTCTACTGCTATTTTTTCTAGACTAAAGGGTGTGTGACTTCTCCAAATACACACTCCAAAGAAGAGCAAACATTTCCTTCACTGTTATTTATTGATGGCTTGGGTTGTTTTTTGATTGCATGTGTGAGGGATTCAGGCTCTGTGTTCTCTCGGGTGTTGTATTTCGCCGGCTGTTCCGTGGTCCCTCAGGCGCTCCTGGTCTCTATTAGAGGTTCTATACTTCAATCACTCCCACTTCACAAGGACAAAAATCGCTCTCGAATGACGACCCCTCGGTGGTCCTGCTTAGGTCCTCTAAAATGCTTCTATTACTGCCAGGGAGAGAGAAAAAGACTTGGTCCGTGTTCATTCTTTAAAGGGCAAGTTTATTTAAAAGAAGTTCAGCATTTACTCATCTGTAATGTTCTGTGTGTTTTTTCCAGTGGTGCATTTAAGGAGATATCAAGCAAAAATGTCCAGATTTAACTTAATGTTTTATCAGCTTTTCCAAGTAATGGAAGTGGATGGTGACCCAGTTCTGAAATTGACTCCAAAATATGTTGAATTACAAAAGAGCCATTTGAGACCACTGACTGAAAACAGCATTAGTTTTCTGTTAGTATACATCTGACAACCTGTTATTGACAAATATGATAAAAAATGTGCAATATTCAATAATGGTTCCTAAAATTTCGTTCCTCGCAAAACAAACATGACTTCAGAAGATTTTACATACTTCACAAATCCTTGACTCTTTGTGTTGTTTTTATCTTTGACAGGTTCTTAAATTCTATTTTTTGACAGCATGGAATGACACGAGGGTGAATCAATGACAATGTTTTCATTTTAGGATCTTGATAGATATTTTTTTGTGACAATGAATATGAAATCATCCTCGCAACAATAACCTTAGTAAGTAAAAATTGCCAACCAATATAAGTCCCCAGCAGTATAAAGTACCTCCGTATCTCAATGTCTTACCATTTTCTCAAATGGAAATTCTAACCATGTCCTCCAGCATGGGTCAGATTCAAGATCAATGCTTTTCAACTCAACCCGCTGCACAATTGTGTTCTGTACTTCACAGAACATCCAGAGGATTGAGACGTGCCTTGAACAGTTATCATCTGATGGCAGAGCAAAGTAACATTAAGCACAAGCAAAAAGAGTTCTTTCAAAACCAGAAACATATAAATGACTGTTAGAGACCGTTCCAAAGTCTGAGGCCACTAGTGAAAGTGCGTCTGTTTTGCATTTGTCATGTTTAATATTTTCTTATTAAAGTAATTTTTTACAGTTAAGTAAAAATGAGAAAAAATATCATGTCTCTTATTTTAACATGGAGTATTTGACACCTCCCCACAACGTGCACTAAAACGGGCATGGATTCCAAAAGTTTAAAGTGATAGTTAATCCAAAAATCATTTACACGCCACCTTGTCATTTCAAACCTGTATTTCTGACTTCCGCAGAACACAAAAGAAGATAGTTTTAAGGAAGCTGGTAACCGAACCGCAATGGCACCCATTGACTTGCATTGGTTTTATGTCCATACAATAGAAGTAAATGAGTGACGCTGCTGTTAGGTTAGCAACGTTTTTCTGAAACAATGTTTCTGTCGGAAACTGTCATTTTATTTCTCGAAATGACAAGAGGTTGAGGAAATGATGACAGAATTTACACTTTTCGGTGAACTATCGCTTTAAGTGAAACCTGATGTTTTACATTATAGTAAATATTGTATTATAAGAAGACTACTAGACTTATGTCTTTGAGTGGAAACATGTCTTTGCAATGAAAAACTAGCATCATAAATGTGCTTATTACAATCATAAATGTGTTTGGTTTTACCTCATAACCATTTTATGCTTTAAACATTTTCAAAATCCAAAATCTTCAGCCATAATTCACAGGTATTAGTAACATTTTACCAGGTGGCTCATGTGTGTAAGTTCGTATCAAAATGTACCATTATTAGAAAAACACCATACAGAAGCTCCTCCCCGAACCCCATTCCTAAACAAAATCATTAGCATGAAAGCAAATCTTCCTAAAACATACAAATTGCCACCTCATAAAATAGTTTTGAATCTTTTTAGTGCTCTTTATTGAAATGACATTTCAAACCCCAGATTTGGAAATCGCTTTAAATTTTGGAACCTCTTTAAAATGACCAAAAGCACCCCTGGCATGCACATGCATGCATCTCTTAATACAACATTAATACAACATCTTTGCCTAAAAGGTGAGTCTGAATCACAGCATGTTATTGGCCACCGCATAACAGCTAACTCTTTATATTCTGTTAGTTTTTCATTTAGCATTAGTATCTAAGACACTGTAAGTACAAGTCTTCAGCTTTTCTACTGACCTAAATCTCTTTAACCAAAGGGATTGGCTTTGAGATAAAACATATATGCGCTATTTCTGTTTTAAAGCACTCTTCAGCATACAGTGTGACCTTATCAAAAGCAATACATTCGTCTCCGAGCCACTGCCTTTCTTCTTCTCTTTCTGTGGGTGTGAGTGTACGAGCGTTAAGGGAGAAGTGAATAAAATGACTTACAAAAACGAGATTTTCTGTTCGTCCTGAGCTTCTTTGCAACGCTCAATGCTGGAATGATTCAGAGAGGAGGAGGAATGAGGCAGTAAGCGAGAGAAGCCAAGAGAGGGAGAGAAAGAAAATGGGGGGAAAAAAGTGGGAGAATAAAAGTACTCCATCGCTCCTCTGTGGAGACCAGACTGTGTTAAGAGGTCTCCGGTTAAACCCGTTGCCTCTTTCTCTTATCAGCTTAAACTATTGACAGTCATTTTCACTGCTCAGACCAAATAGGATTAACAGTCTAGCGAGGAAAGAGGCTGCCGACTACACAGATACGCACGCGGTCCCTTTCTCTCTCACTGGCATAATACGTCCATTCAGAAACATGAATAACATGCTGTTATCTGAGTGCCTTTTGAAATCTGTTGCATGCACGCTCGCAGTCAAATTTTAGAGTCCAGAACCACTGGGGTACCAAAAATGCACTCGCTTTTAGGACCATTGTTCTATAGGACTGTAAACAGAATACCGTAATCAGTACGGTCCCGTCCCTCGCAACAAACCAGAGCAAGTGTCATTTATTTCAGCCGATCTGTTAAGCAATGATTTGGACGCGTGGACTTTTTTCGGTAATGATTGGCTGAGAGGGACTTTAAATGGGAAGTGATGGATTTTGACAAGGGCGTATTAGGGCAGCTTCCCTTAATAAACTCCGGATAAACATCATGGAAATGAGTCAATAAATAATTTACGAAAAATTCATAACTCATTTGAATCCAGTTAACAAGGATGAACTCACGGGATTGTTTGCCAGCAGTAGGGGGAGCTCTTGAAACATCAAAGCAAAGCAGTGAAAGAACTGAGCAAGAGAGAGAGAGAGAGAGAGAGAGAGAGAGAGAGAGAGAGAGAGAGCAAGAGAGGCACTTCCAAGAAATGAGTGCTAAAAGCTGTTTTGAAAGAAGACACCCTCCCTTATCGGAGAGGTTTCGTATGCACCGGCTTTAGAAAATGGCCTGGGTGTTGTTCACAACCTTTTGCTCAGTGTACATGAGAGAGAGACAGGTGGAGAGAGAGACAGGGCAAAAATAGATGTGTTTCTTTTACCGTTTCTCTTTTAATATGAGTAGAACAATGAAGTTGAGAGTTTGTGTGTGTGATGGAGAGGAAGTGTGTTTCTTCTAGTGTGTGTGTATTTGTCGTTAGTGGTCGTTCGGCCAAAACAAGGCAGTTCTTCTCGGTGTGTGGGCACATCATTACAGAACCCCTACTGCACAGATAAACACTAACCAGCCCCCTAAACACATATACGTCGAGGCCAACTAAGGCCTCCTGTGAGGAGATTTAAGTTTGCTAAACACTTTTCAGAAATTACTGTAGTTCCTTTTGAAGAAGTTTAGTTGCTATGGATTTTTGCTGTGATGTGCATCACAACGTCGATCCGTTTATGGATGGATAGATAGATACACTATATGGACAAAAGGACGCCACCTTCTGATGAACAGCTTTGGCTACTTAAGTTATTTCAATGAGTAGAAATCTTAATACTACAGCATATTCTAGAGATTTTTTTTATAGCAGCAGTTCGGGCAGGGCCCAATTCTATTCCAACATGACAATGCCCCTGTGCACAAAGCAAGATTCAAAGAGAAATGATTGATTCAGTCGAGTGTGGAAGAGCTTAACTGGTCTGCATAAAGCCCAGACATGAGCCCAGCTGAACACCTTTGTGCCAAACACTCATCACCCAACCCCGATGACTTGTACATAGGGTTGCAGTCATTAAAGAACAGAAAAGCCTCTTCCAAAACTTTTCCTACAGAGATGGAAACAAAATTCTTTAATATGGTATTGTATGGTATTACATAAATAATGATTTGAATTACTGGAATAGATAAACATGTGTGACAGGTAGGGGTGGGTGAAAAAATAGTTTCGCATATGAATCGCGATTCAGTCCTCTAGCGATTCTTATCGATTCACAGAATTCAAAAACTATTTTCTAGTTTTTCTTATCGATTCACAGATAAAAAAAATGATATTCTAGTTAAAATAACAATTGTTGATGTTGTCGGAACAAAAAAGGCAGAACATTTTTGCGAGAGCGGTGCGGCGCCTGGACAATCGAGAGACCGCACAGGTTCAGCTCAGCAACAGTGATGGCGGGGGTGAAAGATATACACCCTGTTCCATTTTTAGTTTTTGTCCCAAGTTTTTGGAAATACTTTGGATTTTATCAACCCTATGGTAAGAAGGAACTTGACAAGATTTTGAGAACACTAAACGTAAAGACTCAAATCGAACACAATCATTCCAGCAAAATCGAATAAAATCGTAACATATTTCACATCGAATTTTGAGGAACAATCTTTATTAAAAATCGATATGAATCGAATCGTGAGGTACCAAAAGACTCCTACCCCTCGTGACAGGGGTGTCCCACTACTTTAGTCCATAGGACACAGACGTACATTCACACTCATTCTTACTACTTTAACGCACGTATATATTCTTTCATGCTTCCGCATCCATCCCCCATGCTGCTCCTGTCTCATTTAATAAGGAATTCAAACAGACCCGATGATAAATGGACTACATATGGCAGCCATCAATCCTGTCGCTGACTACAACTCCCAGAGTGCAACGCATCAGCGGTGCGAAGCAGAAGATTACATGCTCTGTAGATCCAGGCACTTAATTACAGTATTGCACTGAGGCTGACAGACAGTCTTGGACACAATGGGCTAATACCTACAAGTGCTGCTAATAATTTACCTACCAAATTGACTACAGCTGCAATTGGATTCTTTCCCACAAGCTGTGATTCTGTGCAGCATGCATACCTTGTATTAATTCCAAGCGTCGAGCTCCACAGTGATCTCCTGCAAACAAATTAAGTCTCAGGATGTGTTTGGAACGGCGTGCCACTTATTATTATCCAATGAAAGTGGGATCTATGTCAAGTACGCATATGCATATACTGATTGACATAAGATGCAGAGCACGCTGTATGTTAATAATAGCCCGCTTGATAAAGAGTTCCTCCAAGAATGAAAATAAGATACACAGAACACAAAAGAAGATATTTTGAAAAATGCTGGAAAATTAAACGCGATAGCAACCGCCATTGTTTGGTTACAACATTCTTCAACATATCTTCTTTTGTGTTCAACAGTAGAAAGAAAGTCATATTGTTGTGTTTTGCATACTATTAAGTATGCAGTATTCAGTATGTATACTGAAAATAGCCTTTTTGCTGCATACCATTTTAAAAAGAATTTAGTATGCAAGTAGTAAATAGTAAAATAGCATGCATTATAAAGCCTTTATTGCTGCATGCATGCCGCTTCACCTACTATTTATTCAGTTTTTACCTCAGTCAGTAGCGCACTAGTTCTCCGGAGCCGAGCAGAGAATCAAAATGGATATTGGAAACTGTCATGACAGGAGCATGACAGCCCATAAACCTGGCTGACGTTACAATCTGTACATAGCAGATGTTTTCACAAAAGCTTCTGACCCTATAAAGCAAAGAGGAGTGTATTTAGGTGCAAGCAGAGGAGATACATTTGAATCTGTCTTCTTTGAGGGATATAGCGAACATCAGGCTGGTTCTCTGACAGGCATTCAGGAATCCGATTTGCTTGGATGAAAGGACAGACGAAAACAAACAAAACCAACTTCTTTTCTCACAATCAGGTGTTTATTTAAGTAGTATGCAGATTCAAGCGCTTCAAACGGCAAAGGAATGAATTTCTTAACACATCCAATCAAGTCGTGATTCAATTACAGTGTTGTCAACTGAATTTTAATCGAATTAATTACGTATGCTCATTAATAAATGAAATGAATCGTGTGCATTGCTGAGAAAAGACGTCAAATGAAAATCATTTCAAGTGTTGCGTTATTGCGGTAGACGAGAAAGGCATTTAGAAGACATGACGATAGTTTATGCATTGCTTGCATTGCATCACTGAACAAAAGCATACAATTCAGAGCAATTGGGTAATGAAGTTTGTCAGTTTGTCTCAGATGTAAGCTATATTTTATTAGCGGGTATATATACACATACTTGCCTATCACTCATTTTAATTTAGGTGCTTCTTCAACCAGGAATTGCTCCAACGGTATTGCAGATTTGAAACACTTGCATCATTAAATGTGTTACTTTTTAACAGGTTGATTTTGCTAATTCATTTTATATGAACACATTCAATTGACATCCTCAAAAAATGAGTGACGTTTAACATTAGCACCAACAGATACATTTGATTTTAATGACTGCCATGAAGTACAAGACAGATTTTGAATTCATCGTAAAGATCTTTTGCTCTTTAATTCTGTATAACGGTGTTACACATGTCAAATTGAACTTGTTGTTCAGTTAAGAAAGTTATGTGAGAAATAGCAGGTGTTTGAACAAGATGGCACACGTGTAGGATGTACTATGAAGTGTTGTCTTGCAATTATCACGCTATGAATTGTCCAGACATGGATGATGATCTCCAGTTTACTGTGTGTGTGCAAGAATGTGTGTGCGCATGTGTGTGTCTGTGTGTGTGTGCACTGGTCCTCATTAGGTGAGGGCAGACTTTTCTGTGCTTTCATGAAGCCGTGAATATTTAATGCTGCCTTCCCCTTTTCATTCTACTGTCACTGTGCATGGTTTATGGATAACTGTACTCAGTGGTAGGTTAACATTAAAGTGGATGAATGTCTGTATGTGAAAGTGGTCTCAATCAAAGCGACCTGAAATTGCATCTGGCCCTCTGATGTGGGGATGATGGGGAAAAAGGCGAGAGGAAAGGAGCAAGAAGACACTAATATCCCAGCACTCAACGAAAAGTAATGAATGCTGTTATAACTTTATTGCCCCAATTCTGGACTTGCTCAAAGAAGAAAAAAAGGAGCAAAAATTCAATCAGTTCTGCCTGGTGAGTTCCTCTCCCACTTTGCAAGATTAAAAGATCCAATTCTCCAAGCCCGGTCCAGCTTATCATACGCATCAGTCGTGTTTCGGGCGAGACATGCTGCGCTGAGATGCACAGGTCTGCCGGGGAACCCAATGAGGAGAAAGTGATCCGTGTTTTCTTCCCCCGGGAATCTGGTCGCCGTCGCCAAGGACGAGCAACTTTTGAGGATAATAATGCTTGGATGGCTTCTTCTTAAGCTAATGATAAAGTTGCAGAGCGTTCTTGCACGGTTTCCCGGTCCTCTCCCCCAAGGTTATTTTTGTTTAAGAAGCACTTTCCTGAAGTAAAACCTCCATTTATTAACTAGCCGTCTTTTCTGTGGAAAACTAAATTTGGATTTCTGAAGAATATCCCGAATGCTCTTTTCCACTGTTCTCCTTTTCTCCCTACCTCTCACTTTTTATACTGGTCTCAGCTTATGGTTTTCCTAAGATTCTAAAAATAAAACCTCTCTAAAATCCACTGCCAGTCACAGCTCACCGCAGCTTGCCAATCATATACCCAAGCCACTTTCTTTCCATGTTCTTATCTATGTCTTCAGGCTAAGCTAATACGATATGTCTTTCGCGACTTACTACTGCTGCACTGAATGGATTGGCCTTATATTAGTTTGGAGAACTATAGGGAGCAGTTGCTTTTCAGACTCTGTTTCTCACTTGAAGTTATATGTGGATTTTGCCGTGCTGTACTTTTTGTGCCGGTACAATATGTCTAAAAGTAACTGCATTTCCTGGGACCTTGTCTCAGTTTATTAAGTACCGCTGCGCGGGCACTATGTTAAGATAAAAGGCTGGACTTGTGCTTTGCTTATTTGAACAAAGAACGAACGGTACGTACGCCCTTGTAGAGTTGTAGAGGTTCAATAAGTGCTTATTTGTTGCTGAATATTACAGCTGTTCGGGTTTATCGTCTTGGTTTGTAGTCTATTTAGATAGTCGGGGGATCTTTTATGGCAGGGGGGTCACAAGGCCGCGTCGGAGGGGGCGCAAAGAGATACTCAGAAATATTTTTTATCTTTAGAATTAGCATATTTTATCAATACGTGTAACACAATATAAACATGTTAGTTTAGTCAACAATAAAACCATGCAAATAAAAATACTTCAAATTTCCTTCCCCTCGATCGTGACCCCTTAGGTGATTACGTCACATTAACATCAATAACCGCATTAGGTGCAGCAAGTCCATTTACAGCACCACGTTAAACATTCCCATATGTGCACGATTATTTTTCAGGCTTTAAGTTTAGGATATTTTTAATTGTCGAAATGAAACGTTGGTTATCAACCAAAGACAACGCATGGAGGCCAGCGGAGGAGGGCGGAGAAGCGCCGCAGTCAGAAAACTCATCGACCTTATGCGTTTGATTAAAAGGGCATCCGTTAGCACTGGAATCATTTTGATGGAATTTGACCATCTGTCGAAATAGTTCATGGTTTATGAATTACAACAAGTAAAGTAATGAGTAAATCACTATAAAATAATATTATGTTCGACTGTGTTTTTTTGAGTTGGCATTATGTGAGTGTTTGGAAAGACCTAATAAGTGCATGTGCGTAGTTGTGCGCAACGTTTGTAAACTTGAACCACCTCCGAGGATAGTTGGGGTCTCGAGTCTCTGACGTTGTTATTTTGGGGGTTGTGGGCTGAAAAGTTTGGGAACCCCCGCTTTAAAGTCTTTGGAGCTCTTACGATGTGAATAATGTTTTGAAGGCATTACAATCGTTGACCCTGCATTTTATAGCTGACCTACAATACATTAAACTCCGCAGCTCTTTAAAGAGAAACATTCAAAAGATGCATGTGTCATGGCGGTATCTCTCACACGCATTTCATTTATCATCAGTACAAACAGTTCACCTTCAAGTAGATATCTTTCACAACAGGGCTTTTTGATGAGTCCATCTGTGCGTAAGCTCTAGATTTAGCTGACCTTTGCATTGAGGGGTTTTGGGCATTAGAGAGCGTTCATTCATGCTGGTGGCACCGAATCCAATTTGGTATGTGAGGTACCTAAGCTCAAATGTCACATCATTCCCCGGTAATAATTTTCATGCCTTTTCATTGCCTGTAAAAGAGTTTTTGTTTCAGTGAGAGTGAACGAAATTTCGTTTGGAAAAGAGGCGTGCTGAAACGTTTGAACTTGCCAAATTGAAGTCAGATGAATAGATGATGCCTGCGGTTTCGGATAGTAAATGGGGCTCCGCTGCTTAACCTGTTGGTGGCTGTTATCTGCGCTAAGATAAGTCATCTCCAAATTGCTACCCGCCTTAGCGTCCCAGGCCTAGTAATCAGTGGCAATTTGTACATCTCCCTTGATTCCTTTTAAGATTTAGAAATTGGAGCAGGAGTCCTCATATGTTTTTAAGTGTAAACACAGAGTGGTAGGCATCAATTTACCCATTCATTTTGATTTCTGAGATGCCCTTTGGTGCTTAGGTGCCAAAGGGTTGAAATAGGGTTTTATCGTACCTCACCGGTATACACACTAATGCATGCAGGCTCTATGCCGGGTCAAGCTCTCGTCCATGAGGAATAGATTGAAAGATCAAGTGGAGTACTGCAGAAGAGCGCAAAGTGGCAATGTGCTTTCTTTTCCTCTCCGGGACAGGATTGATTGTTTTTGTTGCCTCACAACTAAAGGAAGATCGTTGTTCTCTGCCAGGCCTTCCTCCGGTGCTGACCAAAACAAGCCCAATACAGCTTTTCTACATTCTAAAAGCTGCCTTTAGCTTTTGTGGAATAGTGGAAAATCAATAGAGTGAATGGGGAAACGTTTAAGAGTATCGGCTACTTTTGGAGACATTCTAGACTGACATAGACATCAGGAAACGTCAAGTGGATGTTGGTAGCAGTCAATTAGCCTGAGATGGGGATCAATAAAAGGAGTTTTTAGTTTAAATAAGAGAAATCGTGGTTGGCCATCGAAAGATGATGCTTTGCAAAATGGGAAGAATATCTGCTGGGTTTGTTGGCTTTGCTGTTTTCGTACTCTCACTTGGATTCTTCATCTTCATTCTCCTTCATTTTTCCCTTCTACCTGTTCTACTACCTGGTCTTTAGTGAACTGCCTACCTAGACTTTAGTGAACTGCCTACCGAGACAATTTTTTTATTGCTATTCATACTACTATAAATTCAAAGACAGCATCAAAGCAGCCTTTCACAAAGATGGCAATCCCATAGCCATTTTTAATGTGAAAAAAATATGTGTCTTAAGAATTCATGTGAATGCAATTTAAATGCGTAGACAGCAAGGCAGCTTACATCTTGCCTTCCGTGATTCACCTTCCACTTTTGTCTTGTGGGCCTCCCTCACTTTCAGCCGGTGACTAGGTCGAACCTCCACTGGGACGACCCATCGTCATCTTTCATCTCCCATCTCCCTTGAATACATTAGCTCCGTTGTCATGGTGCTGACCGCTGTGCGGTTGCCGTAGGGACAGTCTGCCGCCTCCCAGACCCTGGAGCAGGTGATCAGTGAGTGACAGGAGCCCCCCCGGACAGGACCCCCCTCTTCTTCCCTCACATCGGGAAGGAGCGATAGAGACGAAAAGAACCGATAAACAACAGATGTTTCAACAAGGGAGAGAGAGAGTTAGAGGGAGAGTATTGTTGGGGAAGAGGGAGATGGAGCATGAAGGGAGAGGAAGGGTACTGGAGAGGTTTACAATAATTAAGGAGGGTGGAAGTCCCTCGAGATCCTGAAGCAGAGGTCTTCCAGCTGCTGAAGGCAAAGTGCTGTCACTGCACCATGAAACTTTACTAATGTGTTAAACAGTTGGACACTCATGGAGAGATTGAGAAGTTTTGGGCCATGTGTAGTTAGTGAAACAAAAATGTGGAAGACTCGAGTTCACAATTTTATTTCCACAGGAAGGGAGGTCACAGAAGAAGTGGAGAGGGAAAGCTTTGCTACTTTTAGTTCCGGATAGTTGATGGATATTTCACCCAAAAATGAATGTTGCTGTTATGATTTACCTTCTTGTCTTTTCAAACCTGTAAGACCTTCTTCTGCAGAACACAAAAGAATATATATATTAAGGAATGTTGGTAAACAAGCAATGGTGGTACCCATTGACTTGCATTGGTTTTGTGTCTGTACAATGGAAGTGAATGAGTACCCCTGTTGTTCGGTTACCGACGTTCTTTAAAATGTCTTCTTTTGTGTCCAAAATGGATCACAACATTTAACTCCCACCTTCCTACAAAGTCCTGAAAACCACTCCTGGTTATTGTGTGTTTCATTAAAGTTAGTACTAACGGTACATTAGAGAAAACATTCAATTTTTTTCCCTACCTCAAACTCAGAAATAAAGTCTGGAAAAGATCTGACATCTGAACTCGGGGCCGATCTTAGGGAGATGCATCATTTGATATCAAAGATGCTTTCATTGAGACTAATACGGAGCTATCTAATGTGAAACTTTAAGGCATTTTCTCTTTAAAAAACAAACTTAAAAGTATTTTCAGTGTCTTCGATATGTTATAATTAATAAATTAAAATAATAACACTTCTGGCTATCTTTAATGTGCCGTGACGGGTAAATGGAATGCACTGAAGTAGAATATTTAAACTGGAATATTCCCTCATCCAACTTTGTCTTGAACATGCATAAATTCTGCCGGATGATGGCCCACCAGGAGCTGAATAGTCTTATATTTTTTTGTTTATAATGATGCCATACATATAATTACATTTTTTTAAACGTTTTTGGTTTTATATTGAGGACAGTGGAGAGAGAGACAGGAAGTTATGGGATGAGGGAAGAATTGGGTTGTTGCAGAGTCCACTGGACCACTGCCGCTGACAACATACATTTAATACTAGCTTATTTTCTATCCAAAAACTAAAACTTTGCAGATTTAACAACGGTTACACTGGGGTAAAATTTTGACAAAACCATTTTTGTAATTTCATCTAAACCAATTTTTATCCCTAACTCCTCCTTCTTATATAGACTAACACTTACCTCATGCTGTTAAATAACTTCACGATTGTAATGGTACGCATCTTGTTTTTATAATCACTTCCTGATTCTGTCTTAACACTCAATTTGTATCTTTAACAAACTGCTCAACTATAACAACACAGTTTTTAGACTTTTGTAACTTGCCCTAAGAAAAACAATACTGCCAAAAACATACAAGCTAACACAGCCTAGAGTCTGTGTTCTTGTGAGCATATGACCAATTTCAGAAGTTATTTTGGATTATTCAGATGAACAGTAAAACATATTTGCGCACTTAGCGCATACTCAAGAGACACTTGACTTATCTTAGATGTGTTTGTGCGTGTAACGTAAGACATGCCTGAAGACACCTATACATAATTCATACATATTCAGTGCTGTGGGGCTTTATTAGTAAGGGTGGTGGGATTTCACTACCACATTTGTTTTCTTTCGGTTAGTCTCTGGGTCTCACAAAGCTTAGTTTGTGCATGTATGTGTTTGTGTGGTTTGCAGTGTTTTTATGTCTGAATGCCTTATACCTCGGTGCTGTAAGCTTGACCTATTTGCTTCGCCTCTAAGCCTCATAGATTTGTGCAGCTCTATGATTTGTGAATGTACATTTCATTAGGGCTTTTGTGTTTATGTTTTGTGTTTATTGACCGTACCATGTCTTTGCGGGTTTGCAATATCCATCTTACATTTACATTTATGCAATTGGCCGACACTTTTATCCAAAGGAACTTAGATTGCATTACACTATACATCTGTTTCCAAGTATGGTCTTAAGTTGGTAGCTGTTTTTTTAAACATAAGATCTGGTTTCTGTCCAAACTTGTGGGCTGTCATACCAGGGTAATTGGCCCAATTGGTTTTTGGAACATGGGCTGTTTCTCAATTCCAAGAACGCAAAGAACGGACTTGTGTTCTTGTGGAGGCCGGGCTTTAAAGCAGCCTCGGAAGAACTAACTTGAATGGAAGCACCTTGATATCGATAACACATCCGGATACTTTCATTTGCTCTCTGATCCTGAGTATTGGAACTGGACTTTGAAGGTTATTGATGGCGTAAAGCGAGAACACGAGGACTCACAACTGCAGAAGAACGCATATTGAGAAACGGCCATGGTTTGAACTACCTAATGAGATGTAATGAAACTAAGCTGTTACAGAACGCAGCTACCAGTTTAAAGGGATAGTTTACCCAAAAATGAAAATTCTGTCATCCCAATTACTTTTTCATTTTTTTGTTGAACATAAAAGAAGACATTTTGATGAGTGTAGGACAGAAAACAGATCTGGGGTACTTTTGACTACCATTAATTTTTTTCCTACTACGGTAGACAATGGGGCTTGAGAATTGTTTGTTATACGCATTCTTCCAAATATCTTTCTCTGTGTTCATCAGAACAATGAAATGTATACAGATTTGGAACAACTCGAAGGTTTCATTTTAGGGTGAACTCTCCCTTTAAGCAGCATCCACATTTTTCAACAGTGACATTTATCTTTTTCTGTCTCATTTTCACCTGTAACATACTCTTACGGCTTATGTAAAACATGTCACAGCTCAAGCTAACACCGCTAAGCGATCCACTCCATCCATTCCAATATGTTTGAGGGTAGAAAGCAGGGTATCAATGCATGGGGCGTCATGTGCAAGTTGGAGGAAATGCTTCACGTGTTAAGATTGAAGCGTTGGCACAACGGCGTCGGTCTCCTGTGTCCAATTAGACAGGATCGGCTCTCAGGCTTTCCGTTGACACATGTGAATTTGTGACATATAAAGACGAGTGACATGAGAGAAAAAGTGACAATTAGCTGGGGTGCTGTACATTACGGAAGAGCGGCAAGCTGAGAGACTGATCTGCTCTCCTGAATGAATGATCTCTGCCGTAGGTGGTTGGCTTCCAAGCTCCTTCCCGATGGGATACAAAACGATACATAGTTTTTGGAAGTGCCTTTCATTTTTCGTCTCATGTTCAATCTTTTCGTCTTCTATCATCTCTTGTTTTCCCTTTAGTGTTATTATATTTTGTACAAACATATTGTTTTTGAATCAGACAAATCGTGGGCCCTTCCTAAGGGAGGAGAACCTCAAAGCATCTCTCAAAATCTAGTTTAAATAAAGACACGAGAAAGATGTTAGAGATTTAACAATAGGTAGCAGTTATGAATCAGGGAAAAGAGCAGCGCTTTAGCTGCAAAAAGTATTTTCTTCCAGTTAAAAGAGCCAATCATCAGTCATAAAATGACTAATAATTGTGGCTCTGTAATAAGAGTTGTTAACCTGGAAACTGGGAAATCAAAAGATGCGCACTTTCAGTTTAATAAGCAATATTCACAGTACAGATTTTTTTTTATTGTGCTTTATTGTAACCAGCGATTTTTGATTTATAAGTCTTCTCCCATTCATGTACAATTTTGGCAGACACTTTTATCCAAAGCGACTTACAAATAGGAAAGCATACATTTTGACAGCACGCTAAACAGTACCGTTAGTTTTTAAAGGGCCATGATCCTAGGAGGATTAAAGCTGGAGAAAGCATGGGAGAGAATGAACAACAAGGATTTTTTGACTCGAGAAATTAGACTTGGTCTTTTATTACTGAAGTAGCTACTGTTGCAATTATGTCCGAAGGGTGGGGTACGACTTCCCTAAAGGGACCTTTGTTTTACGACATAGGCTCTTGACACATTGGGACTTGTTAAGTAATAATTATTAAAAAACACTTTTACACATTTCCCCTGTATTCACAACACACATTTTGTTCTTTTAAAGGGCTCGATATGCTAAAAATGAACTTTGGACTACATATATTAAGATAATGCTGTAGCGTTTGTGTTCCTATGGACTAGCGTTGTTTATATCTTCCAAAGTGGTCTATAAAACGATTACGACAAAAAACGAGTGGTGGAATGGATCGCGGTTGATCCGTTATCCGTGCAGATCATGCTCTATGGTTCGGAAACCATGTGACCCAAAGATTAAACCGTACATTTATTCATCAGTATAAAAGATCATTTTAGCATGCACACGGTCTCACTCTCTCTCTCCATTATCTGGATGAGTACAATGCAAAAGCACGCTCTCGCGTATATATTAACTGCTGCGTAAGCTATAGCTTTAAAGTTAAAGGAATGTTGTGATAAATCAAAGTGCAAATGACGTGATCGAAGCGCAAACATGAAACTTTGATGCGTCATAAGGCACGAGAAAGTCAGTCGTGACACTCCATGATCGTCACCTCATACCTGTCACATTTCAAATCTGATTTCTAGAGATCAATTTTTTGCTCTTTTCTCTGACTGCATGTTTATATCCTATTTATTTGTTATACATATTGTATTTTTTTTAAACATTGTATGCATACTGTCTGATAGCCTAGAAGAAACAATATTCTCTGTTAAATTAATCTGTTGATATCTTCAGGGTTTTTTCACAGGTTAAATTCTATGAACTGCTCATATTATAAAGATAAAACCTTGAAGAGCATTGTCATTAGCTGATCCGAAATATGATCCGATCCTCGACTCGAAATCTTTAAATGATCCGAAACGCAAGTTTTCTGGTCCGTTGCACCACTACACAATACAAAAATTAGGGTAAACAAATCGGTGCATCTTTCAAGAAGCACTGTAAAATCCCAAAGTCTTTCTGATGCTGGAAAAAAGAGTCCCTGATCGACTGTGCACAGCAACTGAATCGTTCGTTTACATTGCTAAGGTTGGGTGCTCAGCAATGATACACAGAATTGTTAAGTCTAGCGAATATCGAATATAAAAAAGCTATTGATCTATTAGAATCAAGACTTGGAACAAACTGCTTCATAAACAACAATTTCACTTCTGAAGCACTGAGATTTAGAGAAAAATTGCTCTGCTTTCCCGTTTTCGCTCTCTTTTCTCATTATTATTGCATTTCTCCCCCCACATTCTACTGCTCCTGTTCATCAGCTCTTTCTCCACCCCTCCTTCAATGGGTCAGCTCGCCTCCGTGCCCTTGACTGGGATGTATTGGAACATATTGCCGTGCTAAGCGTTAGCGACAGCTCTGGCTGATTTACTGTTCCGTAGGCTCTCCTCTCCACCCTCTGATGCCCCCTGTGAGTAGCCCTGGTCTCGGGGAGGAGATGAGCTTGCGTGGTCTGTCTGCTTTACTGAGTTCCAGGCTGGGGCTTGCTAGGCATGGAACCTGGGCTCCATTCTCTCTCACACAGACAGGTCCATTGATTCTTCTGTCTGTGCCGTCTCTCTTCATAACGTAGATTACCCAGCAGCCTGACGCCTTCTCTTGCAGTCTTCCCGGACTGCTCTCTCTCTCCCTCTCTCTCTCTTTCTTGTTTTATCGTCTTATGTATCTTTCTGTCTCTTTGTCTGCCTCAGTCTGCCTCAGTTTTTGCATTCTCAAGCTTTTCTTCCTCATCTTTGCTTGTCTTTTCCTTTCTGGATCTTTTTCACTGTCCCCACAAGCACTTGTCAATTTCAACCCTCTTCCTCTGGATCTCTGTCTTTCCATCTGTCTCTTCTTGTCGTCATCTATCATTCCAGTTCAACAATCTTCTCCCATCTCGACTCCAGCCTCGTGCTTTCCTGAATCGTGCTCCAAAATCAGTACGAGAAAGATTGTTGATCTGTCCGTAGAACATCTCGCCTCTTTGTAGACAGTGTTTGCGAGTACCAGAACATTAAGATGCAGGTACCCGGGGTAAAGAAATGCATTAAAATACACTTCATATAACACCTCAAAACAAAAGGAAAAATACAGTATATATAGTGTTTTTGTTGAGATTTTTGTCCATTTGTTAGCAGTTTACAAATAATGGTCCATCTTGCCTGTACTGACTTGTAATGAAAAAATAAATATCATAATAATAATAATAATAATAATATAACTAAAAAGTGATAAGAAAATACTTCAGTTTAATTTACAATGATTTGGTGGAATCTTGTTTTCTAATAATTCTTGTGACAAGAGACCTTGAAAAATTGTTAAAGGTAGGATAAGAACTAATGAGATTTTAAATTATCGTTGGCCTGCCATATTTGAATTTTGGGGATTTTCAGTTTTGCTAAATAATCTGAAATTATTATTATTTATGTTTGCATTGACATAAATATAGTTTTGCTTTAAATAATTAGAGAATTTCCATTGGAAGAAAATATGATATTGTAAAAAAAACACTCTCCCTCTACTTTCCTGTTAAAACAGTGAAAAAACCTATACATTTAAAAAAGACATGTCCCTTTAAGACTGTGTAGGAACAATTGTAGTCAATAAAGCTTGCAGTGAAAGATGTTCTGTAACAGATAAGCATCTACTTATTACTGTACAATTGCAGTTACATTGTTTATGTGAGAATGTAACCAATGGTCTGCATAATATTTGTGTAAATATATTTCATCTATAAGGGCGAATGTGTAAGTCATTAAATCCACTCTAATCATTACCGCATGCCATTGTAATGCAGGATAATCACATGCTGTACCATTTGCATAATTACAAGTGTTTTGTTAAAATATGCGCCGGTGTGACAAGCAGATGTTCATTCCATCCCATAATACTCCTCTGATGGCATTGCGTAATGTGACAAGACACATGTGATTACGGGACAGAGAGAGTTACAATTATTTCACAAAGACAAAAGAATCAGGCTTTTGGTATGTCATTCATTTAGCCTTCCAGCATTGGAGAATTTGAGGTGACTAGATGGGTGTCTGGGCATTTTAATAAGCTCTTAATAATGGTTAAAAAGTAGTTTTGTAGAATATCAAAGTTTGTTTTTCATCCAGCAGGTGGATAACTAGTAACTATCGAAAGAAAAAGATAAGAAACAAGAAGGCAGGAAGAACTTAGAAAGGAAGGAGAAAAGAAAGGAAGGAGAAAAGAAGTCAGAATAACCTGAAAATTAAGAAAACAAGCATAAAAGATAGAAAACGAATAGAAATGAGAAAGAGCTTTTAGAGTGTGAACCCTCATGTCGTCTTTTGTGGTGGACTATAGAAAAGTAAGGAGCAGGAATTGGGAGTGAAAGAGGGCATAAAGAAACCATGGAAACACAGCATGACAGGTATAGAGAAAGAAATGACTCTCATCCACATCTTTCCAATTCATTCTGTATGAAAGAACCAAGCACTGACGCTATTGGCTAGAAGAGAAAAGAGAACGAAAGCAGTAATGAGAAAGAGTAGGACGGAGAGAGAAGAGAGAGAAAGTCTAGGCAAGTCAGTACATAGTGACGGCTCTTGGTGAAGCCATTAAAGTTTTTCAGAAGGTTGTTAAAGGTGTTATTGTGGTGCACTTTAGATTATTGAAGGGGGCCACCAACTGTGTTAACCCTACACTCCACATCCGATCTGAACATGTTTTAACTTCCCCTCACTGCTGTCCCCCAATACCCTTCTAATTAAACCTTGAATCCAGTGACAGTGTCAAGACGGTGTCCTATCTCACCTAGCATTTTCTAACAGTAACTGGCTGTAGTGCTTACTGCATACTCTACTGTAACTGCCCAAAACTGTGATTGGCTACATGATAACTATTTAATGTATAAATGCACAGCTCAATTTGTTCTCCTGGATAATAATAAGATCAAACGGAGAGCAAATGCAGACTTTGGCTTAAATGAATAGTTAACCCCAAAATTCTTTTTTTGTCAATATTTACTCACCCCCACGTTGTTTAAACCACCAGTAACTTTCTTTATCAAAACCAAAAGTCTTGATCTATGCCTCTTTGCAAAAAATGGACTCCTCTGCCTTTTCTGCATGTTACAGTATGTATTATAAAAAGTAAATGTCCTAAGTATACTGACTGTGTAAGTGGCTCAGAGAGGTTTGAAACTAAGATGGATTGACATGTCTGTAAAGATGTCTTTTTTTAAATAATACCATGTATTTCATTTTTATTGCATCTTAAATACATGTAATAATTTCCTCTTTTTTATTGTGATTTCTTTTCATGTAAAACTGCTTTGTAATGCAACAATATAAAAAAGTGAGATATAAATAAACTTGAATTTAATTTAATGCGGCCCTGCAATGGTGCGTCATGCATTGTGATTTCTTTACAATGTTAAACGTGCTGTCTCCTCACGCTTAACATGGTCAACTTGTCAAAAAACGAGTTGGCCATATTAAGTAGTATTTCTGTGATCAATACACTCCTCCAGCAAACGTACAGGTATCGGAAAGCTTTTTCCGAACATTTAAAACTGTCTTCTAACTTTTCTTAGTCCCTTATTGGACAGGTCTCCCGGAAAAGCACCTGGCACGGCCACAGGAGAGCAGGAGAAGGAGCATGCACAGACGTCACTTTCACTTGTAAGCAGAGAGAGAGAGAACAGGTTCTCGAAGTTCAGGAGTTTGTTTGTTTGCATTTAGGTTAGGAATGTTATATAAACTTTGGGTATAATGCTGGATTTGGAGATTGTTTAAAACTGATATATGGAGCCCCACCAGCGCTAAAAGATGCCGGACATGAGTGCTTTGGTTCAGCCTACCCCTCCCCCCCGCATGATTCGTATGTTTTCGGAAACAGTCGTAAAGATGTATCTGTCTTTTATAAATGTGATCAAACTAAATACTCTTCGAAGATACGAAGTATAAAATACTACTCTATAGGTACTCAAGATTAATATGAGATTTGCAGAAAACCTGTGTGTTACGCCCGCTTTAATAATCTTCGGACAGCAGTCTAACCATCTACTCCCATTTAAAAAAATAACAAAAAATCCTAAAAAAGGATATTTGCTTTAGAAGATCAAAGAAACCCATCAGGGGTTTGAACAACATAAGGCTGAGCATTCATTTTTGAAGAACTAACCCTTTCTGTCTCCTGGTTTTAAGGTAATATTTCCTGTGAAAAACTTGTAATGGTGCTTGTGTCTCCTCTAGAGTTTCAAGAGAGATCTCAACATGTCTTAAACTATGATCAGATTTGCCAAGATACTAAAGTCTGCAATCAAGTCTTTATTATTTGAAATTTTCTTCAAAGTGCTTCTCCACTGTGCCAAACACCAATTCTGAGCATGCTTTCTATTTTTCATCTTGAGTCTAGGCTCTTACTCTATGTCAACAATCATCTTGTTTCTGTTTGTGTGGGCATTCCTAAGGAACTTAAAGAGAAATATTCAAGACAACGTTGATTTAAAACTGAATCATAGCTGCGAACTCTTAAATCTCCAGAGCTATGAAAAAACAAAGTCTGGACTCTGTGTGAGGGAAAACTTTCATACCTATAAAATGACAAAATATTGAGGCCTCGACAACACAAAAGATGGCCCAAGTGAACAGAACGTAAACAGATAGTACAAACAATATTAGAAAGGTCTTTTAAATCAGCAATGAGATGTGTCATTACTATCTGTATGTGTGTGGAAAGCAACTTCAAAGGAAAATGTGCCAAGGCATCGCTCCAAAAAAAAAATCTTCCTACCTTGATCAAGACGCCCAACACCTGGTCTGACCATTGGTCTTTTAATGCTCTGGATGGCTTCGCCGAGATAGAAGGATTATTGTGTATATTTGAAGTCAGGAACTGATTTTTTTCCTAGACTTACACTGAGCGTGCCTTTTCCTGGTGGATGTGCATGTTGTTTGCAAATTATTTACTTTTGATGCTGCGGGAAGCCACGGGAAGCCGTACACAAGACAAAATCACTTCATGTTTCGGTGTACACATGTGATGAAATCAAACAAAGCACTAATTATGCCAGAACTTGTCAAATAAATTCTTATTTTGCTGATTCTGAAGTGAAATAATAGTTATTTTCGAATTTTTACAGTAGATGTAATGACTGAATCTGGAAAAAAAAGAATCTGGGACTGTATTCATTACATTCACACATTTAGGAAGGCAGCTCTCACATTTGTCCGTTTTATGCGATATCACAGTGTGTATTGGTCAAATGCCAGCGAACAGCCAACTAATGAATAAAACGTAAACTAATGAATCTGTCAAGGGTGAAATGTTTTAAAATAAATTGAGATTTTACGATTTGGCTGTAGTGAAACCTGTTAATGTTTTGCGTCAGCTGATTAAAGCTGTTTCTTGCATTTACAGAGCTCATTAAATGCTTTGGAGAATATCAATTTCTATGCCATGTTGACATATTTCTCCTTCAAACAGCAAGTTGGGATGTGCTTTAGTTAGTATGTTTAAGTGAACGACACAGCCAGGTAAAACCACGACTTTCAGTGGAAGGTAGGCATTATTAGAATGGGGCATTCTTATTCTAGAGGGCATTTTATCCGCTTAAAAACCTGAAGTAATGAATATTATTTCCTGGTCCAAGTTGCAACTCATTTCAATGGAGGATATTTAGAAAAACTGTTTATGAGCTTTAAATTTATTTCACAAATTTTAGTGAAATCTTTATAAACTCCCACTGTACACTACAGTCTCCAGGCTCACAGAATCTCAGACATCAATTTTTTTTAATTTATAAAAAATTAAGTGATTTCGTTATGAAGATGGGATTGTGGGTTTTTTGCCTTGAGTGTATTTTAGCATCGTTTTTAATTTTCTATGGCATTTGATAGAGGGGTACAGTATATGACCTGCCATATGGTGGTGTGTGACGTCAGACTTAAAGGGGTGCTATAATGAAGTGTCATGCATTCTGACTTCTTTACAAAGTTAAACGTGCCGTCTTCTCATGCTTAACATGGTCAACATGTCAAAAAACGAGTTGGGTGTATAACTTGGTATGTCTGTGCTCAATACACTACCCCAGCGATCGTACAGGTTTCAGAAAGTTTTTTTTCGAACATATAAAACTGTTTTGTAAAAAAAAATCGTAGTACCTAATTGGACAATTCTCCCGGAAAAGCAAGCGAGACGTCCACGCTGCAGCATGGAAAGCAGCAGAAGGAGATTGTGCAGACGTCAGTTTCACTTGAAAAAGAGAGAGAGCATATGCTCACGAAGTTCAGGTGTTTGTTTGTTCACTGCATTTGGGTGATGAATGTTATATTAACAGTGGATATAATGCTGGATTTGAAGATCGTTTGAAATTGATTTATGGAGCCGTCCATGAACCGTATGCGGTGAGTGAAACTGATGTCTGTGTTTTGTTGACAATGTACTTTAGTTCAGCCTACCCCTCCCCCCCGCACGCGCCGAGTTCGGAAGTGAAAATGATGTCATGAATTACTCAACCTCAAGTTGTTCCAAACCGGAATACATTTCTTTGTTTGGTTGAACACAAAGAAAGCTATTTGGAAGAGTGTTTGCAACTGATATTTCTGGAGCATCATTCAATACAATTTAAATGTTATAGTAGTCGAAGAATAGTTTGCTTTTCTTTATTCCTCAAAATATAATCTTTTGTGTTAAACAGATCAGAAATATTGATCCATCACATTTAATCGAAAAACTTACATCATTATCACCCACAACAAACACAACACACAAAACATCTATCATAGAAAACATAAGATATAAAAATACATACAAAAAGTGCAGTAACTAGATGGTACAATTATTGCACATTAAATAGCCTAAGATCATTAGGCAAGAATGATTTACGATGCCGTTCAGTCCTGCATATTGGTGGGATCTCTCTACCACTGAATTTACTCTGCCTAAACATCTCTAGAGCTTGTAATGGGTTCAAGTTATTGTCCATAATAGCATTTATTATTCTCAACATTCTTTCTTCCGCAACCTGCTCGACCCAGTCCTGTGGGATGCCAATAATGGAGCTTGACTTTTTAATCAGTTTGTTCAGTCTCTTCCTATCAGATGTATGTGCTCCCAGCTCCCAGCACACTACACCAAAAAAGGGAGCACTGGCCTCAACAGTCTTGTAAAAGGTGCAGAGTAGAGGTTGACAAATATTAACAGATCGTAACCTTCTCAAAAACCTTCTTTTTTGTAGACAGGTTTCATGTGGCTGAACCAATTTATAATCTTACTGTACTCCCAGGTACTTGTAGTTGGAAACCAGGTCCACATTTATTTCCGAAATAGAGACTGGATCTCTGGGTCTCCTCTTCCTAAAATTAATGACCATTTCCTAAATCGTAGAGATATTCAGTCCCAGATGGTTATTGTTGCACCATTCCAGAAAGTCCTTAATTGTACTCCAATTTTCCTCATCATTTCCTTCCCTGATGCATCCCATAACAGCTGAATCATCAAAATATTTCTGAAGAAAACAAGTGTCCGAATTTCGTTGAAAATCAGATGTATACAGACTAAACAGGAAATGAGACAAAACGGTACCCTGTGGGCCCCAGTACTACACAAAACATACTCATTTTTGAAATGGGGAATGGAAACAAGCCATGACAAAAATGTAGTCTGAATGGTATTGAATGCGCTTGAAAAGTCAAAAAAAAAAAATCCGACAGCTGCACCAGGGTTTTTTAAGATGCATATAATCCCTCAAAGCATGCCAATAAGAGCATCGTCCACACTTATATAGGGCTGGTATGCAAACTGGAGGGGGTCAATAAAAAGTGCTTACTTTTATTGGATTGGTCCAATACCGCAATGTCACAATTATTCACCATTATTTTAACTTCAATTTTTTGATTATCATAGGGATGGTATTAAAGCTAACAAAAGTTGACCAAAAGCAATAAACTACAGTTTTCATTTTATATGGTTTATGCTTTTAAGGAGACCAGCAGCATTGTTTACCCAGTCTTCTGTAGCCTGTCACTGTCATTGATTCTGTATGTTGCTTAAATATTGGTTGCGTTGCAGTAGTGTTATAAATTATTAGAGAAGTTCCTCACATACAGCATGAAATCTCAACACTCATCTTTTCAGCTAAAGCACAGGTTAGAGGATACACACACATACACACGTACACCCACACACTTACTGGCGTTGTGTGTGTGTTGAACAGCCATTAGTCCTCATTGATAGAGTGAACCTTTACTCTTTGCAGCGTTGTGCTATGATTGCCCTTATATGGGTGTTGACCTTGGCTGTCTCTTTCTTTTAATGGATGGATTTGTTCCTCTGGCCATGAGGGAGTGATAAAGTCTCTCTCTCTCTCTCTCTCTCTCTGTCGCTCTACTGCTTCCTTAACACGCACACACACTTTCTCACTTAAGTGCATACAGCATAAAGTGATGCTCTATAGACTACACCTTCATGCCTTTTCTTTAAAAATCACACCCTTTTGCACACAGCGAAAACTAATTTGCATTTTTTATTCCCTCTAGAAATTGTAACAGGTTTTCTTTATCTGTGCAGAATTTACAGCATATCACGTCCAGTGGTGAGGTTGTGTACAGTCGTCATGATCAGAACTTTTATAGTGATCCGAGATAATCTGTCGTCTGGTAATAAAGGATAAACACAACAGAAATCTTATAGGTCTTCACAGTTTAAGGGCTTTATAATATCAATTGTGTATTTAAAGTAAAATGTTCATTTGGGTGTAATTACCTATTTAATCCTACGACAATTAGGGATACATGTATTGTGTAGAAAAGAAGTGGTAGTTTTTACCCCCAAATTTTCTGTATTTGTTATTGTTCGGACATGGGAATAACTGTCAAGGAATAAATATACATTTCTTAATGGTTAGAAATTCGCAGATGCACATTTAAGAGATGCATGGTAGAACATTACTCATATTTCAAGAGTTGCTACAGTATGTCTGTTTGAATATCAGCTTGCAATGTTAATATTCAGCAAATTATGATTTATTTTTATGAGACTTCTGTCATTAATGAATAAAACTGTAACGGTGTATTAAAATACATATCATTCTGACAGCTCTGGCCTACATAAATACAAATATCGCCCCGAAATTCTGCCACAATGGCGCAGTACATCTATGTAGATTATAAAGATTCTATCTCACAAACATCCACAGAAACCTGTTCGAAAAGATGTGTGTGTGTTTGCACGAAAGTGACTGTAAGAGAAATAGACAGAACAGGTGGCTTAACATGTTGATTAAAAGCAGTTTGAAAGTTAAAATGCAAATTTAACAAGCGTAAGTGAGAAAGCTTTAACAGCACATCTGTGTGCATGTGTAAATGTTTGTGCTGGCCACACTTACAATGTAAGTCAAATGTTAGTTTATTGGTAATTGGAGTGACGGTTTATGTTAGAGTTGAGGGTTTTGGCAGTGTTCAGCAAACACAGGTGGTCACCAACGATTGGGCAGAGATACTGTGGTTAACTCAGATAGATACCTTTAATGTGTAAAGATTTCAGATTTAATTATTTTCAAAGAATCTTTTATAATATGTTTTGTTTCTCCAGTCACTTAAAGTTGGAGCAGTTTTGCCTGTGTAATTGTTTTTATTACCTTTTTCTGATTTTGTTCATGCTTATCTGAGATTTGATTTTTTATTCATTACTGTCTTGTTCATCCAAGAAGAGTCTAGCATAGTCTAACTTTGATTTTCAGGAAAGTCTGGCCCACTTCTTTTCTTAAAGTTTTTATTTGCGTTTTTGTATCATTTGTTTTTTTATTTTTTTACTTTATTTAATATCAATCTTAAGGCTATATTTAGACTTGATAAAAGCAATTTTTCACACTATCGGCCTGTAGGACATGACATTGCAATGAATTTGTGCTCTGTACATAGAAAATAATAGGAAACATCACCATTTTGTTTAATATTAATAGTCATTGGAGAAAGGTCCATATATTAATAACACTCAGAAAGTTAAGAAATATTAATTCAATCTGCAGAAACGGTATCGCCAGATGTAAAATCGCAGTGTTAATTTCTGTATATTTTCGAAAAAAAAGTAAATATTGTATTGTTTCATTTTTCAAATTTTCCTCCATAATGAGAAAATTAAACAAAACCTCTCAGACTGTAATTTTCTAAGCGGCCATCTATTTGATGTGTTCAAGTTAAAAAAAGGTACTGTACATTTGTATGTGTGTTGCCTGTTCTTTTACACCACAACGGCAGTTTGTGGGACTGAAAATGCAAACTTTGAAAACAGGTTTCAAAGTGTGAGGACCTTGTCGTCTCAGTGTATAGTGGGAAAACACAACTGTGAAAGCACTGATGTCATGCATGTGCAATGGTATCACTGTTGCCATGTGTCTTAGATCAAGTCAAATTGCTCTTTATACAATTTGAATTGTTTCAAAGCAGCTGTACAAGTAAAAACAAACAAAAAAGACAAAAACATGTGTTAAAACGCTAGCTGCTTCGCTTTCTAACTCTTTCTGGCGGTTGGGAGTTTGCACTCCCTTGGGGTCTGCTGTTACTGTTTGAGCCTGAATTGTCAAAATTCTAATAAAGCACCCGAGTAAGCAACCGATGTCCAGTATTGTGTGATATTTTCGTATGGTTCTAAGACATGGCTTGGAGCTGTTTGTCTTTGTGCTACACTAATAGCCTGGCAGTTTCAGATGGCATCTTGACGGTCTTGAGGAACAGCCTGTTTTTCCGATCAAATATCAAGCATGTAGAAGTTGCTAATAGACATGCTCAACACGCACACACGATTCTACATTTATTTTGTGTGGGAGTTCAGATTAACAGTTGCAGAATTCACCTTTAAACATTTTACCAATTAGCATGTAGCACCGTGTTCAGTGGTTGCATCCACAGAGTTAAAACATAATACAGAGTAAACACAGTCAGGCATACTTTCCAAACTTCATTGTAAGTTGATTCTGAGAGGAATTTTAATGGAGTTGAAGAACTCCCACAGCATTCAGCAACACATCACATCAATCTGACCGATCAACAATGATGATAAATGCTCAGACAATAATGCAAAGGCAGATGCGACCGAATGTTGTCAACAATGCGGCCCTGAATGTCAATGTGAAAAACTCATTTTCGACTCCACTGCACTCAGACATTCTCTCCACCCTAATCATCACTAATGGGGCCACAGCCGACACTGTGAACTGCCTTGGGTTTTCTGGGCTGCACATTTGATACTGTCCTACCAAAGACATTCTTGTGAAGATGTGATGGGAGTTTTTTGTTTGTTTGAAGTGTTGCTTCAACCCAGACGCTTTTAGGGTGTACACAACAACGGTAATAAACACTCTTAAAATTCTTTTTTTAACCAAACATTGTGTCAAACACTGTTGGATTGTCATTAAGCCAATGCTGGGCTGTTTTAACCCATTGTTACTGTAGGTCAAATGTAAACATTTTCTGGGTTTATCACAGCAGTGCTCATTCACTTGCTTTAGAATTGTGTTCATACAAGAAGTGAATAGAAGTGAGCTACCGCCGTTGCCAACATTCTTCAAAATATCTTCTTTTATGTTCTGCAGAAGAAAGTCATACAGGCAGGGTCGGCCCGTGGTAAAGACGACATAGGCAGTTGCCAATAGTGTGCAAAATGATTAGAGGGGTGCCAAAAACTTACCATGTGAACAGGTTCTTGTATCATGAAGTGATTATGATTAACTATGTTGATAATCTTAACGCATTAATTATGCATGTGTAACGGAGACCAGCTGTGGTCTGTGCAGGGAAACTTCACTGCACAACTTCAAGAAATCCCCCCCTAACATATGATAGACTGTAGCCTCGTGGTTTAAGCGCATACTTCCCATTCTGGATAAATTGCATGTTTTGAGTTCGAATCTCACTCGGAGCAGCTTGCTTATTTAGAACCATTTTACTGGTAACACTGACAGTGAGTGCTGTTTTTGACTGCTGTGAACTCTTAACACTAAATTCTTTGTTTTTAATGCCTGGATTCCACAATACTGTCTGTGTTTTACGCATCATGAAAATCTAAGGGCTGTACTATTTATATGTCACTCATCAATGTTCTGACTTGACATTTTTAATTAAAGGTATAGTATAATAACAGTGAGACTTAATTCTACAGTTGCTATGTTAACCCTCATTGCTTCTCTAGGTAGCAGCGCCGCAGGGACTTTCAATGGGCTCTTAGCCTCAGATGTGAAGTTAAAGAGGCTTCAATGACCTCATTCAAGCATCAACCATACAGTATAGTTTCATTGTAAAGCCAATTAGCTGTTAAAGAGTACTTGAACGGCACAGTATTGTTCATAGATCTAAGCTACGTTTAGATATCGACGATATAGTATTGTACATTTATTCTAAGCTCGGTCGGCTTCTGTTCAACACAATGTGAGTCAGTGAGCCACAGGTGCGCATACAGCCTTGTACTCGGCCGCCGGCAGGCTTCAAATCAGCTTGATTGTCTCATCTCAATGTAAGAGGTTTTCTTCAGCTGACCCCAAATCAGTTTAACGATCTTTATTTCTCTCAAGTTCGATGCGCTCCCACACACGACTTCAAATCAAGCCAAGTGGATTTTTATGCACTCCACATAGCTCCTTCAAACTGACCTGAAATCAGTTTTTATAGCCTCTGTTTACTGCTAGCCTGGGCTGGTGGACAGCTGTTTTGTTGAAAGCCCATCGCCGGGCCTTTAAGGGGCTCTTAATCATTTCTCAATGTGTTTCATAAGGTAAGGTAAGAAGCTCAGAATTCAGTCGATGGCGGCAGTAACCCTCTGAGTGACATGACTCGAGTCTAAACAACCAATTTCAAGCATAACTAGCTAACCACTAACTGCTGTTAACTACCCACAAGCTTAATTAAAGCACAATTTTGTGGTAATGTACACATTAGGAGTGATGTTTTATCCATTTACATGTAGTCATTTAGCAGAAGCTATTTTCGAAAGCGACTTACAAATGAGAAACAATAGAAGCAATTGGAACAACAAAGCGCAAGAAAAAGCATAAGAGCAGTAAAAACTGGTCTCATATAACCTACCACAATATACAAGGCAAAGGATTTTTTTTAAGGATAGAAAGAGTAGAAAAGAACTACAAGTCAGAAGTATTCGGTCAGGTGCTGATGGAAGAGATGTGTTTAAAGCCGATTCGAAAAGATGGCTTCAGAATCTGCTGATCTTGTATCACTGTGCAAATCATTCCACAAATGTGAAACAGATCCAGAGAAGGTACGTGATCGTGATTTTTCCCTTTTTGGGATGCAACTACAAGACGTCGTTCATTTGCAGAGCGTAGGGATCTGGAAGGTACATAGGTCTGTATTAGCGAGTGAAGATATGGGGGAGCTGAACCAGTGGTGGTCTTGTAGGCTAGTAGCAGAGTTCATTGAAGACCACTTCTGGATCATCTGTAGAGGTTTGGTTGTGCAAGCTGGGAGTCCAGCCAGTAGCACATTGCAATAGTCCAGTATGGACAGGACAAGAGCCTGAACTAGGACTTGCGTAGCATGCTCGGACAGGAAAGGTCTAATTTTCCTAACATTGTACAGGATGAATCTACAGGACCGGGTTGTGCTTGTTACATTATATGTGTAGCTGATCATCGATTGACACTACAGGTTTCTGGCCATTCTGGAAGGTGTGATGGTTTAAGAGCCTAGTTGAATGGAGAGGTTGTGATGAGTCTTTGGGTCAGTAGGGATCACAAGCGGTTCTGTTTTTGCTAGGTTCAGTTGCAGGTGATGGACCTTCATCCAGAGTGAAATGTCACTCAGGCTTTATCCATAAAATGAAAGTAACAACCAGAGGCTGTCAAGATGTGTTTTAATTCACCCAAAGTTGTACCCTCTTGTCATTTCTCATCTGTGTGACTTTCTTTCTTCTGCAGAACACGTAATTATATATTTTTACACGGACACAAAACCGATCGGACACAAAAAGTTGATGGGTAACGCCGATGTTTGGTTAGCAACATTCTTCAGAATATCTTCTTTGGTGTTCTGCAGAAGAAAGAAAGTCATAAAAGTTTAAAATGGCAAGGGATTGAGTAAATGATGACCGAATTTTCATATTAAGGGGAACTATCTCTTCAATGGTTCTTTAAAGATTCTGTTACTTTTCTATTACAAATAAAAAAAATCAACTTTTCAAATCATTATTTACAACAAAAATCACCACTGTAAGCCTGTTATAATGATTTGTAATTGATCTGTTGTGAACAGTTTGCTGGAAATGTCAGATTGACGTCATTTCACAATAATATTTATTTTTCAAACAGGGATGGCAATATAGAAGTATAATATACGGGCTGCAGTTTTGAATTGTAATGACTCCCTTTTCTGCTGATGTAACAAAGACCATACACACGCAGGGGGAAATAATATTAACCAATAATACTAAAACCTAAAACCCCTCCAGATCCTGTCAAATTTGGATGCATGAGATCAAGACCTGTCCTATTTTATTTTGCACCAAATATTCAGTTGCACTCATTTTTGAAAACACCATTTTGTTATCGTATAAAATGCTCAAGTATTAGCACTGTGCTATCAACACCAAGGTCACATGTCCAAATCTGGTAAAAAAAGTATACCTTGAACTTTATTTTAGTACACTTTAGATAAAGGTGTCTGCCAAATGCACAAATGTTAAGGTACTATCTTGTTTCTACAGAGAAACAATTTGAGTAGCCCAGTCATTTGCTCATCTCTTAAGTGAAGACACACTTGTTGCCTGGAGGAGGTGATGGACCGGTAGAGAGTTTGGGTGAATGCCAGGAGGCTGTGTAAAGCTCCTCACTAGCAACCATTGAAGATAAGAGCCAGCATTTGATTTCAAGTGTTACCAGAAAGCAACCTCGCAAACTCAAAGAACCGGCGGCTCGCTGATAGGAAATAGAAGACTTGATTGCTGCAAACACTTCAACAAAACACTTGAACAAAAGGCTGTAAATACAAACACACACAAACAGACCTCAGAAGCTATATCGAGGCCATTGCTCGAATTCACAGGGGCCTGGGTCAATTGTAAGTGTTGGCTCCAGCTCCCATATACATATTACACACTGTCTAAAGACAGGTTAAGTGGACTCCAGGGGCGTATCTAGGAAATAAAACCATCAGGGGCTAAGCCTAAAACATTAGGGGCTAATGTAGGGAATTTGGATTAGGTTGTAAGGTGAGGATTTGCGCGGACAGGAAACATTTGCTCAACGACGATGTTTTTTTACAAGGAATACGAAACAGTATTG
Organism: Triplophysa bombifrons; assembly: GCA_029783895.1. NCBI lineage: Eukaryota > Metazoa > Chordata > Actinopteri > Cypriniformes > Nemacheilidae > Triplophysa > Triplophysa bombifrons. Next base: position 23,986,008 of record CM056452.1, read on the forward strand.
TTCCACAACACTGCATATATTCAGATATTATTGTTTCGGCCGGTCCTTGGCATTTATGTGAGGCAGCAGCCAGATAAGAAAGGTTCACACGGATCACTCACTGACCTCACATGAGCGACAGGCAACATCTATGCATTATTTTCGTAAAAATAATGCATCACAAATTGATCAAATTCATTTTTGCTTTCTTTGCATTGATTTAAGATTATGCCACAATAGCAGAATCACAAAAAATTGTGCAAGCTTGTTGTGATAATCCGGATTTATATATCATCAGTTCTAGGTGTTTATTTTCGTCTGCGTGTACTCGCACACTAAAGTTAATTTCATTTCTTCAAAATGAAAGAAGATTAGTTTGTTTTTTGGCACACGCCATTGCCGTTATGTAGTCTTCTCTGCACTCACATTGTTATATATTATTTTGTGGAGCAGCTCAACTGCATGGTGATGTTTTAGTGATAGGTTGAAATCAGTCACGTGGTGTTTGTGTGTATGTGCGCGTGCCTGTGTGTGTGTCAGACTCGGCGCGTGTGGGAGAGAGGCTGCGATCGCCATTGTGTACACAGCGTCATCAGCAAATTTTAAACGTCCAGTTACTGAATTCCTATTATTATATTTCCAGGTCAAAACATTTGCCGCTAGATTACAAACAATCGGGGCTATAGGCCCGAATAAATAGTGCTAGCGGCGCCCATGGTGGACCCCATAACCCACCAAAAACGAAGGACCGTGGCCAAAATGTTTGCTCTTTATTAAAGATTTGTGTTAAAGATGCATTTAAAAATCTACGTATGCATGTTGCATTGGTGTGAAGCTCAGCTTTTAGAACAATTTAAAGATACTATGCAAAAATAACAACCAGTTTATAAATCAAAGTTCAGGAGAATGACTACAAAATACTGCCAAAAAAGAGAATGAACAAACATTAATAACAGATAAAATTGTAAAAAAAAAAAAATCCAGTTAATTTTTCTTAAATATAAGAACAAAACCCATATTCTCGCTGTTTTAACTTTTTGCCAAGTAATATTGTCCAATAACTTCCTTAAAAGTATCGTACATCTCATTTTTTACAAATATGCCAACACAACATTATTTATGGTTGCTACTGTACTTATATTTTTTTCCAAACCCATCTTCTAACCCTCAAAATACCTTATTTGCATTATTTACGATATTTGTAAACCCATGTTCTTTTCGGCACTATGGGCTGCTTCCTGCAATTTTGATAGTTTTTGCTGTTGCTATCATTGTAGCACACAACGTGACTTCTACTGACACTTATACACCCATTTGTTCAACACTATCCATCCTTTGTGAATCTACCCCATGGACGAACAACTTATTGAATTCCAACAAGGGGGTGAAACCGCATCTGCTGTTTTCAAGATGCCTGTGTATTTTTGGTTATACTTTTAGCGGTTCGCACAGCGGTGGGGAAACCGCGGGCCAGTTGTTGTTGTTTTTTTGGTTTTTCATTTGTTGTTCATTCTACCGTTTCTCGCAGAAAATGGCGGCACAGCTTGTGGCTCGTGGACGCGAGAGTGTGATTGTGTGTGGTCGTCGCGGTGACCCTTTGATTGCTTTCTATTCTCAATACAGGAGGAAGAAAGACTCCCTCCAGGTGTCTCTCCTCTATCTTTTTACATTCTGCCATGCTGTGTGGAAACAAGAGATGACCAGGTGAGATTTTGCTTTGTGTGCGTGTATACGAGCGTGTGAGGTCAAATCCAAACGTTTAAATGCCAAAGGGCTGAAATTATCGGTCTGTTGTGCATCATACCTGTCACAATGACAGCGTGAATGTCTTGTTTTCTCTAGCTGTATTGTTCATTTGGCTTTAAAAGGGACGGTTCACTCCCCCCATCAAAAAATCTGTCATTTATCTAAGCTGTATATGGCATTTGTCTCAGAGTTTTTTGTGTCCAATGTCCATACAAAGAAAGTCAATGGGGGCCAATTGTTTTGTGGCACTGCAATGGTGTTCTGAGTGGTTGCTTACTACCCATGGGAAAAAAAGGTAACCCATATTCTCTAAATATGGTTTTGGTCCCTTCCTGTTCCCAGTTTGTGTCCATTTTGAAATCCAATCTCTTAGAAAAGTAATATCACTTATCTACTCAACAAGCATTGCGATTTGAGGCATCATTCTTGCCCGTTAAGTTTGAGTTTTGGGTTTGTTCAAATCCCTAACCCAAAGTATGAGCATTAGCGATAGTGCTTCTTTTCTCCCCACATGATGCTGCCATGGCAGCTCTAAACCCCAGAAAAATCTCTTGTCAGGTATAATTGAAAAGAGAGTTACGGCAGAGTGAATGAAAAACATTCCGGCCAACCCTCCCGCTGCCTTACAATAACCATACCGCAAATCTTCCAATGGCTTATGACATTCTTCTGGCCATTGCCGCAGTTGGCTGATGATAGGTTCTCTCTCTCTTTCTCTCTCTCTCTCTCTCTCTCTCTCTCTCCAGAGTTGGAGTGTGAAAAGAAATTGCCACTTTAGCCTTGGGTTAGGCCCTCTGACAGGTTAACACAGACACATGCTCACACACTAAGGTTCTGTTAACTGACAGAACAAACACCGTCATATTTCCAAACGGCCTGTACCTCTCCTTTCTCTCTCCCTCATCCCCCACCTCATCAAGTTGTGTTCCCTCTCTTTAAGCGCCTCTGTCTTTCTTTTTTCATTCCTCTTCAACTTGTGAGATTTAATTGGTGAGTTTAGTGGTTGGGGCAAGGTGTCTGGAAGAATTTAAGGTGCACTATAAAACTTTTCTGTAGTTTTGTAGCAGGTTTGCCAGTGACACCCCTTTTCATCTCTCTCCACTGGCTACCGGTGGAAGCCCGTATCAGATTGAAATCACTAATGAACTACTTAAAACACATCTCTTCTGTGAATACTTGACAGACAAAAAAAATGTTGCAATGTTGAAAGCAAAACAGAGCCACGGTGTCTAGACTTTGGTAAAATTAACTGACTTTATTTTGATAGCCTGATAGTTTTGATAGATTTTAGATGTAATTCTGACTATAAGTAACATTGCCACATTTCAACTAGCTCATTTATTTCCTTTGGCATAAATTAACTCTCATTAGATTATTATTAGACTGAAAGGTTAAAGGGGTCATATGACATGGCTTAAATGAATAATGTTGTTTGTTTTAGATGTAATGCAATGTGTATACACGATTCAAGGTTCAAAAACGCTGTATTTTTCACATAACGTGCATTGTGTTTGTATTTCCTCTTTGCCCCACCTCTCTGAAACACGCTGTTTTTTACAAAGCTTGTCGCTTTGAAAAGTGAGGTGTGCTATGATTGGCCAGTTAACCAGTGCGTAGTGATTGGTCGAATACTGCATGCGTGTGACGGATATATAACTCCAAACATTCCATATTTGGAACATCAGGTTCCAGAGCAATTGTACTGACAGGTAAGCCCACCTTACTTGCTTATACATTTGTGCAGTCTTAAGTCAAATCCTACCACGGACTGACGTAGACTTGTGGGGGTTTGGTTACACAAGGCGCTTCATGCAGGTCTGGGTAAGTATTTGCTTTGAAAAGAATGCATCTTTTGTTCCGACACTTTAATTTGTGCAATCTTACGTGTCTATTACATACATGGGCAACTTACAACACACCAAAGACAGGGAAAAACACATATTCCTGCCATATGACCCCATTAAGGTTAAGGGTTGGGTTTGTAAAATATCTGAAGTAGACTATCAAAATAAAGTGTTACCAAATTTTCTTAAAGGGATAGTTCACCCCAAAGTGAAAATTCTGTTACATACCCTCAAATTGCTTCAAACCTGTTCAATTTTTTTTATGAATCCAGGAAAGCAAAAGGTTTTGAGGCACCTTTGACTACCATTTTTTTTCTATGGTGTTCAAAAATGCCCCAGAAATGTCAGCTGCTAACATTCTTCCAAATATCTTTCTTTGTGTTCAACAGAACAAAGAAATGTGTACAGGTTTGGAACAACTTAAGCAATTCATAAAATAATTTACATTATTACATTTTTTGGGTGAACTATCCCTTTAAACTTGACTTTGAGTTGTCTTTGCTCTGTAAACTGGGATCGAGAAAGATTTTTAACATCCAAAATAGGCATATTTCACCTTTCAGCTGGTTTAGACCACAGATCAAGAACACACCCATACACAAGAGCAAATCCTATAATAGTAAAAGGCTAAGTGGTTTTGTAGGCACTGTAGCGCATTCTTGCTCTACATGTTTTATTGAATATACATGTTCATGGTCATTTATCTAAAGCATGGACACAAAAGCTTATTTTATACAGTCTCTCCCTATTTTTCTCTCTACGATGATTTATTTGTTCTCTTCCGTTACAGCTGCCCCAGAGATAAGTGGCTGTTTATCAAATTGGCTGTCAGAAACACTCGGCAGATTAATCCACAGCTCTTATCGCCGCACTGAGAGAAAACTTCCCAGTGCTTTTAATTCACTGAATTGGATTAAACTATTACACAAAAACCTTTTACAAGCGTTTCGACAAAATAAGGATGTTCTCTTTATAATCAAAGAAGTTGTCGTTTTCTTGCAAAATGCACAATGAAACGAGTTTTGCTGCGTCACAGGGACCAGATGCAATGTAATTGAAATGAGAGTTGCTAATTTGAGATTAGCAATTTGCTAACGCGAGTAGTGGCTAACATTAGTTCAGCAGAATTTACCTTTAAACAAATGATATGATAGCAGTGAGTCACTCATTACTTCCTTTGCATAATAGTTACCAGCAGTTTCGCTAAGTATGCTTGTCAATGAGAACAAATTATTTCGATTTATCTTAATGCTGAAAAAGTAATTTCTTCTCTGTAATTGTGTGATGAGATTCTGAAAAAAATTCTACAGAAAACAAAACAGCTTTGATGTTTGATTGAGTATATAATGACCCAATTTATATTTGGGTGAACCTATTCTTGAAAGTTGCAATGTGTAACTATTTTCTTTAAAAATATACAAATAACTTTATTGGTCACGTACATAAAACAATCAAAATTGCCTCCTTGATTCTCGTTGGTTAGCTTGATAATGATTTTTAATTTGAACTGTCGGGTTTGACGTTGACTTCAACCATGTAAAATACGTGTGCAGAGTTACCTGCAATATTGGCGTTACACAGTCACGATTTCTTTAGTCAGACATCGTGCTCAACTTTTTCCAGGCCTTTGCTCCGAGTTAGGGTCCTGATGGAATTTCATTAATGGAGATGGAAATCTTCACCTATAAGGGGAAACGCTTGGAATGTTAAATGCTAGGAATGCTCATCTGGGTCTGACTTGTCTGATGGGGTGCCGTAAGTGTTGCTGTTTCAATCCGTGACTCTGTATGTAAAGTATCCCTGCGGGATGGTCGGAAAGGGTCCTTGGCTCAGCTGGATGAGTGATTGAGGAGATTTAAAGGCTGCGTGGTAGATAGAGAGTGGGAGAGAAGAGTAGAAGATGGATGGAGAGATGGAAGGAGAGATGATGGATGTGGAGGCGTGTGTGAATGTCTGAAGGAGGCTCAGGTGTCAGAATCTCGACAGGTCCCCGTGGACCATAAACTTGTGAACTTTGCAGTTTATTCATGCGCTCTCTCTCTCGCTCATTGAGGTTTGAAGAGTGGGTGGGGTGCCTGGTTGTCATAGCGATGACTGACAGCTAAGTCAGGGTGTGCCTGCAGTCCATAAAGACTGATAGAGTTTTAAATTAGCCCTCTTAGCCCGTGGCTAGGTCTAACTTATCTTAAATGCATCAATTCTTCTCATTTTATACCATCTACATGCATTTTTAACAAGTTGGACAGCTAGAGCGATAAATCCGAGATCAATTCCATGTGAATCAGACTGCTGATGCTTTTTGACTTAAGATGTAGAAATCTCAAGTGTCTGCTTTTTTTCAGATGAGTTTGTACGTTTTTTTTGCTATCTGCAGTGTTGCTGTTAAGATGTTCTTTTTGCTTTATGAACTGGAACACAAAAATATATATTTTGAGAAATGTCTGATTTGTTGTTTGATTTCCATACAGTGGAAGTTAATCAGTTACAGTATTGTTTGGTTACCAACGTTCTTTACAATATCTTCTTTTGTGTTACAAAGGTTTGGAATGACATGAGGGTGAATTTTTATTTTTGGGTGTGCTACTCTTTTATGTACAGTTTTTATGAGAAATTGTCATAATAATCATACACATACACACAAGTGCACTTTGGGAATTCGTAGCCTTCCTTTACAAGGTGGCTAATTCTAATGAATTTGTGCGTGTCATGATTCCACCTCTTCTTGTTAGGTAATTCTTGGTCTTGAGGTGGAATAATACAGGATCCTTTGTTTCTCTAGTCTGTGTTATCGTTCCTACCCTTCTGTTTCCTAGTTTGTGTTAATTAGTTTATCCCTTGCACCTGTTCCCTCTTGATTTGCTCCCCTTTATAACATCCTCGTGTTCATTGTCCTGTGCTGGTTCATTGTTAGCTGTATGATGTACGTGTTGTTTTGTCTACTTGGTCTGTTTGATGTTCTCCGGTTCCACAGCTTATGCTAGTTCCTTCCTTCCTTCCTTCCTTCCTTCCTTCCTTCCTTCCTTCCTTCCTTCCTTCCTTCCTTCCTTCCTTCCTTCCTTCCTTCCTTCCTTCTTCCTTCTTCCTTGTCCCTTGTGTCCTCAAGTTTCTAGTAAGTTTTGGTTTAGAGTTTGTCTCAAGTGTTTGTTTTGTAGTTTAGTTAGTTCTTGTTTTTTTTAAATATATTATCTTGATCTGTTTTCCCCTCGCGGGTTTTGTTTTGCCTTTTTGTTCCTTTTTGTTATATACAATAAATACCCTACGTCTGTCGTCTGCCTGCGATTGGGTTCTCCTGCATTGTCAATTGTGCCCCTTTGGCTCAGTGGTGGAGTCGGGAACTTGCCATGCCGGAGACCCGAGTTCGATTTATACTGTAGATGTTTGTATATTTACTGCATATATTGAATAATTGTACTTAGATAACTGCTTTAATTTGATCTTTTGGGTAAGCTGCATGTCCACCGCAGTCTTAAGCAGTTGGTCTTAATATTCATGTGTGTGGTGTTTCATAGGCAGAACTCTTCGATCCAGGTTTAAGTTGAAATCCTGGTTTAGTCACCTCTGGAGTTTAAACTATGCAGTCTTTCTAAATGAGATCCACTCTGTCCCCCAGCTGTGTACATGACCAGAGTTCTCTACACCAGCAGGCTTTCGGGCATTAAACTGCCTCGCTGACGCCAGGAATCCATTACTCTGCTATTTTGAGCGTTCTACAGATTGCTCCCTGTGTGGAATAACAAGCAGCTGGGAATGGTCAGGAAGCTCAAGCGAGGTCCGTGTGGCTGACAGGAGATCAGTGGAAGCGGCCCGAGAGCTCTGCCCGGGCCTGGTTAACTGACAGCAGATCAGCGCTGATAGGACAGGGAGAAAATAAGCGTTCTCTGGAATCGCTTTGCTGGGGGCCAAAAGCCTGCCGCTGCCCGGCTGTGTGAATGAAGCCATGGACCGGGGGAGACGGGGAGGGTGAAGGAGGCAGCGACCGGCTGGTGAGAGATAAGCGTAGCTCAGGTGGGTGGAGAAGAGGAGGTGATGAATACATGGGGAGACTATAGTTAAGGGCAGTTAGAGGTGAGATGAGGGGGTTTATGAGGAGGAGAAGGGTGTGTGTGTGTTTCTAGGAGAGAAACTGCAGGTAAGAGTCTGGATGCGGGGGGTGCGGAAAGGTATTTTCGCTTTGCTGATTCAAAACCCTCTTGAGCGAACAGACAGTTTTGCTGCTGTGGGCCCCCTACTGTGTAAATGAAGATGAAGTCGTTGGTCCAGATTTAATGTGGGACTGCTGATTATGGTGCGAGTGTGTGTGAGCATGCTTTAGAGAATTCATGTGTGTGGAATGAATGAGTGTTTTGCATAATTTTGTTCATCACATCCTAGTATGAATAAATAGTTCAACTTTCTATTTAAAGAGTTAGTTTACATGAAAATGAAAAATCTTTGAAGCTTAACCTAACAAAATATACATGACTTCTCTTTATTTACTGGAACATACGGAGAAATTGGTGTTTTTATTAGAATAAAAGTGAAGAGATGACATTTGTGTTTGTATGCCTGTGCGTAATCTATTAGTAAAATAATATCAGTTAAAAATAACTGCGTAAAGGTTGCCATACATTTGTGTGATTTCAAATTGATTTTGTGTAAAAATAATAACAAGGATAACTACATTTCTTTAAACATTAAGTTACATTTCATTCTATGATTATTTAAATCCACACATCCTCTTTAAGAAATATGGTCAAATTGTACCCAACCTGCCACTGGGGCAGAATACTTAGAGGGATAGTTACAACAAAAAAGAAAATTCTGTCTTAGTTAGTTTATTACTCACCCTCAAATTGTTTCAAACCTGTATAGATTTACAAAAAAGATATTTGGAAGCATGTTTGTAATCAAACAATTCTGGGGCACTGTTGACTACAATAGTAGGAAAACATCTACTACTGTAGTCAATTTTGCCCCAGAACTGTATAGTTTCCCACATTCTTTTAAATGTCTTATTTTGTGTTAAAAATTAAAAAACGTTAATACAGGTTTGAAACAACTCGACGGTGAGTAAAGAATGGCAGAATTTTCATTTTTGGGTGAAGTATCCATTCTAAAGGTCCTCATATGTACTGTACCATTTAGGTACAAATATTTGGTGCCAATATGTCCCTCTGAGGTACTAATATGCACCACTTAAGTGCAAACATTTTTTTTTTTTGAAAGAAACCACCCCGTAACAGCTTGGGTATATATTTTGAACATTTCTAACGACAGTGTGCTATAACTTCTTGAGATCATTTGTTATTACTGTATACTATCTTATACAACAAGAAACACATAACTGAGGGTGACACTCCCTGTTTCTATTCACTTTGTTTAACCAAGAAGATTCTAGCAAATATTGTTTGTGTTAAATGGAAGAAAAGCATACAGTCTAGAAACAACATGACAGTGAGTAAATGATGACAGATGCTTAAATTTTGAGTAAACTGTTCCTTCAAGCAAAACTGTGCATATGCTCTCCATTTATTCTTATAGCTGTCAGAAGAGACAATTATGATACTGTATGAAAGAGTTGTCATTTGTGGTGCGTTTTTTCCTTCAAAATGTTTTAATCTTCTGGGGTTCCTGTAGCTGAGGAAGTATAATTTATAATCTCTCTATATATTTAAATTTATAAGTCTTTCTATCTCTTTCTCTTCATTTGGACAATGTCAGCTTTTTCAGTCTCTCCCTTTATTTCACAGAATCATCACGTCTCCCATTCACTCTTTCTCTCCTTTCTTAGTTCGACCTCTTTCTGTTCTCTTATTTCTCTTCCTCTCCCTGGCTATTTTCTAACCGGTTAGCTTTCATTCTTGAGTTTCATTTTTCTCACTTTCCAATTTCTCACCTGTGTCTTTCTCTCCTCCCATTCTCATCCATTTGTGCTTCTACTTCCTCTCTCTCAGCCTGACGATGATGGCTTGTTGTTATTTTTCACGGAGATTGGCCTGTCATAATCTATGCCCTTGAGTAATAAGTGCTTGGTTGTGCCCCTCTAAAGCGGCCCCGGAAACAGTACAGCCAGAAAAATAGCCCATCCCTAAAAAGCTGACATCATCCTCTTCTGCAAAGAGATATGATTGCCACCACACCTGGAGAAGCCAACCTGAGCTGAATTTGCAATGCACAAAGATGGAAATTGGGGACTAGAGGCTGGAAATCTGTGCTTCAATCCGCTTGCAGGGGTCCCCGCAGCACCTTTTCGCCAGCATCCATCCTAATACGGGACTGTTTACTGTCAAACTTCATACAATAAGTGAGATTCGATAGTGATAGAGACAAATAGACAGCGGGGAAAACTGGTTTGTTCTGCTCACGTTGCAGTAATGATGCGCTAGAGTAAAACAAATGGTCAGGCTTTGAGTCATTCGCTCACTTTTTATCGTATCCGTTCTCATATTTCCCTATGATTCATGGGTAATTATGAGAAAATGGATTATTTGAAACTAATTAACTTCCATTAGTGGAGTTCTGCTTTAAATAAGAAAACAAAGTATCCAAGTGGACTTTGCCATGCAGAAAAAAAAAAAAAATCTTTCATATTGCTCATATTTTATCTCGACCAATCACACGTCTTTAGCGTGTATGTGCGGTCCACTACGTCAGTGGGAATGAAGGGTGGGTGTGTCGCGGAGTCATTCAGTCTGATAAGTTCATTAGAGAGATTGAGTGAGATGCACTAATGGCCACTTGAATGGTAACAAGCAGGAAGACCTTCATTCGTTATTTCTCCCTCCTCCGATTCCTTTCTGGCTGTAGTCTCGGTGGGATTAATTGAAGGAGGAGAGCGAGTGGAAGGGAGAAGAGGAAAGATGTGAAAAACAGGGGAAACATGAAAAAACAATCTCTCCAGTTCCTGAGGGATAAACTGATGTGAAGTACAAGTATGAGGGTGTGTTGAACAGGGAAGCTTGGTAAGGCTCTTCTCCGCATCAGCGAAGAGTCAAGGTCAAACATGATTCATGAACTAAACTTGTAATTACAGCTGTGCTCCTGAACCCGTAGAGAACGTAGCATGTACTACATGAAGGTAACATAGGTGTTGTTGGAGTAGCACACACGGTAAAACATATAATCTTGGGTTTACCTAAAAAAAAGTATTTTTGCGTTCATTCAACTTAAAAATATCAGTTAACTTTTGAATTTCCTGCAAACTCATTATGTAAACTAATATCTTTTAGTTCAGTTATTTTGAAACTTTAAGGCAGCCAATTTTTTTTATTGAACTAACATTTCTTTTGACAGTGCACTGTTTTGCTTACATATGCTTTCATTGTTCCAAACAATAATGACTTACTTTTTTAGAGGAATCCAAATGTAGAAATTTGAGGTGTCATGATCTGCTTTTAAAACATTTTAGAACGTTCTCTGAGGTCCACTTCTAATGTTAGCATAATTTTAAGGATTAGGCTGTTTTTTTACTGGTTTTGACCCTCTTCTTGAAGATGCTATTTTGATAGGCATGTCCTATTCAAGAATTGGAAATAAATCATTGGCTATCAATTTTGCATATCAAAACTGTGAAACTGAAAACATTATGATAAACAATCATTTTGGTTAATGTACGCAAATCTGGTTTGTTAGGTTAATGTTTGATTCCCAGTGATTCATGGAAGAGGTAATGAATTAATTGTATTATATGTCATCGTAATGAATTAGCTTGCAAGAATGTGGAACGTAATGCTACGTTAGCCCGCAATTGATATTGGACTTTGTCAATTGATACGGTTGCGTAATGCTACACAGTTTTACCTGTTTAAAACAGTCATACAGTCGTCGTTTAAAGAGTAAATTGGAACGAACCCACTGCATTTACATAACTTTATTGGCTACATGTTTTTGTGTGACATGTACTGTATTTCATAGGGTAACTGGATTCATAACTATTCAAATAATCTGTGCATGAGTATTTCGTGTACAATAAAACAAATGTGCTTACCTGTCTATTAAAACACGGAGTCTATGTCGAATCTTAGTTGGCTGCAAAGATCTCTCCATTTAGAGAAGGCCACGCCGATATTAATCCTTGTTTTATTTCTTTGTTTGTCCGTAAACCTACTTGCCTCATTTGGCCTACGTTTACACTTTTTGGGGTTTCCTTTACTCGCCAAAGAGTAATCGTGATTCATGATCCATAATAACAGAACAACAGATGCTGCGTCATAGATGCTGTATAACCTCTTACTCATTTGCGTGTTGCCATAGTTTCTACAACTTGAAACTGAGGGTAGTGCGGAGCACCGGATATTAAGTCACTGATATGCAACAAATACAAGGGAGGCAAGGGGCCATGATGTGATGATGTCAGTACACAACTTTATGAAATATATCATACTGGGCAAGTGATTTTTGGATATTTTATAAACATTTTTTTCTATATTGTGGCTTTAAGTCTCTTTTCTAAATAAAATCGTCCTAGATAAAGTCAAAGGGTTCCTATTTTGCCTAATTGATTTTCAAAAAATGCTTTATATATTACATACGTCACCTGTGTTTTACACCGTCATCTTGATTCCTGTTTCTATGAAGTCCCTCCTTCCGAAACACTCTGTCAAGCTGAGCCAGTATTTTGTGATTGGTCTACCGCTTAGAGTGTGTGTTGAGAAGTCCCGCCCATCACCCCATACATGTTCCAGAGTGCATGGTTTATGTAAAATTTGGCCGTCATGATGCAGGAAATAGCTTGTTATAGTCCCAACGAACCATTTCTGTTCAATATTGGGTCAGTAAGGCCATGTCAAAGTTTGAGATGGTAGTAAAATTCATGCTCAAAATCAAACTTGTATGGTCATTATCTCAGAATATTTCTGAAACTTTAGCCCGGTTTTCACAGGCAGGGTCACATGGGCAACTGCAAATGTGCTTTTCAGAGTAAATTATCATCTTTCATCATTTATTCATTCAGTGTCAAATAATTAACATCTAATGAATTCCTTTGAGTTTATTGTGTGTTTTTTGTGTTTAAAGCCGTTTGTGTTGTAGAGCCGGTAACATGCTCCGCACTGTCTGGAAGAATAATGGAGGATATTAAAATTATTGTTATTCTATACTCGGACTGTTTGTGGTAAATGGACTGTTTGAAGACAGAGCCGCTAAGAAATGCATTCAGATAGCAGAATAAACAGCACAATAAAGAGATATCGGAGATTTGAGTAGCTTTGGGCTAGAGAGGCTCAAAAGGCCTGTGTGTTGGCCCTTATCAAGCCCGTCTGTGTGTGTGTTCTCACAGACACCTGTAGTTCAATAATGTATTTAAAGGCCCATTACCCTTTTCCATTATTTACATAACCCTTCCTCCTGTTTCTTCCCCCATGGCAGGGAGCGATAGAGGGATGTGTGAAATGCGGATGGGTTTTGGCTGCTAGCTACTGTCTAGATCGAACCATTTTTCCCCAGCAAGTTCTCCCTGTGGCTTTCCGACACAAACAGACTCGATTAAACCAAACACACAGAATAAAAATACATGTGGCCACAGATTTTCATTAAAAAGCCATATTAGATACGGCCATTTGGGGATGTAGGCTGTGTTTCCAAATATCTCATCCTAATAACATCTCTCAACTCATCAATTTGCTTTCCGTCTCGATATAATTGAGGACACGTTGGATCACAACCTTTTGTCACCGCCTATCCCTGGATGTCTCAACAGATGTCACAGCCTAATGATAATTATAGGAATATTACTTGGTTAAGGTCATTTGTTACCATAGAAATCCTGCCAATGATATCTTAGGCCATTTTGGAGCTCTGCAATCCCATATGACCCCTTGACTTTCATCGAAGAACTTCACTTTTTATCCACCCAGGCCAATGTAATAATCCAACCGGAGATATCCACACTGATATTAGCCCATGTACCTCTCTGTTGGATTAATAGTGTAGCTCTAATGCTTTTGTATCCGCAAATAAGACAAATATATCTTCCGGGCTCCAGCAGGAAAATAGTTTCTTTTAATGGAGATTTTTTTCTGTAAGATTTTCCTTGGATTCAGAGTGACAAGGTTTTTCGGAGTATAAACTTGTTCTGGTAAACTGAAGCTCTTTTCTTCACTCAAGGACTGTGAGTCACCCTGTTCCCTTTACCTCTCATACTCTGTTTGCTTTGCATTAGGGCAACAGTTTTTATTTCATCTCCGTTTTTTTGTCATTCGCTGTTTTTTTTAACTTACTGATGCTTTCTATCTGATGCTTCATTCATTCATATGTCAAGTAGATGGGCCTGATGTTGAAACATGCACTGAAACCTTTTTGAAACCTGTTGACATTTTTGATCTCTCTTATCCGTCTTGCTTTATTCTGTCATAAATGTGTTTGAAACTAACATTTTGCAAAAGGTTTTCTTCATTAGTTTTTTATCATATTTTTTGACAGAGAAAGTTGAATAAAGGATTCAAACCTGCATTTCCCACATCAGCAGCACAGCTCAACGTGTCGCAGATTGTAACCAGCAGGCCAACGCTTTATTTCTCTGAAGAGATTTTTTAAGCAGTGAAATGTGGAAACTTGCATGTTGGTTTCTGTTAATTCTTCCCCCATTATTGAGGGAATTTTATGCTAACGGAATAAAGTGTTGATTAGCCTGTTGAGTGAGTTTTTCATCTTAATGGCTGTTTTTATGTGACTTTGAAGTGCTCGCCATGCTTTAGTTTTACATTTCTATTTTTGGACGGAGACATTATATTTGGACAAAATAGTCATAAACTGAAGAGTGGCAAAATCTTTTTTCAGTGCCTTTGAATTGAATACAGTGTCTTTGTACCTTTGTGTTACGCTTTTTTGTGCGTGTGAGCGAGGGAGTGAATGTGTGAGAGAGAGTAATTTAGTTGTCTTTTTTCCCATTGTGCCGTAGTTCCATCTTGTTCCATTTTCATCTTCTCGCTCCGCCAGTGAGAGCACACTAACGCCGCAGACCTCTGTAATGAATGTGTGAGAAACTTCTTGCTTATTCCACAGCGTTTGCCTCGAGTCAACTCGTTTCAGAGTAACACTAGTTTAAAAGTGTACTTACTGTATGTAGTGTAAAAAACACTGTATATGGTCTGTGCTAATTAGTATGCCATATAGCATACAATCCCACTAAAATGGGATCACTCCTAGATACTGTATGTATTTTGGGCTAGTAGAAAACTTAAGTGACAAAATTTGCATTTAAAAGATATAAGCACTAAAAATGTATGCATATATGTATATACTGTGTATACTAAATATGCAATGTAATAATTCTACGTTCACACTAAACATAGATTTGTCGTCCGCGCGTTAAAAAAATTCAACTCGAGCGAGAAATTTGACGTTTTTACTCATTGACACCTACAGTTTGACACATCTGGACGTGTGAAGACACCCCCGTCGCACAATGTTTTTCATTGAAAAAAACATTTTCAATGTTTTTTTGTCACAATGTCGCAATAAAACGAACTATTCCCATGAGAAATATAGAGTGAATTACACGATGCTTCGCATTTGGCGCGAACACATCATCACAGCCTTTTAGAATGTCTGCGTATCGGGGGCTGCGTGGACACGCGTTTTCTTTATACATTGTTGGCCTGCGCAGACACGCGTATTCTTTATACAACGTGGGCTGGGCGGACACGCGTCAACTTTATCCAGTTATATGCCCATTAGCCTTGTTCATATTCGTTTACAAAATGATTTGCAGCACAGAGCAGCGAGAGTCATGTGACGAAAGTGAAACATTTGTTGGAATCCCAATGCCAGCTCAACATCGTGATGTCTGTCAGCAATCGGCAACAGACGGTGGCACCGAAACCCTTTATTTTCTTTATTTACCTTTGTAACGAAACATCGTTGCTTGAATGGCTACTATCTGCTGACACAGCTGACAACATCTTTATGTACTGTGGCGGCCACGTTGTGCTTCGAAAGTGAAGGGTGAGCGTAGGACTGAGAGATTGGTAGCAATTTCTTATACTCACCACTAGTGGCCGCTTACAATCCCACACTGCGACTTTAACACTATTTTGACCTCCTGAGCGAATCTCCTTTCTTTGACAATTTCTAAAAACAATCACTAAATATATAATCATCTCAAATTAAATATAAATTCAACTATTAAATATAATTTCATTCGTTTTAGATGATGTTTCGTACCCTATGGATGGCCACTGATGCAGCAGGGTGAGACACTGCAACCCACTTTCACAAAGCTTCCTTGTAGTTAACTTCCTTCTGTGCATACACATGTAAGGCATGCTTTTCCCGTGTGTGTACGTTTACACACAAACGCTAAGGGATCTTCCTTTTCTTCCTCTGTATCCAACTCTGATCAACAGAGCATCATATGAAATTATAATTACAGTGACTCTGCTCCCCACTGTTCTTTTCATTAGTGTAGACGTGCACACACTCGCACACACATACACACTGAGTCACACTGCTCCAAGCCCACACAACGCTTTCCACTGTGCCACAAAAACAGACATCACTAGTCGCTCAGGGGAGCTTCATCAGTCCCTCACAGAGAAAAGAGAAGACACAAACATGGCAGCCCACATGTGGGGAGAGCAGCGGTCCTCTACACATGCCTTAATTATCATGCCTTTGTGTGAGTGATTCTTCTGGTCTCCTAAGGACCTTTCTCAAAATCATCATAACGGTCAATATAATCCCACATCCTTTAGTTCTTGTCACTCTAATCTGAGTAGTGTTATCCTCAATTTCAGTGCTGTCTCTTTGTCCATTTTTTTCCGTTTTGCTCATCTTTTCTTTTTATTGCCTCCTCTCCGTCTTGGCTTTCTTTGTATCTTCGTATGATTCCATGATAACTGCTAGGTATATGAATAAAAACATATCACACAACAGAAAACAAAAGTGCTGAGGGAGACAGCCGAACACACAGCAAAAAATAGGAGAGAGGCTGGAATGGAAAGCCGGAGATTGGAAGGGTGTGGAAATGAATTGAAACATTAAATTGTGGCTGTGGTTAAAGATGACCCGGTGCATTCTGGGAAATATACATCATGCGGCGAGCAATCTCCCACAGGCCGGGCGCTCGATCGTGTCCGAATTTTTGCGTGCGTAATGGATGCCACAGGTGGATGTTGTCTTGAGGTGGAAACAGAGGAGAGCTTGTTGGGAAGCGAGTGATTTCGAAGAAGCGGCTCTCAGATATCAAATGAATGTGCAATTGTGCCTGTGCCTGAGGCGGGTCGTGCGGACACGACAGAGACGGAGGGAGCAGCACTACAGCCAGACCGGGATAATGAAATATGTTTTTCTCTTTTGTCCCTCTGTTCCTCTTTTTTATCTCTTTATGGATGTTGCAATAGTATTACACTGCTCCCACTGCAGCTCCCACTATTTTTGTCTAGTTTTCAAGTAAAGATATCTAAGCAAGATAACTTTAACTGGGAGGGAAAATATGTGAAATAAAAAGATTTTCAGTGAATATATTGAATGAAGTTTATTTCCTTTCCTTGGTTGCAAATTGCTTTTTTCTTGTTTTTAGAAAACGCCTCTTTGCCTTTGTTAGATTTATGCTTAAAACAAGAATGAACCATTTGAAAACAAGGTTAGAAAAACCATCTTTATTCATGATGTGTTCTCTGAAAACAGAAATATATATTTAAATTAAATTATGTATATTTGTGACCACAAAACCAGTCTTAAGTACCAAAGGAATATTTTTTTTACAAGCAAAAAAATACATTGTGTGGGTCAAATTGATCGATTTTTCTTTTACCCATAAGACTGGTTTTGTTGTTGAGGGTCACATTTAAGGTTGATATGTTTACTGGAGAACAATGATTAACTTATTTCTATGTTATTATTACTTTTGTCTGTTTTTAAAGTTAAAAGTATGTTATTAGTTTGATGTTTAGGCAAGGCAAGTTTATATTTAAAAAACTTAATTTCTTTTTAGTTTACTGATTTTTAAGCATTTACTTTTCAAGATATCTTACTATGTTATATTACGCATATATGTATAATTATGTCTCTCTTTGTGAATCGTTTCTATGTAAAGCACTTCAAATTACCTTTTTGTCTGAAAAGTGATATATATATATATATATATATATATATATATATGCATGGTGCTTCAATGGAAATAGGCTTGTTCGACTTTATACGGCGGTGCGCAGTAAATCAGGAGTATTTTTAGAGACCAATGAATTAGCAGCCTTTTCATTTCACCCTGTATCCCAAAACTGGTTGCCCACTGGAGCTAAGCTAGCCAGTAAGTGGATGTGAGACCTGCAGGGAAAACTAGGTTACTTCTGGAAGAGCCATTAGTGAGGCCAGCAGTCGGTGCTCACCCTGTGGTCTGTGGGGGTCTTAGTGGGACGGGGACACTACACTGTCAATAAGCATCGTCCTTCAGATGAGACGTTAAACCGAGGTCCTGACTCTCTGTTGTCATTAAAAATCCCAGGATATCCTTCAAATAAGAGTAGGAGTGTAACCCAGGCATTCTGGCCAGATTCGCCCTTTCGCCTCTATACACCGTGGCCCCCCTTATCATCCCCATATGTACTTATTGGCTTCGTAACTGTCTCCTTTCCACCAATAGGCTGGTGTGTTGTCGGGCACTGTGGCATCATCCAGGTGGATGCTGCACATTGGTGGTGCTTGAGGAGATTCCCCCTTCCATGTAAATCGCTTTGAGTACCAAGAAAAGCACTATGAAAATTGGAGGACTTATTGAATTATTCACGTCTGCTCCTGTGAGTTTGTGATGACAGTGCTTCTCTAATTAGGACTTTAATCCAAAAATGTGCACATTTGTGGAAATTTAGATATACTGACACACGTTTACTTCTTATTTCTTTAAACAGACCCATCATTTCTATTAATTTATCATTAAATGATGTGAAATGATGAGTTTTGAAACTCTGCTTTCTTCCGCTTTGAGCGCAGATGTCTTGGCTCTTTCTCCTGGGTCCTAAAGTACACACTTATTTCTCACAATACACGCTTTGATTTGCTGATTTGTGTTTTGTTTATATGAAAATCTGATACACTCACTTAAGGTTGTTTAATCTGAACTAGGAAACTTTGACCTCATGCCCCTAACGTGCCATGACTAATAATAATCTTATTTATCTGATGTAAATCAAACAAAAGTACATTTACAGGTAAACTTAATATTAAATTTGGTTTGCATAAGTATTTTTTTGACATTTCCAGAACATTTGAACAAAACCGTGATAATATTGATATTCGTGATAATGTTGTTCACTATAATCATTACGAAATAACACGTTACATATGATTTGGTTTACATAAACCTTCCCTCCAAAGTGTGTGAACATAATTTATGAAGACATGTAACCAGTCAATTTGGCAATTAATTCACTGCAAATAGCCAACTTTTTTATCTGCGTCTTATTTTTTATAATATATAACATTGGCAACCACTGGGTGTACTTGGGTCCCTGCAAGAGTAATAATAGACTTCTGTCAGGTTGTTAAAATGCAAAGAACCTGAGAGAGAGCGTGATAGAGCCTCCAGCATGACGACTATCTCTGGCAGATTAATGGATCCTCTCATCAGCCTCATCTCAGGCATCTGATTATCCTCTCGGCAGTTTGACGGGCGCTTTAACTGCCAAACTACACTTGTGGATCTTATCTGCCATTCTGTACAACCACAGTGAGGGAATTGTGTACAACTGAGTGCTCGTGTCTAAACACAACAACGTTGTTCTGTTTGCGATTCCAGATCATGTAAATTTATCCGCCGCTTTGAATATGTATGAAGCCTGGGCTCTGATTAGCGAGCGCTGAGATCTCATGTATCATTTACCGGGCGCGGGTAGGACAAATACAGCATGTTCCTCATGAAATATGTACGTGGATATCTTAATATGCGTGCATGTTTGATATGGACGAGCATTTGTGTGCATTTCTTATTACGTTCTACCGCTCTGGATTCCTCAGGGTCTGACCGGTATGGAGAATCTGTTGCTTATCCCCATGTGGATTTAAGATGTAGTTGTGGATTATCATGTTAATACTTGTATCTTAATCAAATCATTGTCACAGGAGAACTGAGGCATCATGCATTAGTAAACCTCTCAGGCTCCATTTCTCTCCATTTTTCACATTTGGCAAATGTGCCCAGCATAGATGTCAGTTTAAAGAAATCCTGCATTGCAAACTATGTCACCATCTTTTTATTCCTTTATTTCTATGCAGTTTTCAATTGCACTACTACTGCTGTTGAGATGACCTTTAATTGAATAGTTTTTTGATGTAGATCATCATTGCATTTTCAATCTGAGAGTGAGTTATTTTAATGACTAATCAGTCTTAAAGAAACTTTTTATATTCGGGCTGTTTTCTCGTTTATTTAACCCTTGACTGTTTACACAAGTTTTGACTGGTTAATTATTTACATCATAGATTAGCATAGATGTTATATATTAAAATCTTTCCTATTACATTTATACTTTTGCCAGGCACTTTTATCCAAAGGGAGTTAGAGTTCATGCAAGTGTCATAATAATTTGGATGCAGTTTATGTTACTGAAACATGGCCAAGACGAACCTTTTATGGTTAACAGACTGCTCTGATGCTGCATTTATATTGCATTTCTATAGACAGTTTCAGTGGTAACAACATAGACAAACGTTATGTGGCCCAAACTTAAATTCCGGTAGAGCTCTGCAAAGAATAAATAACTGATGAGTAGTTTTAATTTAATTCAATTATTGTATAATAAAATATTAGGATAAAATAATATTGATATAAATTAAATTGATAACCAAACACAGCTCGGAAGTTATTTGGACCAGGTGTGTGTGCCTGATGAAACGGTGTACATTCCAATTTGTTGACTATGTATGTTTTTTATCTGACTTTTTTTTAAAATAACCTATATCTGACGTTTGCATTTAAGACTATACACAACAATCCAAAATAGACGGAAGTAAAGAATTAAGTTATATGCAATGGGAAAGGGGTTTGCTTTTACTGAGCATCAAAACTTTGAAATGAGTCATGGAAAAGAAAACTCCTGAAAAGAATACCGCCATGAAAAGAGTCACGCGGGTCACTTTAACCATGTAGTGTAAATGCAACTTTTGACATTTCAAAAAATGTGATTGAAAGGTTTTATTTAAATATTACCTTTCTTGCAGATGTTTTTCAAAGCGGCCGTAACACACAGGGTTTCGGCCAATCTCATATTAATCTTGTGTACCTATAGAGTACTATTGCATACGTTGTATCTTCGAAGAGTATTTAGTTTGACCACATTTATAAAAGATAGAGACAGCTGTATGATTACTTCCGAAATCTTATGGCGCGTGCGGGGGGGTGGGGTAGGCTGAACTAAAGCACATTGTCAACAAAACAGACATCAGTTTCACTCACCGCACGCGGTTCATGTCCGGCAACTTTTAGCTCTGGGACAGCTCAATATATCAGTTTCAAAACAATCTCCAAATCCAGCGTTATATCCACCGTTAATATAACATTCATCACCCAAATGCAGTGAACAAACAAACATCTGAACTTTGTGAACATATGCTCTCTCTCTCTCTCCTGCATAAAAGTGAAAGTGACGTCTGCGCATGCTCCTTCTCCTGCTCTCCATGTTGCCGCGTGGGCGTGTCGCGGCGTGGGCGTGTCGCGTTAGAATTTTCCAATAAGAGACTAAGAATTAAAAAAAAAAAACAGTTATATATGATTGAAAAAAACTTTCCCAAACCTGTCTGATCGCTGGGGGAGTGTATCGAGCACAGAAATACAACGTAGTATGCCCAACTCGTTTTTTGACAAGTTGACAATGTTAAGCATGAAAAGACAGCACGTTTAACATTGTAAAGATATCACGATGCATGACACATCGTTGCAGCACCCCGTTAAATTGCTTTAGGAAATAGAAAAAGATGAGACACATACATTGAAATGAAGTTAAAATAGTTAAAATATGTTAATATTATTTAGAAATAAATCTAGATTCTATAACCTACATAATAGTAATTTATTCTAAATCTGATGAGAAATCTAAAGTTCAAGATTTGGTTTCAAATATAGCACTTCTCAGCTCAGTTTGTTACATTTTCAACGATTTCCTATGAAACGTTTTTCTCAGTAGAAATATCAGAGACACTTGAGCAAATGTTTACATTTACTTGATGTTTAATCTCATCTGTCTCGAAAAGAAACAACCGAGATCTAAGCGAGTTCTCATCTTTAATATTTTTTGTCCCACCAGTATCTTAATGTTCTCCATCCTTTGAATATATTCAGCTCTGATATGTTGTCCCCAAGGAGCAGCAGTATTTCTTTACTCGTCCGTGTTATTTACTAAACAGGCTTTTTACTTTTCTGTTTCTTGTTTGTTGATAAATGGTTTGTCTCGAGTCTTTGTAGCCTGTGTGTTAACACAGAAATTGTGGACTAACTGTGACTCAAAACTAATTCTAAGTTCAACTCTGAGTGTCCCACAGGAGGGTCTAGAGAGTGGCTGCCAAGGTTATCGCAAACATTTCGTTGAAGGTTACCCTAAAGTTTAAACCTCCCACAAATCACAGAAATTCTAGTTGTTACTTACTGTTTAATTGCAATTTCAACCTTGGCTGACAGACTGTGACCCTACATATGGATTTGTGGCTGTAGGCTCACTGTCCGTTTTGCTCTCTCTCTCTCTCTCTCTCTCTCTCTCTCTGTGTGTGTTGAGTTAGAGGAGTGCTCTCAGATACCCTCTTCTGCTTCCTGAAAGCACCACTGCTTTTAGGCTCAAAATTAGAGTGTTCGATTGCCAAACATGCATCTGTGGTCTCAAACCTCCATAGAAACAGACATGGGTACATTTATGTGCTCTCAAGAGCCCCTCAGTACCGGCCAGCAAAACACTGAACACCACAAAAGGGAGTGAAACTCATTTGAAACATCTTATTCATTTTCTGTGTAGATGTGTTTCACTCTGTTCCTTTAGGAGCCCTGAGGGAAAAACTAGTTTCGACATGCTGAATGTGTTTCCTGTGAAAGCCCTCTCTGCTTCACCGACTCAAATGCGAAACCTCTTTTAGATTCGTAGAATTTGGCTCCGGCCACGGATTTTGAATTCCCATGGATGGTGGTAATTAAGTTAAGTGGCATTTGTGTCCACACTCCCTGTCCCTCTGCTTTACAATGTGTTTCTTTTAAATACATGCTTTGGAAAGGGCCGTACTGCAGGTGTTTCTAAGGCTTGCACAGAATTATTAAACAGCAGCCAAAATCAGAGATGAGATGAGAAGTTTTCAGAAAAGAGGTTGGAGATCCTGGCATAAGCTTTTGGCAAGTAGATATGACATTTGCATTAGCAGCCATTTCATTTTTTAGAGGCCAGAATATGCTTAAGAAATGGAGAGATTAATAGACTGTAAGTATTTATTCTTGTAGCCGAAACTCATTTCCATGTTTACATTACAAAAACAGTATTTGATCAGTCCCACTGTTTTCCAACATAAACATATATTCCCTCACTTGGCAAAAGCTAATTTTTCAACTTCTCATCTCAGCCAAAGTCTTAAAGAGAAAAAATTGCAGTTTACATATGCACATCTTTCCTGTTGAGTCAGAGTGCAACTACAGCCAACGAAAACGAAAACTCTTAGACTGAAGGCAGTATTGGGAAAATCACAGAGGGTGTAGGGTAGTTGTGGCTAGAAGGTATACAGCTACGGCAAAAATATTGCAAAATCTCACTGGATGAACATTGTTTTCATAGTAATCCTACGTCCAAACCTAACCCTAAACATAAGATTTTGCGAGGATTTTGGCCTAAGCTGTATCCCATCTAACCTTAACCATGTAGGATGGGTCACATATTCGTAGCATCATAGGAGATTTTGATGATGTTCTGGGTGGTTGTTAGGGCATTGCTAGGGTGCTATAGGGCTTGCTTACTGACAAACATCCCGCCTCCAGGTTCCTGTAATATTGTACTCTTAAGATTTGGCTTGTTTCGTTTCTTCAGTATAATTCTGTAAATTTGTCTTGCCCAGTTCATAAGCTAAAATATAGATTCTCATGCTAATTTACTTAAACGTCTTAATAAGCTCTGAATTTTCTTGGTCTCGATTTTGCCCTGTAGTCCTGTTGGTTACGATAGTTATGAAACCTGGTGGGGACACAAGCACACCAACATCCCAGGTTTGAGGGCTATAACTTCATCACACCACCAGCAACAGACAGATGAATAGAACAAATTCATGTATTTGATTCAGATGAATATTTATACATACATAGATGCATGCATTTGTAAATGCTGATCAGATGCATCGTAGTAATTCAGGTTAGATTTTTGTGGCAAATGGATTTTCAATGAAACCTCTAAAGGTAAAAAAATTGTATCTCTGAATGTATCTTTCTGTCCACCAATTTTCACTTTTCCCTTATAACACAAAAATTTTGATTAAATCAAAGTATATTTAAGTAAGGTTTATTTTTTTAATAATAATATGATTAAGTTTTAATAATTATATTAAATATGAATCTTAACAACATTCTTCAAAGTATCTTTTGTGTTTTGCAAATGAAAGAAATTCATGCAGGTTAGAAATGACATGAGGGTGAGTAAATGATGACATTTGTTCATTTTTGAGTAAACTATCCCTTTGAGGCTGTAAAGCAAATGATATATACAACAAAAGGAAAAACAATATTGTTACTTTAAAACTGGTTTGTTTTTTCAACTTAAAACATTAAGTTACCCAGCTGCCTTAAAAAAAAGTTAATTCAACTGAAAAATATCAGCTATTACGTGAATTTGATGCAACATTGCAATGCGTCATTTTAAGGCAGTCGGGTAACTTATTTTTTTAAGTTAAAACAACAAATCCTTTTTTCAGTGTATTTATATACTTGTTGTATCTGAGTAGTTTATGCACAATGAAAGACACTAGTGAACTACTGAATTTGTAACTTGCATTAGCAAAGGTTAATGCTATAAAGTTAAATATTCATTGTTATAGCAACTGAAGATCTACTCCCTTATTAAAATGTGCTGTAAGACATTTACATCTCAGATAGTCATTTATAAATGTAATATAATCCTTAATCTTCCTCTGACCATTGCAAACACCTAATAACATTGAATTACACATGAACCTTATCTGTGTGTGTTAATGTGTAGAAAATTTAGTTAGTTTATAGCGTGAATATGCAGTTAATTCACCCACCGTTCAGTGTATTGACCTCAGAGCTCACAGTTTACTGCCTTGTGGGCACGCACTCATATATTAGCCGTCTGTCTCTCCTTTTTTCCCTTGCCTGTCTTTCTCTCTCACCTCCTCATTCTCTGTAAGTCAGAGTTTTTTGGCATTTGATTAAACAGAATTACAAGTTCCCACCCTGGAGACCGCAAGCTACAGCACGGGCGCGTGAGTACTCCACCCACACGGGTGATAACGGGTGGGAGGAGATTTTTTAACTTTGATTCAGACTCTCTCTTTCTCTCAGTCTATCGTTTTGTGTCTCTGCTTGATGGGTTGAGAAGTGATGGGTAAAGTCAAAATGTCAGATTTGAAAGTCTAACAGACTTTGAACATCTCTAAATAAACCCCACGCCTCCACCCCGTGATTTTAAAGCTTGATCCGTTGATGTTGCTTTATGCTAAAGAAGTTTTCGAGCAAGGTGTACTGTTTAAAGGTATTAGACTCTGAAATAGATTCCAACCGGCACAGGTAAGTTGATAAAACGCTTTTCGGGAAAAGGTTGTGAAAACGTTTTTATCACAGGTACTTATGACAGATGTCACGTTTAATTAACATTATAAATACAACACAATGCTGCAGTTGTTGCAGAAAGATGCTGTAAGCTTTAGTTACATGAATGCTTTTGTTTTTGACCTGGTGCAATATTTGCTGATGCTAAATGCTTTTGCCACACACATCTTTCAAATTAAAATGAAACAAAAAATGTAGATCAATAACCATTTTTTTTTTCACATTTTTTTTATTTCTGTTCTGAGGTATGTCGGAGGCTAGACAATTTGATTCACGATTCATCTTATTACATTTTCTGCATTTGGCAGGTGCATTTATCCAAAGTGACTTACAGTGCATTCAAGATATACAACCGTATATCATCTGTGTGTTCCCTGAGAATCGAACCCACGTTCAACCAGTGGAGCTTGTAGCTACTGTACCGACTGATATTGTTTTCATAGTTTTATGAAATTTGATATCATTTGTCTTGGCATTCCGTAAGACTGTTTACTTTAACTGTTTTCACATGAAAGATTTATGTCATGTGTGCTCATTTCATTCAGAAGTCCAGAATAATAGAAACAATCACAATTTATTTAAGTGAAATGTTTGGCAGACATAGTGAATGTCATGTTGTTGGCAGAGGTTTGCCATTAAACTAAGTACACAGTTTGTACACTTTGTTTCATTTCAGAGAACATAAACATTTCAGAAAATATGCTGGAATGTGTACTGGCTCAAGTTATTGAATGTATGTTTACGACTAAAATAGAGTGTTTTCAGTACATTTTTGAAATGTACACTGTAAAAAATGAATCATGAGTCTTGTAAATTCCATTGAAAAAATTAATGTGATGATTAAAAATAGTTTGTATATTTCATTAATGAAACTGTGGTTTAGTGTTTGATAAATAATATTGAGGAGATTTCACTAATAAAACCAAGATATTCTTTTTTCTTTTTAATTTAAGGAAATGTCCTCAATTTTGTAGTTTGTTTTGAGGAACAAAATAAAGCTGAAATAATCTACATATTTCTTTTAAGAGAACTTGTTCAATTACTTATTTATTTGGACACCTTTTGAAATTGAACGTCATAGCAGGTTGAGGAGCCCAGTGTCAAGTGTTTTGAATTAGGCTACCATCCTAACATCAAAACTACTGATACAATATCAATAGTTTGTTCTTTTCAGTTATTGTGTTTAGTCCTGAAAATGTTTATAATTGTATTTCTGTCTTGTCCCACACTTTATTCAAAGTCTTGTGTTTTAATCTGGATACACCATGGAAGTTCAAGATGTTCAGTTGTTTGTTTATTTATATACTTATTAAGAAATGTGACCCAGGTGTTTGTTTATTTATATACAGAAGACGCGGATCCCTAGTGCGCAACAAATGAGTGTGTGAAAGCGGAATGGCGCATGATGAAACGTTCTCTCCCGTTTCATACCGCACGCGTAAGCAGCGCGTAAGCAGCAGTGCAGAGATCATTTTGGCGCCGAGTTTATTTTGCTGCGCTGCTAACGCTCAATTAAAGCGACAGTGTGTTTTTAACAGTCGCCATGAGTTTCAAAAAGACTATTGCAAGGAGTTATTTTGGCCAAAACCCCAACGGCACATTTAAAGGATTTACAATACAAGTACATGTGTAGCTTTCCTGTAGCTCAGTGGTAAGAGCATTGCGTGAACAGCGCAAGGTTGTGGGTTCGATCCCAGTGGATTCCAAATACCTAAAATGTATCATCTTAGATGTTATGCTTATATTGCAAATGAAGGAGTGGGAAACGATCGCATTAAGCTGCCAGTGTACTGTCTAAAAGCCACTGTCATAATTATATTCTGAAAAAAAACGGATAAAACTACATAGAAATCGTGTAATATGTTTATATTGTGTATGCTTCAGAGAAAAGCGATCGCATGACAAGTCAGTCACTCTATGGTGAGTTAACCCTTAGTGACGTCGTATCCTTCAAATCACGATGGGTTTTTACTTATAACTTGTTCTACACAGATCTAAAAGAGCATCAAATGGGCATATATAACAAATCATAGTAATGAAATCTTCTTAAAGGCGCTTTGATGAAGTTCTGGAAGATATTTGCTCAATGATTTAAGTAAATGTAACCGAGCATTTGTGTAGGTTCGCCTGAAACTTGTACTAAATAAAATAAGAAACGAATGCTTTTGGTCTGGTACATCACTTCTCTGATTTATTAGGAGATCGCACATGTAATCCAACCGCACTCTAGTTATAGGTGCGCATGCCCAACCCCGCCAACTACGGCGAGCCCCGAGGGGAAAACGGTATTGCACACAGACACACACTTAATACAATGCAAGTGCACTCAGTATTACGAAATAAGAAATATTCAAATAAAATCTATTATATAAATGATTTAATGTGAAATTACATTGTTGTACTCTGTTAACAGTGCACGTTGCATACGCTGCGGGTATGAAAGGAAAATAGGCACGCGCTGATAACGCTCTCCCTACGCGCTGCTGCCGCTCCGCCTACGCTCCAATTACGTGTGCGGTATGAAACGGGTGGTGTTTCGAGTCAGATCCGTGGCCGTGGCTTGTTGGTTTCTATATTTACATTTATGCATTTGGCAGACGCTTTTATCCTAAGCGACTTACTTTGTTTTACATTGCATTATCCTTTACATTTTTACATAGGTATTTGCAATCCTCTGGTATCGAACCAACAACCTTGCCTTGTTAACGCAATGCTCTTACCACTGAGCTACAGGAAAATTAAATCTTAACTAAATCTTTGGTGTTTCAATTCTCACGAAACCTTTAGCCTAACCCCAACCTTACTCTAACCATCTTAACTACCTATGATTGTTATATTTACGAAAAACACGTTTGGGCGATGACATCATACTCGAAACACCAAGGATTTAGCGAGAGCCCACCGGGGGCATACGCACTGCACACGGAGTGTGTGGTCGGGGGCGATCATTTGGGGTGGGTGGGGCAGAAAAAAAAAAACAACGGATCCATTACCCATGGGAGCAAGCTATACAGTAGGTGGCGATACTAAGGACTGAACGGTCCTAAGGACATTAAACAAGACAAGATGAAGAAGATGTAAATTGCATGTGAGCAGTGGCGTTTTGTCAGAGCGGTGGATAATCACATAAAGAGGTAAGCCATATTTTGGGTTATATGCTTATAATTGTACAAAAACATTAAAATTGTGACATCTTTATATTTAAGAGGTGTGTCTACCTCTTCAAGCTATGTTGTACAATTTCTAATATGTAACTTTTTTTGTTTACAGATCATTGTGAGGCTCCTTGTTGCAGCATCTCTGTTAGCATTTATGCAGGCTTCTTATATTGTCAGTCTAAATACCCTGCATTTAGGACTTTGACGTAGCATGAAATCATGGTGTGGAAGTGCAAAGTTTGCCAGTTGACATCATCTTCAAAGGGAGCTCTTTTGGGGCACTACAGACTAAAACTTTGACCATTTACACATACCCATACTATACCTTGCCCACATTACAACTGTCCATGCTTTTTCAAAACAGACGGTCCCCTTCGCACACATTTGACTAGATATAATTTAATTGAGGACACTTTGGACCCAGAGGCAGTGCTTTCCTTTAACTGTAACATTTGTGTAAACAACTCAGAGGTCACAAAACTGTAGAATGTGTATTTTCTGGGTGTGATTTTAAGACGAACGTTCATGGGACTTTTTGTGATGCACAAAAGCAGAAAACACAATCCTCATTCTCCTAATGATTTCAAGGCTGATGTTATGAGCAAGACCAGGCAGCATTCATTTGCTGTTGATCCACACTGTGAGGATTCAGAAAGTTTCGCTGGAGAAAGTGATGATCTGGTTCCAGATGTCGAGATTGCTAACGTGTCACAAACAGTTCTGAATAAATTAGCCTGAATAAATTGATGACTTGATAGTACATTTTATTTTCAAGTCATTTTCATCAATACAAATGAGGAAATTTTACTTGTGAAACAAATAAATAAAGCACATCCCTTAAATGAAATAAAGTCATCATGTGCCGTTTATTGAAAAGTTAAGGGTATTTTACAAAAAAAATTGTGAGGCAACTTAAATAAACAAAGCGCATTGCTTAAATGATATAAAGTCATCATGTGCCGTTGATTGAAAAGTTAAGGGAATTTTACTACATTTTTTTGTGAGACAACTTAAATAAATGAAGCACATTGCTTAAATGATACAAAGTCATCATGTGCCGTTTATTGAAAAGTTTAGGGAATTGTTGTAAAAAAAATTGTTAGACAACTTAAATAAATAAAGCACATTGCTTAAATGATACAAAGTCATTATGTGCCGTTGATTAAATAGTTAAGGGAATTTTAGTAAAAAAAATTGTTAGACAACTTAAATAAATAAAGCACATTGCTTAAATGATACAAAGTCATCATGTGCCGTTGATTAAATAGTTAAGAGAATTTTACTTTATTTATTAAGGTAAATTCCACAAAAAGAAAAAAAAGGAAAAACTACTAAAAAAAAATAAGTGTAATAATGTTACCTAAATTTTTTTAAGTAAATAGCATGTTTTATTTTTTACAGTGTACACAAATATTGCAGTTTGGTCTGGCAATGTATTTTTAAGTAAGAAATAAAAAAACAAACAGTGACAATATATATTTTCAATAACATGGGGCTTGCATAAGTTATTTCATTTCTTGCAGCTGAGCCAAGATCTTTTCTTCTCTGCTGTCTAGACCATTACATATACTGTAGCAAGAAAGTAAAGAACAATGTTCTTCTGGTTGCATGTCAGCATTTATTAAACACTAGGTACTGTACCTGAAACATACATGTATAATGAATATGCATGCATATACTATATTTTTGTTCTGACAATGACCACTTTCTGTGGATTGGAGGGTAGAGCCTTGCATTTAGCAGTCATGGGTTTGATTCCCAGAAAATGCACAGCTGATAAAAATGTCTACCTTAAATGCATTGTAAGTCACTTTGGATAAAAGCTTCTGCCAAATTCAATAAATGTAAAGACAACCATTTTGTGTAAACTGAACAGACTGATCCAGTGTTCGTTGAGTGAAGGGGGCGTCTCAACACAATCTCATGGTGAAGGACATCGGGAATCAAACTGGACATCCCAAAATTGAATGCTAAAAATATGGCCCAATTTGCATGAATTCACCACATTATTATTTTTAATATATAGACGGTTTCATAGGACATACGCGCCTAGCCCGAACTTCCTGTCTGTGTTTGGTAATAACAATTTGTTTAGTACTGTATTTTATTAATATCAATTTATATAAATATTTATTGTTTAATAATTGCATATTTTTTCATCAAAACTACTTAACAGTTATTGATTCTTTGAGGAGGTTCCACTGAAACCTTCAATAGGGCTTAATTGTTAAAGTAAAAGCAAAAAAAATGTGTTAGTTCAAATTTGCAGAGCTGAAGAAATCCAATGAGATATCTTATTGCATGATTAATTTAAAGTTAATATAGTGCTTGCTAGCTACTGGCCAACAATTGCAACATTAATATGCCTTATAAATTAATGGCGGTCAAGTGACTGTAGGTGCTAATTACAGCTTTACAATATTAGCTTCCTGGATGAATTCACAATATCAAGTTTTGAACCATCCCTGTCCTTCTTATTAAGCACATCATGGAGAGGCCTAGTGTAATTTTAAATGAGAAAAGTATGTATGTGTCTGGTACTCACTGACACACTGGCTGTCTCTCTCCGACTTCGATTGCCCCACTTTTTACTGTCCCAGCAGTGATTATTTGACGTAATCACATTTGCTCTGTTGTGATTAATTCATCGACGGTTGACCCGTTGGCCGTGACATGATATTTCATGTTTATAAGCTTGCGCAGTCGCATGAGTTTATTGGCTACAGGTGAGAACGGTTGTAATGATGTCATAAATAACCGAGAAATTATTGAGCGTTTCTAGCTGATCGCTTGTTGCCGCGATTGCACCCGGACACAACCACATATAAAAGCTGGACATGCTTAATGACGCCGCTCTTAAAAAAATACGAGAACAGACAATTAATCTTAATAAATAACTACTAATAATTACAATTTATAATCATTTTTAATTCATCCACGAGGCGCTGTATGAGACTGCGCACATATGTGTTTTTTCCTAAATTAACAAGGCAAAATAAGTAAATCATTGTGAGGTTTAAAAACCTGGATATCAGATTGTGTGGCACTGCGCTCTGCCAAATGGCTCTACACCTGTGTGTCATTTATCACGTCTGTTCGTCACTACTTAAGGGAGGAAGTGGGTTTTAGCTAATAGTCTGACAGTCAGTTATACGTTTGGATGCCATTTAAGCACTTATGCTGGTTTAATTGGTTTACACTGAGTTAACCTCAGTCACTTAGGCAGATGGAAAAGTGACGGTTATAAAGTTAGTGTGAATGACTTATTGAAGTTACCTGCAAGGTGGTTTGTTGGTGTTATCTTGTTTCAGCTTTTTAGATGGTCCCGTAGCCTGAACAGATGAAACCCTCTGAAACTATTAAACCAAAACTTGCCTGACAAGGGAAAATCTTATTGGTAAGCCTGCCTGTTTTTGCCAACAGGGTGTAGTGTACAATGTATTTTCCCACCATGTAGGTATTGGTGTAAATTATTTGCATTCTTAATAAAATATAATGACCTGTGACATAATTTAACAGGACAGTGCAGACGGATTCTGTTTAATACATAAATTGAGCTCCCTGTCAAGATAAAGAGAACCGTAGTAAATGTTATGTTTATCATTTTTAAGAAAAAGATGGACAACGAAAGAAAGGCAAAAGGGTTTAGGACTGATTCAACAGAGGATTTTAAATTGAAACCATTCACAGTTTTTACCTTATTGTGATGGAGTGTCCCAAAGGAGGACTTCATCGTTCACGAGTGGCTCTTTCAAAACTTAGACATAAAAGTGTTCTTAGTTATGTTTTATATGAATTTTTATATTTCTCACTTAAAAGTCTTTGGAAAAAATAGAAATATAAAGACACGTTTGAGACTGTCCCAACACTGGAAGAGTACAGAGCTAAAAATAAATGCCGATTTAATGTGGCTAGCGTAACCCAGATAATTTGAGCTTTTCAAAACCCCAAGTGCTCACACGAGATGCATTTCCGATTCTAACCAGTTGTAAATTTGACAAATTCTGATTGGATCACTTGAGACTGATGTTAATACCAGGCGTAAACAGGGCCTGAGAAACAGGAGACTTCAGCAATTTTCTGTTTTCAAGGAGAGACATCAGGGATATGTATGAGATCTCATTAGCAATTGTCATTCCTGTGGGATCTAATAGCTGTTTAATTAACTGAGTTTTTTTCAGAATATAATGATTTATATAAAGTTGATTCAGGAGTAATAGCACAAATATAGATGAATACGGCCTGCCGTTTGACATCACATTGACACTATCTACAGCACAGTGTCACATCGCAGGTATGTATACCTGTGTCCTTTCACTACAAACACACACTTTTACACACAGCTCTTCTGGTGTTAATTGCACCAATAAATCTTCAAGAATGCATTCCACGAAGCCTTAGTAGTATTATACTGTATATTAGGGTTGCACATTGTATCGGTGCTACGATAGCATAGCGATGCTACAGCTTCAAAACACCCGCGATGCCTCTATTTTTGAAACGGTAGTATCATAGTACCGTAGTTAATGTTGCATATGCACATTAATATTCATTTGAACACTTACATCTGCTTTTTTGCTGTGTTTTTATCTCCTAAATTAATGTGTGTTTTCAATGACTCGGACAAGATAATTGAAATTTGCGTTTTGAACAAGTTGGTTGATTCAATGATTCACTAACTCAGTGGAAAATGAACACCACACACTGGCCGTCTCAGTTCTGCATTTAAAGTAAGCCTAATAATTCCCTTTATAAAGACTTCTGTATGAATGACATTTTTCAACATTTGAATTAGTTCCCACGTGAAATTTTTTTTAGTGTATTGAAGTATTTACTACTGTAAAAACACTACTAAAACTAATTGACACTAGCGTTTTTGAATCATACCATAGTAAATATTTAAGCATACTACAGCATTTTCTACAATTTATCCAATTATTCTACAAAATAATCTAGTGCAAAGTATAATAAAGTTTATTATAGTAAATACAAAATGTTTCATTTAAGTCTGTGTTATTTTAAAGATCTGAATTATGATCATGGGACAGCATAGTGATTCTACTTGGTATCGAGATATTTCAGCTGGTTTACTGCAGTATCTTAAGACATATTTATGGTACCGTGACAACCCTTCTGTATATTGACATTTACACACACAGGCGATTATAAAATATCTAGCACAATAAAAATGAACAATAATAACAATAGTACTAACAATTATTATTATTATTAAAAAACACAATGCAACATATAAAATAAAGCATAAAATGCAAAAATGGTTACAATAATAATAATCAAGTGTAGCATCAGTTCTGGCAGGTCATGTGAGTCTAGCTTGCATCAGCCGATCACATCAGGTGCCGCTAATCAACGTTAACCAATAGTCATACACGCTTAATCATGCCACACTAAAACCCCACCTCCATCCCCATCTCCTCCATAGCTGCCTGTATATGTCAGATTATTTTTATTGAATCCTGTTACGCATCATGAACTGTTCTAGTTTACAGGTGGGGGGACATGTATAGCTGCGCTCCCGCTCTGTCCATGCAAGGCTGCATGGCGCGGTGGAGAGTTTGTCCAGAACAGCTTCACTCCGCAAACGTTAAATATTGCTATTGTTTAAACATTTGGCGACAGTGGTCCTGACTGAAATAATATATAATTTTTTATTTGACAAGGTTTTAAATATTGGTTAATTTTTTTATTTTCGGCCGTATTTTATTCATGTTGCACACGGTTTATATAAATTACCCTTGATGCTCTGTGTCAGTAATATCTATCTCTTCTTAGATATTTCTAAGGGGCATAATATAGATTCTTACTGTGTCACATCCCAGTAGCCTTTCCAATCTAGCACTTCATATGTGCACACCTTAGAACATGTAAAAAAGATTTTTTAAGCACCCATCTATCGTGATAAACAATATGTGGCATACATCTTATTAGCACATCCATTTCTTGCTATTTAAATCAAGCCCACAAAATCAAGGCGGCACATGCCAATCTTTAAATATCTGCTGAAGCGTCGTAAAATAACGCAAAAGGTGTGGGAGTTAGATTCCTGTTTAGTGGTCTCACTTTTTGATTTGGGCTGGTACAGTCAAATCCAGTGACAGACGCGTTGGCTCGAAAAGTTGTCCGGGTTCTATTGGATATTATTTATCTGTCTGTTTCATGGTGTGCCAATGCCAAATGGGCACTCTTTCTAATTAGAAGAGTAGACTCTCCCGCTTCCAATCCAGTAGGCTGTACAGACAAGCTTTGTGACTTTCAACATGGCACCATCATAGCGTGCCATTTTTCAAACAAATAATTTTGTAAAATTTCTGCTTGGCTGTGTCTACCCGGGTCAACCGTAAGTGGTGTTATTGTGGATTGGAAACATGTAGAAGCAATAACGGCTGTGAAGTGATAGACCATGCTGACTCACAGAATAGACCAATCCCCGCTTGAGATTTTGGGCTTTCTGAAAGGGGCTTTCAATGCCAAAAATCATTGGACATTAGAAGTCATCTCAAATATGCATTTCTCTCTGGCGGTATGACATGTGAATCTAGGTTTGGTGAATGTCAGGAGAGCATTTCTTTGTGCCAGGTGGACCAAGACGATATTGCCATAAATAATGGTTGTAAAACATTATTGTGTATTTGTTGTACTTTATGTGTCAGTCAGATCTGATGTGTCATAATTAGTGTGGAAATGTGTTTTGCAATTCCATTTATCTATTCCAAATCCCTCCTCCACTATAGGGTTGCCAGATTTTTATGGCGGCGATGTTGTTGGCAACCTTATCCTTCCCGTCACCTGTGTTTTTATGAATATTTAAAAAGATTTTATTTTCTCATATCACAGCTTTGTAGCTTGTTAAAAATGTAGCAACTCTTTTCAACCAAATATCTCCTTTTGATATTACATTTAATCTTGTTTTATTGCTCATCCATTTTTTTCACTTTAAATATATATATTTATCCTCCCATTCACATGTTTTTATCACACCAACCATCTCTCTCTTTAAAGCCGTTTTTATGTGTTTGTTCTGCATGTGTGCTTTAGCCAAATGGATGCACATCTCCGATTCTCATTCTTTTGATCTGGAAATGAGCACTTCTGCCTGGCGTCAGTATCTGTCCATTTATATATCTTGTCTTTGTCTAATAATAAAGAGTTATGCTAACAGAGGCTCTCTAATGTAATGGTGCATTACAATAAGAGGAGGTAAAGGACAGGATAAAGATCAAAGTAAATACACAGAATGCATTTTTAAAGGGCATGATTTCCTCTTATACGGCTTCTATTTAATGTTTTATATTCTCTTTACCCTTAGTGTTTTTCATCATACTCTGCTCACAGCTGGAGAATTTCTTAATCTTTAAAGGGTTGAGGTCAAAGGCTCGAAGAACATTTGTATGCAGACACACATTTTTTTAATGTTGTGTATCATTAAGACACATCTGACTTAACATTTGTATTATTTATTACAGTCATCTAGCGATCAGTTAGACTATCTATCAAATCAGAACTGCTTGAATGTGTTGAATATTTTCTAACTACATAAATATAAAATCAGGCCACTCTTGCACTGTTATGCGTCATTGTGCTTTCCACAATGTGAAAGTGTGTGAGAATTTTCCAGCCAGTGCTCTGTATTGATTGCATACTAAAAGATTATGTAGGCTACTGTTCTTCAGCATTGTGTTTGAGCCAAAATCGCTGTTTGTTTGTCCAAAAAAGGGTCAGTGTTGTATAGAGGGTGTCAACCGAAACGATTGTGCGTGTGAGGGTTTACTTAACTTACTTCTACAGCTGTAGATGGATTGGGCTTTGGGGACCTGTCAGTGTTCACAGAATGAATGAGTGTCTTTGTGAAGTTTCTGGAGAAGGTGTTCTGTAACTCCTTTGTAAAATGATGCAATTGTGGATTCGTTTAAAAAACATCAAGGGTCTATGTCACTGTTTATTGACAGAAAGACTTGGACTTTTGATGCTGTTGTAGGAAGCCTGAGGAGTTAGCTTGTTTACATTGGTAAGTATATGCCACACTGTTTTGTTCATGTTGTGTGTGTGAAGCATGTTTCTGCCGTTCTAGTAAACTAAAACATCCACTCTAAAAATTCAGGGTTATTTTCAACCCATCGTTGGGTCAATGCCACCCTTTGCGATGAAGCCAACCATTGGGTTGTAAATTAATCTTGGTTGTTAAACCTAAAACCCATTGTTGGGCCAGATATAAACATTTTCTGTCTTAAATCAACCCAGCAGCTTCATTTGTCCCATTTAACCCATTGCTGGGTTGAAAATTAATGTTGATTGAGAACATATTACATAGACAGGACCTCCAGTGCCTCGTAAATCTCATGTAAAGCTCATTCAAGACTCAACCCAATGTAAACTTTAACACTCTAAACACTCTTAGTTAAGTTTAGACTCTAGAAAATACTGGATTGTTTTAAACTATTGTTTTAACCCAATGGCTGGGTTCGTACCTTTTTGACCCAATGTTGCGTTGAAAATAACACATTATTTTTTATTGTACATTTACTTACATTTAATGTTGTACAAGTCAATTTTAATAAAGATTAAGCCATCACACAAATCGTTTTTTTACTGCTCATTGCAATGCATTCTGGGAATCCATATGATCCTGCCTCCGAATTCGTCCAAAATGAGGGCATTTTGGCCCTAACATCAAATCAGTTCAGAACAAAACCCTGCTTCTCTTTCAAAGCTCATTTGTAGGCATTTTTTGTGCCAAATGAATTTGCATGAAAATGCCAGTTAAAGTTTGGCGTGCCAGCTATTGCGACCCATTCCTCTCCCACTCTGCCCCGACCGGCTTCGGCATCCTATCTCTGTCTGGATGTGTCAATAAGTTGGATGGAAACGTTGCTTTTCACAACTTTGTGGAGTAGACCTTCAAAATCATCAATGTCTGCCAGCATATAACAGGTCCAATTGTTGAGATTGTGAACTTTTGCGTACGTGGGTGCAATGTATAACCTTCATCGCGATTTCAACTAGTTCATTTAGCTTAAGAGATCTTTGACAGAACGTTCCACACAATCAGAGCCAACGTATTAGTGTAGGAGTTTGTTTGGGCATGTTAAACAAATGCAGGGGACTTTTAAATCGATGCGTGCTGTGAAAGAGACAATAGCTGGCATAATGCTGGCTGTAGCTTGCGTTACTCATAAAAGAGTTGGCACAATGATGTCCTTATGGCAAAACGAAGGTTTCATCATCTTAGGAGGATCCAATGGTTGCTTTTCCTGTCTCGCTCAAGTCCTCCCCAATTACTTCCATCATAGTTAACTGTAAATTAGCAGCACTTTTTGCTGTCTCGCTCTCTCCTCTCTCTCTTTCATCTTGTGCGGTCCTGACTAGCGACTTTAAGATCTGTTCATTGTGGCATGATATTAGGTGATTAAGAATCAGTGTCTCACAGATTCTGCCAAATGAAACGAATTGTATTGCCCCTCGCCTGATGTGAATATTGAAGAGTCTGCGCAGCATTTATATTCAAAACAATTTTACAACCTGGAGGATTTATAATAAACAAGGAAACAAATACACACTTAAACAAAGCAGACAGCACAACAGAGGCACCTCAGGAAAGCGGAGACCCCTAGTGACACAAACTAATCTACTAACCAGAAGTGCTCCAAGCTTGAGTGATTATACCACACACACACACACACACACAAATGCTGGCTATGTTGTGCCGCTGTTCAAATGGTAGCTCACAAATCCTTCTGCGATTGGTATTACAAATCCTTTTTATGTCTCCGGTCACTGCTCTGTCTGACCTTGTGGATCGTAACAAATGGGATACATCATAAATTAAAAGTCAGCCCCATTATATTTAGATTTTTAAGGTGGTTTTATCTAAACTAACACAAGCAAGCGATCTACAACTCAAAATGACACATGTTCTCCAAACAACATGCTCCAAATATAATAACAAAATGTCAATGCTCTGCTTCAGATTGAAATTGTTTATAAACATGGGGGAGCTTTGGGATAATACCTCAGTGGCCTGTATCTCGAAGCGAGGTGAACAAACATTGAGTTGCAGAGCAAGTCTTGAGTTGACAAAACCAGACAAACACAACCTGTTCAGATCAGGGTCAGCCTTAGCACAATGCTTGGTATAAACTTTCTCTGTCATCACCGGTTTGATCCAGAGTTTGTGAAACAGCCAATCACACGGAACATGGAAAGCATCATCAGTATGATTGACTTCTTGCGAGTATCAGGAATAAAACACTGCTGCAAGTGAAAGTTTGAGAAGGCAACTAGTGGAAATATCAACAGACAAACAATCGAATTTAAATTATTATAGGTTTATAATAAGATCATAATAAAATATGTATGCTTCATTGCTTTAAAATGTTTTATATATTCAAGTTTGTTTTTATAAAAATATAGTTTAAAAGCTATGTTTAATATGAATGAATAAATTATTGATTATCAACTCATATAATAAATATGTGAATGTGTTTTGAATTATAATGAATACTTTTAAATATACAATACAAATGAACACTTGGCAGCACAAGATTTTCTCGCTAACATTTTAGCACTTTTTTTTATTTGGAGGGAGAGATACATGGGGGCTGGCTTCACTGCGTAAGATATGCATCACTTTTCTCAAAGCTGATTGTTCCAGTTTTAGTTTACGATCCCTACAGAATAAAACCTTCGCCGTTTAGCGTAAGTTACGATGACGACGAAACCTGCTCAAAACCATTCCACCTTCTTGAGCTCGAAAACTCAAACTAAATGCGAACTTACCTGGCTAAAA
The DNA here is from genome assembly GCA_029783895.1 of Triplophysa bombifrons. Classification (NCBI taxonomy): domain Eukaryota; kingdom Metazoa; phylum Chordata; class Actinopteri; order Cypriniformes; family Nemacheilidae; genus Triplophysa; species Triplophysa bombifrons. The sequence goes on from CM056452.1 coordinate 24,025,254, forward strand.
AACAAAAAAACAGCTTTGTGATTCATGCCACTGATCATATTTCAGCCCACAATAATAATACAAATGAAATAAATAATTACAAATATAACTAAGTGTAGGAAAAAACTGAACAAAGAATTATTAAATATTAATTGTTTTTGTAATCGCAAACACCACAATAAAATAATGACTATTGTTATATTACTACTGTAAAGCACCTAGATGTTTAATGAAACAATTTAAATTTACATTCAGTCATTTAGCAGACACTTTTATCCAATGTGGTAATTTTTTTATAATATAAAAAAAACTTTTATTATATATATATGTATAATATTGTATATATAAAATAAAATACATGTATTAAAAATATAATAATCATATATACTGTACATAGGATTATTATATATTTTTTTATTTTACATGATAGGTATGAGAACTGGCTTGGATTCAGATTTCAGCTTAATTGTCAAACTATGCGATAGTACGTTCATTTTCTATATGCTTACTTATGCCATTTTGATTTGGGATGAAAGCCCACCTGGGCCCGGAATGACCCGGTCAACATGTTCATGGCTAATTTTGTAGGATGTACCCATGCATTGTTAAACCAAAGATGCTAATCACTGAAATAAAAAAAACGGCATGTTGGGTATGTTGGACTAAAACAAGTCTTGAGATGAGATGAGATGAGCACAAAGAAGACGTAGAAGTCAAACACGAAACAAATCACAGCATATATATATATATTGAGATATATCGTGTTGCTGTGATCTGACTGTCAGCGACCACATGAACAGAAAGAGGAACAGAGAGGCAACATCATGGAGCCTCAATCTTAGAACTAGAGGCAATGAGAGAAATGTGTATGTGTGTGAAAGAGATTCGACTTTCTTCTTATATTAATTAAATCCCCCAAAAGTAATGCTGACGATCAGAGGGTGTCGAGACACGAGCCCCATAGAGACTTCCACGAACACACTGTCTCTCTGACAGGACTTGCATATTCCACCTCTGAACATTGAAAATTCTCTCTGCACCTTGGCCTTCATTCTGGTCCTTGTTTTTTCTGCCCTCTTTGGCTTTCATCCCTTCCTTCCTCTTATCTGCCTGGGTTCGAAAAGCTGCAGAACTTTTTCTGTCATTTGAACGGAGAGCAGGACTCCACTTGTGGGCAATCCCTGCAGTTTCGATCTTTTTTTAAAACGTATGTCTGGTCGTTCCCGTCTGTTTTTTCTCTTTCCTGCTCATCACAATTGGAATGGATTACATCTTCAAACAGAGCTCAATCAGGCATCAAATCAACCAGTCCTTTCCCGTATGATCATCTCAATTCCAGCGTCGTACACCAGTTGCCGTGATGTTTTCTGAATGTGAAACAGATTCCCAGCCTGTATCCTGCAGCCCAGTTTTATTCATCTCATCTTCTCTTCTGTTGTCCTGTTGTGTCCTCTCATCATATCTCCTTACTTTTAAAATGACAAGCTTGGATCTGCATGCATTTCCATGTTGCCTCAGGCTGGTTTATTTTGGCGGTCAATGTGTTTGACTATAAGGGTCCTTGCGTTGAAGCTGGTTTGCCCCAAAAGTACATTGACACCATGCCCACACTAAAGACCCGCATTCGACAGACTCTCCACTCTGTAAATATGCTTTCGCTCTCTCGAAGAGGTCATAATCATTCTCTAACATACATTGTTTTTCAAAAAGTCAGGCCAGTAATATAATTGGCCCATATTTATTCATATTTAAACAGTCAGGCAGAGGGTGATGAAATTTCTGGTAATTAATCCAGAGTTCATTAATTGCATTTGCCAGCGCAATGTCTCAGTATGGTATTATAAGCAAACTTGAGTGGGTTTGTGAGAGAGGTTGAGAGAAATGGCTTCTGTAGAAGTTATGTGCATCTGCATGCTAAAAAGGCTAATTGTTTGTTTTTTGCTTCTTTTAGTGCAAACAAGAGTAAGCACAGTATGCTATTAGCAACATGAATTCTGCCTGTTTAATTACCTACTTTTGAACAAATTATGAGGCTGCATCGCATCTAAGATTTCACGGAAATGGATTCCCAGAATGCATTGCACAGAAAAAAATTGTGGATATAATGTTTTGTGGAATTGTTAAGAGAAGTCTTAGGTTTGTAACTATATCATGTAGAGATAGAAGTAGAGATGTTTAAATATATTTTGCCACTATATATTTTAATTCAAAACAATAACAGTATGTTTTGCAGAGCTATGACGTTTGTTCAATCCTATTGGTGGAGCTGCCAACACGTGACCTGCCTTAACATGTTGGCGTTTGAGAGCTTTTTGTGTCATTTCTGTCTAAAGAAACTTTCTTAATTGTTTTTTTTGTTGAAGTTTTAGCTTCAAGTGTCACTTGTGAAACTGGTATCTCATATTATATCGAATCATGAGCTAAATGGATGAGGTTTTATTTTAATCCAAAACTGGCTATGTATTGTTATACCTGTTGATTTAGAAACATACTTACGTTACATATTCAACACCAGGGTATGCAGAGTATTCCCAACCAGTCACTTAAAGGGTTCGATGGTTGTTAGAAATCTACCGTATAATGCAGCTCCCTGTAGACAGACAGCTCACAAGCAGTTTTAAGGAATACAATAGAATATAATTTGAACTATTTTCATGTCTGGCACTATGCAAAAATAAATGACTGCTTTGACATTACTTAAGGACTAGAGAGAAAGAAACGCAGTCATAGCTGACAGACCCGAAATTCTTTATGTTTTGCTTTCAGCTAACAGAAAAACAGAGTAAACAGGTGGGAGTGAGAGACCTGCTTGCTAGAAAAGCACATACACACTGATAGCTCTTTAAAGCTGCACATGTTTCTGTTTTGTATCCCAGTTTAGTATGCTGAGGCAACTATAGGCAGGAAAATAGATGTTAACACTTTTTTACCCTATATACTGTACAGTCTACACGATGCCAGAGGAACCTTTTTTGTCTTAATGGTTCCATAAAAAACCTTTAACATCCGAAGAACCTTTCTGTTTTACAAGAGGTTCTTTGCGGTGAAGTTTTTTTTCTTTAGATTAGAAAAAGGTAAGAAAGTGATGGTTCTTTGTGGGACCAAACTGTAACAATGAATAATCCAGGCAAGAAGCAGATCCACGTGCAGTAAAGATTTTTATAATGTAACAATACAACAAGGTTAAAAAAACCTCATGACAACTCATGACAGTCAACTGAAACACAAGGGCTTACAGAGAACTTTACAAGATGACAAGACACACATGGGGAAGACTAATAAACCAGAATGTAATAAGGTTCAATTAAAAGTAAGGAAGGAGACGGGAACCGGCAAATATTTAAACATTTAAAAAAAGAACGACAAAGTAAAAAGACAGCCGGCAGCCCCTTACGGACGACTGCCGGGGCTAAACACAAACCACAATTAAAATCCAGGCCTGGTCCTCTCTCCTTGATGGTCCGGTCGCTCGGCCTCTTATGCTCCCAATCTCCTCCCTGATACGAGACCGGTGCACGTACAGCTGACGCTCATTATCACTCACTCACCGCCTCGACTCTTGGTCTCGCCCCGCCTACTTCACTAAACAGAAAAACTACAGAGGACTACAATAACACAAACATAGTTCTTCTATGGCATTGGCGTGAAGAACCTTTAAAGCACCTTTATTTATAAAAAATTGTTTACCTTCAATTTATTAATAAAATGAAAATATATACTGAATAGAGTAGGACATTTACATTTATGCATTTGGCAGACGCTTTTATCCAAAGTAATTTACATTGCATTATACTATACATTGTTTCAGAGTACATTCGATCCCTGGGATTGAACCCATGACCTTGGTATTGTAAGCACCATGCTCTAACCAATGAGCTACATGAAAAAGTACTTTGTTGATATAGTATTACAATATATGTAATGAAATATGGAATTGTCATATATATATAAAAAATGTAAGACTTGCTTCCAATATAAGGATATATAGTATTGCTTTATATTTTTAGTATATTGCCATACATTTTTTTTTCAGAAATTGTTTATTAGCCCGACACATCTTCACTGGCTCAACCATTGGCATGAATTAGAGTTGGGTCTAATTGTTTGTCTGACCAATGCAAAATGGGTATATTGTTACAAAAACCTTTGCGAAAACATGTCATGTTTTTGTAATCTTATATGGCAAGCTAGTGATGCAGAAATTACACACTTTAGCTTTAATGAGAGAAATCTGCTTGTAGAAACGCTTGAACTCTTCCTGTTTATTTAGCTGAACCCAGAACAACCTTCTCTATTCCTCTGAGTGTTACGGAAAATGAGGTGGAGAAAACAACAGATGGTTCTTCCAAATTTTTTTCTGAAATACAGCTACAGACTAAGAGACATTTCTGAAAACTCATTTGAGTGCAATATAGAACGCTGGAATGATTAAACTCAAATCAGCCTGCCGTCACCATGCTCGAAATGGAGCACACGGTCCTTCACGTGTCACTGTGTGTCGGAGCTGTGGAAGAATGAACTTTTTCAGATGGAGGGAAGAGACTGTTCCTTGAGTGTCAAACCCAGACACATATCTCACAGCCTTGCATTGTAGCCCGAGTCCTATTAAAATCAATAAAGCTTTGTTCTACGCTTTTTTTACAAAGCATGTCGCAATGCATTCTGGTATTGCCTTCTATGCAAAGATAGCATTAGAATTTGGGCAAATGAAAGTATCTTATAATTATGCCGCCTACCTTTTGGAACAGCCGGGAGCTTGTCTGTGAGGGAAAATTAATTTAAAACTCATTTCTTGATTATGTTGCCTTTATTGTGATTTTAAATCCCTGGGGTATTCAGAATGACATTTTAAAAGCTTCTTAGAGAAAAGTTAGAATGCGGATTATGATTGTAGCTCTGCTAAAGTGTCTCTCTCTCTCTTTTTCTTTCTCTCTTTGTGTAGTGTGTGTGTGCGCAAAGCTATAAGTGAAAAGCAGAAGGGCATTAAAGATCAGAATTTCACAAACCACATTAAAGGCCCAATGTGTAATTATTTGGATGATCTATTGACAGAAATGCAATATAATATACAAAACTTTGTCTTCAGAGGTGTATAAAGACCTTACATAATGGAGTTATGTTTTTATTACCTTAGAATTAACTATTTCTATGTACATACACCGCGGGTCCCCTTGCATGGAATTCACCATGTTGTGCACCATGTTGCGCATTGCGTAAATAAATTATCACCGTCGGCAAAGAAGCTAAAACGTGACGATACTTTGTTTTATGTCAGCTAAAGGGAGGGGTGGAGTGAGCCATTGGTTGCAATTCGCAACCTCATCACTACATTCTGTAATTTCACATCCTTTTCCCACTATTCTATCAAAACAATAGAAATTATTTGTTTCTTTTAGGTGCTATTCATGTCATGATAAGTAATTAATTTGAGAGAATTGTTAAATCTAGCCAATGACTTATAAAAGCCAAAAATACTCATAAAACGGGAAATGAGATTCCTTGGAAGATTCTTGTAAAGAATCATTAAAGAAACAAATCTAAACATGAAAGAAGTGTTTTTTTCACACTGATTTAACAAACAGCAACAAACTCCAGCACCAACAAACGGCAACAAACAACAGCCTTTATAATTTATCATTCCAACAAATGCCAGCAAGGGTGTTTAGTTTTCATTTTTGGGTCCTTCAAAACTATCCTAATATGAAAAGTCAAAACATTTCTGTTTAGATGTGTTTCTTATCATTCAAAATACCATAACTTCAAATGAAGTCTAGTTTGACAACTAGGTTTATGGAACAGAGCAGCCTCTGCAATGTGAGCAAGTGTGTGGACAGTGAAGTTATTTATAATGGAAGAATTTAGTTTATCACATCTCTTGCAAGACTTAACACTTGTGTGTGAAACTAGCAAAAGCTTTGGGACTGATAGCAGTAGTGTTTTTTTCCTCAAATTGTAAAAGTGAGCTCTAGGGGGCAGTGTTGCTTCACACAAGATGTCCGGATGAGCGTTGTGCGAGTATGTGAGAAAGTAAAGGAAGAGACGAAGGGGGAGGGGTGAAGATGATGTGACTGTCATATCTGAGTGGCCCAACAGCACCAGCCGACATCACAATCCCCCATAACTCTCTGTCTTTCTCTCCCTCTCTACCTGCAATTATTTTTTCATTCTTAACCTGCACTTTTCTCTCTTCTTTTTGCTACATCTTTGACTTTCTTTTTGTTTAACTTCTGACTGTCTGGGGTGAGATAGACAGAGAGAGAGTAAGAGAGAATAAGAGGAATTGAGTTTGGTTGCTTCGCACAGAGAGAGAATCGTGTGAGATAGAGGGTGCCACTATCAAAGATGTTTACAGTATGTGACAAGGCAAAATGGTCAATTAATTTAGATTCAAAGTTTAAAATTTACTGCGAATCACATCACAGATCATCTCATATCACATCATATAATCAACATAAAGAATGACAACACAGTATTATTGTCAGAACCGTGTGTGTCCTCAGGAAAACACTCTTGGAAAACGACATCCACTCCTACAGCCGTGCCAACCTGATCTTGCAGGCAAACATAACTAGTGAGGGGATGATTTTGTATGAATTTGTGCTAAGTGATTTGTACAGAAACTCACATTTTTTAGAAAAACATATGAATTAATTCCCACCTTTAATCCCAATTTTACTGGAATAAAACAGACTTTCTTTCTTCTGCAGAACACAAAAGAATATATTTTAAAGAATTTTGGTAACCAAATAAACAATGGCGGTATCGTTGACTTCTATTGTCTTCCTCGCCTTTTTTTGGTTACCAAAATTCTTCAAAACATCTTCTTTTGTGTTTTACACAGGAAAGAAAGTCATACAGGTTTGAAATTACACAAGGGTGAGTAAATTCTGATGGATTTTACATTTTTAGGTGAACTGTCCCTTTAAGAATAAGAAAAATGCCTAATCTTATTCAGAAAACCTTTACTGTAATTCAAGCAATCTGATTAGTTGATTTAGAAAAAAATATATCGTTTTGCACATTCCTGCATTTTTGAGATGTTGTTTGACTTGGTTCACCCAAAACAAAGAGATGCAGTTCAGTTGCGATGGACACAGTGATATGTATGTGAGTGGTGGGTGGGTGGATGTTGTAGTTCAGGTAGTTGAATGGCAGATTCAGGTGTGAAGGCCACAGATGAAACATTTCAGTGAGTGATTTCCAAAAGAAACTTACACCACACAGTTGTTGACATTCAGACATTTCAAATTTAGGCGTGGAACAAAAGCACTTATTTAGCATGTGTTTGCATGTCCGTTTGACAAAGTGAGTCTCTACGTGATGGATACAGGTGCCGAAATGGAGCCATTTACATTTATCGCTTCGCTTCCTCTCACACCGAGTGATTTGAGAGATTATGGTGAATGCGCCCGTGTTTATTTAAGAGCAAGTGAATAGCTCTTCAATAAAAATACAGGTGTTGGCAAAGACGCATTTGCAGGTGTACTCACGCAGAGAGCAGTCATTCACAGAGACAGTATTTATTTGAGGCCTGTGCTGAATATGCCCAACAATATTGTTGAATAAAACAAAAAACATTCACTTGAAGTCAAAACCACCTCGAAATCCACTTTAAAATTAACAGTTCGGTTGTTTAAATACAGATTTAACCCTCGACTGGCCGACGCGGTCAGGTGTTTCTGTGGCATATGTGAGCGTTAAACCGGAGAACATGTGCCTGAGAATGTCAAGTAAGCTTTCTGAGCTTCCTCTTATAAATCCTCTACTCGTGGTGTTCATATCATGAATTACAATATTAAGGTGCGTGACATTTTCTGTGACATTTCGCTGTAAGCAATATGGTAAGAATATCGTTTTAGCGATTTCTGTTGTGAGGAACACTAGGCGTCAGATCATGTTTAAACTGGAAGCGATTCAGAGGTTTGAAGTTTTCTTCCCCATACACAGAAGGCAAACCAGTATAAATTTTGGTGTAAAGTGAAAAGCCTCGGGCTACAGCCTTGAGCGCTGACAGAGGCTCGTGCCCATGTGTGGATCACACTAAAGGCTGCCGCGGACAGCTTTAAAACAATCTCAGCTGGGGAGTCTCGAGTCGCTGCGGGTTGATTGATTGACAGGTTGTATAGTTGGGGACGCACATGGAGAGTTTACTTGTAATGATTCCATCTGTTCAGATCGACAAGATAAATGAGTCAATATCTCTCAGTTGGACTCCAGTAGATTTGAATTTTTATTTTTTATTTCTGTCTATCAGTTTAACATAGTGTGTACACCAAAAGCTACTGAGACTTTGAAACTACAATGATCCCATTTTGTTCAACAAATCCCATTACGATACGACGCAACATACCTAGAAATCTTTTGGTGATGAATTTTAAAATTAATCTTTCAACTGCACGATGTTCTTATTCACTGAAGTCTTTCCCTTGAGGCCAATGACTGCTTTAGTTGCTTTTTACCCTTTAACTTACTTTGAATGGAGAAGCTACAGTGGTCGCTTTATGGGGTACCATAGAGCCAACCCGTAAGTGAGCGCTGCACTGATTCCATATGCATCTTCCCCCTTGACTTTCGTAAGATCGATCTGTGATTAACCTGATGTTTACATGTTTTGTCTCTCAAGATTATCTTTATGAGTTAACACAACATTTGTTAATTTTAAAGCCTAAATACAATTGGCAGCAGTAAAAAGCTAACATGAAGCTATAAACAGACTACACATCGATCGTTCGATATCAACGTCATCACCACCAAGCCTCCGGCAATTTTTAAATCTTTATTAAAACATGTTCCCTGGTAAGTAATTCCTCAGTGAATGAATATCCATCCACTTTTTTAGAGATTTTTGCCATGTTGCATAATTTCTTATATCAAATGTGTGAAGACGTATAACGTCCCAGCCAAAGGATGTAGACTCTCTAGCAAACTTGTAAGCAACAACCGTTTTTAAGACACAATAACGCTTAAAAAAACACAAGATTGTTATAACTGGCATGTTAAATTTGATTAAATCGTGAAAATATTTAGAGCTTTTGTTGACAACAGATCGTATTTCAGGTGATTTACCAAAAACCCATTGACTTTGGGGGGGCGATGGAACCGGTATTGCTAAAATGTGAACTCGCTCCCAGGGTTTGCATACAAAATACATACAGTACATTCTACTGTACTCTACTATGAAGCTGTAGCGCAAGAACAAGTCTCGCCTTCCAGTTAAAAGAACCAAACGTCAAAGACTAATGATTTATCTGGGAGGGGCTCATGCTCAGTCTTTTTGCTGGAGCAACTTGAAAAAAGTTCTCTTAGCACAGTTATATGGTACAATTGATGCCAACTTTAATTGTTGGTTGGAAATATTTTGTTTTACTGTGTCGTTAGCAAGACATTTTAAAGATATATGTTGTAGGTAGGATTGAGATTGAGCAGTGACTCTGCTTAAAGGGACTTTGAAACAAGTCAGTGTTTTGACACCTGTGGTGGGTAGTGTTGACAGCCAGGGGTACAGTGTAGGACGAAACGACGTCACACGGGGCCTGTACGGTATATTTTACTCCAAACCCGGTGAATATACACAAGAAGGCGCCTTTGGATGCATAAATTGTTCTTCCACCAGAGTGGGAACTGAGCTCTTGCCTGCTCTAGCCCCTCATTTGAGTGTCCCAGTTTAGTCACGTCATGTCGCTTGTTCGCACCGTAAGCTGGGGTGTAAGGCCGTTGGGTCATGTAGATATTGCGAGTGTTAACCGTTTATATTTAACCCGCCTTGAGGAGCACACATCAATTAGTTTATTTGTTTGCACGCGCACATGTTAACGTGCTTGTTTTGTTTACAAAGGGCTTTGATATGGCATCTTGAGAGCCGTTATAAAGCAATTATCAAATATTCAGAGAAAGACAGACGGTAATGAGTTGATGACTTTGTCTTCCTCTTCACTCACTCAAATTTAAATTCTTATCATTTGTTTTCCTCCCTACCAGATAAATTGCTTGTCACCACAAATCTGAATTCATTATAAAGCCCTTTTTCATATATTTTCCCAATCTACAACAACAGCATGAATACAGAGAGGAGCCGTTCCATGATCATTAAAATAGAAGTCAATCTCTCTCTCTCGCTCTCTCTCTCAAACAATATATTTCTATACTGTATACACACACAAACACACGCTTTCATTCTATCTCTGTTTTTTTGACATACCATGGTTTACCATAGTATTTTTAAGGATTTGTGAACATGATTCATATAAATGTGTTAATCATGTTGGTCTCTTATTTCTATTAAACTGTTTTAAATGAGTAAAATCTGTGAATTCTGATTTCCAAATTACAAGTCCAATATTATATTGTGCATAATACATTTTCCTTATGTTATACAAAAGCTGCGTGACAACTTGCCATGCTATTGATTATTTAGCAGACACTTTTATCCAAAGCGTCTTACAAAAAAAGGTGTTAATGCACCGCTATACTGTACCATACTGTAGCCTACTTAACTTTACCATGTTGTACAGTTATAAAGTAATACCTAATAGAGTGCATTTTCATATTATGTTGTTCGATAGATTCATCAGGGGTTAATAACCGTTTATGAGGGTGAGTTCAGATGTTTCAAAACTCCTTTGTGAGTGTATGTTTCATAGGAAGTGTTCTTCTTTGTATTTCATGTCATCTAGATATGGAGACAATTTCAAACTATTACTCCCAGCGTCAGTAGAGAACGGTTTGATTTACAGAAATAACTTGGGATTTTTCCAAAAAATCCATTATCTCTTTCACACACAACACACTGCTAGAGCAAGAAATTTTATCTCAAATTTACACAATCACGCCCCCTCTCTCTCTCTCTTTCGCACACACATTGTGCTGGACCCTGCCTTGTAACCTTCTGAAATATGTATTTGCAGCAAAAACAGCTGTTTTAAATGGAATTCATAAATCCATCAGATTCATGAAGAGAATAGAGGTACCATCAGAGAGCTGTTAACAACAGAGTTGGATTAAAAAGAAGCATGTTGAGAGTGAATTGAAAGGCTGCTATCATCAGCGTTAGCGTTCTCTAATGTATTGCCATAAAACACATTTTCACTTCTGCATCAAATGTGAAAAATGCTCTTTGTGCGTTGACTTCATACAGCTGTGTAAGATAAATCTAAGAGACGTTTTCATCTTGCAGATTGTGCTTCATAATGATATTTCTTTAACAGCGTAAAAACACACAAGAAACAGAACACAAGTAGAAAAATAAATATTGACTGAAGTGTTTAATTTGTATGATTTTTCTGTCAAAATGACCAAAAATGTTGTGCCTACCTGTGCAAAACTTGCGTGATGCTTAGTTGTTCTGATTGTTTGCTGTAGGGCATTGTTTTTCTACCAAGCTATTCAGATTGGTTGCTAGGGTATTGTGAGATGGTTGCTTTTGCACAATATTTTGATGCACAATCCCAGTCAGGCCTTTTTTTGTTCAAAAGATGCATTTAAACCAACACTTGGAACACACATTTCACACCAACCAACCAAACATACTACAAGGTTCACACTACAAGCTCCAGTGAAAAACGCCTTGGATTTCTAAGCATTTGTATCTTCAGATCTGTTGGGTAATGGAAACACGGTTAAGCGGTAGAGTTACAATGATGTCTTTTGTGAGGGTGAGCGTGGCTCACTCTTTGAGGTGAAAAAGTGTGTCTGTCTTAAACAAACACGCATAAAGACTCCTCTGAGAGAGCTCGTGGGGGACCACTCAGAGAACAAAATGTACTGAGACACACGACAAGCCTGAGGTTGAGCTTTTTTATACACCAGAACATGGGAGGCAAATGGACCAGTGTGGTTAAACAAAACCATTGGGATTGACTAGCGGACAGTTGGGGCAAAGGTGCAACAGAGAGCAAAACACAATGATTTGGTGAATGAATAAGAGATAGAGTGCCTTAGGCTCACACACACTTTTGACTTAATGAAAGAAAGATGAACAATACAGAGAGAAGAGGAATGGGCTGGAACTGGACAGTAAATGTTAGATCAGATGACAGCTTCTTTTTCTGTGTCATCCCTGGGCAGTGCATTTTTATGCATAGGATCAAATTTTAAACTCACATTACTAACTAAAATATTGTCGCTGTCCTTCATGCATGTCCAAAGTTGCTGTTTTTCGGGAAAGGAAAAAATCTTTATTAATTAAATATGGTGTTGTCAAAGTTGACAAGCAATTTTTAATACTTTTTATTGGTTAGAAATTTGCAAAAGCCAACAGACATAACGGGTGAATGATAATATTGACTTATGACAAACATTAAAAAGATGGATATACCATGTCTCAGAAATATAGCAGGAACATAAGATCATAAGTGGAGTTAATGGTTGAATTTAAATCATTTTACTACTTTGAGCTACATCTGATATCTCGCCGTGTTCATTTTAAAACGTAAAACTGGGAATGTATTCAAACAAGACATTTCAATAAGGTTTTAATTGGTAATCCGTCATCTATTTTATCTTGCTGCTATTATTTTGACCTTCTTCATCTGAAGAGATATATCTCCACATTGGGCTAAAGGCAGCGCGGTTGTGTTTCAACTGGGAGACCCAGGTTCTAGACCCACCTCAGACACAATCGGTTATTCCGCCCTTTAAAGCAAGACTGAACCATGGAAATAGAGCGACCACTCCACCCTCATATTCTATCTCAACTGTCTGGTCAAGCTGGAGCCATTCAAAAGCATGAAAAGATTTTAACAGAGATCCTATATAGCATCAACCCTCTTACCAACAACTGCAAGCCTCTCAAGGCAGTGTTGAGGAAGATTTTTCACCACCATGTTTGTGGAAAGGACATTGATCATCGTTTGCTTCAAGGAACACACAGTGTGGCAGAGTTTGCTATAGAGATCTGCACCTTAGCTGTAGCATCTTACTGCCCTAAAAGCTGTTTTCCATCAAGCTCTGTCACCTATGCTGAAGGTTGAGCTGGCCTATAGAGAAGCAGCCCCAGATTTGGACTCTCTGTTTGATATTGCTATTAGACTGGACAATTGCATCCGAGATTGTCAAGGTGTGCGCTGTCGTGAGCCCCGACTGCCCGAGATCAACACCCCACCCCCCTAGTTTCACACTAACAACCTCCCCTGTCTCCTTCCTTGGATGTTTTGTCTCCAAGTGCGACATTCAGATGGATCTTGGCAAGATCTGTGCAGTTCTGAACTGGTCACAACCCTGCTCTGTGGAACAGGTACAACGTTTTCTTGGTTTTGCAAATTTCTATAGAAGATTAATTCAAAATTTCAGCTCCATTGTAGAACCCCTGACAGCCCTAACCAAGAAGACTCGGAAACACTTTCATTGGACTGACAAGGCTAATTGGGCATTTGAGCTGCTCAAGCAATGTTTCACCTCCACATCCATTCTAATCGTTCCTGATCCCGAGTCACCCTTTGTAGTTGAGGTGGATGCGTCAGACTGTTGGTTTGGGAGCTGTTTTGTCTCATACTTCCAAGAAGGATAATAGGCTTCTTTTCACGCCGACTCAAACCAGCTGAGAAAAATTATGACATAGGTAATCAAGAGCTGTTGGTGGTGAAACATGAGCTGGAGTAGTGGAGCCCTAGGGCGCTTCTTTGTTCCTAATGTTGTACGATCTGATGTTGTGCAGTGGGGACATGCATCTGTCCTTTCGGGTTACCCAGGGGCTACGAGGACTCTGAAGCGGATCCAGACACGATTCTGGTGGCACGGCATGCAGTCTAATGTCAGAGACTTTGTGTCAGCCGGTTTTGTTTGCGCTCAAAATAAGGAGCCTAAGACCCGCCCTCAATACCTACTTCATCTATTACCTATTCCTAAACGCCCGTGTTCTCACATTTCCTTGAATTTTTTTACTGGACTTCCCAAATCACAAGGTAACACAGTCATTCTAGTGGTGGTGGACAGATTTTCAAAGGAGCTCCGGTCTGATCTGGGTTGAGTTTGGTCATAACACTCTATACAGTTTATCATTGGGCATGTCTCCTTTTGAATGTCAATTTAGCTCCCATCCTTTGTTTCCTGAGGAGGATCTAGAATCCCAAGTACCAGCCGCCACCCTATTAGTCCAGAGGCGCCATCAGGCCTGCCGGAGAGCATTCACAGCCTTAGTAAGACCATCTCAATGGCAACAGAAACAGACCAACAAGCACCGTAGAGTTGGGCTATCGCTACATCAGGGCCAAAGGGTGTGGTAGTCAACCAAAGACCTTCCACTTCAACTAAAGTCTCGGAAGCTGACTCCTCGATTAATTGGGCCTTTAAGATCCTTAGAAGAATCAACCTGGTGTACTATCGACTACTCCTACCCAGGTCTATGTGCATTCACCCCACCCACACATTTTCCCCAACCGCTGTCATGGGAACGTCTGGAGTCGTTCCTGAGAGAGGGGCTCCTGTAAGGTCCCTCCTGCAATTACTCTCCCAACCAATAGGTGGCACTGTTTGCCCCTCCCCCACAATGACTCTCCCAGCCTTTGGAGGGCACCCACTGTCCTTTATCCTGAAGACTCTCCCAACCATTTGTTGGCACCAACTACTACAAACTCAAGCTAAGCATGGCTCATTAAAGTTGATTTCCACCACCTCATTGTTGCCCTATTTAAGTTTAGCGGTTTCATTTATCTGTGTTCAGTCTTGAGCCTCCCCTGTGTGGTGTACCGGAGTTTTTTTTGAAAGCTAAGTGTTATCTTGCTGCTATTATTTTGACCTTCTTTATCTGAAAAGTTGCTTCGACCATTGTTTGTGTATAGATACCTAGACCAAGAAAAGATTGCCTCAATCTCATTGGAGCTGTTATAGTCTCCAGGTTTTTTTCTATCATCTGCAAATGTGTCTCCTGTACAGTGTCTACACAGTGGGCTAGAAGTAGTGAAGTTCTGCTCTTAACAAGGGGACTCACCTCAGACACAATTGGCCACTTCACCCTTTACAGTAAGTGTCTCTTCAGAATATCCAGTCTCTCTCAACTACTGTAAATAACACAAAGATGTAAATAAATCCACGTTTATTTCAAATAAAAATATAGTTTATAAAACATTTTTGTATTGCTCCCTCAGTTCCCTTGTCAAATACAAATGATGACCAGAAACATGACCAAAAAGCTTAAAAGAAGTCAGAAATTGAATTTCAACGCTCCTTTAACTTGTTAACGCTGTTCTAGTCCCCGCCTCAGATTACTGCACTGTGCATTTATGGCAAAGTGACTTTCAAGACATAATCACAGTCCGTCCCCCGCAGAGCATGTGTCTGCAGATACATCTGAAACGTTGCGGGCTTGTGTCTTTATTCAGGGTAACAGCTGCTCCCCTGTGTTGTTGTGAATGCGCCACTAGCTGTGCGATGTTTGCCTTGATATAGTCAAGCATAAAGTTTAATGAGACCGGTCCTCTGATCTGGATCGGTACCCAAACACTTGCTTTTATCTCAAACTAAAACTTTGGCTTGTGCAACACTTGTCCGAGTAGCAAACATACTTGTGTGTGTTCAGACGTGTATACTAACAACTCCCAATGATTTCCAGCAAAGCGTAGCTTAGTTTGTTTGAAAGAGAATAGATAGTTTTTATGTCTCTATTTACTTTGTAAATTATTAACAGGTTCTGTCTGAACATCAATTATTTCCAATGTTCTTTTCAAAGCCTAAGGTATTTTTAGCTTCACTGAAATGTAAGCAAAACTCTGATTCAGCAAAGTGGATAAATTGTATGAATTTATGAACGAGTGACAGTGGATCCAAATCGATTGGACACTGGGAAATGAAAGTGTAACTTTAACGATTCTCATCATTCCTAGCAGCCAATCACGTACTTCTATAAGTTTGGCAGATGCTTGTATCCAAATCAATGTATGTTTATGCACACTATACTATACTATATACTATACATTATATTATGCTATAAATTCTTTAATCCGAACAGCCTTGCCCCACATTCACCTTTGTGTAAACTACTGTATAAACACAAAACTAATGCAAGTGAATGGGTGCCGACGCTGTTCGGTTACAACATTCTTCAAAATATATTTTGTAATCTGCCGAAGAAATAAAGTCATACAGGTTTGAAATGACATGAGGCTGATCAAATGATGACAGAATTTGATGCATAAATGTAAATGTATTCATGGTAATGTAAGGCAAAGTCTGTCCACTGTGAAAGTGTGCATTTGATATCTGGATTTAATATTTT
This sequence comes from Triplophysa bombifrons, assembly GCA_029783895.1. NCBI lineage: Eukaryota > Metazoa > Chordata > Actinopteri > Cypriniformes > Nemacheilidae > Triplophysa > Triplophysa bombifrons. The sequence continues at coordinate 24,041,440 of CM056452.1, forward strand.
AATACAGTGTGTCATGATTTGATTTTTACAGACCTTAAATATCGTGCTGCAAATGTCAGTGTTTTCAAAAGTGCCAACTTTGAGCATAAAAATGTCATATGGGACACCCTGTGGGCTTGCAGACTTCACAGGCATGGGTTAGCGACAGGGCCATTTTACGCCTACTGCCCATATTGTTTGTTTAACACTTTCCTCTATAAGGTTTCAAAATTGATAATTTGGCCGGCCTTGTACTGTGACACAACGATCCCTGGTGATTTTCACTGGGAAAATTAAACTCCTTAACCTTTAACCAGAAATACACAGAGTTAGACAAATGAAGTGACACTTTTCACTGTGGGCCACGCTTTTTTATTACACTCATTCCCTTCTTTTTCTCACCATCTATGATGTGAGAACAAAATGGAGGGAATGAAAGAATGAGGGAGCGTGACAGGTGTGATAACAGACTAAGAGCAGACAGAGTGAGCGAGGAAGGGATGAGGAGGAAAAGAGGAGAGAAAGTGCACAATGTACAATATGTCTGACAAATGAGACGATGGTCAAATATGTGATTTCGCATACGTCTCACTGAATGAGAGGTACAGTAATTTTCTGAGGTCTGGTGCACTGTGGGAACAGCAAAGGACTACATGGTTTCGTCGGACACGGCCCGAAGTTACCTTCCGGTCGGTTTTTGATTATAATGTAACAATTTAATTTATATTGATATTTTATTGAAAATTGATTGACTTCAATTAAATAAAAATTATCAACAGTTATAGTTTTTATTGAGGTCTATCGCTAAGTTTGGGCCACAAAACTTTTTTAATGTTTAAGCTGTTTTCAAGTTTTCAAACATCATTTGTGCAGTCTGGGACAACAGCAATGTTCTGTATAAGGAAGTAACATTAAAACACTATAGATTTTTTGGTAACGATACCACTTGATATTTTTGTTGTAGAATGTGCATTTACTGGACCAGCGTGAAAAATATAGAAATTTAGTATAATATAATTGCATATTTTTTATAAAAAAAAGTATGAATTATATAATTTTTTTAAATAATTTCCAGATTTTTTATTTATTTATCAGAATGATTATTTCCCCTGTTATTGTGCATTGCATGAATAGAAAATACCTTTCACACCCACATGGTTGTCTAGGAAAGTGACCTTTTTCAAAAAGACCTAAGACTTCGATGTTATATACCATCAACATGAATCATATTACCATAAGAATGGTTCTGCTTTTACAAATTTATTTATGATCCCATTTTGCCTTCATTAACTTTTAAAACAAAACAGAAATACTCAACGTACAACAGTATGCTCTTTACCCATCCAGAGCGATGCCGTTGAACATGATGGAAAAAGAGCTCTTTGTCTCTCCAGTCATTAGTCATTGCCATCTTTTTGATGGAAAGCTAACGTGGATGAGTGAGAGCTCTTCCTGTTCCCCCACCAATCAGCCGCCTCCTTCAGGCTCTAAACATGATGGCCGGGGGTCAGAGGTCGCTCTCATGCACCCGGTGAGCGATTCTTGATGAAGATACTGATGGAAAGATGCACTTCCTCTTTTCCATCATCCGTCTCCTTCTTTCTTTTTCAGCCCGAGATCCTTCCGCCTCTCTTGCGCCAGACCATTCATCTGCCTGTCCGTGTCGTCCACTAATCAAAGCTGCCAGCGGGACGGCCCCATAAAGCTCTTCAAAAGGGTACAACGTGTTTACGTGTGAAAGACAAACAAGCGTGAATGAAAATTTATGAACGCTTCACGGCAGCTGTGTTTAAATTAATAAATGTAACAAATTTGTTTTACCCGTGTGTGGGGGTCAAGAACGATGCCACGGATCCCGGCGCGACGCACAGACGGCACGTAGAGGTTTTGCTGGTACCGTTTATTACATTAGCAAGCTCATAGCCGATAATTCCGTGTGAAATGTGACTTTTTCATTAAGAGCGTAGCTCTTAAGCCGGCGTCGCTGAAGCGTTCAGCACACAAACATGCAAGTAAGTAAACACTTAGATTCCTCCAATCACAGTCCTGATAAACATATGGCGCTTAGCAATCTCCCATAAGAGTCAAGAAATCTAATTAATGCAGCTTACTCTTTAAAGAATACACATGAGCGCTTAATGCCTGCACCCAAACCCACTGTCGTCCTCACCTAAACACACACACACAGTTCTGGTGATGTGTTAGCCCCCAAGTGTGAACAACCCTTAATAAAAATGTTAATTGAATCTTAGGAAGTCTCTTGGCCCAGGTTTAGCCCGATTCTCCACAGCCGTCTCACGCACACACTCTTCACAGCGAACACACATGCACTCAGCTGTTTCTGTGAGGGCACAGTCATTAATTCTTATCTGTTCAGAAGGCCCAACTGTAACGTCGCAAATCACAGGCGGGGTTGAAGACCTGTCATCATGCAGAAGCAGGACCATTTTTCATAACCGGCCATGTTTTTTTAAATTATACTTTGGACAGGTGGATTGTTTGAAAGGTTTAAATAGCACCTCCTTTTATGCAAATAAGTAACTGACCAATATTTGATAAATGATCGTCTACCTTCGTCACTGTTGAATGATATTCATAAAATCTAGTTGTTTCTTGATTTTTTTTAATGTTGTTTGAGGAATTCACGAGTGAACATGATATTCAATGAGAAAATAGGTAATGTGAGAGTTAAATTCAGCCATTGTGTATTGATTGAATTGTGATAAGTTGATGTTACATGCCGCAGTAAAGCCACTAAGATAGAGAAAAAGCAATTGGTGGCATCAGCTGAAAAAGATCAATGGTTTTGGAGGAGTTATTACATTTTGATAATAGAGTTTGAAGACATTCTGTGGAATAAGCTGTACAAATGAATTGTTCACAATTATACAATATATTAAAAAAGTATCGGTCTGGATTCCATATTGACTTTAAATGTAAAATGAATGATTTGATAGTGTCAAATTGCAGCGATTACCAAAATGATGTGTACCGTGTAGCCGTAAAGAACCGGGGCTTAGTGCAAAATGAAATATGTCATTCTTTTTTCCTATCGAGCTCCTACAGTATATATTGCACATTCGGCTTGTTTTCTGTAATCTCATTTCACGCTGCTCTTTTGTCCTTTGTGAAAATGGTGAAACCCTTAGTCCTGACAGAATGGTTCATAGAAATAACAGTACACTGCATATAAATATATGATTTGTGATTTTTTCTGGCCTGGCCCTCTATGTTATCATGGCCACTAGACATCAGGTCTCTCCTTCAGTTGAGGTATGTTTAAGAAAATCCTTATACCTCAGATAAAGCAAAGCAGAGATCTTCTCTACAAGCCTTGTGATTTAGATAGCATTCATGTCTGTAGCACAAATGGATTACAATTGTGCAAAGAGAGGTCACTACAGTATATAGATATTAAAAGCCATTTCTCCTGCATGCATTGGTTTAGATGGCATAGGTACACCATCAGCCCATTACAGGAGATTATAGTGCATTAACCTTTACACTGTCACTTAATGATAAGCCAAGTGGACATTTTAAAATTCATTTTTGAAAATTATGTAAGAAATGTATTTTTATGCCCAGCCAGTAATACAGACATGAATGAAAAACTGAGGTTGTCATAATTAATCTATTAAAAATAGATAAAAACTAAAGATTAGGGTTTTCAATTCTGTAATCCTAAACATTTTCTTTGAAGCATGAATGTATAATGCATTATAAAGAGTTATTAAAGTGTAAAATGCATTATAATCCTTCGTAATGTTTGTTGTAATGCATTATATGTAGTTGTAAAGAATTATAACCAATTTAAAATGTGTAGTGTAACAATGAATTGCTAAGTGTTATAATGTAATACATGTAATAACAATTATTTATAAGGCATTAAAACTACTTTTATAATGCATTATATATACATGCTTCAAGGAAAGTGTTACCATTTTTACTACCAATAATACTATTATACTAATAATGTAATATACTTTGCCTTGCTTTGGATGAGGCAACGACAAACATCACTAGCATCACTTCAAAGGATAGTTCACCCAAAAATGTATATTCTGTCATCATTTACTCACCATCAAGTCTCTATAAATGTCTGTGTTCTGGTTAACACAAAAGAAGATATTTGAAAGATGGCAATTTTCAGTTCTGGGACATCACTGACTACCATTGTTGCCCCAGAACGGTTTGCTTTTCAAATTGTGTTCATTACACACACACAAAATATATGCATATACAAAATAACTATGGTATTGAAATTAGTCTCAGAACTAAAAATTCTTCCGAATATCAACCGAACAAAGAAATTTATGCAGGTTTGGAAGTACTTGCGGCCGATTGAATGATGGCAGAATTTTCATTTTTGGGTGAACTATTTCTTTAAGTCAGTTCAGTTGTGTTGACGTCAGCTCATATGAGTCCAGCATTGTTTTTAGGATGAGGAGAGGGGCAAACGGCTTGGCAAAAGGTTTATTCAGTGCTCCAGCCTGGTACATAATACGTTTAAGTTAGTTGTGGGTTGAAAGTTTTCCCTTCCCGACGGTCCCTTTGTTTAGTCCTGTTAATTAAAACAAGCAATTCTCTTTAAATTACATTATTGATCGAAACTTGAAAGTTTAAATAAAGGCTACACCTTATACACAGGTTGCTCTCGTGGGATAATATGTAAATAAGAAAAGAGTCCAAACCCCCATACCCACCCCCGTGCCTGGAATTACTTGTGCATTAACGGGATGCCATCATTTACTCGCCCTTATGTCATTTCAAACCTGAAGACAAACGAAAGTATTTTGAAGTATGTTTGTTACAAAATAACACTGGACCCCATTGACCCCATACAATAGTATAAACAAACAAACAAACAAACACTGAGACATTTCTATCTTCTTTTGTGTTCCACTTGTGCATGTTTCAACATTTGTGCGCCAATTTGACAAATGACGCTGCCTTTAAACATGATTTTCTATGTAGCATCACCCATCCGAAAAGCTATGCGTGATACCATACTTGGGCGTGTGCGAGTTCGCGTGTGAGATGCCTGATAATATTTGCGTGGTAATTAATTTCTACAAGAGACCAAAGCAGTCATGGGAAGAAAAAGAGACGGGTAAAAAACTCTCAGAAGATGCATCTCTGTGTGTCCTCCTGTACACATGCAGGAAACCTCTCTTTGGCGTGACACCTGCACTGCTTTTATTTACCAGCCTTCACCTTGGTACGGGAGGGGAGATATCTTGTCCTACGCACACACACACACGTTCCGTTCAGGCTGACAAGAGATAAATATGAAAGAATCCGGGCCTGGCGGCTTGCTACAGCTTTCAAACAGTGCTCTGCCGCTTTGGTAGTTTTGAATGAATTCTCCACCCGTTTATCGTACTTTCTTTTTGCTCCAATCCTTTAAAATTGAAAATAATTATCTTCATTTTTCGGACGCAAATGAGAAAAAGCACAAAACAAACAAAGCGGCCGGATGCCGTATTCTGACCATTAGACTGCATTAACGCAACAGCAGAATATAAACAGGTGGAGGAGAATCTTTCAAAGAGTCTGTGTCAGTGTTTAAATCATCATTCTGGGGAGATGAGACAAAGTAGACACAAAATGACATCCTTCTTTGAGACTGAGAGAGACAGAGAGTGGGAGAGAGAGATGGAGAAATGACACTGTGCGGTTGAAATGCAGATATGCGGAGGAGTGTGCTCATCTTTACTTTGAAAGTTGTGAAGTCAGAGCGTCTGTGAAGTTCTGAGACTTCATCACACTGTGCAGACATCTCAACCTTGTGTAGGAGAAAAGAAGATATCAGATGCTCAGACTTTTCTGGAACTCCCTTTTCATCAACCTGAGATACCGCTAATATCAAACAGCCATCAGACGGTGTGGAATAGAGGGATTTCGCTTTCAAAAAATGTTAAATTTCATCTCGGCAGGTCATCATTCAGAAGGTTAAACTTCTGAGGGCTTTTTGAATTTCACTTAGATATTCAAGATATCTTCTTTGACTTTAAAGGGGATGTGTGTCATTTTTTTCAATGTTAAAATGTTTCTCTTATTCCAGCTTAATATGCAAAGTCAACTGAAGTAAGCCATCTCCAGAGTTGAAAAGTATTAAAACGTGGCTCTGTCTGCACGTCCCAACTAGCCCGACATTAACTCAACTGTTATCTGGCTGGCCAATGAGTTTCTCAGTCAAACATTTCTCACGTTCGACCGTAATTGCAGAGGAATTTTTTTTGTTTACCGTTCACAGTTCTTGTTGTTTACCAGAGGAAGGCGGTTATTCGCAAATGATTGTTTTCATTCTTCAGGCTATTATGCTCCTAAGGTCTAGCTCAAACACGATGACAGTTATTATTGCTTCGAAGTACTGGACATAAATTATAATTTGTTGAGAAATGTGTAATTATAAGTGCATTCACAGTGTTAGTCGTCTTCATTCTTTGTGTTAAGACACAAAGTAATTCAAAGCCGCTAATGGAGTGTCGAGTTAACGATTGACCGCGCTTTAAGCACGAGTGGATTTAAAAAAACAAGCCTTGACAAGCAATTTGTGATAAACTGACAATAAAGTTTAATGACATTGGTGGCCACATCTTAGCAACTAACACTACTTAGTGCGTTTTTACTGTCAGCGTGGCCACATTTAATAACATGTTGAATGAAATCGTCATCAAGTCAATTCATGGGCGGAGGCACATTTGTTGGAGTCATATTTTAATAACATGTTGAATGAAATTGTCATTAAGTCAATTCATTGGCGGAGGCACATTTGTTGGAGTCATATTTTAGCTGCATAATCTTGTTTCGTGGCAATCATAATCTTCCAACACATTATCATTCATTACCAATGAGATATTGGCAAACTGAAGCATGGGCATGAAGGCTTCAGCGTCATTGTTTAGTCAAAGCTTCATATTCTATTGCATTTTGGCTTTCTACTTGTTTAAGGATTGCGAAGTATGTTTATGATGATCGTAATTGCTAAGTGTATTTGTGATGATTGTAATTTCACAATTAGCCTATTGTTTCTCATTTCTCAAAAAAATTAAATGGGTAATTTTAATCCTTTTTTGGGCCAAATATGAACAAACCCAATGTTTGGGTTAAATTAACCCAGAATATGGTTATATTTGACCCAACAATGGGTCAAAACAATTCATAATTTTGGGTTGAAACAACTCAACATAGGTTAATTAATAACCCATTGGCTAGGTTTGTCCATTTTTGACCCAATGTTGGGTCCCTACTCGTATATATTATTGAACCACAGATTCGGTGTGGACCTAACAGAAATTTCATCATTGTAATTCTAGATAACGATTATTTCTGACCCCCAGCTAGACTAATACGATTATGATTTGTTCTTATAAAATAAGGAGGAGAGGTAAGAAATTGCAACCTGATACTTCACAGTTGAATAAATAAGTAACAGATTGTATTAATTATACAGTTTTGATTACATAGCATTTCTGGTGTGACTAGCCTGTGGACTACACTCATCTTGCGTGCCATTTGCGTTCGTGATTGACGCAGAAGTTAGTTATTAAAAGCAGCTGGGTTATTGGACAGCATGAATGTACAGACGGTGAATGGAGCTGTTGACGTCAGACAACCGCAGCACATAGGATAATGGGAACATACCCTGTGGTGGTGAGTTATACTGTAGAATTCTCATTTAACCTGGTCAAACCAGCAATGTGAAAACTGTGGGTCTGTGGCTTGTTTTCATCCTTTCAATATTTAAAAATCATTTCTTTTGTTGATATCTTTTCCAGGCATGAATTAATTAATAGACTGACTAGATGACTCAAATGAAAAATCTAATAAAAAGATACACATACACATAAATGCCCCCTGTCTTCCATTTCCTTGGTAAATTAAAGAACTGAACATAAACATGTATAAATGCATTATGAGTATAAGAAAATATTATTATTATTGAATTTTAAATTACATTTACTCAAGTTCAAGTTGTTCTATATCTGTCTAAATGTTGTTATGGACACAGAAAAAGATGTTTGGAAGAATCCTTGAAACCAAACAGTTCTTTGACCCCATTGACTAACCCTAGTAAAAGAACAATTCATTTAAAATGTATTTATTTATTGCTAAGTGTAGTTTAATTGTATTAAAAAGCAGTTTAGTTGGACAACAGCACTTCATTTAGTACATAAGATGTAAATGGATTTTCAGTATACTTAGCATTAAATAAATGTATTTCAAATACATTTTAGTGTATTTATTTTCACTAGGCACCTAAGCAGGAAAAATTACTTTATATATTTTTTGTTTCATGGATAAAATCTGGAAATCATTCACATTTTGAGATGGAATCCGAACCCCCTTGATTTAATCCATATCAGAAAATGTTGAGTACAATACAATAGAGTTCTTCAAAAAATTCTTGTTTCACAGAACACTCACTGTGTGTTCACAAGTTTGCTGCCTATTGGACAGTAAACGCAGTTCGAACAAAGAGACTGACTCTGCGTTGTATTTTAATATATAAATGAAATCAGCTTTTTTACATTGTCCATCCGTGTTCAGTGGCCTGAGCATGAACGCTGAATTATTTTTATGTCCGACCACTTTTTCCGATGACTCGACAAAAAAAGTCCCACATTTAATGAGGACATTACCGCTGGGGGTGACTTATTTTCACAGTCACGCAGCTTCGGCCTGCCGGCCTGCTCCTGACTGACGTGATCTTTAAAGCTAAGGACGACTGAACTCTCAATTTCCTTTTCGTTGTTGCCATCCTAGCGATGAGGAAATTAAATTGAACCCATATTATTTCAACTAAAATGAGCTACAATTGTTACGTTTGCCATGCTGTTTCTCTCCCTCTCTTTCACTCACCCACCTGCCCTTTTCCTCCATACGTTGTGTTAATTAATCTGGTGGTGATATCCCGAGCAATAATTCCCTTGTTTAATGAGATGAGCTGCGTGTGAGGTTTTATTGTTCAGTGAGGAGCGGCGAGCCATATTTCCAATTTGTCTTCTCATTATGGTGGCAAGTGTGCATGGCTCGAGTCGTAGGGTGACAGAAGCAAGCACCCAGCTTGAATAGTTCTTCCACATTAGAGGTTAATATCTCTGTCTGTGCAACAGGAACTGGTTAGCTCCGGTAAGTCTGTGTGAGGGCTAAAAAAGATGCCGTCTACATGTCAGACCCACTCACGTGTGACACGAGGTATCAATTCCAGTGACTGTTCCATTTTTATTTCTACTGTATCTAAATGCACACCCACCCACCCGTCAGGAAACAAATGCACATGCAATAGCTTATGGTGTGTCATGTTTGGGTTCCATCATTGAACGCTGTCTGTCTTTTCAGTCCTTTTGCCCTCTGAGCCACATTATTGTCTGATGTTGCAGTGCGTGTGTGAATACGTTTTCATTCTGCTGAATATGTTTCAGGGCGATACAACACCAGTGTACCTGCTCTGTGGATATGTGCGTGTTTGTATCCTGACTAGGAAGGCAAGAGTTTGTTACCGATCGCCCTAGGAGATGCCTGGGGAAAGGTGTGCACGAATGTGTGTGTTTTTGCGTGCGTGTCTGTGTGACGCGTCAGCGGGGTTCTTTAGCAATCAGACTCTGTGCTGTTCCCCTGTCAGTTGCTGTACTTCATGTGAAGAATGCCCATGCATACTGATGTATTTATTCTCTCCCTTTCTCTCCGTCGCTGTCTCTCTTTCTCTCTCTCCCACCCCAACCTTAATTTTTTCTGTCTATCACACTCTCATTTAACCTCTCCACCTCTTCTCTCCATTCAATTATTATTCTTTCATTCTGTCCCTCTCACTTTATTTATATTGTGTCTAGCATTACCTCTATAGTTGTCGAGACCTCTTTCATCCTCTATTGTCTCTGCTTGTCAGCGTAACCCTCTGTCTTTCCATTTTCCTTCTCTTGTTTCATCATTTTTTATCCTCACTCTCTTTCTTCATCTCCATAAAGACACTTCAGTCCCCAAATTGCTCGAATCGCCTTGCGGCTCTTGTTTCAAAGTTTGGAGTGGTCGCCGCATTTCATTCATGCCCCGACAAGCAGATGAGGGGTTATGAAACATGTGCAAGAAAATGACACATAAATGAAAGCATATGAAATGGAATTGAGTTCTGTCAGAGGAGGGAGGAAAAAAGCACGGCTTGTTAAATTCAGCCCTGATAGATTCTTATAATGCACACAGTTGATTAGCTCTTACTTGTACGGCATACTTATGGCTGGCTCTGTTGTTTTGCACATTTGGTGTTTTGTCAGCGCATATGGTCAATCTTGGCATTTGATAATATGTAGATTAGTGTTTATACTGCTGATTCTAGATAGACTGCCTAACTGCTACTATACATCAGATTAATAGCTGCCATTTGACTCTGTAGCTGTTTGAAACTATGCTAAAATGTCATTTCCAGATGCGAAATTGTGCTTTTGAGGGCCTCCACGGACTCATGAAATGTGTTGGCATCTTCTACTAAATGTAAATCCCCAAAATAAGTGCTAGAAAAGTGGATGTAGGCCAAAATCAGTGCACAAAAGTTAAATGAAAGCTATTTGTTTTTAGCGACACCGATGGCCGTTAAATGAACTTAAGCTAAGACCATATTGCTTGTGACCTTGCTCGGCGCTGCGTCCGAAATCGCATACTGTAAAAGGACATTTAAAGAAGTCATATGACTTGATTTTGTGTTTTCCTGTATCTTTGGTGTGTTACAAGTTGTTCATGCATATTTTACACACGTAAATTGCAAAAATTTAAATCTCAAACCAAAAGAGATGTTTTATTTAATTGCGGAGGTTCATCCAAACCTTCATAAAACTCCTCGTTTAAACACGGCCCCACATTTCTACGTCTTTTCGTGAGAAGCATTGTAGAAAACCGCCCAAAATGTATATGCAAAGAAAGATGGAGTGTCTATTCCGCTGTAGTGTTGTTTGTTGCTGCTGCCATGTCGTGGAGATGCTGTGTGTTTCATTACAAATACAAAACGACTTTGTTGGGTCTTACACACTTTATTTAAAATACTGTTCCAAAATCCGAATTAACACCTGGTTGTGCTCACAGACTTTTTCTAAAAAGAAGGGGAAACCCAACTTTGTTAGACAGTCTGCCGCTTCTCACTCACAGCCTGTGAAGTACGTTTCATTATTAAAGGATTTGCAAGTGACTTTTCAAAGGTAAGCTTTTTGTCGGCCCTATGATCACAAATGCAGAAATTGTTTTATATTTACGAGGCTGAATCCATCGGGAGCTGGATTCAGCCTCATATCCTCTGGCTGTTCTCCCCTGCAGCGTGATGCTACACGAAAAAAGTAAATCAAGTCATTATATTCAGTAACTATGTCCCCGCTGGATGTAACAAATGCCTTGTTATAATATGTGACTCTGGACAACAAGTCTCATGGGTCACTTTTTCGTAATTTATATGTTTGCATAATATGAAAGCGGACTAAATAAGATGTTCGTTGATGGATGAGTTGTTAGAATATGACAATATCTGGCTGAGATACAACCATTTAAAACTCAGGAATCTGAGAGTGCAAAAAGGAAATTGCCTTTGAAGTTGTAAATCAGGGGCACTGTGGCTGGCCATCCACTCACAAAAAAATGTTTTTACATATTTAAGGTAGGAAATTTACAAAATATCTTACATGATCTTTACTCAATATCCTAATGATTCACGGCATAAAAGAAAAAATGATATTTTTGACACATACAATGTATTTTATGTCTTTTACTAATAATGTTCCCGTGCTACTTAAGACTGGTTTTGTGATCCAGGGTCACATATGTCACATATGTTGCATCAAGATACATTGTCAAAGGCAGCTTAAGAAGTTCGCTATAGTTAGCTAATTGATAAACATAATAGTTTGAAAAAAGAGGATTGATCCGCTTGGTCAAATGCATTTTCTGGATCATATTCGGGCTTTAACTCACACGGTACCGGTGACATTATCAGCTGTCAATATACTTTGACATATAATATGGTAAGGGGCATTAAATTTCCTTCACATGCTTGAAGTATTCCGCCAATCACAATGCACTTGGAAACTAAAACTGGCCAATCAGAGCGCACAGCGATTTTCAGAGCAATGAGGTTTGTCTAAAATCGAGGAGCTATAAAAAGGCGGGGCACAAAGGTGCAACAGTAATGCATGGTATGTGAAAACTAATTTGTTTTTTAAACCATAAACCACGTAAACACACTGTATTATACCGAATACACACAATAATGTTCGTTTTAGTCATCCGATATGACCCCTTTAAATAAGTACCTACAAACACTATGTTCTATATAGTATGAGTGGGAGTATTAGGAAAACATTTCGGACATACTGCGTCTGCCATATGTTATGGTCATGTGACCCATATGCTCTTTGACCTATGAAGTTATAACAACAACCTATTCTTGAACGTGGATAAAAACATAATTTAGTCACGAGAAATTCATTTATAGGCACTTACATTAAAAATGGACGTCTGCCTTAAAGTTTTCCGCTATATTCATTGATATACTTTTGAAATGTGACTGTTGCTCAGCTCTCGTGGCCTCATGGGATAGAGAAGTGTCCAATTATATCCACACACAATATCCACAAACGCCCAATCACAGAACGGATGGGAGAAGTGTCGTGGATGTCAGAAATATACATAAATACGACGGATACATTTCTGGGCGTGATGTCTTCAAGTCTGTCCCAAAACGCACTCCCATGTACCCTTGTGGAGTCATGCATAGTGCCCTATATATGCCCCTAGTTTTATTCATGCAACTGTAACTGCTTCATAATGCATTTGTAAATAACTTACGGATCATTAATGAACACATTTATAAATGCTTTATAAAGGGTACCTTAATGTAAAGTGTTTTTTACATGCAGGTTTTTTTATATTACAGGATTATTACATGCAAATTAATAATAGAATCAAGTAGGCGGACAATTCGATTCACTACTGATTAAACATAATTTATTGATTTTGGCACTAGCATTTTGCTAAGCTAAATATAATGCTCTACTTTGCATAAAAGTAAACAATTTTGAATTTGGCTCTATAAGTTATTTATTGATAAGAAAAGAATTTGCAACTGTCCCAAACACCTGCATATGTTTTAGAGCTTTATTTTTTCTTAATTGAATGTTTGTGTAGCCTAACATTGTGTGGTCCATACAGTTTGTACTTCTTAGAGGGTGGTAGTAACTTGACAGAATGATATAGACAGTTTTTTTAACCTTAAGACAGATAGGCTTCAGTAAAACAACTAAAAATCTTCCATATCACGAAAAGTTAAAGGGTCAGCGGATCTCCCTGTAGTGCACAGACTGGCAAACGAAACGTTTTGAATGACTTTAACCTGCCTTGAAGCCTTGTTTGCGTAACCTTCACTTTACTCGTCTGATAGAGAGCTTTGGACATTCAGCTGTAGAAAATCACACGCAAAAGAATTGTGTCATCTTGAGAGGAGAGAGACAGGAGTCCACCTGACAGAGCAGAAGCTATTTCAAGTTTTTCTGTGTTACTGTGTTACTGGCACATAGATCAAAGCATTGAAAGACAGAAGAACACCTAAAGGAGAAAAAATTGAGAGAGGCAAATAATATTACAGAGCAAAGAGAAGGTTTAAATCATTCATCTGATATAAACTATATGTTTTTAGTTTTTCCTTTAGTTCTATTTATTCGGTGTGGTATAAATATACATACTTTATGGCTAGGTGTGACCGTGTTGGGTGCACATGAATATTTTGTAATATTAAATTAACTCTCTCTCACATATCTTACTTTTATTTTAGTGAGATTCTGTGATTCGCTAGCTTCACTAGCTTTTCCATCAAATACAGTGTGGTAACATAGTAGAGTGATGAATGATGATATCATATATATATATATATAGAAGTTATAGTTAGAATGTACTGTTTATTTTGGATGTGTTTACATAAAATGATTTCATTCTGTGAACTACTAACAATATTTTAACCAAATTTAAAGGAGATCTGGAGAAACAGATCAAAATAACCCCCCCCCCCAAATATGTAATGGCAAGTTTTCATGTGTCATTTTTCTTATTGCAATAGGATGACTATGTCACTCCTGAGGTTTGATCTTGTTGAAATTCAACAGACACTTGACTGAAATGGCCACAATACAACTAGAAATGCTGATTAAATGAAAGTTTGCAATGGTCTCTTATTTTTTTCCGTACCTGTATACACGGCACATTTTGCCTGCCAAATTTATAGGTGCACATGCATAATGCAGTGCTTCATTGCATTTGGGTAGTCTCCACAAATCATAGCAGTGTCTGGAAATTCATGATACCGTGTCGGCAAAATGAAGTGTAAGTGGGGATGGGTTACTGTGGGAACCATGCAATGCCTGTGGAATATCTTTTCCCCTCCTGCCACAGGAGCTGCTTGGAGAAGGAGACATCTTTATTTCATAAGCAGGTCCAGTTGCCCTTGATTGAATTTTATCAGACGTGGAAAGTGAATTTTCAGACCTTGTTAATTTACGGCAGTGTAAAGGCATTAAAGTTAATGTACCGTAGCTTGGTATTTGCATTAAGTGACCACCGTGTGATTGTTAGCAAAAGCCCTGGGCAGAGTGCCTTCAATAAAACATATTTATATTCACTGTTCAGCACGCTACATCTTAAAATGGGTTACATTGGAAGTATGAGAAACTTGTACACAAACACATAGTTTTAGCCGGCCTGGACCAAAGAAAGCTGACGTTTGTGGTAAACCATGAGCAACCTTTGACCTTTACTATGTTTTGTTGTGTCTTATTGCCTCCTTACAACCGTGCTGTGTGCTCCTGCACACACAAACACGTCTCAGCTGTACTTTTTGCGATTTCTTCCAAGTGCTCATGTTTCTGTGTTTAGGAGTTGCATGCTGTTGTTGTTAAGATCAGAGCTGTGCTTTGATTGATTGTAATTGTTTTCTTCTCCATGAAATTGTTTGTCCTTGTGCAGTTGTGAATGAAGAAGCCCTGTAGATTGGGCTGTGTGACTGTGCACACATCCATGCTGTCTTTTTGCTTTCTGGGATAAAATTAGGATAAAAGCCCAGGATCACTCGAGTGAAACATTTCTCTTCACTATACAATTCGTTTGATCTGTAGGTGTATGCTTACATGTTTTTTAGACACAAATATAATTGTGCAATATATAACTTACTTTTAGTACAAAACTAACATTTAATTAAAATGTTTTTGAAACGCATTGCTTTGAATGAATAATGACAATACTTGGTATTTATTGGCTTATTGGTTGTGGTTTGGGGGGTTTCATTTGTTGAGGCTGTGTAGGTTTGGTTTGGTCTTGTTTTGTGTTCGATGTCGGACAACAGAGGAATAAAGTAACATTATGCCACTTCTATTTTTCTAAGGTTGGTCCTCTGTTGTCTGGTGTCGATCGCGAAATGGGACCAGGTTGGACCTGCAGGGTTCCGGCAGGTGGGGCTTCCTGGATCACTGCTGGTGGGCTCTCCCTGCTCTCCGTGGAGGTTTGCTCGGAGACATTTGGTTGGGGTCACTGAGTGCAGCTATGACATGTCAGAGGAGATCTGACCATTTATTCATCATTGGAGTTTGGGTTCCTCGTCACAGCAGGGCAGTGTTGGCTTGCTCACCGGGAGACTGCTTTTATTTATTTATTAGATATTATTTATTAGAATGATCTTGCTTGGTCTATAAACACCATGCACTGTGCTGCGTTTAACCTTTCCGTGTTTTTCTGTTTTTCTCATTTGCTCCTGTGAAGCTGCTTTGGAACAATGCATATTGTGAAAAGCGCTATTTAAATAAATTGAATTGAATTAATGAAGAAGAAGCAGCCCGGTATATATGGGAATTAGTCAAACTTCAAGAAGTTGGCTGAAAAATGACAAAGTAACCTACATTCCTACAAATTCTAGGAAGAGGGCCACTAAGATATAAATTATGCAGTTAATATAATTCATAAAAATACAATATAAGAAGTTTTTTATTTGTGAAGTTTAGAATCTTTGTAGTCATAATTGTATTTTGAGTTAATATCATTCTAAAATAAAGGGAGACCACTAAAAATGTAACATAAATAATTGATAGACCTACACGGTTTGTTTGTAAAAATCCAACTTTGTGCAAACCCAATAAGTCATGATGTCACCATATGCAAATTTCTTTGAAACAGCAAGATAATTTTAAGTATTAAAATAACCTCTTAAATTTGCATGTTGGACCTGTCAATATAGGCCCATTTTGTACATAATTCACATAAATCTATTCCATCTCAATTAGTTGCACTACATGTATTCTTTATACTTATCCTTACCAACCTGACAGTGTTTGTAGTTTATGTTTTTGGCCCTGGCCTTCATGGGGACCATTTTCCAAATTCTGTCCTTCTGTCCAAGTTCGCTACAGTTCAATACAATGTTCTGTATATCTATGGTTTAAATTCAACATGATTTTAAAACACAACTTATTTCAGTAAGTGTTGAATGAATTTAATGTCTTATTGAGCACAATTTATCATCGCACAAAAATAAATTACAATATTTTTTAAGGTGATATTTGATCAAAATATAGCCTCACTTAAAAAAATTCTGGATTATTTTCATACCATTTTGTATTGTTTTGACCCATTATTGGATCAAATATAAACCGGGTAAATTTAATCCACTGATAGATTCTTCCCTTTTTGACCCAATGCTGGGTTGACAACATCTTTTAACATTTTGTTATGTAGGTCCTATCACCCATTTTTGAAAATTCTCATTCGAAAATGCATGACAATAAGGAAAATGTAATTTTGGTAATACTTTAGTTTAGGGACCAATTCTCACTATTAACTAGTTGCTTATTAGATGCCTATTTTTAGCATATTGGCTGTTTATAAGTACTTATAAAGCACATATTCAACATGACCATATTCTACTTCCATAATTCCCTACCTAATACCTAAACCTATCAACTACCTCACTAACTATTAATAAGCAACACATTTCTAGTTTACTGAGGCAAAAGTCATAGTTAATGGTTTATTAATACCGAGAATTGTACCCTAAAATAAAGTGTGACCGAAATTTCACGTCGACTTCAAGGCAAAATCTCTGTGCCCCAGTGTTGTGCAGTAGTGAGTGACCCTGAACTATATGGCCCGGTTTCACAGACAAGGCTTAGTTTAAACCAGGACTAGCCTTAGTTAAATGAGGTATTGATACCTATAGATATTTAAGTCGCTTTAATTAAAATCCCATAGATAAAATCATCACTGCTTTGCATCTTGAGACAAAACAATGGCAATGAAATATTTAAAGATATGTCATGGCAATACATTTTCAGTTAAGGCAGCTCAAACTTTCAATTTATTCTGGGACTAGTCTTAGCAAAGCAACAGCATGATGTCCAGTGTTTCTGCACACTGTAGTTAGTCTGTGTCTCTGTGCTCTGTGTCTTTATGTTCTGTGCTTTGCTGTGTCTCATGGAGTAATAAATAAGAGTGTCCTCACTGATGGGGTTGTATTAATCATTGGCTTTGCTGGCAGCCCACTGATAAGCAGATTGATCCAAGGCCACCCTGGGACTGCAGCATGGCACTGTCCCATCTCTCTCTCTCTCTCTCTCTCTCTCTCTCTCTCTCTCTCTCTCTCTCTCTCTCTCTCTCTCTCTCTCTCTCTCTCTCTCTCTCTCTCTCTCTCTCTCTCTCTCTCTCTCTCTCTCTCTCTCTCTCTCTCTCTCTCTCTCTCTCTCTCTCTCTCTCTCTCTCTCTCTCTCTCTCTCTCTCTCTCTCTCTCTCTCTCTCTCTCTCTCTCTCTCTCTCTCTCTCTCCACCACACATTCCCTAAGCTGCTATCAAGTCGAAAAATCTGCTATGCAGTTGAAAAGTAAGTGTAGTACATAGTAAAGTAAATTTATTTATTTTTATTTGTCTGTTCTGTTCATGTAGTATTTGAAAAAATATCTATGTTCATACAAAAACTATATAGTACAAGTATATCCAAAGCAAAAGATTGTAGGATAATATAAATATAAAATACACATATAAAAAGAAAGGACAAAATAGTTGGTTACCATAGCCTTGAAATTACAAGGGATGGATACCAGAAACCTGGTTGCCATGGAAGATGTTACTCTCTTGTTGCCAGTGCCACCAGAGAGAGAAAGATGATTTAATACTGTAATGTTGCCTTAACATCAGTCAGAATTTTACACAAATATGTAAACAATCTACATTGTTCTGCAGCTAGTACTGAAAATATTTAGTGTCATAATAAACTATATCTTGGATATTGAATTGTTAATTTACCAAATCGAAATAAAAAAACATTTATTGTTTGTGGTCATGTTAATTATTCTGAAGTGAGCCGTGTCATGGAGTTTCAAGGGTAGACACTTAGAGTTGAAAATCTCCTAAAGCAATCCCTAATGTTGTGGCAACGGGTTTTGCATGGAAGCGAATCACAAATTGAAGACCTTGAGGCAGAAAGAGTGACAGGCAGCCTATGGATCATAAAATTGACAGGAATGCCAGGACTGGCTGAGATAACCAGCAGGATTACCTCCCCCGAAGAAAGCAGATAAAACAAGTTGCTGTCATTTTGTGTTCTTTTTTCTTTTTGGAAAAGTGTGACTTAGTACAACTTGAAACGTATAAATTGGCTATTTAGCCGACTGCGTTTAACCCCCACTGCACTACAGATGGAGTGACAATGAGCAGCCCCAAATTGCAAATACCTCACCCAGCAGGCTTCAGTCTCTATTAGCAGCTCTGTAGGGCTACAGATTCAAAACACTTCAGTTTGGCAAGGGAGGTTGTAAATAATGAAAGTGAATTTCTGTGTTAAGATTTCTTTGAAATAGTATTGACGACTTTAAAGTTGAAGTGGGAGAATAAGAGTTTGGGATTTGATGGAAATTGAATTTTTATGTCATTAGTTCCCATGGCTCATTTCAGGCCTTTTTAACATTATTTTTTAAAAAGTATTTGATCGTTTTCTTTGATACCTATGCTATCTCACACACAAAAAGGCTCAAATGTTTGTTCAGAATTGAAATGTCCATGTTACAGGCATATTCTTTCAGTTCAGTTGTGAGCCATTATTTTATGTAAAGCTTCTTGAATTAATTGTGAAAGTGCTGTACAACCGTTAAGCTGCATTATAATAAAAACATGTATACAAATTGTGGCTGTCCATGGTGCTGAAGATTCAGTTCTCTTCAGTGGTGGCTGTCCATGGTGCTGAAGATTCAGTTCTCTTCAGTGGTGGCTCTCCATGGTGCTGAAGATTCAGTTCTCTTCAGTGGTTGCTGTCCATGAAGTTTCGAGTCTCTTCAGTGGTGGCTGTCCATGGTGCTGAAATGTCGGCGCTTTTCATATGCTGCTGTCCATGGTGCTGAAGTCCCGACTCTCTAGCAACACTATGACACATTAACTTATATCAAAGAAAACTCTTACTTGTATAGTTCATTTGTGTTTATCTTTGTCTAGGCTTGAGGCTGTATAGATGCTTACCTAGGAGTGTTTTAATGTGTTAGTCAAGGATGTCTGAGAAGAAAATGTAGCCTAGTAAGAGGAGTTATATTCCTATAAGATTTTTCTGAATAATCTTAACATTTTCTCCAATGAGCACAGACTATGTTATGTTTAAAATGACAAAGTTTGACGAAGCATCAGGAGATCTGAACCTTTTGTGGCCCACATCAATTTTTGTACATTAGTTTGACCCCATATCCATCAGCATCAACCTTTGCATAACAGAATAAAGCTGTAGCAATATACAGTTGTGTTCAAAATTATTCAACCCCCAATGCTGTAAATGGTTTTAGGGAATTTAGTGTACATTTGTAATTGTATTCAGAATGAAATCCTACAAGGACTTCTTAAAGAACCATATGCAACTAAAATGACATCAATTAGTTTTGTAATACAGTAGTAAATGTTTCTTTTGTGAATTCTTCATTGACATAATTATTCAACCCCTTAAAGACTACCACTCTGAAGAACAGAGGTTCAATGAAGTGTTTTCAATCAGGTATTGAAAACACCTGTGGATATCAGGGAGCAGCAATAAAGCCTAATAAGCACCAATTAGGCAGCTTTAAAATGACTGTGATACTCAGCTCCTTCTAGACATTTACTGGTGTGGTTACAAACATGGTGAGGTCAAGAGAATGGTCCAGGAAGACAAGCGAACAGGTGATTACTCTTCACAGGAAGGGCAATGGCTATAAGAAGATTGCAAAGATGTTAAACATCAAGAGACACCATAGGAAGCATCATTCGCAAATTCAAGGCAAAGGGCACTGTTGAAACACTACCTGGTTGTGGCAGAAAGAAGATGCTGACTTCGACTGCTGTGCGCTACCTGAAGCGTAGAGTGGAGAAAGTCCCTGTGTGACTGCTGAGGAACTGAGAAAAGATTTGTCAGATGTGGGTACTGAAGTTTCTGCTCAGAGAATACGGCGCACCCTGCGTAATGAAGGCCTCCATGCCAGAACTCCCAGGCGCACCCCCTTGCTGTCCCCAAAGAATAAGAAGAGTCGACTGCAGTATGCCGAAAGTCATGTGGACAAACCACAGAAGTTTTGGGATAGTGTTCTGTGGACTGATGAAACAAAATTAGAACTGTTTGGGCCCATGGATCAATGCTATGTTTGGAGGAGGAAGAACAAGGCCTATGAAGAAAAGAACACCTTGCCTTGGTCAATCATGCTTTGGGGCTGTTTTGCTTCTGCAGGTACTGGGAAGCTTCAGCGTGTGCAAGGTACCATGAATTCTCTTCAGTACCAGGAGATATTGGATGACAATGTAATGCAGTCACAAACCTGAGGCTTGGAAGACGTTGGACCTTTCAACAGGACAATGATCCCAAGCATACCTCCAAGTCCACTAGAGCATGGTTGCAGATTAAAGGCTGGAACATTTTGAAGTGGCCATCGCAGTCACCAGACTTAAATCCGAATGAGAGCCTCTGGTGGGACTTCAAGAAAGCAGTTGCAGTGCGCAAGCCTAAGAATGTGACTGAACTGGAGGCTTTTGCCCATGATAAATAGGCGAAGATACCCGTAGATCGCTGCAAGACACTTGGGTCAAGCTATGCTTCACGTTTAAAAGCTGTTATAACTGTAAAAGGATGTTGTACTAAGTACTAAGATGAAATGTCACTTGGGGGTTGAATAAAACTGATAATGATGTGAGCTCAGAAAAGACATTTGTGGTTATTTCATTATAAATGTTATGTTATATTTGTCTGACCTACACGTGCCTCTTTGATTTAATTGTAAGCAGGATGACTGAATGATCATAATCAATGTCAAACCGACCAAAACAATCAATTTCAGTGGGGGTTGAATAATTTTGAACACAACTGTATTACAGTTAAGCAATAATTTTAATGTTTTACTATTTAGTAAATTATATATTTTTTTCCTCTGCCACGTCTATTTTCTTCCCTCAGAATCACACCTTTGAGATTCTCTGGCAAATTAAAAAAAATCAGCTTTCCTTGTTGTTATGCTCCCTTCGGGTGAACTCTGTCTGTCTGTTTTTAATACAAGAACACATCCTGTGTGAACAACCTCTTTTAGTTGAATGCATGTAGCTCATCTCAGCTGTTGTATCCAACTTGGTCTAATATTTGGTCTCAGATGTAAACAAGAGCTCTGAATCCTTCTAGTAAGCAGACAGTACCTAAAGTTCTTAAAGTGCTCTGTTATTACATCTCAGCATATTCACCTTCTGTGGGAGCTGGCTCATTACATCAGGTTTATCTTTGGTGGCATACTTTTCATGTAATATTTAAGCACAAGTGAAGATGAATATTTAATGTATAGGTTAAATATGTAGTGTACATTCATTGCAGCTCAGTTAAACAAATTTTTCACAGCCTCATTGTAAAGCCAAAGGGCATTATAAGTTTTGCCTTGTTATGTTTCAGAAAGACATTCAGTCATCTTCCACTATTCTAACTTGATGTGAAACACATCATCATGCTAAAGGGCTTGTTGCATTGCAAAAATTTCCAGGTTCTTTTCCTTTACCACAGTATATTCTTTCATTTTATCTGCCTCTACCTGTCTCTCCTTTTACACCCTCACTTTCATCTTTACTAAAACCCCTGAATACCTTTGCTTCCGGACCCCTCCCCAATTGTTGGAGCCGTTTTCTTTTACCAGCACACAAAAGCCCTTCGTTGCTGCTGTAATGGAGATGTGAGATGTGGGATGAAGCCGTTCCGGGAGAGCGTGTGCGATTACTAAAATGAAAAAGTGGAAAATGGAGTCTGATTTAGCATCTCCCTCCTTTTCTCTCCCGCCCTGCAGTTCAACATCCTGCCCCCTCTATATTCTCGCTGTCGTGTTTTCCTTTAGGGGATAATTCGATTTTGGAGATGATCTACGGTGCCTCAAAACTGATAATATCAAGCACCCCCTCCTGTTTTTCGCATTTCAGTGTGAATGCTATTGCCTTTCCTCTCTGGCTTCTACCCGTACCTTCTCTCTTCTTGTTTGGTGCGTACTTTTCTTTTTTCTCATACTTTCAACATTTATTCTTTTGCTGCCAAGTAAACGCAGGCAAGGCACACGGCTTAGGCAAACTACTAGCTTTTTGTCTCGTTCCATCCCTCTCTTTTACTTTCTTCCTAATACGAGGTTTGTGGTACACGTCAGAGTTCCAGGGTTTTCTCATTGAGACACATCTGTATCATTTTCGCAGTCTTACATCGAGGGTCGAGATCTTGAATCAGGGTGTGCTTTACAAGTGACGCTTATACATGACAGCTCCTGTTTTTGAAGCAGAACAGCAAACAATATATGAGTGGCCCAGCTGTCTTAAGACATTTTTGCTAAGCAATTTATTTTCAGTCAGTGAATGGGCAAACTGTGGCAATTTATGGCCATTCAGCTGCAAAAAGATGAAAAAAATTGATGCCATATATTCCACATAACATTCGGGAATTCACCCCTCTATGTCATGGCAGCTGTTGTGGAGATCTCCGGTCAAATAGGATCAGCTCTCTCTGTTTGATGCTAGATGGTCCCAGCAGGACATGCACTTCCCATCAGAGCCCATTCACAAGGCGCTAATACCTTTATTCATTCAGAGGGACCCTGTATTTGTGGGCAAGCAAACAAGTGCACACACTTTTGCTCAAATCTACACACACACACACACACACACACACACACACACATGTGCACACACACACACAAATGTGTTTTATAATGTGAGTGCTCAATTGGACAGCTTTTTTAAAAGCGTATCATGTTTCAAAAAGAGCAGTGTGTATAGGTGTTACCCAATAAACCAAGGCCAAATGAAAAATACTATAAAAAGTAGCATTTGACCTTTTGGCTTTTGAAATCTGCCTGAATGCTTATGACTGACAAAGCTACGCTGGCGCTGCGGGTATGCTCCCTTGTGGCATCACAAAGAAATTCCTTAAATCTGACATTGTTCCATTGAGATTATATCAACTCACTGGTGCAAACCAGGCATTTTAATAATGCACTTTACTTACAAAGCAGATAGCGCATCAACAAGGGAAAACGACCAGAATGAAAAATAGACTAAATTAGAGGCAAGGTGAATGCAAAAGCAAACAAATAGCAGGCATAATTAAAAAAAAATTGAGAAACAGAATGAAAGTGTTATGTTAACTGCTGGTTGCTGCAGTTGGCAAGACTTCAGTGAAAGTGCATCAACAAATGCACTCAATTCAACATACATCTACATTGACTTAACCACTTCTCCGTATTTGCAGACACCAGATTTGTTTTGTGCCTCAAAGCAACAGGGCTGCATTTTAAGCAAGTTCAAGTCTAGTGTTTTTTTTAGAGCAGATACTCTCAGATAATAAGAATGAAAAGACATAGTTAAAGGGATTGTTCACGCCAAATGAAAATTCTTTCATCACTCTCAGGTTGTATAAAACCTATATGTCTTATATGGAGTACAAAAGGACTTTGTTTTTCCAAACAGAGATAGGAAACTGTATCTTCTGGGTAACTTGGAAACAATATGATACATGTTTGGAGCGACACATTCATTTATTTGTAATCTTGTATATTTAAATTATGCATGGCTTCTATTCAAGAGTTTAATGAAGAGTTTAGCTATGTGCTAAAACCTACATTTGTGAATTTAGATGTAATTAAATTGACTTTAATTTAATAAAATGACCATGCAGTGAAGTATTTCCATTATTCTTAACAAAAAAAATATTCTTCTAAATACTGGCTAATCAGTTCCAGAACTAATTCCATAGCAACTTGAACCCCAATAAGGACTTGTAAAGTAATGATAAAGAATGGAGAAGGAAAAACATTTTTATGTTTTCATTGTATTATTCTTTATTTAACAATGTTTACACGTGGTGGTTTTCACTGATCAAAGATCAAGACTACAGTATTTGTCTTACTGCTCAGACTATCATTTCAGGAAACCTGCAAAAATGTTTTCCGCTACTCTTCACAAAATCATAAAATTGTTTTCCTATCTCTTGTTTATTATGCCCGAGACAATTGCATATTCAAATAAGATTTCGCTTCCGTGATGAAATTTGCTGGTGTATTCAGAGAGCAAGATTATTTGGTTGCAATTGTGCGAAAACACAAAAGCTGTAGAAAATGAACTGAGTTTATGCGCCCGTGCATTTAATGAGGACAGAGCTTCACTAAATAAAGGCTAAAGTTATGAGGTCACACCAGAAATAGATCTTGCTCACCACTTGTTAGTTTAAGAAGCACTTGTTGCTATTTCTTGGATTTTAAGAGTATCAGAGTGGTCCTTTCATTCCAAGTTCAATATTGATTGTGAACTTTTTGAGATGATTTCTGGTGAATAAGAATTATAATAAGAGTAAGGTTACTCTTCGCTCTAATGTTGTGACCTTAGCACTTCAGGAAGGAATTTAGAAGGCTTCACAGCCAAAGAGTGACACCAGCAACATTTGTTATAATAAAATGTATTCATATGCATATAACTTTATCTGCAGAACAATAATTGCTCTTAAAGGCACAGTTCACCCAAAAATACAAATGTCATCATTTGTCGTGTGTTTTCCTAATCCATATAAGTTTTGTTGTTCTGATGAACACAGAGAAGATATTTGGAAGAATGCTTTTATTGTGTCCAAAAAGTTCTTCGTCACCATTGACTACAATGTCAGGAAAAAATTCAATGGTAGTGAATAGTGGCCCAGAATTGTTTGCTTTCCTACATTCTTCAAAACATCTTTTATAGTCCAAGAACTGTTTTGGTTACAAGCATTCTTCCAAAAATCTTTTTCTGTGTTTATCAGAACAAATACATTTATACAGATTTGGAACCACCTCGAGGGTGAGTAAATTAAGTCAGAATTTTCAGTTTCGGTTGATGTCCTCAGGGCAACATATTTTGTTAAAACCTAAACCCACACCAAAACCCAACCCTTACCATAACTTACCCCCAAAATCAGAGGGAAATGATAAATGAAAAACAATGGTCTAGAAGCACCTAATCCTGGTTGGAAGATTAAATTTAAAATAAACTGTACAATTATTTCTAAAATCTGATTGTTTGATTTAAATGTTATCCAATGGTCTACATGATGTTGCTGTAAGGACACCTGGCAAAAACAGGAGAGCCCAACTTGGAATACGCACAGAAACAACTCCTAATGAGCCATCTATGTACATATATATATATACAATTTGCAATACCTTCCCTTTGGCACCTGACAAAATATGCACATTTCTTGGTGTTAATGAGCACAGGTGTCACTAATTTAGTTTTTTCTTTATATCACAATGACTGCAACAATGACTGTTTTTCCAGTTTCGTGCAAAGAGCAATTTAATTACTGAAACCGATTTCTAATAAGACATGTACTCTTTCTAGATCTGTCAGTTCTTTCTTGTGCTAATTGTACATTGCTGTAGAAAGAAAAGCATGTTCTATTTGAATAATAGTTGTAGATATATTAAATATAAATAAATATTATTTCTCATCTGGTCAAATAATGTGTGTAAAAGCCCTCTCCAAATACCTTCAATTGAAATCCAATTCAGTTTAACATTTCTCACCCACTGTGTCATGCGTGCAGAGGTGCCCCAGTGTTTCTCGAAACCCAAGAACCAGCTCTTATTAAATCACACTTGTCATATTTATATCAGGCGTCAGCGCTCCTCCATCCTATTTCATCCTGCTACTTCCTCAACGTGTGCACTTATAATAGATATTTTAATGGCTCTATTATTTCCCTCCAGTAAATGAGAAACAGAAGGGGTTGAAGGACACTCTGCAGTTTGGAGGACGCTGACAAACTTGCACTGGGCTCCGTCTTGGCTCTGGGCAGCCTTTCTGATCGGAAGCAAGTCATTAGTTGAGTGAGATGCCAAACTTTTAATTTTGAAACGCCGTGGCAAACATTGCATGTTTAACAGCATTCATCACACTTTTCTTTCCGAGATGCACGACTCCATCTAACGCGGCGCTGAGATAATACTTCAAATCAGTGCTTCATAAAAATGATTCCTAAATGAGCTCATCAGGACTGCCTTTCTACACCAGGAGACTGGTGTCCTCCTCCTCTTCCTATCCTGGATAGATCCATCATGTGCTTGTGCCTCTGATGGTTTTGTCTGTGATGTATTGTTCCGAGCTCAGGCCCCTGCAGCGCATTTGTGTGCACGATCGCGTTTGCGAGTGTGCGTGTGTGTGTGTGTAAGCATCCTTTCTCCTGCAGTGAGTGTGTTATTGGCTACATTAGCTAGCACTGTAGGGAGGCCACTATGAGCCCCCAGGCTATAAAGACAGGCAAAGCCAAGGCTAGCTATTTAGATTAAAGGATCTCTTAATAGACAAGAGAACGCATCTTTAAACATGAGTAACACTGAAAATCAGACGGAGCAAAGCATTCAATCAGAGAAGCCTTTGAGAAAAATAGCTCTGTTTGAGGACAACTGGTGTATACGGTTAAGTGTAGCACATTCTAAGACTCTACTGATTAAAAAGGATTCTCGAATGGCACAAACCTGTTCTGCACATAGAGGCGAATCTGATGGAAGATTGAATGCCGTCCAGTTCGAACAGCTCTTAAAATCCCAGCAGAGCCAATCTGATTAACAACTAAAGCAAAGAGGTAAAACCTAACTGACCCAATTTGGTGCCAACCAGATCAACATGAAGATCAGAATGTCCAAGTAATAGAACTAGGGGCATTGGCTGCCACTCGAATTATTCGGTTTTCATCAGCCAAGAAAAGCAATGGAACCACAATAAGTGCCAATCTGATTAGTCCTGCGCTGGGTAGAAAAACGTGAGAGGAGCCAAAAGAAAAAAAGCCTTATCAACACGTTCATCGTGATCGGCTGGAAGAGGCCCGATGCCCAGAAAAATTTGCCCGGCATCTTAAAACGTACAATATGCTGGAGGGGTAGAAAATGGAATTGCCGATTGGGAAAATTAATGGGCTATAAAAGTAGAAGCCAACTTCTGGACACAATGGACAGTTTGCCAGGAAAAGCAATTGATCACAAAGTGTAAAGTTGTAGAGCATTTATTAAGTGTTTCGGTTGTCAGGAAACGAGGTAGCTCACAGAGTTATCTAATGCCTAGTGTGCCTCTCTGCTCAGGAAATATTGCACAAAAACATTACTTATTTATAAGCGTATCTCATATATCACCGTAATGTCAATATGGCATGCTGATTTCACTTTAATGTCTAACTACGATTAATTTGACATATTCGAAAATTCTTAAAAACAGAGAATTGGAAAATCATACAGTTTTCAAATAAATAAATGAGGACAGAATAAAAATTTTGTGTGAGCTATCCCATTGAAGCGATGTGATGGCTGAAGCAATAAGTGTGTGTCTTCTGATGAGATTCCCCTTCTTTAGATTCTCCTCTAACACAGAGACGATCTTCGTATTGATCTCAGAAGACTCATACAACATGCTTTCCATGCTTTTGATAAGTGTAATAGCAGCATTAGCTACTTCAGGAAATACACTTGTGTCTCATAAAACCCCTAAACATGTTTCTCTGTGTTGTTTTATTACACTCTCGAAACTCAAAATGTGTATGATTACTGATTAAACTGCAGCAAGCAGACATTAAAGCTACCATTCATCAAAAATTGCTCTCTTTTGTGAATGCGTGGCGAGCGTATATGCCGGGGAGTAGCATTACCCGTTTTAGCAGAACCGAGTAATGTGTTGCATTAGTGCTTAAATTACCACCCTTATCCGCACTTCACATAGAGGCCGGCGGCTAATCAAGCTAAGATTGAAGACCACCTCTAATAAGTGTAGTTAATGCTTATTGGGAAATCCAGAGGTGTGAGCCAGTGGGCTGGCCAGGTGATTGGTCCCGTATATGTGATTGTATCAGCAGTAAAATTAAATGCTTTCCTCAATAATTGGTTGTAATGCCCACTGGAGATGCAGAAGATTCCTTGAACAGTTGCCGTGCTGGAAATCCAGCTACAGTGAGGCTATTTTAAGTTGCCAACAGGTTAACCAACTCCATGAGCTAGATATCAGGCTGTTCTTTTTTTTGTAAAACAGAGAAAATCCTGCTTGGAAGACTGGTGGTTAAGCAGAAGTTTAGAGGCATAGAATTCTTGCAAATTCTGACCTGTGGTGAGGTAATAATCACCTTTAGTGTATCGGAAATCGTCTGCGATCTTGGCTTACGTTTGGATAGGATCTATTGACAGAAATGCAATATAATATACATAACTATTTCTTCAGAGGTGTATAAAGATCTTACATTATGAAGTGTTACGTTGATATTACCTTAGAATGAGTTTCTATATACAAACGACGCAGGTCCCCTTGCATGGAATTCGCCATGTTTTTTCTACAGAAGCCCTAAACGGACAAACTGCTTTACAGAGCAGATTGTAAATAATCTCTTTCTGCAAAAAAAACGAATAACATGACGACATCTTAGTCCTGTGTCAGCCACCGTAGTGCTTTGAAATGATGAGTTTACTGGTGGAGTGAGCCGTGGGTTGCAGCCTCACTACTAGATGCCGCTAAAGTTCATACAATGGACCTTAAATACAATAATTTTGTACGATCTACTTCATATGAATTCAAGTGAATTAGCCACCTCATAAAATACTAACAAAATCCCATGAGATCAGTCTGTCCAAAGCGGTTCGAAACCTGACTGAGCTGGTAAACCATCTTCAACCCTGTCAAACTGCTTAAAGCTGATCCATATTGGACCTGCAAAGCCAGCCATCATTCTCAGAATACGGCATTACCTGTTTTTCCAGCAGTGCCAGACATGAAAACTACAAGCGTTTCGTTCTGCCCGCCACGACCAGACTTTTCACTCAAAGGTGAAACCTGCTGAGTAACTATTGCTTTTGAAGACAAGACACCTGTTTTTTTTTTTCTTTCATGGAACTTGAAAATTGCTTCACCGAGCGACGTCTAGTGCAACTATTATGTAAAAGTATGTGCCTAGTCGATGTGTAGAGGTAAGAGATGGTACGTGGGTGTATTTGTATCTGTAAATGCCATTGTGCGGTATTAGATTGTTTCACTTCTGGCTGAAGTCTTCTAGATACTGAACACGGCTGATATGGATCAACGCTTTAGCATTCAGCCTGTAACAGCTCAGCTCAACATGCCATCACTGTAAAAAGAAAGGAGGGGAGCAAAAGAGAGAGAGATGAAAGCTGGAAAGCAATGGGAGAAATATGGAAGGATTGTAAAAAGACAACATGTGAAAATCATAAATAAGAAAAATTGAGAATATGAGAGGAATAAGGAAGATAACTAGAACTGAGAAAAGAGATTGGAAGCCAATTTATAAATGTGCTGCTTATGTTGTGTTGCATCTGAATGAAGTAACAACACATGGTCTCTCACTAACTCTCTGTCTTGCGTTCTCTTCTTTGCTGTCACCCCATTACAAACTCACTTTTAACCGTTCTCTCATTTGCGGCTGTGACAGCCCTCTTGTTATTTGTTAACAGGTAACCTAGTCAAACAGTTTCATCTTACAAAGTCTGTTCGTCTATTAACCTGTTCAACTCTCTTAGGATTAAGTGTAAAAGTTCTAAATTAGCTAAATTAGACATTACTTCTGTTTCTTATCAGTCATTAAGTGTGTCTCTGTGTGTGTATTGTGTATGTGTGTTCAAAACCAACGCCCAGTCATTCAAACAAGAATAAGAAGAAAGCGACAGTGGGAAAAAGGGGTTTCTGCCTGCTGGGGGCACTGTTGTCTCAGATATAGAATGCACAGAAATAGCAGCCCAAGATATTGACACCCATTCATACACACACACACATTCAGTTTCTCTCTGAATTGACAGTCTTCGGCCCAAGCCGTTGCAGCTGGCGCTGGAAGAAAAGCAGTGAGGGCCCAGAGCCACGCTGAATTCATCTGATTACGGCTTCTGTCGCCAGGACTCTCTTTTTCACACATTCTTTATGTCCCTCATACTTGTATCATTCTTGCTGTCTGTCTGTTTTGTTGTGAAAGAATTCCCAAAATGAATTGCTGATATGAAATTCCAGAGTACCGGGTCCCTTTAATCGTGGGGAAATTCAGTCCTGTAAATTTTGAATTAAACGAAAGACATACCATGGTTTGGAGGTGCTGATTCTCATCCCAGCCGCTTCACACTCGGCTGCAAACCATCCCAGTGCATGCTGAAGGTCCTGTTCTGATGGGGCCAGCACGACAACATCATCCGCAAAGTGCAGAGATGAAATC
The DNA here is from genome assembly GCA_029783895.1 of Triplophysa bombifrons. Classification (NCBI taxonomy): domain Eukaryota; kingdom Metazoa; phylum Chordata; class Actinopteri; order Cypriniformes; family Nemacheilidae; genus Triplophysa; species Triplophysa bombifrons. The sequence goes on from CM056452.1 coordinate 24,072,149, forward strand.
GCGTGGTCCCCAAACCCGACACCCTCCGGCCCCTGGCTGCGCCTAGAAATTCTGTCCATAAAAATTATTATCAGAACCGGCGACAAAGGGCAGCCCTGCCGGAGTCAAACATGCACCGGGAACAAGTCTGACTTACTGCCGGCAATGCGAACCAAGCTCCTGCTCCGGTCGTACAGGGACCAGATAGCCCTTAGCAAAGGGTCCCAAATCCCATACTCCCTGAGCACCCTCCACAAGATGCCGCGAGGGACACAGTAGAATGCCTTCTCCAAATCCACAAAACACATGTGGATTGGTTGGGCAAACTCCCATGAATCCTCAAGCACCCTGGAGAGGGTATAGAGCTGGTCCAGTGTTCCACGACCGGGACGAAAACCACACTGTTCCTCCTGAATCTGAGGGTCTACCATCGGCGGGATTCTCCTCTCCAGTACCCTGGCAGGACCTCCAAATCCGAGGCCATGGTTCTCAGTCGGAAAAGGGTGGCTTGCCCACTTCAGGTTGTTGGAGAGTTCCTGCCTCAAGTGGAGGACTTCAAGTATCTGGGGGTCTTGTTCACGAGTGAGGGAAGGATGGAACGGGAGATTGACAGACGGATCGGTGCAGCTTCTGCAGAAATACGGTCCCTGTACCGGTCTGTCGTGGCGAAGAAGGAGCTGAGCCGCAAGGCGAAGCTCTCGATTTACCGGTCAATCTACGTTCCTACTCTAACCTGTGGGTTGTGGTTCATGACCGAAAGGACACGATCCCGGATAGAGGCGGCCGAAATGAGCTTTCTCCGCAGGGTGGCTGGGTGATCCCTTAGAGATAGGGTGAGAAGCTTGGTTACTCGGGAGGAGCTCAGAGTAGAGCCGCTGCTCCTCCACATCGAGAGGGGCTAGCTGAGGTGGCTCAGGCATCTACTCGGCTTTCCGAATCCGATTAATTACAGTTGGCACTTTTTGCACAAAATGTGTTTTTTTGAGGGTTAAAGTTTTTCATTTTTTTTTAGTTTTTCAATTTTTCATCTTCTCATAGTTCGTTTTAAAGAGATAAAATGGTAATTATCATCGTTAATTGACATTGCAATACATTAATATCACATAATTTTTGCGGTTAAAATTTGGGCTGGTTATTGTTGGAGTGGGGGGTTTTATTGAGCCTTATCTGGCAAGACTGGATGTGCAGGCAGCGGGACAATGGTGGACAGAGAGCAGGTACCTGAAGATTTTTGTTATTGTAGTAATGTAATTCACTTAGCATTGTAATGTTTTCTCACCAGTGAATGTGACATGACTTCACTGAAACCGATCCACCAGCTTCTGGTCTGTAGGCACCCTCATGTGTTGAGGAGAAGGTGTGGCTTTGGATGGTGATTCAGGAGAGGGAGGGATCTTATGATTGCACTGCTAGCAGGCAAACGTTAGCATTTTCCAAATGATCTACTCTGCCTTTGACTTTCTGAATGTTGTCAATTCATATAATGACTATTAATATTGGACATTAAACTGTTGGTGTTTCTTAACCTTTTCTATATGAGCAAAAATGTTTTGTATTTTCCTGTCCCCTTTCGATTGACAGGATATATCAGAACAGATCATCAGTTGTTTTTGAACTATCGGCCGATACTGATTAATTGCAGATATATCAGTGCATCTTTAAAACATTTAAGTGGTTTAAGCTTATTTTTTGTCTTATTTTAAATAATTTGAAGCCATCTTGAGAACCCCATGACACAGAAGTTCTGGCATGAAACTCTAGATGGCGCAGTCCTTAAGTGAAAACCAATCTGACATTATAATTTACTACACGGTGAAGTGATTGGTTCCCTCTGTATCGGCAGGCAATGAGCTTGCTGCTCTACATTTAAATCTCCGCTAGTGGTTGTTGTTGCAGTGCAGCGCGTTTCAGATACCTTCCTCCTTCCCCAGCTCCACCTGTATAGATCGGATACAAAGAAATCCCGTAAACTACGGGGTTTATAAATATATGTTATATGTGCAGCAGCATTCCTTAAATGCACACATCTGCATGTTGTTGATGTATTGGCAGTATAGCAAGTCTCCGTACTTGCTCCGCCACATCAACAGCAGCTTGGCAGATTTTTTCTGCTAAGACCAAATACATTTATATGTCATGTACACTATCATATTAAACTCTCCGAGAGTTGACATAACAGAAACGGTTTGTTTACGTCCCTGGTTTTAAAACAACTTTTGAAATTTAAGCACATTTTAAGCTTCATTCCCTTTCATTGTAGTTGTCTGTGCTGTAATTGTTCAGAAAATGCTGTTTGTTGAATGTTGTCACGGGTGAAAGGGTTCAATAGAGAGCACACCACAGAATTCCAGGGAAAAGGGTTTATTGGACCCAGTCAAAGTGAAAACCTAGGATCAAGCAAAATAAATAAATAACATAAGTAGCCAAAAACAGATAAATCCAGACACAGGTAAGTAAGACAACGTTCCAAAACAGAAGTAATCCCAGAGATATTCCAATCACATCGGGCACATCTCTAACGTATCGGCTTGTTGTACACTCTTTGGCCACCAGGTGATATTGTGAGCAAACGAAGCCTCGAGAATGGAACCCTTTTGTGAACCACTTGGCTGAAAAGCTTCAAGGGGCTTCATCTCGCCACCACTACAATTTTGTAAAAAAATGGTAATTCCAGACACTGGTAAGTAATCCTTAGATGACAGGTAACAACATGAAGTTAAAAGCAATACTCGACAAGGTGAGAAGTATGAAGGGAAATTTAAATATTCCAAACAAATGACATGCAGGTGCGGGTTAATCAGGGATGGCGTGAAGTGCAAGGGATTCTGGGAAATGGTGTTTGTGATAACGTCTGGTGAAAGTGAACGGGTGAATCGATGAGGGATACTGATGAAGAGGGTGCGGTCGGGGGAGGAGCTGAGGTTGTTACAAATGTTTTCCAAGCGTTAAATGAAAGAAGGTCATATGCGTCTGGAACGACATGGATAAATAAATAATGACCGTTTTTTTTCACTTTACTTCTGGCAGATTGACAAATGCAGAATAGATGAGACAGTCCAGTTTAATTTGAACTGCCTCAAGTGTTTAGGTAATATCTTATTTGTGTAATTGCATGCTTTTGACGCAATCTACTTGTATTTTTATAGGCCAACAATATGACAGCATTTTGTCACCTTTATGTAGTTTCGGTATGATTTTTTTACTGAGAACAATCATTATCTGATTGGGTGGTTAATGACAAAACAGCATGACTCACTTTATCATGCCCTATAGAGTCAGCAACAAAGTGCTGCTTTTTAAAATTCCTTTATTTGTCATGTCTTTCTTATGCCAACAGCAAATTATGCAACCACCTTTCGGCTTCCTCTCCTCCCCCGACGCCATGAATCTCCTCCTCTTGTTCTGTCCTCGGAGATCAACAGCTGCTGGACACATGTCCCCTCTTCACCTGGACGCATGTCCATCTATTATCTCTCTCTCTCTCTCTCTCTCTCTCTCTCTCTCTCTCACTCACGTCCTCTGTCTCAGCCACTGGAAATGAATGCATTGACATGAAAAGGTTCACCCACCCTAATAAGCTGTCATCTTTTTCCAGAAGTCTTTGTCCTTGTGCTGTAGAGTCATGGCAATGTTTACCATCAGACTAATGACCACATGACAATGCTCAGATGGACTGAGGATGTGATCACTCATGATGAAATACATTATTTTCGGACATGCAAATATTATCTTGTTACCGCCGTTACATTCCTGGTATTCTTTGGCTCAGGCTGTTATGGCAGCGACGTGTACATGTTTTACAGCTTTGTCCCATTAATGACAAACACCACAGGCGATATTGTGCTATATTCCAACTTGTTATAACCATATCACCACGTTGAGCTGGGACGTACGCATGACATTGTACAACAAAAAAATCTAAAATGAAAGGGGTACATGCTGAGTCTTATTATAAATGGTCATTATTGCATATCAATGTCTTACATTGTCCAATGCTTTCGTTCTCATATAAATCATTTAAATGTGATATCATCTCTACCAAAATAGGGAAATATGGCATGTGTCTTCACTTGTGTGGCATTAGCCTGAAATAGCTTCTCAAAACAAGATGTTTTCCATGAGACATTATATCATATTTAAAGCTTCTGGTTGGCATCATCTGACAATGATGGTGAAAGAATAGCTGGGCTTCCAAGGATGAATTGATATTGCTAACGTATACAAAGTACAGAGCTTGCATTAACTTCAATGAACATTCATATAGAATATGTCATGCATGTACAAAGTTTTTATGCACATTCACATAACTTTTTTGTTGTTAAGGAATTGTAAAGGTAGGATGTAACGGTTGGTTGCTGTAGTGTTTGTCCCGTCCATCCACTGTGACTGGATGGCCGAGTAAAACGTGACATTGTGACAGAAAAAGTGGCATATTTTTGAACTCTCTGCGACTAGAAAAAACTCACAGTGCCCAGCCTTCAGGCGTAAGTTAAAGGGGTCATATGGCGCGAATACGTGTTTGAATTTGTTTTTGGTATGTTATAAATTGCCCATGCATGTATTAGACATGTGAAATTGCAAAAATTAAAGTGCCGGAACAAAATATGCATTTTAACTAAGAGCAAAGAGGAGATACAAACATGCATGTTGTAGAAAATACAGCATTTTTTATACTTAAATCGTATATACACATTGCATTACATCTTAAACAAACTATAATATTCGTTTTTGCTGTGTCAAATGACACCTAGCAGCCTAGCATTGAAAATCACATTTTGTTTACTAACATTAAAACTTTGAAAACATTTATGTTATTGATATTAAATAAAATATTGGCTTAAAATGACTCGAAAAACTAAACGAAAATGTTGCCTCAAAAATAAACTGAAAGGATAGCAACATCAAATAAACAAATAAATAATAATGTGACAAAAGTAAAATATTATAACTACAATAAAACTAAAAACAAAACTATACTAAATCGGGTAAAAAGTATGATTATATAATATAACTAAATTATTTACTATTATTTACTAATATAACTAAAATAAAACTAAAAGACAAAGTTAAAATGTGTACTAAATGGAGTTACAGAGGCAATGACTGTGTGTTAATTTATCTTCCAACGTTGTTTTTAATAATTTTGTAATGGAAAAACTCTCTAAATAGACAGAAAGGGAGCATCTAATCGACAATCCGCTTTTTGTACACATTGTTTAGGAGCAGGTACATCTGGTAATTCACAGCACCTAAGTTAAGCACCTGTGAAAGCAGCACACAATGGCACAGCTGCCTTTGTGAAATGTTGCAAAACAACAAGTTAGAAATTAGAATCACATTTAGTTGATCTGAATAGCTTTAAAACAAACTCTGGAGTATTTTTCAGAGAGTCTGTGCCAAATTTTCTTTAGTGCGGCCTTTTTGACTCAAGATATGAGTTGCATTGCACACTGCTGAATCATAAATGCCCTGGAGATGTCGGAATGATGGTGGTCACAATTTAGTGCTAAATTTAGCAGCCACGGCACATTTATAGCACATTTCATTGTAAGCGAGTGTTGCAGCTGTGTGGTTATGAATTGACAATTACAACAGAACTTTTTTTCTGTATTATTTTGAGGATTGTGCAGGAATGTCATCATGCTGTGGGCAGATGAAACAATTTGCAAGTCTTGTTTTGTATGCTGGAGTTTAATGAATATACATTATATACATATAAAATTAAACTATGATTAAATTGAAAAAACTGTCATCCTGAAAAAAACTGTAGTCATCCTGCTTTGAAGATTCTCAATTAGAACTCAATTTTAGTTTTACATTGTAGACAATAAGTAGTTCTTTATGAAAGGGAGGGGGCAGATAATCAGATAAAGCAGATAATCTTATGGTTGAGAATGTGGAGTCAGACCATTGGCAGCTATGTTAGACAGGAACAGTGTGTTCCGAACTCTAGCAGGAAGTGACAGCAAGTGAAGAGACTTGAGCAAAAGTGTGACATGAGTGAGTTTATGGACGTTAACAATAAGTCAAGCAGCGGTATTTTGAATGTGTCAAGGGGACACACTGTGGGGAAGATGCCGGTAGTCCACAGGCACCATGGCTAGGGCCGCCGTTACACTGCATAGGTGGCACAGAAACTGCTCCTTAGGTCGCATTAAAGCCGGGACAAAATAAATAAGTCACAGGCAACATTGGTTATGTGTCTGTACTATAAAAAAGAATGATTGTTATTTGGCTACCAGTATTCTTCAAAGTATCTTCCTTTGTCTTCTGCAGTCTGTCCCTGCATCAGTGAATTTTGCATAAACCATTGAGGCCCTAAATTGTCAAGAAAGCATATTCAGTATCTGTAGATGGATTAAGTTGACTGACATAAATCCATGTAAACACTGGTTGTCACTCTCTCTTTTCATTTTCTCCTTCCCTGTCTTCCGCGAGTAAAAAAGCAGGTAAAAGGGCAGGTTGGATCCCTCTGTGGTGATAAGTCTCAGTGTTTTGATTACATGTCCCATTCATCGCCTCATGTCACACGCCTCCAAAAACATCTACAGGGACTCCGGTGACCTTTTCTTTGTCTGTTCCGACGTCTAATACAGTACTGATGGCTTTCACCCTACCTGCCTGTATAGCCTAAAAATGTGCACATCACAAATTCATAGTGCCGTATCTCAAACAAGTGGATTTGCACTGGAGCTATCTCTCTTTCTCTCACTATCTCTCTTTCTTTAAGCAATAAGGTTGGGCATTAGCAGACGAACATGAAGGATAATAATTGTGTTATTCAAATATTTTTTTTACTTGATAACATAATTCACATCAATCAGTATTCATGGCGTGTCGAAAAACAGTAAAATGGGAAAAGATGGAAATAAACAGATGTTCATCTGACGCATTTCTACTGTTTTGACGTATATATGGAGGGTAAAAATAACTCTAATTGACCCTCATCTTCAAATTTATTCTACAGCTGAGAGGAAAAATGTATCAAGTTGCCCATCCCTGTTAAATACATGGATTATTTTTGACACTTCTGAAAAGCAATAAATAAAGCACGAATTTTCAGTAGTCATAAAATTCATATCCTTGAAATACCATGCAAACACAAAGAAACACACTTTGTGTAGGTGATTATAAGAAAGAATACAGGTACATGTGCTTGAATGTGTATGTGGCCACGTGTTTGTGATGCTCTAAATGTGATGCTCGGTAATGGGCTGATAAATAAATGAGTGCTGTGGTGTTGTGTTAGGAAGACGGTAATCACATAGATCTGACAGTTCGGAACACAGCCCGAGGGTGAACGCCTGGAGACACACACAAACATCATGGGTCACACACAAATATGAACAGCTCATAGCAACAACCAAATGACAGACGAACACACGTCATCTCTGATTTAAACCTCCAAACACACAGCTGGTTTATAATTTTCTGAGGACATTCTAAACAATTCCATCTCTCTCCTAATGTCTCTAATACAGCAGTTCCAGCACCGCAGTTCAGCTGTCAATCACTCCCTCATCTAGAACTCCAAAACTCAAATATGTTTTTACATAATCATGTTTTTGTCTACAGCCCCCTGCTGATCGCAGAGCCCACAGTGAAATTTTAAATTTACACATTCTATTTAAAAAAGAAGCAAACTTTACTTCTGCGCTTTAAACTTCTAGAATATAACGAAAACATGTGCCTTTTGTGAACCTTCAAACAGCAGACGGCTGCTAGCAATTTAAATACAAATTCACACAAATAGGATTTGGATTATTTTTCTTGGAAATGAGGAAGAGCGGGAGGGAAAGACAGACCACATGTTTTGTGTTCATTAATAGGAAAGCTAAAGGTGACAGACCCGCTGGGCGCTGTTCGGTGTTGATGCTGGTGAAATAATGGCACCTTTAAGGCTCATAGCAAAGGTACAATGATTCTTTAAATAAACTCTTAACAACACGTTTGCACATCAGTGAGCAGTATAGAGTGATTTCATAAACTTAGCTTAAAATGTAGACAGCGTTGGTGGCAGGGATGGGAGAAGGGATGCACCGAATGCACAGATACCAAAGACCGATACCTCCTGTGACATAACTGACACAATTTTTTTGTAAAATTTGCTTTGAAAGTTTGTGACAAGCACATCATTTTTTTTTTTTTTCATGATGTGTTTTAGGTGGAGTTGTTTGTTATTATGAATCTATTCTATTTTTTTATTAGTTTTACTGTTTTGTGAAAAGGTACAGGCATCGGTACAGGCATCGGTATCAGTGAGTACCAGAAAAAAAATTGGTACTCACACTCGTTGTTTAAAAAATGGTCTCGGTACATCCCTTGTTTCGGAGGGTTACCTTAAAAATGTATTCCGGTACAGTTACAAATGACTTAATAAAATGTAATGTTCTCCGATTGTATTTGGATCACTTTAGGGTCACATATGGAAATAAAATGATTTTAAAAAGTATTTTCGTTTACACAGAAGAAAACAACATCATCACAATTGTCTTGAACAGAATATCAGATGAAATAGATGTAAAAAAAAATGAATTCATTATTGTTTATTATTGACTTTGATATTGTAATCATGATTATTAAAGTAAATTAACACAATACATTATAAACTTCATATTTTGTTAGCCTATGTAGATAAAACAAGCTGAGAAGCATTTAGAAATGTTTTTTATGCCATAGAATACATTCAATTGTATAGAAATTGGTTGCACAGCACAAAAATACCTTACACTTCTACATTTTAAAACAATTACTTTAGTTACTTTAGAAACAATTGCAATCCTGATAGGAATCTGTTGTAGCCTGTTAACTGTCACCCGTTTCCGTGTACTGGACACCTAAGTTTGCGTCAATATTGTGCATATAATTTCTAATCGAATCATGACAAACTATATATCATTGGTAAGGTCTAAGACTCTGGAATACAGATTTCTTTGGTGTTTTTTATAACAATTTATGTAGGGAGAGTAATTGATTCTTTTTTATAAAGAGTGTTCTTATATTTATTTTTATCCTTTTGCGACCCGTATTTTTATATGTATTTTTAATCAAAGAAAAACATAAACTTTTCTTTTTATTATTTTCTACAATAAACCTAACAACATACCTTACATTTTTTTGTGTGTGTGTGTGTGTTTTCTTTTTAGCAATATTCAGCTACTTTTCTTATTTCTAAGGAGACCAACCGTAAATCTGTATTCCAAAGAATTCATGAGTTACCGCCATTTTAATTCCAACATGCGTTTTCATGTCTAGGCTCAAAAAGGGCTCCGACAGTAAACAGGATTTAAACTATTTCTTACTGTAATTTTACAGTTACCAGATTTTTGTATCCTGATTACTGTAATCCTTTTACATGTTATCAGTTACTCCCCAACCCTGGTTGTTGGTTGCAATGAGAGTTATAAATTTTTTCTTTAGTCTGATAGTGTTATTTAGTATATGGGTAGTTGACAAATAAACCTTATAATGCATGTTTTTTGATATTACTATCTTCTGTGTCATGAGAGATTGTGTCCAGTATTAGCCGAATAAGAAAGTACATTCTGAACAATGATTGGGGATGAAGTAATCCTAATCTCACAAACTATTTAGCATGGCTGGCATGCGAATTGAAACCGCAGTGTAATTCTGTCAGCGTGACCAAAACACCTGTGAACTCCAACATCAGTCTTGATTACTATTTCAGCTTCGGCTCAAAATTCTCCTTTTCCTGTCCTTGTTTATTTCTTTCCATCAAAGCCTTGATATATTAGAAAAACTCCACTTTCACTAACAGCCCGCGCAGGAAATTGTCTGTCCTTTCGCTTCTGTTGAGGGTCCCTCATGCAACCATGCAGTCGCATCCTCAGGCTGACCCGCGCAGGTTGAAGCAAGCTGCGTGCATATTGTGTTTCTATTTACTCTCTCTCTCTCGCTGCCTCTCCATTTATCCAGTGAATATTAAGGCGGCGCATGTGAGGATGGACGGATGGATGAGACGGATGAGTGTGTCAGAGTGAGGGATGAGTGGAGGAATGGATGCTGATGGAACTGATGAGAAAATTAGATGGAGGAACGAAAGGATGATGCTCAGAAGAGGGCTTGTGTTCACAAACGCAGAGAACATAACAGATAAAAGTAAGGATGTTGGAATACATGCAATATAGTTGTCTCATCCTCTTGAAAGCATCTATAAACATGATAGACAGGTGTGGCCTTGGCCTTGTGATTAAATGGGGTGTCAATCAAAAATAGACATAGACACTAGATCATAGACTAGCTGTTTCTTAAAACAGAAACATATCCCTTAGAATTTGCCTAACAGTACATGTATATTTCAGACTTATAGCACAAATGTGCATTTAAGGAGTTAAGTGTGCGTGTGTGGGGATGTTTGATGGTGTTTATGTGACAAATATCATGTCCTTTTCATAAGGCATTAAAATTCTCATTACACCATTAGCGATCAGTGGTTGCGCGACATGCATCATGAAAGGGTGAAATTGACAATAAATTCATAATGCATCGAGGACACGTCTGTGCTCTGGTCTCGGTAATATTATGCTCAATTGATAGGGCGCATATTCTCTCTTTCTCAATCTCCTTCTCTCTTTCTTGCTCCTTCACGCCTAACAATAAATGTTGCTGCTGAAAGAATTTTTACAGCCAGATGCAATAGAACCTGTTTAAGATCCACTAAAACTGTTTTCATTGTAATGGTCTTTATAAAATCATCGAGTTTGGGGCTTTAAAGGGATAGTTCACCCAAAAATAAAAAAATCGATCATTATTAAAATCACACTTCTGTCATTCAAAACCTTTACCCTTTCTCTGGAGCAAAAATAAATATATTTCGAGCTATTTTCTAGTTGTTTTGTGTTAGTAAAAATCTAAAAAATAAATCTAATGCTGTTCTGTTACCAGTAATCTTGAAAAATATTAGTATGCGTGTTGCAAAAGAAAGAAGGTTTTAAATGACACGAAAGTGAGTTAAAGATTGTAAAATTTTTGGTTTTATTTTTATAGTATTTATTTACACAGTCGTCCCATATGATACCCTAACTATATGGTTAGTTCCATTTTATTATAAAGCATTGTTTGAACCTTGCTACTTCTGAATGCCCAATCAGAACAGACAGGAGGTAATTTTTTAAGTCACAACCCACCAATTACATTGAACTGTAGAGCACGTAATGTCAAAAAATGTAATCCCAATTTTTTAAACCAAAAGAGAACAATACAACTGAATCAAAAGGCATAGACAGAATGAAAATAACTATTTAATCTAACAGCATTCATTTTTAAAGGTGCTATGTGACTTTTCTTCTATTCCAGCTTAAAGGTCCAGTGTATGTAGTTTAGCGGCATGTAGTGACTCACTCCACCCCTACCTTTCGAAGCACTACGGAGGCTGACACAGAACTAAGATGCCGTCACTTTTTCGCCTCTTTGCTGAAGGAGATAATATGCAAAAACAACCTTGTTACCAAGTGTTACCAACTTTATTTTAATAAGGAAGAAATAATTTATTGCGCCTTTAAAAAGACTAAAATTATTACAATAAAAACTGGAATAAAATACAATTCCTTATTTCAGATGTGCGCTGATGGTGTGTAACACCTGTCAGTGTGCTCACAACTTCACTCAAATTTAAATCTAAAATGACTTAAATTACAAACCAAAGTGCGTAAACGCCATGGATATTTAATTAAGAATTATAATGTGTGAAACAGCAGCAAAGTTTGTCTTTTGTAATCCTCTCTTTTCTCCTGTGTGCATATATAGTTTGTCAAAGACGTCTTGAGCACTTGACAGCCTTCTGTGCATATGATATGAGATAAAGAAAGAGTTAGAGAGCGTGAAAGAGATGGAGATGTAAATAGCTAGCAGCTCTACTTTGCACATTGAAAAAAAAAACTGATTTGGACGCTAAAGAAAAATATATATCACAATATTCACAGTTTTAGGGGTCAATAAATAGTAAATAAAATAAATACACACATTTAAAATACATAATCATTGAAGTTACGCATCATGCAAGACACACCATACACCGTACATTTTTGGGTACATTATTGCGTACTTTTCAAGGTACAGTTCCTTGTTTTGCAAACCTTATATTTAACTGTACCATTATATGTAAACAATTGGTCCTTGCGATTGCATCCAAAAGAAATGATTCATGCTTAAAATCTAGTGTGATTTCAGATTTACCATCATGTTCACACAGGCACCCTTAAAGATTGACCTCATGTGTTATTCATTACATTTATTATGGACATGTTCCATTAAATTTTAGAACCAAAAGACGACCAAATATGCTTTGCCTTAAATGACATTGCTTAAAATGTTCCCCCTTCTTTGATAAAATCATGTAAATGATCTAATGAAATGAGATTCATATATTTTCAAGTTTCAACTGTCCAAATCATTATTGGGGCCTCTATATGTGTCAGAGTAAATGTGCAATATTCATTTTCAATATTTGGATTTATCAGAAATCATCAGTCGTATGATATAAGATTTTTTCGTTTGATCGATAAACTACTTTAACAGACTGAAATTTGGCATTCATACAAGATCATTTACTCTCTTATAAAGTCATAATTCAAAACTTAATATGCTGAGGGATTTCTGGAGCAAGTTGAGATCATATCAGCTCCAGACCGCTAAAGCCATTACATATCAAATAGTTAGTTGGGGAGACTCTTTGACTCTGTGCATGTGTGTGTGTGAGGGGTTATTAATTGGTTGGAGTGTAATGGGTGTTCAGTGTCTAAGAGCTCAATAGTCATTTACTCCCAATTAATCAGAACAGGACCTGAGAGACGACTGGGCAAACTGACACATCCACACTGGCTGAAAGATAAATGCATAGACATACACAGCCACCTGCCCCTGAAGAGACTCACGGCCCCCTTACTGCCAGTCCATGCGCACTGGCAAGCTCCGGGCCTCTCTTCAGTGAGGCAGAGCATTAGGACCTGATTAAGATGTTTGGAGTTAATGGAAATCAATTCCACCCAAAAGGAGGGAGTGTGTGTAAACAGGACTCAGACGGCAAGCGCATTGCATACAGTCAATAATAGCAAATAAACTTTGGAACGTTTCTCACACTTTGTAGCTCCTTCTATTTAACTCTCTCTCTCTTATTTCATTTTCTTTCTTTTTTCCTTCTCATTACTCTTTGTTCTTCTAGGTTACCTTTTCTCTCCCATCGGAAGTGAATTGAATATCTATTGAATATTTGTTTTTCCTCTATGGTAGGCGATGGTGACTAATAACTGTTTGGTTACAAGCATTCTACCAAATATGTGTCTATGTGTTCATCAAAACAAAGAAATATATTCAGATTTGGAACAACTTGAGGCCGAGTTTAATGAAGACAGAAGCCTATGGAATCAAGGGATCTCGTATAAGACTCTAGTGAGATTCAGTTGAGAGAAACACTTGTCCTCAAGTCTCCTAGTTTCTCTTATGTGTCACCTAGGAAATTATCTTGGTAATCCTCTGTCAACTATTTTTTTTTTTCTAGTACGTTTAAGGAAAAGAATCATTTAATGTAACATAAGAATGCATTAAATGAGCTTAAAAGACCAACTTTTAAAACATTCTAGAACCCTATTACCTACATCTGTGGAACACTAAAATGTTTTGAAAAAAGTAAAAAATGCATTGACTAAAGAGATCTAGACTGAAATGCTTGTCACATTTTTAGATATTTTGCTGTGGTATTTTTGTCTAAAGTGAACTGGGCAGAAATCGAAGCTCCAGGTGACAGCAAAATAGGGTAATGTTTTCCAAAAATGTATAATCTGGGCTGGAAGACGAAAGGTTTTGAGTTTACAGCGGTAATGTCCTTTTTTTTAGGAAAACTATAAAATATTTTTAGTGAAGGTCTGTTGACAGATAGATAGAAAGATTATAATCATTAACAACCTAGTGACATCTGGTCTCCGTGGCATCAGCTGGCTTACATGGGTCTCTGTTCTGAGCTGTTGCCAAAGTTGCAATCATTTATCCTTAGATTCTTCTGGAACCAATTTTATTTGTTTACTTGGGTATGTGCTCTTTCTTCTAAAGAGAAGTAGGCGGAAGGTATGGTGCATCAAAACGATGGAGGATGCCAACATTTCTCCTGAGGTGGAACTTGTGACTGAAAATGGAAAGTTTTGCAAATTGTGGGGTTCATGAAGTCAGATCTTAGAAACGTAGAATATTGTCTCATGACACAATTTACCTGGCAGTTTGAACTGTATATGTTAAGAGTCTGAAATCGGGTGGCACAATAGGTGGGGCTGCATTAGTTAATACATGGACAGTGAGCATAAACGTGGGATCGCTGTCACCATATCAGAAGAATTATTAACCTTTTAGAACAACAAATGACTATAGGGGAAAGACATTACTTAAAGACTATTGTGGCGGGACAGCTTTGGTGGGTATTGTATAAATCACCATTAACAAAAAGGTCAGGTGGGCTTCAGTGGAGGATTTTGCATGGCGGAGTTGTTTTTAATCCATTTGTTTCTGTCATTAATCTCAATGTAGGCAGCACATGAGAAGAAAGCAAGACCACAGGTGTTGCTGTTGTTTAAAGGGCTGGTATAAAGCCAGAACTGCTTTTACAAAGCCATGAAAGACGGTGGCAGCTTGCTTTACCAAATGTGGTATTTTGCAAGTAACAGGAAGGAAATGAATATATAACTTGTTGTAAATGGTGTAATTGTTGAATATAATGGAATAATTTTCAGTAACGCTTTAGATTACGACCAGCAATGTAACGCAATGTAACGCAATACAGAATTTACAGCTTAACTAATTGTACCAATCATGTACCTCTAAAGTCCATATCTGTAGATAAAGGGAATCAATATTTATACTATTAAGTATTTTAAAACTAAGGGGTAGCTATTTTGATATAACGTGTTTTGCATGACCTACAGTATGCTATGCAACAATCTTAGCATGAACATACATTTTTGTTATGACAATGTACCCATAGATAAGCTACTGTCGATATTAATTAGGTACGGGGTTCTTATTTTATTAGTATGCCACGGGCCAATCAAATTAAAGGAGGTGGGAGTTACTGGTTATGCAGCCATTCCTACATCCCAAACACAGTGATATCTCATAGAATTGGGTGTGTATGTTAGATTTAAAATGTGCGTGAAAATAATCAAACATTGACAATAGTTGATTGTATTGGGGCACAGGGGGACCCCCAAATCAAATTCTTCTTAGAGCCCCATAAAGGCTTGGGCTGGCCCTGATGTTACGTTTACAGTGTCAAACTTTACTATTAAAGCAAATCTGTGCAGTTTCGTTTCAATAAACAAAGCATTTCAAAAGCAAGAAAAACATATACTGAAATTGAATAAATAAAATAACTAAATAGAAAAACACAATGCACTAATAAACACTGATACCCTACTGGTTCGTTTCCCTCTTCATGCTGCTTATAACTAAGAATAAAAATATTTTGATAGACTTACTCTTTCAAAAGTTTGCATGATTTCTTTTTTACTGCTGAAGATAGAAACAATACGAGTAATACATCATTTTATTATCTCAATCTCTCGATCTCGCTCTCGCTCTCTCACTCTCAACACACACAAACACCACGCGGCTCAAGCTTCCGAGTCCGTTTGCTCAAACGGAAACAAGAGGCCTAAGAAATGCTCTGCATTGTGGCCGCATAACCACCTCGGGGTGTGCATTGACTTTCGAGTAATTGCACGGCCCGTCGTCAATGATTACTTACTTCTATTATGCTACATTTTAAGAGTGTGCAATGTATGCAGTCCATTTGTGCAAATTTTACAGTACTCAAATAGTTTTTTTTAACAACATCCCACAATGACATTATTATCGCTTTCTTCTATTGTGTGAGCAAATGTCATCGATTTCCCAGCAAGCTCAGGAAGTAACATCACACAATAGCTCTCGCTGTTGAAAAAAGGCAATCTCAAAACAGTCTGAGGTTGAGCTTCGATCCATAAACAGTCTCGATGAGTCAAATCTCCCTCCTGTAAGGTTTTCTCTCCATCAATCAATCAATCTCAGAAGTCACGGTAATGAAGCGTTATTGTCACGACGGGAACCGGATTCAATATCGTCCATCGAGATCTGACGCTAGCGCGCTAACTGCTGTTGATAGCTTAATTACACGCATTAGCTCTTTCTCTTACACCCACCAAAGAGTGCATTAGCCTCTTTTTATTTCTGCCAAGAAAGTGAATCATCAATAAATGCTCTCATAGGTTGTTCGAGCTCACGTTGGCTGACGATAGATCCTGGTGTGAGGACAGTAGAATTTCACATACTTCTTGTGTAAGTGGGTTCTTCCTGTGGATGTGGCTGAAAGGAGCAAAAAGATTTTTTAGAAAACTGCTGTTTTTAATATTTCTCCTACAATGCCAGCGGCTGTTGTGTATTAGTTCAAAATCCTTTGTTGTTGAAAAGAGATTTGGAGATTGAAGCAGGGTGTAAAAAATAGATAGAAGAATTAATGCTACAGTAGAGTAGCTGGTTTTCCTGGCGCAAATTTAATATTAGTCATACAAACACATTTTTTTCACTTAGACCATAACTCTCCAACTGATTCCATTATGTTCACATCCGTGCACTTTTTTATGGTTTAACGTATTTAATTTACATTTGATACCCGCACAGAGGAATAAAAAAACAATAAGATTGATTTATAACGGCCTTTAAGATGAGATACAGATTTTGAGAGGGTAGTCCCTCTTGAGATATTTGAGAGACCTTACTCATGTGAATTGAAGATTAGAGGTTATTAAAGACACATCACCTAAATAGAAAATGCAACATTTCAACCTTATCTCACAGGAATTTGTATGTATTTAACGAGGTGGCAAATTGTATAAACGTGAATCATACAAAAACGTACAATTATTAGATAAAAGCAGGCGCCTGAAGCCCCTCCCCTAAACTAAATACTTATAATAAAACGTGCAATGCAGATGGTAAAAATTCTAATCAGCAACCTCGTAAAATACGTACAAATTTCAGATAATTCAGGAAATAAATGAAAATCGAATAATATTTACCATTACCAAAGACTTTATTTATTGGAACACAAATGAAGAAATTTGGAAGGTCTACTAGTTATTTCTCAATGATATCATCAATACAATCTGTGCACTATACTTTGAGCCATACTATAGCTTTATGTGAGATTAGATCATCCTTTTTAAAGCTTTTGCTCTCGAAAGCTCCGATCCTCAATTATTGTAATAAATAGACTGCCCTGTCTATTCATTCTCCAGAAAGTTCTTCTTGCATCTACGGGTGAATTCCTTATAATTTTCGATGAGATCTTAAGCTCCATCCAAATATACTTACATGTGCAAAGTAGTAAAACTGGTAGAGTTACACCCCAGCGTGGATCACGTCAGTACCTGAATTAAACTGTCAGTTGTGTTTCTTGTTGTTGTCACTGTAGGTTGGGCTTAAACTGCGTCCTGAGAAGTGGCTCTCCACATAAGCAGAAGCAGAATAAATGTCTTCTGTTACTGCTTTCTCATGCTTGTTATTGATTCAGCTAATTGAATTGAACTGGAGGTTGTCAGGGGACAACAGTTCTCTCTTTTAATTGGTCTTGTGCCTTCCAGGCCATGATGTGTGTCCATTTAACATCAACCAGTTGCCTTAAACCGAGAGGTGATATGTTCATATTAACAAGTGATTGATCTGCATGGTTGACGAGCGGGCGTTCTACTCTGAGTGCTGTAGCGTGAAATGTGAGAAATATCGAAGGACGTTGTCACGCTAGGGCTTTTGGGACGAGCCGCATCTGATTAAGAATCATGAGTTAAAATATGAAGAGAAAAAAATTGGATTGCATTTAGATAGAACACAGCCTTTTGGCCAGAAATTTTTATTTAAGACGAGCAAAGAAGAGCATTTCTGACTAACGTTCAGATAGCCATGTTAAGACACAGGGATCCTATTAAAAAGACTACTGATGCACAACCTTTGCTGACTGGACTTTACTCGCAGGGAAACACGCACACACACACACACACACACCACACATGTATGTTTTATTATCTCCGTGGGGACAGTCCATAGGCGTAATGAGTTGTATATTGTATAAACTGTATATTTTATCCCCTGCCCCTAACCCAACCTCTAAAACTAAAGATGGTAGAAAACTTTTTGCATTTTTTGATTTTCAAAAACTTTCATTCTGCACAATTTATAAGCTTTTGTCCCCCAGGGGGACCTCAATTTTGGTCCCCACAGTGACACGGGTCCCCATGAGTAGGTGTGCATTCAGGTTAAGGTCTCCACTAACATATATGACCCTGAATCACAAAATTCTTAAATTCTAAAAATTCAAAAGTCTTAAGTCGCACGGAAACATTTGTAGTAAAAGACAAAAATACATTGTATGGGTCAAAATTATCGATTTTTCTTTTATGGCAAAAATCATTAGTATATTAAGTAAAGATCATGTTCCATGAAAATATTTTGTACATTTCCTACATTAAATATATAAAAACTTGATTTTTGTAAATGGATGGCCTGCAACAGTAAATGGAAGGACATAATTGTAGTTTTATTTATATTTAATGGCAGAGCCTGGCCTCGCAGTGCCGTGGTCTTAAATGTATAATATAGATTGTGTGTCTTGTGGATGAATGTTTAGTTACTTTCGTTTGAACAACACAAGTTTCATAATGCATCATTAGGGACGCTGTGTTTTCCATTTGTTAAAATGGGAATAAATTAGTCATGGAAAATGTGAATAATTGATCAAACAGGTAAATAAATAAACAGTAAATAAAAACGTAAAAAGCCATGGGCTGCATTTTAAATTAGAATAAGGTTATGGGGGTTAGGTTTTGGAAAGTTTGTTCGGGCGTTGTATGCTAATAGAGGGTGTGACCTTAAAGTTTGTGAATCTCTGCAAACATGACAAAGTCCTCATTGTGAGCCACATTTTAATCCGGTTTAAAATCTACATGTAACGGTTGATTTAAAGGAGTTTATTCCCATATAATCACTAACATATGAAAGCAGTCAAACACACTCTTACAAACATAGTATGGATGTGACAAATGCCATTTTGCAGTATTTTTATCCTAAGGACACTTGTTTGGTTTGCCGATATGTGGCCTTGAAAAGGGTGTTGTTTATTTTCAGGCTTTATGTTTTTTTATGATGTATTCTAATGTATGATTGTGTGTCGAGATGTGTGTTTGTTTGGATTAGTTTGGGACACTCATGTTACTTTGATTGAAAGTCCTGTATCCTTGTTGCTGGAACACATGTTTTTAAAGGGATAGTTCACCCCAAATGAAAATTCTGTCATGAATTACTCACTCTCTAGTTGTTCCAAACCTGTAAACATTTCTTTGTTTGGTTGAACACAGAGAAAGATATATGGACGAATGAACCAAACAGTTCTTAGACCCCTCCCAGACAGCAATTTTTGCAGCCCAAATCCGGCCAACACCTTACACCCCATCTGGCCCATATACCGCGTGGAATGATGGCATTTGGGCGGTCCGCTCCTGTTTGCCGGATTTGGGCCACAGGCATGCCAAAGCGATGCCACATGTCAAACATCAAAACAAATAAAGCTGAGCTGACCCAAACTTAAACAACAGTTCATTTCAATTCTGGCCCAGATTTATCCCAAAACCAACACCTGTGCATCAGTTTGACAGAATTTGTATTGAGTTTTGTTATTATTATAGTGATGATTGACTGCTGTTAAAAAACAAAACACTGCAGAAAAGCTAAAAAAAAAAAAAGATTTACCTATAGAAACAGAACAACTACAAACTGAAATACAACCCAGCCAACAAGAGTTTGTTGTAAGAATGTTCCTTGGAGGTTTTTCACGTTTTAAGATCGTTCCCAGCTGACAAAAGTCACCATCATGGTGATCAGTGTTTCCTTGAGTTGGGCTCTAGACCATTGACATTTACCCTTGTACATATATGTGTTTTTAAAGTACATTTGTAATGGATATGGAAATGACAATCAAATCAATGGTGTTGGTTGGTAGTCAGTGAGATTAAACCATGTTTACATTTGAATAAATTGCTGTGCTGCTGATCTTGAAAGAACATTATAACATTTGGGAGTTTGATTGCGTTTTGGAGTCTATAAAGATTTGTGAAAAAATAAATATTTAATCAAAAGCAGAATTTAGACACAAAGACATGAAGAATCAGTGTATGAATCTCAACAATGGTGACAATCAGCAAACGAAAACGTCATGCTGCAATGCATGCTGGGTAACATCATAGCACAAAACTCATTTATAATTCCCAGCTAAATCTAAATTAGTTAGTTTTTTTCTCACCATTGCTTAGATTCATACACTGATTCTTGATGTCTGTTTGATTCCAAAATGTCTTTTGAAAAACATACATCCATTTTCACAAATCTTTCTAGATATTCAAATACAATCAAATTCTCTGATCTTATAATGTTCTTTCATGATCAACAGCATAGCACTCAATCCATACAAGAGCAGAGGATCAAATTACAAAATGTCAGTGGTTTCAATGGTTCCCTTCCAATACCCATTGGTTAGGTTCACATATGCTGTGCCATGACAAGTGCACTTCCAAAGCGCACAGATTCAGCAGATCAATCAAAGAAATATATAAGGGTCAAGATCCCAACTCAAGGAAACACTGATCACCATGATGGTAACATTCCTAAAACATTAAAATACTTTTCAAACACATGAAAACGTTCTTATAGCAAACTTTTGTTAGTTGGGTTACATTTCAGGTTGAAGTTGTTGTGTTTCTTATGGTAAATTACATTTTTTCAGTTTTTGTTGAACTTTTCTGCAGTGATGCTGTTTGTTAACAGCAGATGTTCATCACTAATGACTCAATCATCACTATAATAATAATGAAACTCAATACAAATTCCGTCAAACAGGAGCACAGAAAGGTATTAGTTTTGGGATAAATCTGGGCCGGAATTTAAATGAACTGTTGTTTTATTTGGGTCAGCTCTTCTTTATTTGTTTTGATGATTGACATGTAGCATAGCTTTGGCATGGCTGCAACCCAAATCTGGCAAACAGGAGCGGTCCGCCCAAGTGCCATCATTCAATGTGGTATGTGGGCCAGATTTGGGCTGCAACAATTTGCTGGTTTGGTTGCTATCTGGGCTCAACAGAACGGCAAAAATATATAAAGTATTTTGTTCCTACTATGTGGCCTGGAATTGTTTGGTTATAAGCATTCTTTCAAATATCTTTCTCTGTGTTCATCAGCACAAAGAAATGTGTACAGGTTTGGAACAACTCAAAGGTGAGTAATGAATGTTGTGTTAGCAGGGCAAATGTCATGGGTTTAATACCCATGTTTGATACAAAGATAGGGATAGTTCACCCAAAACTAAAAATTATGTCATCATTTACACCCCCTCTTTTTTTCAAACCTGTATGACTCTCTTTCTTCTTCTGCTAAATGCAAATAAGATATTTTGAAGAACTTTGGTAACCAAACAACAGGTCCCCCATTCACTTCTATTGTATACACAAAACCAATGAATGAGTCAATGAATGTTAATAAATATAAAAGTTAGCTTTAGACATGTTTCAATTCTATAACAATGTTTTGAAAACATTAGCTTCCACGAGTATTGGCATATCTGTACACACACACTAACAAAGTCCATGTTGATATGTTTGTGCATGAGTCAACTGTACGCCTAACTAATACTCACTGTTTTTCATTAATCACATATACACAAACATCCTTGAGTGCGATAACACAAGCCCACGCACATTTAGTGTGAGGTTACATAATTATCCTCAGCACTGTGTGTTTGTTCTCCATGAGCCAATGTGCACAGTTATTAAAAGGTCTATTGCACCTGCAAACACTGCAGGCTCTTATTCAACGCTCTCTGATCAATTAAGCTGTATTATTCATCACTTTACAATTTGAGGCTTGTGTATGTTAGATAGAGAGCATAGGGAGTCACTGACATTGTAACCTATTATGTCTCTATCAATTACGGCCTTTCATAGTTCTTAAAGGCCAGATGTCTTTTGCAATGATAAGCAAGCATGCATTACAATACTTCAGCCACAAATTGATGTTTGTGCGCCTGTGGGGGGTTACAACATTTCTACAAAGCTGCCTCTTTTATGTTTTTTCCGTCCTTTCTCCTTTTAAGTTATGACCCTCCACATAGCCAGGGTCATCTCATGGCCTTCTGGGCTCATGGTCAAGAACACTTAAGAGGCTTTGAATGTACACCCAGATCAAAGCCATATGTTTTAATCAATAATGTTTTTTAAATCCTCCCATATAAAGAAAAAACACGTTTTACTATGTAATCCAAAGGTTGAACAAGTGAAATATATGGGGCTTTTTTAGTATTTAAAATACTGTATGCCATGTTATAGACCTCTTCGTCAGATTTAAACGCTGGTCCAGAAGCATTTCCAGTTTCACTTTTCTTACATACATAATTCAATCTTAAAGATATTCGTTAACATCTTTAATTGGTCATAAATGTTCTTTTTTAATGTTCTGTTTTATTTTGTTCAAACGTTTTAATGCAAAAAAACTGAAACAGGAAATCCGGACCAGTGTTGTTTACTTCTTCCGAATGGGTCTATATAGTAAAGTTAATAAACTGTATTATTTCTATTAAATCTCTGTAAAATGAAAAAATCTAATATGTTTTAATTAAATAAATATTGATTTTCGATGAGCTTTTGATTGGATTATTTTTTTGTGAGAATAAGAGTTCAGTCATTGAAACTGATTAAAGCAAAAACTTATTTGTGCATCATTTAACCAAAATTGCCAAAAGGATTTGGTTGATTTTAAACAGATTTCCAGCACGCCGAATACTTAATTTTTTTCAACCTATGAGCTAGGATTAGGGTCCCAAACTAATGCCAGATGTCTGGTAGAGCAACACTTTTTGGGGGGTGCAGCTGACAAATGGTAGACTGACAGTATAGTATACTCTTCTGTCTTCCTTTTTTTTCCAGTTTAACGTTACAAAAGAATATCACAAACCACTGATTTTAATTAACAAACAATAATAATGCTTTACGTACTGTAACATCCTTAAACTTGGCTTTCTTAAAGCGAAAGTGGAATTTTACTAAAGCATTGTCATGTTCATGAAAAAGCTCAAAGTTATAAAAATAGTAAAGGGTGAAATGTGGCTGCCAGCAGAAAAGGAATGTGTGTATGTGTTTTTTCTCTGACAACAACAACTTGATTTAGTATACGGTCAATATATACATCTTAAGACCGGAGGACATGATGTTACGCATACAAAATGTGATGTGTTCCCCCACTGGGAAGTACTCAAATTTGTTTGGTTGGAATCGTGATGCGGGTTAAAAGAACAAATTTATTGTGAACACACACACACACTTCTGCAACATCCTTCGAAGCCAGACATGTCCTTTCAGTGCATTCTTCTAAACATCTATAGTTGTTTAGCAATCTTGCACATTTGCACACCCATGAGCATACTCGTACGAAAAGTGAGGGGTCACTTACTGATGAACTCCGCCGAACATGCCGTCTCCATGGTGATTATGGGGTCACCAGGTTAACCATCCCTGAGAGATTAATCCAGGGGTTCAAAATCGGGATTAACCCCCAGCGTCTACAAACAGAATGAAGATTATGTGTTCAATAACACATTCTGCTCGCAAAGTTCTCGTGCTGCGTTAAACACACTTCCACCCATAAGCATCTATCAGCAACTAACTGAATATTACCTTGAAAATATTGTACAACCTGTAATACAAATGGTTATTTGTAGTTGGTTTTGAGCGTTTAAAGAAAATGTTTTAAAATGATTGCAGCCGTTGCTTGCATTTGTTATATGAGGGTGCATTTATCCATTTGTCCATTTTTTCCCATCCTACTTCAGCTTTTCTCTTTCATTTTGTTGTTATTTTTTCAACGCTGCCCCCTTATGCCCTTTCTAATCTGTGTTTCAGACACACGCAACATCTCACTCGCCACCACCCCAAAACGATTGCTGTAGTCATAAAACTATGGGTGCACAAAAATTATGCATTAACTTAGTGGTGTTAAATCACCCTGTTCACTCACATGTGCAAGCATATGCATGTAGCCACACATTAAGATGCTTTCCTGGTGAGTTTGTTCACAGTGCGTCTTGGCAAAGTGGTACGGATGGTACCTGACAAGCGAGAATTAGGATTCCGGTTGGAGAGAAAGAAACAGGCAGGAAAATGAGGGACGAAATGAACGGAGATGAGAATGTGAAGTGGATTTATCATCAGAGATGCGGATTGCTTGAGAAAAACGAGAGAGAGAGAGAGAGAGAGAGAAATGAGAAGGTGAGAGAGCTTGTAAGGCATCGACGTGAGGAGATAAACAGCCATACTCGCGATGGCGAGACATAAGAGATATGGCACAAATAAAATGAAGAAAAGAGGGAGACCCGCGGACGTGAAATACAAATAAATGGCGCTCGCATGCCTGTGGTGCCTGGGCCGTGTGTTTTTGGCTGTGTAAATGAATGTGTGTGCGGATGTGCTTGCTAGTGTATATAAAGCATGTCAGTAGTTCCTCGTTCGGACTGATTAATGCACTCGCACACGCTGCAGGTAAATGATGGACTTGAGTGCTCCCTCCACCATGTGAACGCACACACATGCGCAAACGCACACTCGAGCTAAATGATGGAATGAAACGCTCTACCTTGCACTGTCACACATCACAGAGCCCTGCAAATTACCTGACTCCCAAACTCTGAAAGACAGACAGAGGGAATGCAATACAAAGAAATAGAAGCTGGGGGGAGGGTCACTGTGTTAATAGCAAAGAATAATTCCTTTTGCTTAGTGATTACAGTGAGATAATATGTCCATCATTAACATTCAGGTAAGAAGCATGTGGCCCCTATTTGCATTCCGAAGGATGAGTATTGGTGATGATGTCATCCTACAGAGTCTTTACAGTATCCCTTGATTTTCCTGCTATAGATGTGCATAGAATAAAGACATATGTTTTTTCCAGTTTTAAAATGTTCTCCTGTACCACTGTATAGACTTAGTAAACCATTCGATGTCCCAAAGGGCGAAATAGTGTTTTGTTTACCTAATCCATTAAACATGTTTGTGTGATTGCAGATGGGACGGGCAGCAGTATGAAGGGTATAGTTAGGACTATTTTATACAATTATTATCTATTACTCTAAATATTATGAAATTAATAAGCAATTAAATAAATGAATTCTTAAATTTAGCCATATACTTTATCTTGTAATATGTAATTAGAACATGTAATTAAAAAACAGAAAATGAATTTTAAAAGATTAAATGCAGTATTTGTTTTTTTTTCCATCTACAATACAAAACTTTAAATCAGTAAATATAAAATCAATAGGTCAATTTAAAACAGTATTCAAAACATCGAATACACGTAAAAAGTTTGTAAATGAACCTTTTCGAGAAGAGATGGCGATAGCGACTCACAGGTACAGATTGCGAGCTTAAAGTGGGTGTTATGAATATTGAATCAAATTTTTGCATAAAGCGAATGGAGCAGTTTACTGTAATTATTCGTTTATTTGCGTATTCTTTCATAAGGAGTACTTTACTCCTCCACAGGACAGGTGTGATGATAAATGTGCTTTCCAAACAATTGTTATGCGGTTTCGTCTGGTAAAGTAATCGTAAAGAAATCTCATGGGCCAAATCTATTATAAATAAATAACTGATAGAGAAATAATTAGAGAGGTTGAAAATGAGAAAGAAAAAACATTAGAGCAGTTGAGAGACATGCTCACAGCAAAAATGTATCTCTCCGGAATGTTCTCTGTTACTTGCTAAAAAGAGAGAGTCTTCCATTCCCTGTATGCTAATTACACTTTTTGTGATTTCATACTGAAATGCTGCCAACAGTGATACAATTATGGTAATATTACAGCAAAGACTGACAAAACAAACAGAATATTCTCCTTTTCAAGCCCTTCAGCAGACCTAACCCACTAATTTGGGTACACCCAAGAAAATGGTTTGTCTGAATGTGTGCATGTTTGCTTGTCTTTTTGTGGAAAATTACAGAAAATGATGCACATCTGAACCCAAATGGGCTACAGGTTTTGAAAATAGCCATGTCAGTTGAATTTCAAGCATGTAGCACAAATGGTCCTACCTTTCTGAAATTCTTAATGGCCAATTGATGATTGCTGTGGGATGCATTTGTAACCTTTTAATCATAATTTTTTGCCGTTTCTATGTTCCTGCTGTTATCCTTGACACCTTGGATTGACAGCGTTCTCTATCCCAATAACTGTAATGCTGCATTCACACAAAACGCGAAGCATCGGAATCCTCGCTCTTTTATTACTCAGAGGATTAGTTCGTTATATTCACGTTAGCGATGCGAAAAACATCACGTAACATGAAATGTCTTTACACGTCCGGACATGTCACATAGTAGTTGTCAATGAGCTCTTTGCGCAAATTTCTTGTTCGAGATGAATTTTTTTTATTTTTACAAATTCACAGGAATTTGCTTCTATTCGCATCTTTGCATTGACTTTGTATGTAATTTACAGACACAAATCGCTTAATTTGCTTTTGGTGTGAACGCAGCATAACGTTTCATTCACATAGGACATTGACGCTTGACAGAGACGTGTCTGATGCTTGATGCTGACAGGATCATCTAAGAGCACTTTTCGGCACGATGGTGGAAATCGCTAATAGTGACAATAGCTAGTCACATTGGGTCACAACACCACTATTCTCCGGTCTTGGATGAATGCAACTGGCTAGGGTATTTGCATTCGTCAATCTGATTGGCTGTAGCCTGCCTTAGTGCTTAAAATGTTGAAAAATCTTCAACTTCTGCCTCGAGGAACGCCAGTGGCGCGACGGCATCCGACAATTTTGTTCAGCAGCGTATGATGTCACCCATACAAAGTAAAAGAGAAGCGTTAACGCCGATGCCCCATGTGAATCAAACGAATATGTCCAGACAGTCAAAAAACCCAACTGTTTTTACACATTACACTTATTTTAATTTCATGAGAGATTTCACTAAACAGTTTTATTTTAGCATGTTGCCAAGTCAGTTTTGCTTAAACCTTGAACTATTTTGAACTGGATTCCCTTTTGTGCAATTAAAGTGATTAAACAGTTTAATATAGCCAGAATGTGGTGTCTTAAAAACAAAAGGTCACAGCTCATTAGATGTTTGAACAAACTTGTTTTGTTTTGAAATGTTTTTTTTTCTATTTCACAAACGGTACATTCAAACATATAAACAGTCCCTCTTATAATCTAAACACGACAATACATATAGATTTAAAGATAATTCCATCTGTTATTTGTTTAGATGCTAATCACATGAGTTTTAGTTATTTAGAGTGACTCAATAAAAAGTTTCGCAAATAATGCTCTACAAACCAAATTCACAAGTCAACAATACTTTTTTGATTAAAAAACTGATTAGAATTCATCATTCTGTATTCACAAATTATAGTGTAGGAGGAGTGCCTCGCATAAATAAGTAAAAGGTTTTAATTAGGCTCCACATCCATAAAGCAACGACAGTCTAGGATGTAATGGTAAAAAAATATCTGCAGGCAGCCAATCAAAGTTTCTGTATTTTAGATGATAGATTGCAGTACTCGTATAGTCATGTGTAGTGTCTGCGTCTAAGCCTGCCATTGAAATGGCTCTTGCCTCATGACATTGATGGTCATAGAGCTGCCACAAAAGCCATTTCATTTGACAGAGAGCCAAACTGTAATGTTGCAATTCTGGTGCTCTTTTCTCTTCTCCAGACATGGAGCTTTAAAGAAACCAGTGGTTTACAGTGCTTTTCACTTTCTTTCTTTTTTGTGCTCGCTCACAAAAGTACCATGGTATTATGTTACATTTACATATTTTTACATGTGGCAGACACATGTGGTCCAAACCAATTTGCAATGCATTTAATCTGTACACATTTTATACCAGTGTATGTGTGAGGATCGAACCTTACATTTATGCATTTGACAGACGCTTTTATCCAAAGTGACTTGCATTCAAGTTACAATTTTAAATTTTGATGAGCTCTTTTATCAGAACCTATTTGTTTTGCATTGCTTTTGAGCTACAGAAACATCAGACTACATACAACAAATATAATCTACCATGATATATAGAGTATCAGTGTAAAATGGTGTGTATCAAAATAACATGGAATTATTATATGATATGATAGTACTATTTTACCATTGTACTGAAATAATACTTAATCGGTCAGGGTTTGAACAGTCTAAGCAGCCTTTTTGATTATGTTGATCTCTCTGATCGAAATTGTAACAATTCAAAATTGACATACAATCAAGTTTCACTCACCTGTTTGTTTGTTAATTGTTAAAACCCAAGTGAATTTTATAACAGGGTGAATTCTAATGTGTGCTCGTATTTTTACCTATTTTGTTGTGGGCCAAGTTGCCAAGTCATGACTTGCATGTCCGCACAGATATTTCAGATACCCAGCATATGTGTCTGTGTATTATAGGGTCTGTGTGTGTGATTTATTAGACACAGCGCTGAGGGAGATGGACTGATTACATTTCACAGCACACTGCCTCCGCCCGTCCCATCGCCGTGGAAACACAGGGGTGGCAAATCAGTCGGCAGGGAGATCATGCTCCCTCTCTTCCATCTACTCATCTCCTCCTCTCTCATTCCGTCTCCTATCCATTTCTTTTTCCTTCTCATTTTTAAGCGTTAACTTATACTCCTATGATTTTTAAAGGGATAGTTCACCCAAAAATGGAAATTCATGTTGCAATTCAAAACTGTACGACTTTCTTTCTTGTACAGAACAGAAAATAAGATATTTTGAAGAATGTCCAACACTGGTACCCATTGATTTTGTGTCTATACAATAGAAGTGAATGGGGACTGGCGTTGTTTGGTTACCAACATTCTTCAAAATATCTTCTTTTGTGTTCTACAGAAGAAAGCCATACAGGTTTGAAAACAGGGTGAGTATTTTAAAATATATATTTTTTATTTTTAACATATTTATAATCAGCTCAATTATTTAATCTCATAACCGCTAAAATGTATACAGTATCTGTGTGTGCCTTTTCTATGTGTTGTGTCTTTGGTTTGCTCCTCTGGAGCTTGACTTCATTGTTGGCTCTCTGTCTAAACCCGGTCAATCCATTCACAAGTGCATGTGCAAGTATGCAGCTGTCAAGTACTTAAATGTGTATAAAAGTGAGCTTGTTCGAGCTACGTAGGCTGAAAGCGTAGGAATGTTTAAGTACACACCGCTCTCATACCCAGAGCTGTCATTCTGAACTGCATTTTCCTACAGTAAATTCAGCTATAATCTGCTCAGGCAGCTTCCTCCACTGACCACTGGGGGGTGCTGTGGATTCAGCTGCCAGCTGTGCTCTACAACAGGTGCGGTCACAGTACTCCGCGGGTACAGGATGGATGGGAGGAGTTGCCCACATGGGCAGAACAACAGTAATTTCTCTCCTTCTTCGTCAAATTCACATAGAAACACACCTGTTTCTGATCCCTGCCAGGGCCACCCAGCGCAACCTTCTTTTAATCAATTACTCCCGTTAATAAGCTACTCCTTCTTGTTTCTAATGGTTAACATCTGGTGCTCACCGTCTAGGTTGCCTTAATTTAAAATTTTTAAGCTCTAACACTCTATGTACTTTAAAATAGAAAATGATTTTCCACTCAGTTGGTGTACTTGCGTGCTGTATATTATGCACACTACGTAGCATCCTACATCTGTTTGTGGTTGTCGTTTCTTTAACCTCACATAAAGAAATACCCAATGAGTTTAAAGTTGGACAAGGCCAGTTACCATACATTTAGCATAACTAATATATTTAGGGGGTAATAAGCCTTCCTGTCCACACTTCAAACCCACCTGCCAACAAATCCTTGCATCACACCCACACGCTGCCATCTATCCATTGCCTGGCTCAACAAGTTCTTTGATATTGATGGAGCAGTAGTGCTGGAAAGGTGTCCTCATTTGGAGTATATATGGCATCTACCCAAAGCAGTGGGGTGTCAATCCCTCCGGCTCTTCCGTCGGGTCCATGCCACTTCTTGTGTAGGCAAGCACAAGAAAACCTTTCATTCCTCGAGCCAGCACAGCCAGATCTGTCAGTTCAATGTCTGTGTTGCAGGCCTATCAACTAGAGCGCCGGGTGAGTAGAGTTCCACGCTGGCTTGCGATTCATAATAGAAATCTGTCCTTATATTTTTCAATACATCTAGTTTGATAGACCTTACTCGAGGCCTACAATCTCTCTCTCTACGCTCAGTCGGTCCTGCCGGGCTGTTCTCTGATGCTCAGGGTGCGCGGATGCTTTGAAGACGCAAAAAAGCAGTCTTTGAAAGATTGAAGGGAGCAATTTGGCAGCAGTCCCCGAATCCTCAACCACTTAACAGACCTGCTACCTTCAGCGTTATTGTCGAGCACGATTTATAAATTTGTCCTTGGGAGATTCTGTGACCTCTTCAGGGGAAGCAGGGAGTCACGCTGGCATGCTGACTGGCACAGATGCACAGCAATGCAATTTTAGTTTTACGGAACTCAGTTGGCAAACAGTTGTAAAGGGATAATTCACTCAAATAATGTAAATTCTGTCATCATTTACCATTTTGTCACTTAACCTATATGACTTTCTACAGAACAAAAATGAAGATATTTAGAAGAATGTTGGTAACCCCACAACGCCGGTACCCATTGACTTGCATTGGTTTTGTGTCCATACAATAGTGATTTGGTACATCTAATGTTTAGTTAACAATACCCTTCGGAATGTTTTCGATTCTGTTCCCTGTAACATAGCAGTAAAGGATGAGCTTGCCCGCACGCTTTTGGCAGTTTTGTTATCTGAATGTTACCACAGCTAGAATGCCACAATATCCAATAGCGGACTTCTAGATAGCCTTCTTTGACAGCCCTGCAATGGCAAGCCAGCAAAAGTGGTTTGGTCATGTCACAAGATTATAGGCTTTTCAACTGACTTGAATTGAACCAAACAGACAAGAATACATGTCGTGCGTTGAACCGAACGAATTAGCTGAATGGGGTCACCACAGTTGGGTCCCGTTTCACCATACACTCTGTCAAGACAAGGACGGAACAGGTGAGGCGGCACGGGTCAATCTATTATATACGCTAGGCGTCCCACTGTTGGTGCTGTAAGTCAATCGCGTTCGCCCCCCTTTTCCCTCCATCTAGGAGAAGCAGTTATATCCACAGTTAAACGCTCATCGCACGGCATTGACTAACAAATCATAAAGCAATTCATTACAGTTGCCGATATGAGAATTAGTTGTATAATGAGCGCGTTTTACTGTGTTTAAAGGCTTTTAGAAATCACTTCTGTTCCTGTCAGCACTAAATGGGGCTTAGACGTGTCGCGAGGTGGCAGCCATTTTCTCTGCTGTCATTAGTGTGTGAGGTGAGGGGCCTGTCACACTTCACTGTGTGTGTGTGTGTGTGTGTGTGTGTGTGTGTGTGTGAGAGAGAGCGAGTGAGCAATCCCCTGTTGTATTGATTTTCTCCAGCTGGTTTCTGATTGAGCAGACTGACGGAGACAGCGATTGCAGCGTGCGGGCCGAGCTTCTGGCACATTCTACTCAGTAGGGTACACACTGCCTGCAACGGGCACTAACACAAACACACACACACACACACCTCATCTCTCTGTTCTTCTCTTTCAGTTCATCACTCCATCTTTTAGAACGTGGTACACAGCAGGAAAAACATGTATGGTGAGCTTGCACACAGAGACGCGAGCTCAGACAACAAGCGAGCGAGGCTCTCTCTCCTTCCTCTCATCGCTCCATCTTCCAGCACAATCAACACAGTGAGACACGTACTTGGCTACCTAATCATTCTGTTGTTTTCTGTCATTCCCTCATCACTCCGTCTCACACTGACACACACCACTTTTCCCTTTATCATTTCACCCTCGCTGCTGTTTCTCGCTCATATATTTCGCTCAAAACAATTTGCCCCTAAGTATGAAGTGTGGTTCGTGTTTAATCAAACTGTTTCGCTAATTATACATATTAAGTGATGCACAATTCCCCTTAAAACTTATGAGATGAGGGTTTTTTTGCATATTTTTTTTTCTTTTTTTTTGCACGTGTTGTTTCTGTTGATGCAAAGCATGCTGGGAGTGTCATCAACGGTTTCTGTGAATAGCCATGAGGAGCAGCGGGACTCGGCGAATGTATGTAGCACAATCACATTGTTAGAGCTCAGGTTTTATTTATTTTAAATACACCCTAAAACTTGATTTTTGCTGCATGCTAAATAACATTGTGCTGGTGCAGTGCAATTTATGCCAGGTTTGTCACATTTACTGTCAGGAAATCTCAGGAGAGACAAGGCAGGAGAACCCAAGTGCAGGCAGACAAGGTGGTAAAGGGGTTGAACACGGATTTATTATCAATAAACACAAGACTAAACAAACAGGCAAAACAAAACCCACGAGGGGGAAAACAAGACAGGATATATATAAACTTAACAACTAACACTGAACTAAGACTACAAAACAAACACTGATTCAAAACACTAAACTGACTTACTTTAGACACGGGGAACAGGAACAGGAACAACAACTTGGTAAGAAACAATCATGAACAGGAATCACATTAACGCAATGAACCGCACAAGACAATGAAACAAGAGGATTCTTATAGGAAGACAAACACTGGATAATTAATTGGGGACAGGTGAAACAGATGAAACACTAAGGGGAAGCTAATGACACGAAATGGCGGGAAAACACAGACGAGACTCGGGGAGAGTATGGAAGGCCAAAAGGGTCCAACATCTCTCTCCCCACATGAAACAGGGAATTCTGCACTGGTTCTGCCCCAAGACCAAGAATAAGCCAAACAAGATAGGCAGAACCGTGACAGAACCCCCGCCTTAAGGAGCGACATCCTGACGCTCCTCAAGGAGACCCACAGGACAAGACAGACTGAGACATAGACAAAAACCAAACAGACAAGGTGAACATGATCAGGGGCATACAAGACAAAATTACCCACGGGTTGGGGTGGGACATCAAAAACAACAGACAAGGGAGGGGGGGTGGGGGCAGACAAGAAAACTTAGGAAGTCCAGAAGGGGGAGGGCTGGGTGGGGAAGTTCTCGCCCTGGGTGACGCGCCAGAGCGCGGAGCCCCAGGGGGCTTGACAGTGGAAGTCCTGGGGGGAAAAGTTCTTGTCCCCGACAGGACTGCTGGTTTGGACCCCGGCTGGAATGCCGGGCAGGACAAGGGCTTGAGGGCCGGCTGGAATGCCGGGCAAGACACAGGGCAGGATTCCGGCTGGAATACCGGGCTTGACGGCGGCGGCTGGGCAGCCGGGCTTGACGGCGGCGGCTGGGCAGCCGGGCTTGACGGCGGCGGCTGGGCAGCCGGGCTTGACGGCGGCGGCTGGGCAGCCGGGCTTGACGGCGGCGGCTGGGCAGCCGGGCTTGACGGCGGCGGCTGGGCAGCCGGGCTTGACGGCGGCGGCTGGGCAGCCGGGCTTGACGGCGGCGGCTGGGCAGCCGGGCTTGACGGCGGCGGCTGGGCAGCCGGGCTTGACGGCGGCGGCTGGGCAGCCGGGCTAGGTGCCGGTTGCTGGACCGGGCTTGACAGCGGCTGGTCAGCGCTCTCTGGCGGCTGGGCAGCGTACTGTGCCGGTTGCGGGACCGGGCTTGACAGCGGCTGGTCAGCGCTCTCTGGCGGCTGGTCAGCGCTCTCTGGCGGCTGGGCAGCGTACTGTGCCGGTTGCGGGACCACAGGACTCGGCGGGACCACAGGACTCGGCGGGACCACAGGACTCGGCGGGACCACAGGACTCGGCGGGACCACAGGACTCGGCGGGACCACAGGACTCGGCGGGACCACAGGACTCGGCGGGACCACAGGACTCGGCGGGACCACAGGACTCGGCGGGACCACAGGACTCGGCGGGACCACAGGACTCGGCGGGACCACAGGACTCGGCGGGACCACAGGACTCGGCGGGACCACAGGACTCGGCGGGACCACAGGACTCGGCGGGACCACAGGACTCGGCGGGACCACAGGACTCGGCGGGACCACAGGACTCGGCGGGACCACAGGACTCGGCGGGACCACAGGACTCGGCGGGACCACAGGACTCGGCGGGACCACAGGACTCGGCGGGACCACAGGACTCGGCGGGACCACAGGACTCGGCGGGACCACAGGACTCGGCGGGACCACAGGACTCGGCGGGACCACAGGACTCGGCGGGACCACAGGACTCGGCGGGACCACAGGACTCGGCGGGACCACAGGACTCGGCGGGACCACAGGACTCGGCGGGACCACAGGACTCGGCGGGACCACAGGACTCGGCGGGACCACAGGACTCGGCGGGACCACAGGACTCGGCGGGACCACAGGACTCGGCGGGACCACAGGACTCGGCGGGACCACAGGACTCGGCGGGACCACAGGACTCGGCGGGACCACAGGACTCGGCGGGACCACAGGACTCGGCGGGACCACAGGACTCGGCGGGACCACAGGACTCGGCGGGACCACAGGACTCGGCGGGACCACAGGACTCGGCGGGACCACAGGACTCGGCGGGACCACAGGACTCGGCGGGACCACAGGACTCCGAGCTGCCCTCCGTTGCCTCTTCTTCTTCAGCCGAGCCACCCGTCTGGTGGTCGGCTGAAGGAACGAGGTGAAGGGGGTAGGTGGCTCAGGATTGGAGGCTTCCGATGAAGATCCCCAGGATTCCCGTCTCTCCCGCTTGCCAGTGAGACTGGGTGATTGTGGAGTGGCTTCAGAGGCGGAGGAGAGATGTGTGGCGGTGCCCACAACCCCGATCTGCAGAGGACCCCTCTCAGGAATCGAGACCAGCGGAGAGGAGTAGCTTGATGAAGTCGTGGACTCCGAACGAGCTGCGGCAGTTATCCACACGTTGTCGAAGTCCAACGGCTCCATCGCTCTCATCTCCGCCCGAGAGAGTGGGTCTCTGAGACCGCTGTTAAACAGCACCGCCAGTTCCTCCTCCCCGAAGATGCCTTGCTCGGCAATGTCAAGGAACCTCCCCACATACTCATCCACAGTCTCACTCCCCTGGCGAAGACTACAGAGGCGACGGGCAAGACCACAACGGCCAGTGTCCATGGCTGCTGCCTGCTGGGTTCGGTTCTGGCGGTTCATTCTGTCAGGAAATCTCAGGAGAGACAAGGCAGGAGAACCCAAGTGCAGGCAGACAAGGTGGTAAAGGGGTTGAACACGGATTTATTATCAATAAACACAAGACTAAACAAACAGGCAAAACAAAACCCACGAGGGGGAAAACAAGACAGGATATATATAAACTTAACAACTAACACTGAACTAAGACTACAAAACAAACACTGATTCAAAACACTAAACTGACTTACTTTAGACACGGGGAACAGGAACAACAACTTGGTAAGAAACAATCATGAACAGGAATCACATTAACGCAATGAACCGCACAAGACAATGAAACAAGAGGATTCTTATAGGAAGACAAACACTGGATAATTAATTGGGGACAGGTGAAACAGATGAAACACTAAGGGGAAGCTAATGACACGAAATGGCGGGAAAACACAGACGAGACTCGGGGAGAGTATGGAAGGCCAAAAGGGTCCAAAATCTCTCTCCCCACATGAAACAGGGAATTCTGCACTGGTTCTGCCCCAAGACCAAGAATAAGCCAAACAAGATAGGCAGAACCGTGACAATTTACATTTGAAAAGTAGACAAGGATAACAAATAAATTTGGACAACGTTTCGGTTGGTCCCTTGTGTACTGTAGCACAGCTTTAACTCATATATTTTTTTCAGTGTATTACAATCGCAGATCAGGAGTTGACAGGATCCAGATTTCACCTTTCATCAAACACTCAATAACAGCAAGGCTTTGTAGCCTGTGCAAAAGTGATATAGTATGTGGACAAAAGTATTGTGTCGCCCACCTTGAATGAACAGCTTTGACTAGTTTAGTCATTTCCATGAGCACAAATTTTAATATTACAACAAAAAATGATATTTTGGAATTGTGTACTACTTCTTTTATAGCAACAGTTTCCTCTAGGATGTCTCAATGTCAATATGGAGTTGCATTGTATAGCATTAATAATAATTTTAATTCTTATTACTGAAATATATAAAAACACGTTTATAAGAAGGGGGTGTCCCAATACATTTTTACAAAGTGCATGTTAAGATCTAAATTTTACTTATTATAATACTTATACTTATAATACTTATTATAATGCTTTTGTTGAAACTAGTAACTTTTTATTAGCACCTATTTAATTATTGCTCCTGTAAGACATATCGCTTATTGCTCCCTGAACTCTCTGTAAGTCGCTTTGGATAAAAGCGTCTGCTAAATGACTAAATGTAAATGTAAATTTATATATTATATCTTTCTGTTTGTCTTTCTCACATTCTCAATAGCTGTTTCTTTATTTCTTTCCTTCACACATACACACACACACACACACCAATATCTCCCTGTAATACATCCCTCTAAATAGAGATATAATGATAATTATGTATTTTGTTAATTCTATAAATAAAGTGAGGAAACGGTCTCTGAAATATCTCGGGAGCCCGTGCAGCAGAATTCCCATTCTGAACGCTTCTTAATGCTCTTCTTAAATTATTCCACTGTAAGGCGCTGGGCTAATTTACTGAGATAATTACCTTGTGCATTTGCAATTAGACTTATTTTATGAGCTTTAACTCTCTCTATTTCAATATGAATTACCTACCTCTCAAGAGCCTCTCCTGATGTCGTCTGAATTTTGTATGTGTGGATTTAACTAATAGTATTTTAAGACTTTGGTAGCTACACAGAAATTCACTCAGAGAGAAAGATGCATGCACCAGATAAAACGCAAATGGAAATTAGTGTGGTTTTGAGGCTTTTATTAGGTTATTATTTTCTCCGTCTGTATGAAATTTTTGTGTCTAAACATGACTTTGTTTTCTCCTTTTCGTTCACATTTATGATATTTTCACCAGTGTTTTGGTGATGCTTATAAAAGAAACAGTATGGTTTAAGGTGTCATTCATACCACAAGCAGTTCAGTTTAAGCTATCACAAGTGATGCTGACCTAAGCAAACCCCATCAATAATAGAGAAACTCCATTCACTCATCAACATTTGACCTATGGCCATAATAAACGTTAACAGGATGAGAGAACAAGTAAAAAATGATTAAATAGACTTTTGTATTACTGGTAGTTTGTTTGTAAGTCACAGGGAGAGAACAGCTGAACGATCCATTAGAAAATTTCTGAGGCATACCCATATTCACTAATACACACACGCTAACAGTTGACTGACAGCACCAAGTGTCTCTTCTCCGTATTTTTTTTTCCACCTGTAATCCAAATGACACTGCTTTACTGCCACAGACAGACTCCAGAAACCAGCAGCTGTGGAGACAGAGCTTTAGAAAAAGTGTGTGGGATTTGGTACCTCTGAAGCAGAACTACAGCTGAAAGACAGCTGTTTTTTTTCATCAGGCTTACCCTTTCTTTCTGAGAGGCCTGAGGGGCTTGCATGCTTCTCCAGAGGGCACATGTTGAATATGTACGACTGCTCTTCTGCTTTGACTGTCACTTCCTCCTGGCTCCCAGAATAGTATCAGGTGCCTCATCTAAGCTGAGATCATAAACCTGTGTTATTAATATTTTATTGCCATTATTGGTTTTCTGACATTTGGCACTATAGACATGTACAATATGTGTGCTTTATAGGGTGGCGTGACTGGTAAAGATGAGAGGATTTATTGAAAATCTATGATTGGATGTCCATTATTAAAGCAATAAGCCCCAAGAAGCCATGGGTTACAGTGCATTTTATAACAGCTAAGGGGCGTTGTTAGACACAACGCGAAGCGGAGTGCCTAAAGCCCCATAGCTGTTATAAAATGCACTGTAACACACGGCTTTAAGGGGCTTATTGCTTTTATAAAACAGTTACTCCATATGCTTAGCAAGGTTTCATTAAATAAAGTAAATAAAATGATATTTAGGCTATGTAGTGCGGTCAGCCGTTATATATCGGGGTATTTTATAACGGCTTAGAACTCTGCTCAGCCAATCAGAATCAAGGACCAGATCTGGCAGTTTTATAAGTAGATACATACATTACCATTTTAAAAAATGGAACAGTTTTATCAGTGCCAATCCTAGATGTCTTGAGGCCCTGAGCAAACTTTGGAGGGCTCTTTGTACAAATAATCAAAATGGGCCTAAACATAACTGTAAACTATAAGAAATAAAAATAGATAGTTTTTTAACACACATAAAAAATGAAGACTGAAAGAAAAAAAAACCATTAAACTAGGGGTTAATTTTATACTTAGCCTAAACAATTAAGTGTACATTAAATAAAAAATTTGATTGACCCAACACGTGGCTCTGGAACCGTGTATCCGTTAAAATATAACATGCAAACACTGTGTTTTTGTTAATTTTCTGACAAAACTAAGCATGATGAACACAGTTTTGTCAAAAAAGCTAAGCATACGAAAAGTAATCATTCTCTAAATGTGATGGCACAAACTAAATATTACAAATAATCCTATCATCGGCAAACGAGATGTAGTGGACAAATACTGAATTTGTAAACCTGGATAATTGTTTTTTAAATAATTCAATGCATAATTTGGCCAAAGTAAATAAGACTTTAAAATAGTACTAAAACACATGCTTTTTCTTATTTTGCTTAGCGTTGTTGCCATTTTTCTCCGCCCAGATGGATAGCTTCGTTTTCAAGCCATGGTCATTTGTAATAACACATACCAGCACATCATATGTATCATCATAGCATTACAAGCCCGCCCACTGCATGATATCGGAGTATGTAACTGTAGGTAAATAAATTCAGTATTAAAAAGAACATTTCTTAATGATTCTTCTAAAGTTGAATCCGCAAGTTATAAAAAATGTGTCTTATTTACAATAGTGTTTTTTGATTCGGTACACAAGAGGGCCCCCTGGTGGTGCAGGGGCCCTACGCAAACTGCTTAGTCTGTGTATAGGAATGATTGGCTCTGAGATGTATTTTTGGTTTTGGAACATTTTAATATTCAGGCTGTCCAAACTGTATGTTATAACATGTTTTATAAAAACATTTTTTTTTTGCGCGAAACACTGCCCAAAGATTCAGATAGATTTTGGGAAGTTTTATTGAACATGAAAATCCGTTACGTAACAACTTTTCATAGTCTCCATATGATCAATTCTCCTGGAAAAGCACGCCCACCCGTCAACCAACGAAAGTGGGAGAACGAGCACGCCCATCAATCCGCTTCGTTTGTTGTACTGAAGTTCAGCTGTGTTCGTTATTTCAATTTATTTCGGTTAGGAATTTTATATAAATGGTGGATATAACGTTGGATTTGGAGATCGTTGGAAACTGATTGATGGAGTGTTCCCAGTGCTAAAGGATGCCAGACATGAACTGCACGCGGTAAGTGAATCGGCATCAAATGTCTGTGTTTTGTTGGCAGTCGAAGCGTATGCATTATGTAAACAACACAAGAACAGTTATGCAGGGATAATGCAATGATGTATTGTGTGCTCATGCTGTAGTTTCCCTCTGGCCAATAAGAACCAAAGCTGTTTGCCATAGCAACATCAGTCCCAATTTTACTTCTTAAAATGGACGTTTGTGTGTGTAGGTGTGTGTGTGTGCGTGTGTGTGTGTGTGTGTGTGTGTGTCTGTCTGTCTGTGTGTATATATAGACTTGTTTCAAGCTAAACATTTCTGTGTTCTGTGCACTCTCAGAGTTTAAGGTCTACATAGGGGGTCCGTGATTACATTGGGTAAATAACACCCTTATTTTAATGGCGATGTGACCCAAAATAAGACCTGTCTGTGGCAAAATTACACCTATGAGGGCACTGGCTTCATTCACTGCATGACTCTGAGAACCAAACCAATGCAGGTGAGAATCAGGCTGGATTCACAATGATAAAAATATCTCTGTAGTTAAGCTTCAGCATTCAAAAAAAAATA
Organism: Triplophysa bombifrons; assembly: GCA_029783895.1. NCBI lineage: Eukaryota > Metazoa > Chordata > Actinopteri > Cypriniformes > Nemacheilidae > Triplophysa > Triplophysa bombifrons. The sequence continues at coordinate 24,112,200 of CM056452.1, forward strand.
GTGATAAGCCTGTCTAACTGAAGCCAATTTAACTCGGCTCAAAATTTTAATTTTCAACCGTTGCTTGTTCCTCTTGGTGGATTCCTATTTGAAGCTGGATGTTGCATATTCCTACATGACTTTCAAAAAGTCTGTGGTGTCTGAGGCTCAGAAGATGACATGGAATAAAGAATCTAAATTATGCTCCTAGCATATGGTTAACACTGCTTTGTTTATCAAAAAAGAAGGTCTACCGTGTTTTACACATCTGTCTCTGCAACTTTGCCAGAAAGGTTATATTGATTCATTGGTTTTATTGATAATGATTCATTGGCATCATGATGTCATATGTCAGAGAAGTTGACTCTTTGGTGCTTTTTATTTGCATAAAAGTAAATGATTATTATTAAGGTGATAGTTTACCCAAAAATTACATTTCTGTCATAATTTACTCACCCTTATGTAATTTCATACCTGTATGGATGAATTAAATGGTAGTCAAAGGTGCCTGAGTACTCTTTGTTTTCCTAAATTCTTCAAAATATCTCATTATATGTTCAACAGATGTCCCAGAACTGAAAATTGCTAACATTCATCCAAATATCTTTCTCTGTGTCCAATGGAACAAAGACATTTATACAGGGTTGAAACAACCTAAGGGTGAGTAAATGATGACAGATTTTTGGATGAACTGTCCCTTTAACTCTGTCCATCTACTGACACCCTGTTCATGTGATCTTATATAACTACATCTCTTGGATGGCAGGTTTCTTAACGTCATCATGGGTTTCGAAGCATTCTGTTGCCATGAAGGAAGTTAAAGTTTCAACACTTTGTGTTTGTAGGAAGTTGATGAGTTGACATTTTGTTTTGAATGGAATGGCCTATCCCGGTTTCCTGCTAGAACTGTGGCCAAGCGGTTGGCGTATGTGTTCATAGGTCTTGTACCACATTACTCGTTTTGGCTTGCATAATTTCTCTCATCTATACTACCTTCACTTTGAATAAGAGTAATTTTAAGCATAAAAATTAACTGAATAGCTGTCAGTCACAAGAGAGTGAGTTTATTTCAGGTGACTTAAGGTGAATCCTGTCTGTTTAGCAGAAGCTTTTTATATGAGGTGACTTTTGAAACTATAATTCCGAAAACAGCCCTCCTGGAGCGAGCTGGGGTTAAGAGATTTGCTCAAGTGAAAAGTAGTCATATTGCGAGATTGTGATATCAGAGCCCCAGTTCCTGTGGAGTAAACCGGTGTTAACAGCTCAGCTCCAAACCCATTCAGATTCCAGTACACTGTTAATGAAGTTATACCATTTCATCAAAAACATTTGTGTCCGCCAGTAAGAGTACAGTATTGTTGCACTATAAAAATATTTCCCTTAATTCCATTCAAAACATTAATAGCATTTTGGTTCTATGAACATCAGACAGCAATGATTCTCATTCCCCTCGGATTCAGGGAAGTATGACCTTACGTTTTATTATTTCATATTCAGAAATTTCCTCAAAGCCTCTTTGTTTAGTGCAAATGCCTCGCCTGCAGCATTTGGAATCCTTCTCTGGGAACAAGTGTGTGACACTCTACTTTTTCCAAAACCTCTGAGACTAAAAAACGTCAAAGTAACTTTTTTAAACTTTTTTCACAGTAATAGTATCTGTTTAAACGGTTGATATCCTCAGGAAATGCTGTTGGCTTGCATTTAGCAGCTAAAACCGTCAGTAGCCTGAATTCTTATAGCGGATAAGTTTTCATGAATATCATTGTATGAAGATTGTATTTTGTTTCAGTCAAATACAGATCAAAACCAGATCAATTTATATATTTCTTAAACAGTCTGTCTTCCTTTCTGTTGTAAATTAAAGTTCTTAAAGGTCAGCAACTGTGTTTAATGAGGAACGGACAGAAAGACTGGTTCTCTAAGACCCTTCAATATCTTCTCATGCTGCTCCCAGCGTAAGTCTTTAACTTGCTTACGGTGAAATGCTACGGTGGATTTGATTTGACAGTAATTGCTGTAGTTTTATTTATCCTTCCCATTGTGTATTCTAAAGCGGATCCGAGCTTATCGTCATGCTATCAAAGTGAGTTCAAATTTAACAACCTGCAACAATTAAAAAATTTCACTCAAAGGGAATCCAGCCCACTCTCCTCTCGTATGTTTGCCTGTTTTTATCACTAAGCTCTTTCTGACCTCGTCCAATATTAAAATCTAAAATCGTCTGTGAGAACACTTGTCATGCAGGTCACGTGCTCGCTCGCACACACCAACAGAAAATTGCACGGCAAGCAGTTACAGCTTTGTTAACTCTAGTCATCACCTTGGAATTACAATGTTTTTATGGAGATATTCACATATTTATATTCTTGCAACTTATTTACATTAGGTGATGTTGTTCTTTACATTGTACACATTTTGGGACATTCCTTCAGAAAAGGTTTTAAATAAAATGCGGGTTCAAAAATGTTGATGCTCAATGAATCAACAATGCTCAAAAAGTGGACAAAAGCGTATAATTTCAAGGTAGCGAGGTGTCTGCAAACTCATGATTAGAAAAATCCCAAAAGGGCTCATGTGACTCCTCTTTTCATCTCTCTCCACTGGCTACTGGTTGAAGCCCATATCAGATTCAAGTCACCTATGCTTTCCTACAGGACTATCACTGGATCTACACCGGCATACTTTCACAACCTCCTACACCCCATAAAGAACCCTATGTTCAGTAAACCAGCGGCGTCTTGTATTGCCTTCTTCAAACGGCAGTAAATCTCTTTCCCGCTGATTCTCCTTCACAATTTTCTGCTGGAACAATCTTCCTAACTCAGTCTGGTCAACCACATCTCTCACAACGTTCAAAAAGCTACTGAAAACACATCGGTAACACTTTATAATAACTGCACGCTATGAATCATTAGGTAAGCATCAGTAAATAGTTAATTAATCATTTATGAAGCATTGGCCCCACATTAATAGACATTAGTAAGCAGTTTATTAATACAGCTATAAATGCTTTGTTCGTGATTTATAAGCATGTATATAATATGCTTAATAATCAAATTTTCATACTTTATTAAGGAAAAATTCATCATTTCTAAATTAAGGATTACATTACTTACAAACCAGTTAGTTAGGAGTTGTCAGTGGTTCATGAGATCATTTAGAAAGTGTAAGTAAATGATTAATAAACTCTTTGAATGCACATTTATACATCTTATATTCTGACATATAGTAACGGTTACTCAATTTGTTAATAAATGCTTTATTAACACATTCCTGCTGTAATTCATGATTAATTAAGGTAGTTACAAACATTTACTAGTTGTCAGTTAACTATTTTTGTGAGTTCATCTAAAGTGAGGACTATTTATGTCTTGTAAAGCATTTACAAATGAGAGTTAAAGGCTCATATTCCTAATGTAATTCATGATTAATTAAGGTAGTTATAAAACATTTACTAGTTATCAGTTAACTATTTTTTGTGAGCTCATCTAAAGTGAGGACTATTTATGTCTTGTATTGAATACAAAACGATTTAATACAAAATGAAAAATAAACACTGATAAATTTGTATTCAAGCTATGTTTGCACTTTACAAAAATGTATTTTTATGACCGATTGCAGAGCCCTAGTTGCATATTACTGCACAGTTATATTTTCTGGAGGTGTGCAGGAATTTCATTTTATATCAATTAATTGAATGTTAATTTATATGTTCGGTTGTACAATTTTAATTTTGCAGAGGTTTATATTTTTATTTTATATTAAATCGTTTTGTATTCAATATGTACAGTTTAATTTCTTTTGCTGTCAGGAGTGTCTCAGGGAGACAAAGCAGGAGAACCCAAGTGCAGGCAGACACAGGGATAGCAGGGATAAACAAGGATTTATTAAACAGAAAACAGAAAACTACAAAACAGACAAAACAAAACCCACTATGGGGAAAACAGAACAGGACCAATAATAATAATAAACAAAGACACTGACTAACTAAACTACAAACAAACACTTGGAATAAACACTAAACTGACACTTACTAGATAAACTCTGACGAGGACCAGGTATCAAAACAGCATACATGAACAACAAGTACATGAACAAGCAAGACGATGTACACGCAACAGCATACATCAAATACAATGATTGAACAAGCAATGAACCGCACAAGACAATGAAACAAGAGGATTCTTATAGGGAGAACAGACAAAGGATAATTGATGCGAACAGGTGAAACAGATCAAACACTAAGGGGAAGCTAATGACACGGAAAGGGCGGGAAACACAGACGAGACTCGGGGAGAGTATGGAAGGCCAAAAGTTCCAAAAATGTCTCTCCCCACATGAAACAGGGAATTCTGCACTGGTTCTGCCCCAAGACCAAGAATAAGCCAAAAAGGATAGGCAGAACCGTGACAGAACCCCCGCCTTAAGGAGCGACATCCTGACGCTCCTCAAGGATACTCACAGGACAGGGCAGACTGAGACAAAGACAAGACTAGACAAAACATAGTGAACAAGATCAGGGGCAGACAAGCAAGAATAAACAAGGGATTGGGGTGGCTCAATAAAAATAATAAACAAGGGAGGGGGGGGCAGGGCAGGGAGGGGGAATCCTAGCCCTGGGGAACGCGCCGGAGCACGGAGCCCCAGGGGGCTTGATAAAGGCAGTCCTGTGGGGAAAAGTTCTTGTCCCCGACGGGACTGCTGGCTTGGGCCCCGGCTGGAATGCCGGGCAGGACAAGGGCTTGAGGGCCGGCTGGAACGCCGGGCAAGACGCAGGGCAGGATTCCGGCTGGAACCGTTGCTGGGCAGCGCTCTGTGGCAGCTGGGCAGTGATCGGTGCCGGTTGCTGGAGCGGGCTTGGTGCCGGTTGCTGGAGCGGGCTTGGTGCCGGTTGCTGGACCGGGCTTGGTGCCGGTTGCTGGACCGGGCTTGGTGCCGGTTGCTGGACCGGGCTTGGTGCCGGTTGCTGGACCGGGCTTGGTGCCGGTTGCTGGACCGGGCTTGGTGCCGGTTGCTGGACCGGGCTTGGTGCCGGTTGCTGGACCGAGCTTGGTGCCGGTTGCTGGACCGGGCTTGGTGCCGGTTGCTGGACCGGGCTTGGTGCCGGTTGCTGGACCGGGCTTGACAGCGGCTGGGCAGTGCTCTCTGGCGGCTGGGCAGCGTACTGTGCCGGTTGCTGGACCGGGCTTGGTGCCGGTAGAAGGGGAGAATCCGCGGCCGGGCTGGCCGCTCGGACCGTCACATCCCCACGGCGCCCCCCCAAAAAATTCTTGGGGTTTGACACCACCGGACTTAGGACCACAGGACTCGGGAACACAGGACTCGGGAACACAGGACTCGGGACCTTGGCAGGACTCGGGACCACAGGACTCGGGACCTTGGCAGGACTCGGGACCACAGGACTCGGGACCACAGGACTCGGGACCTTGGCAGGACTCGGGACCACAGGACACGGGACCTTGGCAGGACTCGGGACCACAGGACTCGGGACCACAGGACTCGGGACCTTGGCAGGACTCGGGACCACAGGACTCGGGACCTTGGCAGGACTCGGGACCACAGGACTCGGGACCTTGGCAGGACTCGGGACCACAGGACTCGGGATCTTGGCAGGACTCGGGACCACAGGACTCGGGACTTTGGCAGGACTCGGGACCACAGGACTCGGGACCTTGGCAGGACTCGGGACCACAAGACTCGGGACCATGGCAGGACTCGGGACCACAGCACTCGGGACCTTGGCAGGACTCGGGACCACAGGACTCGGGACCTTGGCAGGACTCGGGACCTCGGCAGGACTCGGGACCACAGGACTCGGGACCACAGGACTAGACATCTCTGGATTACCCAGGGGTCGAGACGCCATCCGGAGCTTCTTTCTCCCCCGTCTACCGATGGAAGTGGCAGACGGTTGGATGGCTGCAGGGGGTGCTGCGGATGAGGATGCCGAGCTCTCCAGGGTAAGGGCGGCCAGGACGCGGTCCTCCGGGAAGGTAGCCACGGGAGTGGATACCCAGTCTGGCACTAATGGCCAGGGATCGTCCCGGTTGATCACGTACCTGATCATGTCGCCAAACCACAGGGAGCCCAACATCCTCATCTCGGACGGCTTGAGTGGTTCGGTGAGGCAGCAGTTAAAAATAACCTTAAGCTCTGCCTCACCGAACTCCGTCTCACTAGACGCAGCCACGAACTCCCGGGCGAAGTCTCGGATCCCGCGATCCCCCTGTTTGAACCCAAACAATTGTCGGGCCTGGTGGGACCGCAAGGAACCGTTGACGGCTGCCTGCTGGGTTCTGTTAAGGCGGTTCATTCTGTCAGGAGTGTCTCAGGGAGACAAAGCAGGAGAACCCAAGTGCAGGCAGACACATGGATAGCAGGGATAAACAAGGATTTATTAAACAGAAAACTACAAAACAGACAAAACAAAACCCACTATGGGGAAAACAGAACAGGACCAATAATAATAATAAACAAAGACACTGACTAACTAAACTACAAACAAACACTTGGAATAAACACTAAACTGACACTTACTAGATAAACTCTGACGAGGACCAGGTATCAAAACAGCATACATGAACAACAAGTACATGAACAAGCAAGACGATGTACACGCAACAGCATACATCAAATACAATGATTGAACAAGCAATGAACCGCACAAGACAATGAAACAAGAGGATTCTTATAGGGAGAACAGACAAAGGATAATTGATGCGAACAGGTGAAACAGATCAAACACTAAGGGGAAGCTAATGACACGGAAAGGGCGGGAAACACAGACGAGACTCGGGGAGAGTATGGAAGGCCAAAAGTTCCAAAAATGTCTCTCCCCACATGAAACAGGGAATTCTGCACTGGTTCTGCCCCAAGACCAAGAATAAGCCAAAAAGGATAGGCAGAACCGTGACAGAACCCCCGCCTTAAGGAGCGACATCCTGACGCTCCTCAAGGATACTCACAGGACAAGGCAGACTGAGACAAAGACAAGACTAGACAAAACATAGTGAACAAGATCAGGGGCAGACAAGCAAGAATAAACAAGGGATTGGGGTGGCTCAATAAAAATAATAAACAAGGGAGGGGGGGGCAGGGCAGGGAGGGGGAATCCTAGCCCTGGGGAACGCGCCGGAGCACGGAGCCCCAGGGGGCTTGATAAAGGCAGTCCTGTGGGGAAAAGTTCTTGTCCCCGATGGGACTGCTGGCTTGGGCCCCGGCTGGAATGCCGGGCAGGACAAGGGCTTGAGGGCCGGCTGGAACGCCGGGCAAGACGCAGGGCAGGATTCCGGCTGGAACCGTTGCTGGGCAGCGCTCTGTGGCAGCTGGGCAGTGATCGGTGCCGGTTGCTGGAGCGGGCTTGGTGCCGGTTGCTGGAGCGGGCTTGGTTCCGGTTGCTGGACCGGGCTTGGTGCCGGTTGCTGGACCGGGCTTGGTGCCGGTTGCTGGACCGGGCTTGGTGCCGGTTGCTGGACCGGGCTTGACAGCGGCTGGGCAGTGCTCTCTGGCGGCTGGGCAGCGTACTGTGCCGGTTGCTGGACCGGCTTGGTGCCGGTAGAAGGGGAGAATCCGCGGCCGGGCTGGCCGCTTGGACCGTCACATCCCCACGGCGCCCCCCCAAAAAATTCTTGGGGTTTGACACCACCGGACTTAGGACCACAGGACTCGGGAACACAGGACTCGGGAACACAGGACTCGGGACCTTGGCAGGACTCGGGACCACAGGACTCGGGACCTTGGCAGGACTCGGGACCACAGGACTCGGGACCACAGGAATCGGGACCTTGGCAGGACTCGGGACCACAGGACTCGGGACCTTGGCAGGACTCGGGACAACAGGACTCGGGACCTTGGCAGGACTCGGGACCTTGGCAGGACTCGGGACCACAGGACTCGGGACCTTGGCAGGACTCGGGACCACAGGACTCGGGATCTTGGCAGGACTCGGGACCACAGGACTCGGGACATTGGCAGGACTCGGGACCACAGGACTCGGGACCTTGGCAGGACTCGGGACCACAAGACTCGGGACCATGGCAGGACTCGGGACCACAGGACTCGGGACCTTGGCAGGACTCGGGACCACAGGACTCGGGACCTTGGCAGGACTCGGGACCTCGGCAGGACTCGGGACCTCGGCAGGACTCGGGACCTCGGCAGGACTCGGGACCTCGGCAGGACTCGGGACCTCGGCAGGACTCGGGACCTCGGCAGGACTCGGGACGTCGGCAGGACTCGGGACCTCGGCAGGACTCGGGACCTCGGCAGGACTCGGGACCTCGGCAGGACTCGGGACCTCGGCAGGACTCGGGACCTCGGCAGGACTCGGGACCTCGGCAGGACTCGGGACCACAGGACTCGGGACCACAGGACTAGACATCTCTGGATTACCCAGGGGTCGAGACGCCATCCGGAGCTTCTTTCTCCCCCGTCTACCGATGGAAGTGGCAGATGGTTGGATGGCTGCAGGGGGTGCTGCGGATGAGGATGCCGAGCTCTCCAGGGTAAGGGCGGCCAGGACGCGGTCCTCCGGGACGGTAGCCACGGGAGTGGATACCCAGTCTGGCACTAATGGCCAGGGATCGTCCCGGTTGATCACGTACCTGATCATGTCGCCCAACCACAGGGAGCCCAACATCCTCATCTCGGACGGCTTGAGTGGTTCGGTGAGGCAGCAGTTAAAAATAACCTTAAGCTCTGCCTCACCGAACTCCGTCTCACTAGACGCAGCCACGAACTCCCGGGCGAAGTCTCGGATCCCGCGATCCCCCTGTTTGAACCCAAACAATTGTCGGGCCTGGTGGGACCGCAAGGAACCGTTGACGGCTGCCTGCTGGGTTCTGTTAAGGCGGTTCATTCTGTCAGGAGTGTCTCAGGGAGACAAAGCAGGAGAACCCAAGTGCAGGCAGACACAGGGATAGCAGGGATAAACAAGGATTTATTAAACAGAAAACTACAAAACAGACAAAACAAAACCCACTATGGGGAAAACAGAACAGGACCAATAATAATAATAAACAAAGACACTGACTAACTAAACTACAAACAAACACTTGGAATAAACACTAAACTGACACTTACTAGATAAACTCTGACGAGGACCAGGTATCAAAACAGCATACATGAACAACAAGTACATGAACAAGCAAGACGATGTACACGCAACAGCATACATCAAATACAATGATTGAACAAGCAATGAACCGCACAAGACAATGAAACAAGAGGATTCTTATAGGGAGAACAGACAAAGGATAATTGATGCGAACAGGTGAAACAGATCAAACACTAAGGGGAAGCTAATGACACGGAAAGGGCGGGAAACACAGACGAGACTCGGGGAGAGTATGGAAGGCCAAAAGTTCCAAAAATGTCTCTCCCCACATGAAACAGGGAATTCTGCACTGGTTCTGCCCCAAGACCAAGAATAAGCCAAAAAGGATAGGCAGAACCGTGACAGAACCCCCGCCTTAAGGAGCGACATCCTGACGCTCCTCAAGGATACTCACAGGACAGGGCAGACTGACACAAAGACAAGACTAGACAAAACATAGTGAACAAGATCAGGGGCAGACAAGCAAGAATAAACAAGGGATTGGGGTGGCTCAATAAAAATAATAAACAAGGGAGGGGGGGGCAGGGCAGGGAGGGGGAATCCTAGCCCTGGGGAACGCGCCGGAGCACGGAGCCCCAGGGGGCTTGATAAAGGCAGTCCTGTGGGGAAAAGTTCTTGTCCCCGATGGGACTGCTGGCTTGGGCCCCGGCTGGAATGCCGGGCAGGACAAGGGCTTGAGGGCCGGCTGGAACGCCGGGCAAGACGCAGGGCAGGATTCCGGCTGGAACCGTTGCTGGGCAGCGCTCTGTGGCAGCTGGGCAGTGATCGGTGCCGGTTGCTGGAGCGGGCTTGGTGCCGGTTGCTGGAGCGGGCTTGGTTCCGGTTGCTGGACCGGGCTTGGTGCCGGTTGCTGGACCGGGCTTGGTGCCGGTTGCTGGACCGGGCTTGACAGCGGCTGGGCAGTGCTCTCTGGCGGCTGGGCAGCGTACTGTGCCGGTTGCTGGACCGGGCTTGGTGCCGGTAGAAGGGGAGAATCCGCGGCCGGGCTGGCCGCTCGGACCGTCACATCCCCACGGCGCCCCCCCTAAAAATTCTTGGGGTTTGACACCACCGGACTTAGGACCACAGGACTCGGGAACACAGGACTCGGGAACACAGGACTCGGGACCTTGGCAGGACTCGGGACCACAGGACTCGGGACCTTGGCAGGACTCGGGACCACAGGACTCGGGACCACAGGACTCGGGACCTTGGCAGGACTCGGGACCACAGGACTCGGGACCTTGGCAGGACTCGGGACCACAGGACTCGGGACCTTGGCAGGACTCGGGACCTTGGCAGGACTCGGGACCACAGGACTCGGGACCTTGGCAGGACTCGGGACCACAGGACTCGGGATCTTGGCAGGACTCGGGACCACAGGACTCGGGACCTTGGCAGGACTCGGGACCACAGGACTCGGGACCTTGGCAGGACTCGGGACCACAAGACTCGGGACCATGGCAGGACTCGGGACCACAGGACTCGGGACCTTGGCAGGACTCGGGACCTCGGCAGGACTCGGGACCTCGGCAGGACTCGGGACCTCGGCAGGACTCGGGACCTCGGCAGGACTCGGGACCTCGGCAGGACTCGGGACCTCGGCAGGACTCGGGACCTCGGCAGGACTCGGGACCTCGGCAGGACTCGGGACCTCGGCAGGACTCGGGACCAGAGGACTCGGGACCACAGGACTAGACATCTCTGGATTACCCAGGGGTCGAGACGCCATCCGGAGCTTCTTTCTCCCCCGTCTACCGATGGAAGTGGCAGACGGTTGGATGGCTGCAGGGGGTGCTGCGGATGAGGATGCCGAGCTCTCCAGGGTAAGGGCGGCCAGGACGCGGTCCTCCGGGAAGGTAGCCACGGGAGTGGATACCCAGTCTGGCACTAATGGCCAGGGATCGTCCCGGTTGATCACGTACCTGATCATGTCGCCAAACCACAGGGAGCCCAACATCCTCATCTCGGACGGCTTGAGTGGTTCGGTGAGGCAGCAGTTAAAAATAACCTTAAGCTCTGCCTCACCGAACTCCGTCTCACTAGACGCAGCCACGAACTCCCGGGCGAAGTCTCGGATCCCGCGATCCCCCTGTTTGAACCCAAACAATTGTCGGGCCTGGTGGGACCGCAAGGAACCGTTGACGGCTGCCTGCTGGGTTCTGTTAAGGCGGTTCATTCTGTCAGGAGTGTCTCAGGGAGACAAAGCAGGAGAACCCAAGTGCAGGCAGACACAGGGATAGCAGGGATAAACAAGGATTTATTAAACAGAAAACTACAAAACAGACGAAACAAAACCCACTATGGGGAAAACAGAACAGGACCAATAATAATAATAAAAAAGACACTGACTAACTAAACTACAAACAAACACTTGGAATAAACACTAAACTGACACTTACTAGATAAACTCTGACGAGGACCAGGTATCAAAACATTATACATGAACAACAAGTACATGAACAAGCAAGACGATGTACACGCAACAGCATACATCAAATACAATGATTGAACAAGCAATGAACCGCACAAGACAATGAAACAAGAGGATTCTTATAGGGAGAACAGACAAAGGATAATTGATGCGAACAGGTGAAACAGATCAAACACTAAGGGGAAGCTAATGACACGGAAAGGGCGGGAAACACAGACGAGACTCGGGGAGAGTATGGAAGGCCAAAAGTTCCAAAAATGTCTCTCCCCACATGAAACAGGGAATTCTGCACTGGTTCTGCCCCAAGACCAAGAATAAGCCAAAAAGGATAGGCAGAACCGTGACATTTTGCATCTAGAAATAAATATTTCTATGTTTTGCATCCCTCTGTGTTGTGTTTTTCCTTTTTTTGTTTAGAAGACAACTGAGGCTTTAACCCTCATTTGTAAATGCTTTACAAGACATAAATAGTCCTCACTTTAGATTAGCTCACAAAAATAGTTAATTGACTAGTAAATGTTTGTAACTACCTTAATTAATCATGAATTACAGCAGGAATGTGTGTTAATAAACCATTTATTAACAAATTGAGTAACCGTTACTATATGTCAGAATAATAAGATGTATAAATGTGCATTCAAAGAGTTTATTAATAATTTACTTACACTTTCTAAATGATCTCATGAACCACTGACAACTCCTAACAAACTGGTTTGTAAGTAATGTAATCCTTAATATAGAAATGATGAATTTATCCTTAATAAAGTATGAAAATTGTATTATTAAGCATATTATATACATGCTTATAAATCATGAACAAAGCATTTATAGCTGTATTAATAAACTGCTTACTAATGTCTATCAATGTGGGGCCAATGCTTTATAAATGATGAATTAACTATTTACTGATGCTTAACTAATGATTCATAGCGTGCAGTTATTATATTTTTTTACCAACACATCTCTTCTTTTAATACTTGAAAGACAAATAAAAAATAAACACTAACTCTCTCTCTTTCTCTTAACAGGTATTGGTCTGGCTTTTGTTAAAACTAGTAACTTGTATAAGCGCCTATTGTATAATAGCTCCTGTATGACATATTGCTTATTGCTCCCTGAACTCTCTGTGTGTCGCTTTGGATAAATGTACATTTAAAATTCCACTAAGTGAATGGACAACCAGCTTTTTTATAAGGTATGTCATGTATATATTGATGTATATTTAAGTGGGGAGATTATTTGGACAATGTACAAACTTGCTGCCCCCTTAACCAATTTTTTATTGTGATCAAAATTGTTGTAAGGACACATTTTAAACACTTGCCCGTAATGCCAAAGCATATGATCAACATCTAAGTTGAAAATCTAAACTGCTTTAACATTTTGATGATGTTTAAAAACCTGGCAGCTAAAATGAAATGCATGTGACAGCAACTCATCGAGGTCTAAAATTTAGTTTCACAGACCACTTCGGAAAACGCAAACAGCGCTCGTTAAATATTGGTCCGGAAGAACTCTCTGTTTCAAGTTTTTAACATTTGAACAGAATTCAATCAACAGAACATTTACAACAGAGTATGCAACAACATATGTAAGATTAAAAAAATGGTCTATAAAACCAATTTAACAAGTTATAAAAACTGTGATGTACTGTCGTAGTTCAAAAGTACTAGTATTCGTTTTTCAGAAATAACATTTCAAAAAGCGGACACTTAAAAAAGTGGCTGGTAACATTTGTAAGGCGTCTATGCTGCCTACAGTGTAAACTAGGTGACTTCCCTTCTTGCATTTTTTACCCTGGCTGTCATACTATTTGACAGTTGTTGGACATTGTTCGCTTTCGCAGTCAGCGCCTGTGTTTGGCAACCTATCCAGACAGCACTAACACAGCCTGACGATCACGCACCCCGTCATAATCATACATCCTGTTTATTAAATAGGATGCTTCCTACAGAACAGGCATATCCAGATGGTGCCTGCCGGTCGATGCTGGATTCAGCATGAAATAACCATAAAATAACCTTCACGGTGATAATGAGGAGTTAAGACGTTGAACGCCCATGCCGTGATTGATTTCTATCTTTTATTTTGTTATTTGTTTATTCAGCGAGGAAGAGGTTCTAACCTCCATCATGACATTATTTTTTCGTACTGCTGTACTTACACACACACATAGACATTCGCACATACAAGCACAAATAAAAGTTACTTGTAATAAAATAGGAAGGTCACAGCAAACACAAACATCTCATTCAATATGAATTTCCATTTGTTAAGCTCACTGCCTCCCTCTCTCTCTCTCTCTCTCTCTCTCTCTCTCTCTCTCTCACTTACTCTCTTTCATTTCTGGGGTGCAGGTGTTTATTATTAATGAAGAGTTTAACATCTCATTCACTTCTCCTTTATCTCCTTCCTCTGTCCCCCAAAATGAAATAGAATTCTTTTTTGTCAAACACCTCTGGAAATCTCCCATAATGCTCTGCAACTTTTTTGCCATTAATAGAAAGCTCACTCGCTGCTGCTATTACAATGCCACCCTCTCTTTTCTTTTTCTTTCTCTCACCAACTTCTTTCCTCTCCAGCGAGGGATATTGCTTTTCTAATCTCGCTGACGAACAATATTTCTGTGTTGTTTTCCTTTCTCATCCGCCTGTACAGAGTTGCGGTGCTGTTTTGAATGCAGCGGATGTAAGTGTGTTTCTGCTTTGGAGGTCAGAGGAGATACGCTCTCTCTGTATAATGAAGCCGAGGCGAGCGCTGGGTCAGCTCTAACTGTAGGCAGTGCTGTATGAGCGACCCGATGCGTCGCTCAGCAGTTCACCTTATTCTGGAACGAGTATCGTTTCACAGAGCAGTATTCTGATCGTTTAAAATCCTGGACAGGTGCTTGGCTCAATCTTGCTGTTTAAGGTGGTTAACAAACATTATCAGAGAAATACAGTTTTATTATTTCAAGGTATGTGGTAATACTTTGTCATTGACTTTGGTGTTGAATTATCACTGTTTTCACTGTGGTTTTATACTGTACTTCACTTTACAATAATCAACGATTAACAAACAAATAACCTTTTTTTTGGAGTATTGATTCCTAATGGAAAACCATGGTTTTAATATAGTAACATGTTAAACTATGATCTTTGAAAATAAAGCTCTCAGTAAAATTCATAATGCATACTGTATATGACCTTAGTGGGCCCTTAATTACAGGACCCGGGACTACAGTCTCCCCACACAAATTGGCCTGTTTATGGTAAATGCTATGATCAATTATTTGGTAAAAATATGAGCACATGTCACAAATATCATTACACTAGATTATTACCACGGTACCAACGTATATCGAAGAATACCATCCTATCACAGTGTAGGATCTTGGGCAGATCAAAGGAGACCATTTGGGGTCGTTAACACCTCTCAGTAGCAAGCCTAACCGGTGCCAGCAAGTCTGATCCAACTGCTCTCTCTTAAGCATCCTTCATTTGCTCAGGATAGTTTCTAACACCTCCCTTGGACTTCAAAGTCCCAACGGGAGGATGGGGTGCTTCTCCAACGATGGACCATTTGCTCTAAAAGGAATGTGGCCTAGGTTTTAACCTCCTCTGGAAATCTGGAAGTCTTTTCTCCTTATCCACAAAGGAATGTTCTAAATGGATATTCCTCTATATCTCCACATTGTATGTTTGTCCCCATGTTATTCGGCCTCACCTATAACCTCAAAAGCATGTGTGTTTAGTTGTATTCTGCTTATATTTTCATTCTTGTACAAACTTCAGGTCAATGTACTTATAACCCTGGCATGTTTTATATCTAAATGTTTCTCTCTTCATTACTGGAAAGATGATGTATAGCACAATAACGTGTTTTCGATCCTATCGATTTTATGTCATTCTAAGAGTTTTACAGCACCAAACCTCTAAGTGATCCTGAATGCAAATGAGCTACTAAGCAAAACACAGAAACTTTGTTTCGCTCCAAAATCAGCTCATCAGATTGGATAACTCACTTTGAAGGGCGTGAACCCGTCAAGCTTAAAACAGCCGTAAACTGAGCTATCGATGCTCGGCTCATCTCGTGTCCTCGCGCTCCTGCCCGGCACGTCACCGAGACCTGTCTCTCCCTTGGAGTCAGTTCATCCGGCAGTGTACATCGGCTAACTTCGTCCTACCTTCGTCAGCCAATCCGGCACCGAGAAAGAAGTAGACGGACTCACCCGCTTGCTTTGAAACCATCAGGACTCATAGAACCTTTCCAACGCGCACAGAACTTGTCCCAGCACACTCAGGGAACCAATGCAAGTATCAACTATATCCTAAATAGCTGCGTTAAAGCTTTAACCCCTTTTTACAAAAGGAGATTATCCTCGATGGTTCATGCAGATGTGAATAGCTGTTTGTAAAACTGCCACTCTTTACTTTGTCTATTTCTTACCTTTCTTTACTGCATTTATGTTTCATGTTTTGTTTGTTAGCATTTGTTATTTTGTTAGTCAATCGTTTGTTTCCCCTTTAGTGTAGTCAATAAACCCGCATTTGTTTTCAACAATTTAACTGTTGCTGTGTTTGTTTATCGCATATTAGCGTCACTTAAACTGCTTGATTTCGTTATAATTTCTGGAGCGGTACTGTACAGTAAGAGTGTTATGTTTCCAGGGCCAGGAAAGTAATATTTCTTAGATTTGATATACGATCTGCGGATCACTCGCTGGACGAGTGAATCTAGTTTGTCGCTATTATCAAATCTGCCGAATCCGATAAAGTGTATAAGATAGGTATAGTTAATCATCATTAATTATCCGTATTTTACTGTGATCAAACTCATAGTTTTCCCCGAAATACACTACAACAGCATGACAAAAACATGCTAAAACACTGGTGCTTCAATGTTATAATATTAATATTTTGTTCCTTTGGTGTGATTCTCTCTGTCTCTATCTAGTGTAAATCTGTGCTGTCCTCCCAGGTTTAACCATGGCCCATGAGCTTTATATGCACACACAGCACTCTCTCTGGCACACCACGTGCCCTGCATGGGGAACCCTGGAAGCATAGGTCTTAACATGCCCTGCATCTGAATTCTAAACTTATACAGAAACACAGTGACCTTATTCATATGTGTGCGTGCGTTTTCGCTTGCGTGTATGCTTGCATCAGGCCTGCTTTTGGTCACACTTTTGAAATTCCCCATATTCTCTTGATCTATGAAGAGATAAATTAAACGTCAATCTCATGAAGTGTGAAAATTAAACTTGATCGCTTCTGACGGCATTTTATTTATTTGACAGCGCAATACATGTATATCTAACTACATCCCCGCAAATGAACGCTAATTCGTTCAAAAACACAAGTCAAGAACGCGAGTGACATAAGGAGAGAGAGGGAGAGACAGTATTTTTATGAATCCGTGGCATTAAAATGATTCAATAAGTCAAGCAGACTCCTCCCGTTTAATCTCTCAAACCCTGTCATTTTTAATTTTTCAGCTGGCTCTCAGATGCAGCCTTCTTTACGCGTAGGCGCTTACTCGGACTGACATAAACCGCTATCTAAATGATCTTCGTGGCAGCTTGAAAGTTCGGTGCTTAAACATTCGCAAGTGATTCGATCTGACATTCAGAATAGATTTAAAAAACGGCGAAAATGCATCAGTCGACAGCACAGCAACTGCGTGCAGAAGAGCGCCCAGATACCAGCAGTAAATTGATGTCCGGTAACGTTGTTCCAGTGTCTATGAAATATTAAGCCTCCCTTGCGTTGCCGAGGGAGAAGCTAGCATTGCTACGGAGATATCGATTGCTTTTAAAATGGTTTATCACAGACTCTTAAGAGCTGATGTCACGTGCGTTCTGATGTTCCTCAACTGCATGTACCTGTAGCTTTCATCCACGTCTGTTTTTACGACCTTTAAATATCAAGGACTGACAAACCTTCCGGTGCGAATGCACTTTTAATATGTAACACATATTTTATTAGAACTGTGAATACGGAACGGCCGAAAGGAATAACTGTTGGTTTGAATTATGAATGAGCTGGTTTGAATATGGGCGTTTTAAGTAAGGTCAGGGATGTACGGTTGGAAAAGCATCATTTGGTTTGATATAACAGCACCCTTGAGGCATGTTTGACCTCAGGGTCTGGAACTTGTCATAGACGTGCTCTGGGTATGTCTAGATGTGTTAAAAAAATCGAAATAAGTGTTGATGTTAAATGGCAGTGTGTGGTAGTGTTTCACGTAGTGTCTGTGATTTGGTGTGTATTGTTGTTTTTGGTTGTGCAATAGCTCTGGGATGTTTTTGCAAGCATTGGGTTTTGGGAATACAAATGCAGATATCCATTATATTCTGTATGGAACATATGTTACAGCCTTAAAGCAAAATTTATGGAACTGGTTAGAAAGAGGTCCTACAATTTTTTTAAATCATGTCAAAGATACCATATGTCCAGTTTTGTGCTCCAGAACATGTATATCTGACACTGCCGTGTTGGAACCACTGGTGGGTTTAAAAGGTTAAATGTATGCGCTTGGCATACACAGCGATTCAAATCCACCTTTGTACTACAATGCAACACCACATAAGCTTGATGAACAATGATGCAATCCATCAGTCAATCATCATTTTAATGACCGTTTTCAGTCGTGCAAATTTTGCTATCTGCTAAAGTAAGAGTCTCCATGCTGATTTTCTCATCTTAAATGAAGACTCCCTGGGGCTGTTTGCAGTCTTTTACATACTTTTACAGTAGATGGAACCTGTTCTTGTCCAACATAACGATACATGTACGCACACAAACATAATCTATTTTATTCAAGGGTTCAGACTCACAGATGGCTGTGGACAAAACAGAAAACGAAAGAAAAACTGTAAAACATTGATCGCTGTTATGATGGTTATACAGTATTTACATGAAGAATGCACATTGTAATGCTCCAGCATATGGTGATAAATATGATGCTTTAGTGTAACAATTTCTTCAATTTCCAGTTTCTTCACCTAATGAATAAGGTGGCAGTAAAATTGAAAGGGATATCCATGAAAATGCTTTTTATTCTTTCAAACTACATCATTGTTCCCATTTTTATTTGCTCATTTTTCTTAAATGCTAAATTGTGTGAAGGATATAGATTTTTGCTCTGGAGAACTGCCCATTTAATTTTCACTTCCAAGATGTGTTTTGATAAAATACATTTAGCGAGCAGTACATCATGCAACCTGTTCTATTTCATTTTAATGTTGACCCACGAGCCCACACAACCTTAGTTATGGCCTGCAAAACAAACAAAAAGACAAACAAAAGTGCAGCACATGTAAATGTACATAGGCCCTGTTAGCTGGGCTGGATGTGTTCGTAGATGTGTGTGTGTGTGTGTGTGTGTCTCAGAGTTCATGACCTTTAAAACAGCAGGGACACAGCTACACTGCTGTGTTAAGAAATGCATACACGCTGCTGATTTCACACCTCCCTGCATCCCACCAGTGCAAGACCTCCAGCAGCTGTGGCAAAGCTATGGCAAGGGGCACGGGGATGGAAACAGAGTAAAATTTCGGAGAAATTTGAATGGGGTTGAAAAAACAGGTGAAGAAGGAGATACACAGTAAGAATAAGGCAAAAATTAAAGGCACATGGTACGGAGAGACACACGTGGAGACATTGAAAGGTATATTGATAATTTTCCATCTTTCTGAATAATTATCCGAGAGCCCATGGGGAAGAGGTTGAGGGGTGTTTGCGTTTGGCTAACACCGCTTTTCCCCCGCGGCCGCTGTCGTGCTGCCAGGGTAATTTCACACTGCTTTACCCCTCTCTCGCTCTACCTCTCTCTGTTACTCTCCACGTCCTTCATAAACAGCCTTGTGCAGTCCACCCGCCGAGATCGCTCAGATCTCCTTAACGTCTTCTGCTGGTGTTTCCACTCCGATTTTAAGGATGATTTCAGGTGTTCACAGCTGATCTTTGGGGTTCCATTTCATGTGCCTGGAGTTGCATCAGTCGACGGGTGTAGATTCTCATTCTGTTAAAGATAAATATATATTGATTTCTGATTCATGCTTAGGAGGGAAGACGGGATGCCTGTTTCCAACCATTGTGTCAGAAAGGCGAAATCTTAACGTTGTTGCCTGCAGATCCCTCTCAGATTTTACATCAGTTTTTCATCATCTGTATGTTTTCACCTTTATTTAACTTTTTTGAATTTCTCGTTTATACTTCAGGGTTTGTTGTTGGCAGCCCTTACTTTTTTAAGTTATTAAATTCAATTTAACTGTTTTTTTACTACAGTATCTACAGCATTTAGGCTTCTTTTATTCAATTTAACTAAAAATGAAAACTCTTGACAACATTTTCTCCGAATTTCAAATCAATAAAAGCTTTTCTATTGCAGGAATTTGAGTTTGTGGATCTCGAATACTAAGAAAAAAAGTTTTCATTCATTTTTAAACAACCCAATACTAATGTCTTTGCCAGTATTTTAGTATCAGTTCAAAGATTTATATATGATGGAATAAGCCAGAACTTTCGTATTTTCAGTCTTTCAAATTGATGCTGAGATTGATGTGTGCCTTGATTTTATATCCCATTGGGGACTTAAACAAGAATGTACACCAACTCATGGGGACTCGTGAATGAATTTTTTTTTCGTACACAACACTGTTTTTTAAAAATCTAAGACTGCTAAAAAGTTTTCTATGATCTTTAGATTTAGGGCATAAAATATACAGTTTGTACAGTATAAAATCATTACGCCTATGGACTGTCCCCACAGAGACTATAAACCAGACATGTGTGCGTAAGTAAATCTATATGAATGTATGTGTGTATGTATAAAGCCGCGGAAGGAATTAAGAAACCATTTAAAATTTTCATTTCAAATCAGCGTTTTTAGCCATTCCAGTCCAGCATCTGTTGAATTTCAACAAAATCAAACCTCTGACAGCATTGTGAAAGACTGACAGAATGACAAGACTCATCATAAAAATCAAGGTTTTTACATAAAAATAAATAATACATGTACGAATATTACTGTTGTATTGCTTAAAAGTGAATATGAATATATATATATATTTGCAGTTTTGAGTTCTAAAAAAAAATACTCTTCTGTTATTTTGACCTGTTCCAGTTTTTATTTTTTGCAAATAAATGCAAAAATAATCTATATTTTTGTTTGAAATTTGCTTAAAAATATTGTTAGTCTTCACATAATTAAAACAAAATTACATTTTAAGTAAACACGGCCTATGAACAGTAAAATAAAAAAACAGACATCATTTTGAAATGGTTTCTTATTTTTTCTATTACTGTATATTTATATATATATATATATATATATATATATATATATATATAGAGAGAGAGAGAGAGAGAGAGAGAGAGAGAGAGAGAGAGAGAGAGAGAGAGAGCAAGAATAACCAGAGAGTCTGCATGTATTTGATGCTTTGCTTGTTGGCTCCACACCTCCTTTGGTGTCAACAGCAGATGGACGCTATGCTAATTGGTGTCAGATCAATGGGCAGGCGGCTCTAAAGCGAACCACATCCCAGCCCTCCTTCCCCAATGTTCTTCTCCAGCCTTGTCCACCCATTCTGGGAGATGTGTGGCAGCCAGGCCCCTTTAGAGCTCTGGAGCCTGACCCTGCCTAACAGTCAACACCATTCTGGACACAATGCATCATGAATACAGAGCACTGGAGACCCGGTCTGCTTGCTCTCCTCACAGAGCTCCTTCAATAGACTTCGTTCCCCTCTCCCTTACTCTTTCGCTCTCTTCTTTTTGTACTGTCCAAAATTTGTTCTTTGGCATTTCCGTCCCCCATTCTTTCCTTTATGCACTCTTTATTCTGTACTCCACCCCTCCTTCTGTTTTTCTACTATTTCTCGATCCTCTGTGTGGAATGAGGCAATCGTGGCATGCTGTGAGGGAACAGAGTTTGAATTATTTAGCCCTGCCATTTTGGAGCTCGGCTAGTTTTCCCTGGCCATCCTGTTTTGTATGTTTGTTATTATTTGATGGTGCCTGACGCGATTGTTCATTATTTATTCCGTTGGAAGGCCATGATGGGCCTCTCCTGACAAGTCACCCGCTCAAAGACCTTACCCTTCATCTAATTGTACCCAATATCGAACTGCCTGCCATATGCATCAGCACCAAATGATCAACTCAAATTTATGGGGCTTTGGCAGGGGTTCAGGCAATGTTTGACCGTTTTTGAGAAGAATAATCCAGTTGCAACAAATTGTGCAGTTCATTTCTGGGTGTTGGTTTGGACAAATAGCTCAATTAGTTGAATGTACTTTGTAGGGACAAACTGGTCTTTTAACAGCAGGGTAATTTAGGATTAATGGCAGCTTTTAATTGTAATTTTTAAGACCTGTGATTTTTGCTCAAATGTGAGAGAGAATGTGCATTCATAAAACAAATCGGAAAAGGAGTCATTAAATTGAATAAAAGTCTGAGCATGCAATCTGAAAAATATGATGTAACTCACACCTTTACTAAATCAAAAACTTATTTTAAGAAGTAGATCATGCATTGCATATCTTTATATTGAAATTTAGTTGAAGCCCGTTTTTGACATTATGAAGTGTGCTTACCCTCAACGGCTCTTTTATTTGTTTTTCTAGTGTGTATTTGGGTCTGTAGAAAGAAACTGAAGTTTAAGGCAAACACATTCTCTTTTTGCCTCAGAGGTTCACCTTTCTTAACTTTCTTTGAATGCAAACGATGCCTTTAACAATGTAAAACTTTGCTGTAGTTTTTGCAGCAGGTTTGCCAGTAACTTACTGTAGATTTAATTACTATTTAATATACTTTCCAGTTAGTACTGTTTTTAATTACTTTAATCAAAATGAAAACACTCTGACTTTTGAGATTCAAACTGAGCAAGAAGAGATGGCATTAGCACAGCAACACTGCAAAAATTGATATTCTTTCTAAGCATTTTTCTCTTGTTTTCTGTAAAAATATTTAAAACTTCTTAAATGACGATACATTTACATAACAAGAAAAGTGACCCAAGATAGTTAGTCTTGTTTTATCAAAGAAAAATATATAAACTAGGTAAGTTTATGTTTTAAACTAAATTGTACATTAAATCTACACTAAGTTACTGGCAAACCTGCTGTGAGATTGCAGCAAATTTGTACAGTGTAGGTTTATCAAAGACCCAAAACTATGATGTGTACAATATTTTTACTTTTATAAAGGCTTCAAAGAAATATTTCATCCAAATTTGTGTGGTTATTTGCTCACTCTTATGGTCTTGCTTACCAAATTTGTATGTCTCATCCATGGGCGTAACATTTCCGCCACACACTCGAGATATTCAGCCATTCACAATACATAGGGCAAGTGACTAATCAGAGCACACCACTTCCAAAGCGATGAGTTTTGTCTAAATGTAAGCATTTTAGAAAGGCGACCAAAGATGAGCTGTAATAATGTGCAGCATGTAAAAGATAATGAGTTTTTTCAACTGTAAAACACATTTAAATACACCATACACACAAGTTAATTATGTTTTTAATTATGTCATTGGAACCCTTTAAGGTAGGACACTTCATGTAGTGTTCAGTTTTGAGATTTTGGTATACGTTGATTTACTTTCCATTTCTTCTTTTGCAAAATTACAAAAATACAAATGAAGATGTTTCTTTAAAACCCTACTATCTAATTGCTTCTATAGATTTCTTTCAAATTATCCAAAACCAGCTATATACATATTTAAACAACATTTAAAGGGAAAATACTCTTGATATAAGTCATTAACCAATAACTCGGGAAGTTCTGTGGTGATATGCTTTAATTATTTTTTTTTATCCTATTCATCTGCATGCCTTGCATCAAATGTATGAAAATTCCTTAACACCTGGTTTGCATGATATGCATATGTCGATTTTGAAGACATTTTTAATTTCTCTGTATTCACCTTTAGTTTTGAGATTAAGTTAGCCTGTATGCCCATGATATTGCATCTAGCTCAGAGTTATTCAAATATGGCTCCCGAGATCAACTTTTCTGCCGAGTTTAGACCCGAAATAAAACACACCTGAATAAACTTAATCAAGTGCTTTATGTGGCGAGGTCCGCAGATTGATCGGGATATGTCAGTAAAATACCGCGAGAGCGACTGTAAACAAACAGACCAATCTGCACTTGAACGTCTCTCGCTTAACTTAACACAATGAATCAGTGCAGCGCTGAATTATGCCCTTGGTCAGGGCAAAACTTGGTTGGTAGAAAAGTGGATCTCGCGAGCAAGATTTGAGTAAGGTTGCGTAAACTAAACTTTAGTTAACTTATTACGTGGTAGCTCATGAGAAGCAAGACAAATAACTTGTATTTGCTTTTATCTTTTGAATAATTAGCTGTAAATACAAGGGCACTGGTAACTTAATATTTTCATCATCACTCACCGCACACCAAGATAAAAACAAGTGGAACAGGGTGGCTTCACTGCGGTTCTCTACCTGTGCTGTGCCTGTCTGCGATGTGCCCATCATGTATGCTTCATCATACACACTGACTGACTGCTATGCTGTGCGCGTGCGCACCTGTGCAGGGACGTGAGGCGAGAAAGGCATTGGAACTTGACAGTCTTTTAACATTTCCCAGTCTCTGAACATCAGGTTCCAAAGCAATTGTACTGACAGGTACGTCCACCTTACTTGCCTTTAGATTTGAGCGGTCTTAGTCTACTCATACCACAAACTGACGTAGATTTGTGGTGGTGTGGTTACACGAGGCATTTCAGTCAGGTCTGGGTGAGCATTCGCTTTTAGATAGAATGCATCTTTTGTTCCAACTCTTACATTTTTGCTATTTTACGTGTCTTATACATGCATGGGCAACTTATAACACACCAAAGACACATTAAAACACGTGTTTTCGCCATATGAGCCCTTTAACCGTTTCTTTTGGAAATAATGATTATACCTTAAATACATTAATATTTTTTAGTGCTGGTGAAATGCAACAGATTCAGCTTGAAGACAAATTTAGTTTAAGTACAATTGGAGCTGAAGTGATCTTCTGAAATTCTCAAAATGATACCAGTTAATGTCAAGACAGACTCTATGAGATAAGTCTAACTTAAATCTCCCATTTTTAGCGATTTACCTTCACTTTTGAGAAAAACAAGACAAGTACAACAGGACTTAAATCCCACCAACCCTTTTGCTATATTTCTTTCTCTCCCAGTCACCTGCCTAAAGACGCAAAGGAGAAACGGATCTGTTCGGATATAAATAGACAAGTCTAATAATCAAGATTCATATTTGCTCTTTTCTGTAAGCTGGAAAATAACATTGATATTGAATTTTCTCGTGTTCTTTTTAGATGCTAATCCCTTTAAAATTGCTTGCTGTCACAGACTGTCAGAATTTCAGCGTTGTCGACAGTAGCCAATAGTTCTGTCTTGTCGGTGACATCTGTTTTAAAGCGCATGCTGGCACTTTGTGATTGATGTCGCTGACATACTCGACAGGCTAGTTTAGCTGTTTCTCCCTCGAGACGTGCACAGCTAGCATAAAGCGGCCATATTGTCACAGCTGTTAGCTTTAGCTATGACAGCTCCTCACGCTGACTAGAGAAAGAGTATTTTCGTTGCAGTATCCACTAAAAACGGCACCTTGTGAATCTGTGGCCTGTATTAGCATCCCAAATTGTATTAATTCCTCTATGCCCTTGCAGAAGCGTTTTTCTTTTCGATTTTTTAAAGCACACAATTTGAAGCGCATTTCCACCTGCTAGTTTGGCGGTAAAATGCTAACTTCTAGCCATCGCTAACAAAGCCATTCTATCCTTCGTGATCGGCCAGTTGGCATCAATGTCTCTTCTCTCTACCCAGTAAACAGAGTCAGATTTGGGCAGCAGATGAGGGCTCTCTGCTGGCCAGATGGTTCTCCCTTCCAGCCGTCAGAATGCTAGTCTCAGCCAGACCCAGCCATATGAACCCCCCAAATTAAATATGAGCTCTTTTTGGACACGCAGGATACTCATAGCACGAAGCTGTCTAATTGCCAATGTTCGAATGAAAGATACTCTTGGGAAAGTTGCGTTGGATTACACAGCCGCAGAAAAAATGTAGAGACCATTTCAAAATTATTTTCAGTTTTTCTCAATTTACTATTTATAGGTATGTGTTTAGGTACATTGGGCTTTTTTGTATCATTCTAGTAAAAATATTTAACCCAAATTTCATATAAAATATTGTTTATTTTTGCATTTATTTGCAGAAGATGAAACAAGTCAAAGTAACAAGTCAAAATAATGCTCTTTGTTTTTTCAGACCTCAAATACTGCAAAGTTCATATTTACTTTCAAACAATGCGACAGTAACATTTGTATGTATATTTAGGAAAAGTTCAAAAATCTTTGTTTATGTAATAACCTTCTTTATTACAGTTTTTATGTGTCTTGTCATGCTGTCATTCATATTGCTCTTCAATGACTTTATTTCATTCCTGAGGTTTGATTTTGTTGAAATTCAACAGATGCTGGACTGGAGTGGCCACAACACATCTAGAATTGCTGATTAAATGAACATTTGAAATGGTTTTCAGTGACTGTAAATTTGAGTTAACATCAAAGCTACTGTGGACGTGCATGTACCACATGTCCAAAGTATGTGCTATTTCTGCTAAACTCATTATTAAAAGGTCCTGTGCAGCAAGATGTTGCAATTTTACCAGACACATATTTTTAATAGTACTAGACCTTTTCTGTTCCAGCGTGTCAATGCTGGTACACAAAGCAAGGTCTGCAAAGGTTTTTGGTATGTGAAAAGGTTTACTCAGTCTGATGTCAAAGACCTTCCTCATCTCACAAAGCCCAGGCCTGAACCCAATTAAACACTTTTGTGATAAATTGGAACTGCAACCTGACCCCACTAATGCTCTTGTGTTTGAATGGGAGCGAATCTCCACAGTCATGTTCCAACATCTAGCTTTAGTAGAGCTGAAGCTATTATAGCAGCAAAGGGAAGACCAACTTTATATTCATTCAAAATATTTTACTTATAGTTCATAATTAATTCTTTAAATGTTTATGGTATTGGGGTCAACTTTATTTAGTATTTTACACTTGTAGATTTTGATGGTTTTGGTAATTGGCTTCCTCCATCTGCTCACAAAGAACTTCTGGTCATTGTGCCAGAGCTAATTTACCACCACTGCATGTATATATATTTATCGAGTGAACATGCCGGGCTTTTGGATCATAATAACTTTTGTCTCACTGTCACGCGGCTTGTGTGATAATAGGTATCAAGCCACAGAGATTTTAATTGAATTACATGCACTTATGCACTGCTGTCCTAAACAGCTTTAATTGCATGTATGTATCGATTGTCATTTCTTCCCACAGGAAATTTTATATTGCTCAGAGATTGCTCGTTCAAGGCTCTGGAGACCAAATGGAGTCAATTACATTTAATTAAAGTATTAATTTTGTCCCACCTAAAATCCCTGTAGAGAAATTCAAAAAGACACAAACTATTGTAAGAATGCGGTAAGAGTGTTGAACTAAAGCATTTTCTTTGGCTGCATACTGAAATCCCTAACTTTCGATTGCAGGATTTTGTGTCCAGTCGATTCAGAGCACATGACGTTAACATACTTAGGCCTTTTTTTGCCTCCGGAAAATATTTTCATAAAAATCTGGATACTTTTCTTGCCGTGTAATCTCATTGCAGTCTAGGAAAAACAACTGAGATATTAAAGTCATGTCATTTGTTATTGTTCTTGGCTACTGGTTATTCTTAGTCTGTGAATCCTCATATCTTCTGCGTGTGAAGTCACAAGGTGAAGTAATACTATACCGTGTACACACTCCTGTTGGAGTAGATTGAGTCATCCGGCTCACCTAATCTCTGCAGGCTGCCATGCCTGTGGCAGTCCCTATTCTCCATCGCATGGCGTCAGATATACTATGTGCTTGTTAGAGCGCCTCTGAACCAGTGTGTGTGTGTGTGTGTTATACCAGTAAGCCTCTGTTCTCAGGGCTGCCACTTGAATGTGTTGTGTGACATTGTCTAGTTGATGCTGACAGATAACACAATGTCTCTCTATCCCTTTTATCATTATGTTTCCGACAGACAGCGATTTCCAGAATGTCTACGGTTGTCTTTCTTTTTGCCCATCCTCTCCTCTTCTTTTAATTGAAGGCATTGCTGTCTGGAGTGTCAGACGATGAGTGGAGCTCCCAGGAAAGGCCTTGGATGTCCACATCATCTGCTGACACTCTTAGGCCTCCTCTGGTGTGTGATAGAAACGACAATTGTTGTA
Organism: Triplophysa bombifrons; assembly: GCA_029783895.1. Lineage (NCBI taxonomy): Eukaryota > Metazoa > Chordata > Actinopteri > Cypriniformes > Nemacheilidae > Triplophysa > Triplophysa bombifrons. Next base: position 24,139,980 of record CM056452.1, read on the forward strand.
CAGGTATGTAAAGTCACTGCATCCAGGAGTGCGGTAAACCATTTATAGGTATATGCTAAAAACAACTTTTGCACCTCCAATAGGGACAGAACCCATTATGCTGTAACTGGAGGTGGGGGCTCATATTAACCAATACGTGCCTTCCCATTTTGAGGTTTTGTAGGGTTTTGCAATCTTTTATATTGGTTTAAAGCAGTTTTGTTTATTAATGTTATTATTTGACATTTATTAATATTAACATTTTGGTTATTATTATTACTATTATTATAATACAATTTTAATTTTTATGATTTATATTTAAATGGGTATTTTTAATATAATTATTATTAGTTAAACGTTTTTTTTGTTGGAGCTTATTTTTGCTAAATTGCAAAAAGTGTAACCAAATTTTAATTAATTAATTAATTAATAATTCTATTATTATTGATATATTAATCATCAGTAATATTATTTATTACTCTCATTGTTAATAACATTTAGGTTTTAAGCATTCTGTATTTTACAGTAGATATGTTTATTTACTTTATAATAAAGCAAGTACATAATGTATCTATGTATCTGTAGCTTTAAATCAATGATTTATGAAAGCTGTGGAAGTGTCGGGTTGGATTTCAATGGGATTGTTTGACGATTTATCTACAAGAAGTTTGACTTTTAGGTTTGATTAGTCTTTTTACGTTAGGGTACATTAGTGAAGTAAACAGCAGTTTTATGTTTCAAACAAAAGTAACAGATTGCAGCTTTCATAAATGTTCCTATTTTTTTACAGTTATAATTGTATGTTTAACATCTTTGGTATTTTATGGCAGAAATGTTACAGCAATGTAATAGTATTAACATTAAACATTTCCAAAGTAGTACACATCTAACATGCACCATCAAAATGGAAGATATTGACTTTTAGAATGTAATAATGAGACACATACCTCTTCAATCACGTAAGCTGCGGTTTATGTGTCAGGCTTCGGTAAACCACATCCATTAGAACTTTTAAGCCCAAAGTGTTCGCATTTAGAGGCTTCTAAGTGCACATCTAAGGCTAAAGTAGAGTGGAGTGGCATGGAGTGGGAGGTTTTAATCTATGAGATAAGACACTTTGTAGCTTAAGCACTTTCAAAGCTTAAGGCAACTGGAGGCAAATTTGTTGTGTTAGGGTCGACCTGTTATAAAACCAAGCGGAGAACAGCCTTCTATATGCCTTCTATTCTGTTATTTTTCTATTAACCAAAATTTATGTTACACATCTTCAATCTAATCCAAGATACAAAAAAGTGACATGAATTGATTCTAAATTCCAGTCTAGTCTAGTCTAGGAATGTTTTGTGTAATTTAAAATTGACCCCTTGAGTATTTGTGTTTGCTGTGTGCTTTTTTAAAAAAGAATGTCAAGAGCACTATTTGTGTGCCACTTACATTTGCTGCCTACGTAGATTCATTTGGAACCAAACAATTGATCTCCCAGCAACAATAAGACTGCATGTATATTTTGAGGTAGCCTATTTCTATTGTGTTCCTCTGTATCTTTGCTCCTTTCAAAGTGCTCTGCAGTCACCAGTCTGCTCCGTTTCAGGCTGTCCCCGCAGCAAGCATAGCTGGGAATCACGATGTTGGCATCGGCAACACTAACTGAACTTCTCAACAGCTGACTGGAATCACATCTCGTCACTGTGCCAAAAAGGGGGGAAATGTGTTGCTTGGTAACGGTTCCAGGATATTCAGATGAGGTCTGATATGGCAGTCGACCGAGGATTGAAGGTGTACAGCTATTTTTCATTTAACCATCAGCCGCTCACCTTGGGTAATTAAATGGAATTCAAAATTGGGAACGCTTTCGCATAACCTTGAAGTTCTTCTGCCAATCCAACTCACTGAGTTTTATTCTGAATTCACAGCTATCTTTTGTCTGATTCCCATGCGCTCTGTAAGGGTGTTTCAATGAGTGAGAGCTCGTACCCTACCACACACCTCCACGTACGACTGTCACGGAAACTAATTACATCGTTCTAACTGTTTTTCAATGGAAATTGGGAGTCGTGAATCAGAGTTTCGTCAGGGAGAGCAAATATCGGCTTGGAAAGAACAAAATTCACACTTAACCTAATGTAACAAATGAACGTTTGTGTTTGAGTCATTTATTTGTGATTCACTGTTTTCGACATGCCTCCTACATGATGAAAAGAACATTCTGTGAACAAAATAACATTGATTTCTTTATTGCCTGACTAGGACATGTTAAATATTGAAATCATAATGAAATCAATGGTTGGAATCAAACTTTGATGCTCATTATCTCAGAGTTAGATTTTGAGACTTAAAGGAACAGTTGACCCAAAAATGAAACTTCATTTACCCACCTTCAAGTTGTTCCAAATCGGTATCAATCTTTTTGGTCTGATGAACAAAGAGAAAAATATTTGGAAGAACATCAGTATCCAAACAGTTTTCGGCCACCATTAACCATTTCCATATAGGAACATTGTTCAGAAAACAAAAAGGAAGATATTTTGAAGAATGTATGAAACCAAACCGCTCTGGGGCACTTTTTACTACCATTGTAATTTTACAATGGTAGTTAATAGGGTCGAAGAACTCTTTCGTTACACGCGTTCTTCCAAATATCATTTTCAGAACAAATGTAAATGATAGCAGAATTCTTTTTTTGGGGTGAACTGTCCCTTTAAGTCTGGTTTTCACAAACTGGGTCATGTATTTAAACACACTTTGGTTGGTGGGTTGGTTTGCATGTTGGTCAGACAGGCTCTTCTTGGCTTGAATAGGCTGGTAAGTTGACCATACTTTATACTGATGATCGAAAGTCTGGCTTCGTGAGACTGTGTAACAGCAGGACTAAAGGTTTGTGATCCCCACAGATGCTGAGATCTGCTGTGTCAGTGCAGCAGTGTCCGGTAATGATCACGCTCGATGCAAAGTGCTCCCCTCTCCCTCCTCAGCAGGGTGATTTAATTCATTTTGGCAGGTCTAATGAGCTCCACACCCAAAAGAACAGCAAGGCTGATGAGACACAAAGCACCTAATGACTCCTGATCCCCCCTCTGCTAGGATTTATGTATATCTGACTCATAATATCTGTGCGAGATCTTCTTATCCCCAACTTGATTGAGGAAGGCCTTGTGGTTTATAGCGCGGTTTTAAAGCCTCTGATGTCACTCTTTTTCTTTTCCTTCCTCCCTCCCTCTCAATTTTATTTCTAATTAGGTGTGATTTACTGACATGAAAAAAACTTTACATTTGAATTCCCAAAACATTTGCAGTTTGGGTAGGTTGTGTACATTGACATGTTTAAGGTAAATAACAATAAGAATTGTACAAATACTTAGTTTTTATAAATAAATAAAAAATTAAAACCTTTAAACAATATTGAAATGAAACTGATTCACCCAATAATAAAATTTCTGCCATCATTTACTCTCTATTGTCATTTCAAACCATCTGCAGAACATAAAAGAAGATATTTTGAAGAAACAATGGTGGTACTCATTGATTTGCTATGGTTTTGTGTCTGTATCTGCTTTTATTTCCTTACCAAAATTCTTCAAAATATTTCCTTTGTGTTCTGCAAAAGAATGAAAGTCATATAGGTTTGAAATGACAGAATACAATTTCTTGGGTGAACTGTCACTTTTAGACCTAAAACTATAATGAAGTTTAAACAAAGAGTTTAGAAAATGTGCATTTGAGACGTACTGTTCTTTCCTAACAGGAAGGGCTCTCTCTCACTTTTTCTTTTCTATCTACGAGTACTATTTAATTGCCAAACATTTGACCACCAGCACTGTCTGGTACAATTTGCTGCTTATTGTGGCCAAGAACCACCCACTTAAAGAAAAACAGACGGACTGACCCCTAAAATGCTCTTCCATCGTTTGTTCTTGTTTTTTTTGTCTTATTTGTTTTGTGTTCAAGGACAGTGCTGTAGTTTACTTCCTAATAAGTGTCTTAAACCAAACACTTGAATTTCTTTCAAGGATTCAGCCAAACTTTGGCAACCCGGCTTCCTGTGGGACACTCTTTGGAAACACAAAAGGCGTCTCCTAGAAGACTGATAAAAACCTTTGGAGCTTTGCTCCCGGATATTGCGCCAATCACATTGCAGCTTTGCAGATTTGTGTGCAATATACATAAGGTGGTCTGTTAGTGGGCCGTGGGCATGCTGTGTGACAAAGTCGTCTGTTTCAACTTCACAAAAAACAAACTAAAGTGCCGAGTTATCAACATCAGGGACAGTTTAGGATACTCTGCCAACGGTTTTAGCATCCAAGCTTCACGCATACTAAATGGCACAAACACACATACACATCGAAAACGACAACAGAGTTCAAGGTAATCCTCCACTTAAGAGCCCAGTGTTTCAGCTTGACTGAGCCCGTCTAACTCAGTACACACACCACCAGACTCCTCTGGTGCATCTTTAATCCATCCGGAAGTTTCCTGGCCGAGGTAGACTAGTATTCTCTTTATTTTCCCATTTACACGCTTCTCAGTTTATGTTTGTGCTTCTGAGGAAGCAGCTCCATCTGACAGATGGTGGTGCATAATTTATCTGCCCCCACCACTCCCCCCCAACCGGGACCTGACATATAAGATCTGTGGATGGTCTTAATATTTTACCGAGCTGTGTCGCCCCTAGCGACTGATGTATTTTTCATCGGACACTGCGTGGACCTGGGGAGCATTCAGGCCGACGTAGCCTCGGGCAGGACCCTGAGCCACAGAGGACGGAGAGATAGAGTAAGTCATCTAGATATGCCCGGAAGGAATATGTAAAGACAACAGAGGAGGTGAAAATTGGGACGAAAAGCTGAGTTAAAATGATGGAAGGATTAAAAAAATGAAGAGAGGTGTGTCGGGGGTGTCCTTTGAATAATAAAGGCTGTCCATAGCAAAGCATGGCTCAAGTTTGCATATATGTTTACTTTGCTCTGAGTTTAGACTCTAGGTGTCGTTGTCAGTCCACACTTCAGTCACACTGTGATATTACTTCAACACACACAAACACATTCACTCATGGGTGCAGGGAGGCATGTCTTTTGTGTGAGTGTGTGGTTTCTAAATCGATCTAGATGACAGTTTACAGTGGAATAAGATTCAGTAAATCACATTCTTGAATAATTCTGAACATGTGATTTGATTGGCTGTTCACGGTTGACTAAAGCATACATAAGAGGGAAATGACTCCACAATGGAACTGCTTGGCATTTTGTTTACTGTACTTTGTATCTTAAGCTTGTACAATTTACAACAGTAAGGACAGACCACAGTCACATCTAAAGATCATGATATCATTAAGACTTGTTTGGGTTTTCTTAACATAAAACAACCACCTAAAACCACAGCGCAATATTAAAGCTAACTACCCTTAAAGGAGTAGTTGACCTCAAAATGAAAATTCTGTCATCATTTATTGACCCTCATGGCATTTCATACCTGTATGACTTACTTTCTTCTGCAGAACTCAAAATAATATATGTTGAAGAATGTTGAATCTTCCGATCCCCAATGACTTGCATTGGTTTTGTGCCCATACAATAGAAGTTAATTTCAAACTATGTTTTTTGGTTCGGTTCATTCTTCAAAATATCTTCTTTTTTGTTTTGCGGAAAATTGAAAGTCATACAGGTTGAATTGAAAAGAAAGTGAGAAAATGATGAATTTATTTTCACTACTTACCTTTAATAACAATATAGCAAAGCTTTGGCAACCACCCCAACATATAACTAATGTGGCAGCCTGTTTTGCATGGACAAGCAGCAAATTTTCTTGACAATCTGTTGTATATAAAATAGGCCAAACTAATGCAAAATTAAATTATAGTTTATTTCACTGAGGTCTGTAAAGACTTGCCCAGTTTACTGCACCGAGGCACTGTAGCAGCCCTGACAAATAAGAAAGATTGAGTTACTGCCTCCAAAATAAAGATTACGACCTTATTCAGTAAACATTTTTTTCCCCTTCAAAATTACAACTCTTCACTGAGCATACTGCATGCATGTGTGTGTGTGTGCGTGTATGTGTGCGCTTTAGGAGGATTAATCCAGGATTCAATTAACTCCGCTGTGAAATCCAGCACCGGGGGAAATCAGTGTGTCTGAATAAACTCATCATGTCAAATGTCTCCATATAACTGTTGGGTAAACAACACACACACACAGTTAAGATGGAACAGGAAGTGTCATTGCCGGAGAACTTAGTTCACCTGCTTTATTATGTGATAATTTGAATGTATGGGACAGCAGAGGATAGAGAACATTTACACTTCTTAATGAATCTCCCGCATACAAAATCTTTTGCTGTTCAGGCATGTCTGAGTTACAGCCGAAAATCCATCTGTTGCTCTGTTGCATCCAATATAAATTTTAATTTTTACTTAATTTTTTTGAAGAATTGGATTTGCAGACTTAAAACCCCATCATGCTGACACACCAGGTTTATAGTATACTGTGCTGTATTAAGGACAGACAGAGCTAGCTGTTTTATGCTTGAAAGTCAGTCTCAGTCAAATGAGGCTACTGAACATCTCCATCACCGATTATAAAATCTATCAATTGTTTCTTCTGCAGAGCATGTAGAATATATTATGAAGAATTTTAGTAACCAAAACAATTGATATCCCTTGACTTCTATTGTATGGACACAAAATTAAGATGAAACTACATTTTGTTTTTTGATATTAACATTATTCAAAATAACTTTTTTGTGTTTTCCTATCAAGTTTATAAAGGCAAATAATCTCCACATGTTTGTGATAGATTAGGTAAGAAGTTGGTTTAAAGGGATACTCCACTCCAAAATAAAAAATCTGTCCTCATTTACTCACTCCCGGGTTGTTCCAAATCTGTATACATATATTTGGTCTGATGAACCCAAAGGAAGATATTTGTAATAATGTCAGTAACCAAACAGAAACGAAAAGACATGCACAAACATCCTTCCCAAAAACAGAATTTTGGCCTGTATTCTTAGACTTGGATGTGAAATAATGTCCCTGATAAGTGTGAAATTGCATATGTTTCTTTTCCTTTCAGTACAATTTTCCCTTTGTCTTTCTCTCTCCTTCATACTGTCCCCCTCCCTTTTCCTCTCTCGCTTTTCTGTCATTACTCAATTTCTGTGCTATTGCTTTTAATAGGAAAAACAAAGAAAACGCCCCCTAGATATGCATTTGATGTGGAACTTGAAAAGATCCCTTTATAAGTAAAACAGTTTTGTGATATCTTGAAAATCAATAGTACTTTATTGTTCCATGTAAATGTGAGGCTGCATGCATGTGTCTGCGTGTATGTGCGTTCATCATATTTATAGCTACAGGCCTCTGCTTTAAACCTGCGGGAAAGCCCTCTGTGAATAGTTTTTCTTATTTTGTGCGTTAATGGAAATGCTTGCCTCATGGTGTGAATTTAAGTCGCTTGTTGAGAACGGGCCAAATAAATGCGTACGTTTGAACATCTGTGTTACAGTAGATATTATGTAGATGAGTGGCGGTTAAGAATCACATGTTGTGCACTCAACCACTGCACAAATATCCATACTTCCCATTTGCTATCGGGCGCTTGAGCATAGCACTTTATCACGGGGGTCCCCCAGTGGGACGTCCCCTGTGATTGGTGTACTATATATCATTTTAGATCTAAAGTCTATTAAATGACAAGTAACAAATATACATGATCCTGCAGAGCTTGCATTTGTCACATGTAATATTAAGTCATAATTTAAAGGGTCTACTATGTACAACATTTTTGAAACCAGATGGTGTAGTAACAACATTCGCCAGCGGGGGCTGATTGTAGCAGCCGAACCTTACCCTGTGTCCTGATTTGCATACTATTTATCCTAAATAATCTTAGAAATAAGAATGATTACGTCCCAAATCATAGTATGTTGAAATGAATATTCATAAAGTGCTGGGATGGTCTAATATTTCCAGCATCGTATGGCCTTTTCCTTTGTTGCACTGAAGTGCCATGTCCACCACACCGATTGTCTAAAGATTTACTCTAAGACTGTGTGTGACAATATGTGCGTGAAAGAGAGTGAGATAAAGAAAGTTTTCCATTCTATATATCACATAGGGCATGTGTGGGTGCCAGTACGTTGGGGGTCAGGTAAAGTTCAATGTTCTGCATGTTCTCCACGTTTTTCATCTATTACTTGGTCAGTATGGAAGATCAACCCTAACATTTCAATATCACAAAGATACCATTCTTCACTCTCTGTGCAGAGATCGATAAGATCGCCCCTCATGCCCTATTCCTTTGGATATAGTCAATCCGAGCAGTCATTGGGCAGAGAAATTAATGTTTGAGTGTGTTGACCACTCAAATCTCGGACATCGCATTTACATTTTTTATATCAGACATATACAGAATGTGATTTTTTGCTTATATATTTTGATTTGTTTCACAATGACAGTATTAAACTGACAATTGAAGCTAAAGATATAGCACCCCTTGTGACAACTTTAAGACTGTGTATTCTGTGTTTGAAGAACACTACGTTCCATACACCTTCCCTAGCCTGTGCCACACACCTTCCCTTGTGTGTGTGAGTCTTCCACTATCCGTTGTGGCACCATAGTGGATTGATCCGCTTCCAAAAGCATTTGGCAGATAAAGTTGTGTCTAATGTAGACTTTCCCACGAGAGAGACTGAACTGATCCTGAATCAGTTGCAGTTTGATCTCCGGAGGGCCGGAGAGCAGGTGGAGTGTTATGAAACTGATCTCAGCAGAGCAGCAGAGTTGTTTGTTTTTAGACGGTGGCCTTGATGGTGGAACCTTTAATGGCTGAATGGGTCATGGGGATGATAAACGGAATAAAAGCCAGAGACAGATGATGAATGAATAGATACTGCATGAATAGAAGGAAGGGGAGAGAATATTAAAGGGGCTATGTCTAATTTATCTGTCTACCTCTCTCTGCCTGTCTATTTGTCTGTCTCTACCTGTCTGTCTCTATCTATCGATGTCTGATCTGTTTGTCTGTCAATCTGTCATCTGTACTCCTCTCTCTCTCTCTCTCTCTCTCTCTCTCTCTCTCTCTCTCTCTCTCTCTCTGTCTGATCTGTTTTTAACTGTCTAACTGTCTGTCTGATCTACAGTATCTGATCTGTCTGTCTGTCTGTCTATCTGTCTACCTGTACCCCTCTCTCTCTCTCTCTCTCTCTCTCTCTCTCTCTCTCTCTGTCTGTCTGATCTGTTTTTAACTGTCTAACTGTCTGATCTACAGTATCTGATCTGTCTGTCTATCTGTCTACCTGTACCTCTCTCTCTCTCTCTCTCTCTCTCTCCCTCTCTCTCTCTCTCTCTCTCTCTCTCTCTCTCTCTCTCTCTCTCTCTTTCTCTCTCTCTCTCTCTCTCTCTCTCTCTCTCTCTCTCTCTGTCTATTTGCCTGTCTCTATGTGTTTGTCTGTCTGTCAGTATCTATTTGTCTGTCTGTCTGTCCGTCCGTCCGTCCATCCATCAATCTATGTCTGATCTGTCTGTCTTACTACAGACAAGCATAACCCCTCATGTTCTCTCACTGTCTTTTTGTGCAGAATATTATAAAGGAGTCTGTACAGCGGGCAAACGCTTAAGAGTCTGAGTCAACGTAAAAACACAGCAAAGCGTTTCTGCTATGTTCTGTCTTTGTTATTGCAAGTTCCTTGAACTTGTGCATTTAAAGAACTTACACGTATTTGCGGAGAGTTTACATGTGTATTTATGGCTCAAACACATCACGTTGTGTGGATGAGTGTGCGCACACAGGCCATCTGTTGTTGGGCACTCTGTTGACGGGTGAATTGCAGACACAGCTGTTCCTAACTGTGTGCCACGCAGGGTGGTGCCCGCAATGAAATCACACAGCACCGTTGCTCTGCCCCCACTGGCTCATGCTGAGCTCACATCATGCCCGAATCTGTCCAGGGTGCCAGGGGCCATGTTCCTTCACCAGTCTCTACCACCACCTATAACATGTGAGAGAAAAGACCACCATTAGAGACCCTGGCATTTAACCAGACATGCACACAAATACACAGCTGAGCTTCAAGTACACAAGTAGTGGAGTGTTGCCAAGATTAGCCATATTTTCATCAATCTGAACTCTTAACCTCTCTCTCTTTCTCTCTCTCTCGATCTCTCTCTCTCTCTCTTTCTCTTTGTCTGATTGTCTGTGTGTGTGTGTTTGCATGTTCATTCAACTAATTTTTACATTTTCTCAATGTTTGTGCTTTGAGCAAAAAGGTCTTCATAGTTAAAAAACCCATTAGCAAAGAACCGGTAAAAGCATTTTCTCTTTGCTTTTCCGTCTCTCTGTCTGCCTGGACATCTTTTTAGGTGTCTCACATGTCTCCTTATTTCCTGACAGGTACAGACTCATAAGAGACTCAGAGGGAGAGAAGGTGTTACGTAGAAAGATAGACCAACAAACACACTATAAGACACAGCTCACACAGACCATACCACGATGCAACAATGCATGCATTTGCACCAGCCGCATGTTCCCGGGCACCACAAAATACTAATGATTCTCTGGTATAGGGAAACACTCTACCCTTGTGCACAGAGGGGATGGATGGGGAGAGCTTGATATGAATCCTCCCTGATAATGAGATGACAACATTTATCCATCTGTTGGTCACTATGTTAATGGTTCTCCCCCTTGCATCTCCCCCATTTTTGTCATCCACTTCATCATTATCTTTTCCTCCTCCTCTTTTATGGTCAGATAGCAGACATCCCATAATAGCAGACGGTGCATTCTCTCCGCTCTGTGATTCTTAACCCTTAGTCTGTTTTGCTCACTGTGGCTGTGTACCGAAAAGTCCCTTTTTTTCCCTGTCATGTGATATTTGTAAAAACTTACTTGTTGACCAGTAGGAATGTTAGTGTCAGGTTTTTTGCACATCCAACTATTTGATTTATATTTAAAGCATGGGTTAAATCTGTATGATCCACATTGTATGATTTGGCTTTCATGTTTCAGTACCACATTAAATATGAAGGGAGTGCAATGCACTACAGATTTATCAAGGGTTAAAATTGTTTCACCAAGCTGAAATTATTTGATCATTTACTCACCCTAAAGTTATTTGAAACGTGTATGACTTTCTGTGCGCAGAACAACAAAGAAGATATTTTGAAGAAAGCTGGTAACCACACAACATAGGTCCCCATTGATTTCCATTATCTGGATACAAAACCACTGAGACGTTTCTCAAAATATCTTCTTTTGTATTCCACAGAAGAAAAAGTCATATTGAGGTTTTGAATGGCATTAGGGTTAATGAATAACAACAGTTTTTGGGTGAACTGTCTCTTGAAGTCCATATTTCTTTGGCAAAATCTATGAACCTTATGGGTCATAAGGGTCAGCTACGTGACTAGTTATTCAAAACCATCTAGTGAACCTTTGTGACCCATTCCTACTTACAGATAATCCAACACTAGAGGACACAAGACTGAGGCGAGGTAAAGGATCAGCGAGATATAAAGGGATGGGTGTTTTTGAGCCACTAAAATGCCTTCTTCCTTGGAAGGATTCGGTTCAGGATATGTGCTCTGGAGAATCAAGCTGCCGTCTCTGGTCGCTGTGCTTTGGCAGACCTTTCATTTTGCATTCCGCCAATCACTGAGCTCACCGGAGAGCAGACGAGGGAGATGAGAGATGAACAGAGGAAAATGATATGCATATTTTAGCATTCCTAACACCGGCGTTCTTTCATCTTCAAAACACGTAACATCTTCAACAAGAAAGACGTACAGTCAAAGGCTTTCTGTACCCTCTCTAATACCTATTACACAGATCTAACAACACTGGGAAGGAGAGAGAGAGATGGGCAGTGCAAGTATTTCTTAGCTAATAGGGTAGTCTGTCATTTTGACTGGATGCTGAACAAGGGATGTCATACTATGTTTAGTCAACAGAGGGCGCTGAAGCTACATTCATGGCAGCCGCCACAAAACACTCTGACTCACCTCTCCTTCCTCCTCCTCAACACCCATTAATCCCTCTTCCAACAAACCACCTCTTTTCTGACCTCAGATCAGGTTCCTTCTGTGTATACACATGCAGTGTAGCCATGTGCTACGGAGACGTGCCGATTGGAGTTCAGAGCTGTTTTAACTGTAGAGTTGATCCTCACATGGATGTCTTGATGAAGCCACTGAAAGACATTGAACTTCAAAAAAAATGTTTTGAGTGCGTGGTTTGAGAGCACCAGGTCATGTGCAACGTGGCCTTTTTGCATTTACTGTTACATTTGACTTCCAGGCACATACATTCACACAAAGTAAACCATGCTAGCAAATAGACATGCAGCCAGCTAGATAGAGATATTTTCAGTTTTCCAATGCCCTTCCAAACGGAGACCAAAAATATTTTAGGAACAATCTGGCAACAATGAAGAAAACACAAGCTCAATTTCTCCACAGTCTTTCATCATTTATAGTAGGCTACATTTTTGGGTTGATCTTTGTACCCGAGGTGAAGATTTCCAGATGGACTTAAACAGTCATGATAAGTGTCATCTGAGCTTAACTTGAAAGGCCTTGGAATACAGCCACAAATGCAGATCTGTTACAATTCTGTATAACAATCCAATATCAGTTTGCATTGGGTCAAACGCTGTACAAAATGAACTCTTACTTAGTATTTTTGTCATGTTTTTCAGTACAGATAAAAACATCTTAAATCAAAATACATTTTCTTTAGAAGCAAAATGACCTAAGATGTTAAAGGGATAGTTCACCCCAAAATTCTGTCATCATTTACTTACCCTCAAGTGGTTCCAACCCTGTATACATTACATTGTTCTGCTAAGCACAAAGGAAGATATTTGGAAGAATGTTAGTAATTTTCAGTTCTGTTTGCTTTCCTACATTCTTTAAAATATTTGACAAAGAAACTCCTGGCATGAAACTCTATATGGCGCAGTCCTAATCCAATCTGACATAATATGACGGTGCAGCTGATTGGTTCATTCCGTATGAGCAGCCAATGAGGTTGCTGCTCTACGTATAAATCTCGGGTAGTGATTATTGTAGCATTGCAGCGCGTTTCAGAAACCCTCCTCCTTCCCCAGCTCCACCTTTATAGATATGCTACAAGGTGATCACGTAAGCTTTCAGGGTTTATTCGTATATGTTAAATGTGCAGCAGCAACATTCCTTATATGCACACAACAGCATGTCTCCATACTTGCTCCGCCGCAGCAGAAGGAGCATAGCAGATCTATTCCGCCAAGACCAAATACATTTATATTTAATGTATACCACCATGCCAAAGTTGTCATGACAGAATTTCTTTTCTGTTCAACAGTACAAACAAAATGTCAACAATATTTTTTCAACCATGGTTATCAATAATTCACATTTTTCTAAATATCTTTCTTTTTGGTAAACAGAACAAAAAAAAAATAGTATACAGGTTTGGAACAACTTGAGGGTGAGTAAATGATGACATACTTTTCATGTTTGGTTGAACTATTCCTTTTAATCTTGTTTCTTAAAATAAAAATAAAAAAATAATAAATAACAATCAAAATCAAAACAGTTTAATAGCTGCCAGTGGAATATAAGAAAAATCTAGTAATTCATTGTGGTCAATTTTTCGTACCCCACTAGCAGATTTTTTGTGCTTGATCTAAACATAATTTTACTAGTTTTTATAAACAAAATTAAAATACACTGCAGACCACGACAAAAATACTAAATAAGAAATACATTTTTTTTTACTAAAAACAGCGATATGTTGGTTTATTCCACGGTTAATTCTGTTCCACTCAATTTTGATGTTGTGTTCATTTACATTTATTTTCTAGTAAGACACTTTTGTCTAAAGTGAAAAATATAGAACCATTCAGCATTTTGCACAACAGTACATGAACCAACACACTGTATAGAGTTTCCTTAACTGTTTTCAATTGAAATACAATTGAAGCTTTAAAATCCAAATGTTATTATTGGACTTCCTCCGCCAATTGATATAGGACAAGCCGCTAAATTTAGAATGTGTTGATATTTATGAGCGGGTATATGCATGTTATTGGTTGTGCATGTACTGAATGATGTAACTTTGTAGCTTTGATTCCATAAATGTTTCTAGTGGAGACTGGGGAAAGAGTTTTGACTACGTCCACAGTAGGTAAATAAAACACTTATCTCAAAAGAGCAAGCGATAAACAGTTTTCCTTATGCCTCCCCTTTACATGTATTCTTTATGAGGAAAGTTAAGTCAGGGAAAATGTGCAGAACTGGAATCAGTTTTTTAGGGCCATGCATGTCCAAAAAGAAATACAGTTGGATATCAGCAATGTCCCCTCCAAAACCGACCCCAGGCCATAGAGATATAATTACAGATGGTACAGCAATACGAGAGAGAGTAGAGAGAGAGAATGAAAGCGATAGAGGGAAAAAAACAACCATAGACAGAAAGAGAGATTAAAGGCTAGTAGCCACATCACCTCCACAAGCCCTTTGGTCACATTTTATATCACAGACCAACAGTTTCCATCTTTCTTATTTATCCTTATTTTCCGTTTCTCTTTTTATCCGTATCTATTTCAGTTAGAGTTTGTTTAAACCACCTTCAAGGTCACTTCAATTTGAGTTTTATTTTTTCAGAATAATGAAGAGGAATGTTCAGATGGGTTAAAAAGAAAACATGAGTGTTTGCCATTATGAAACTTGTATTGATCACATGCTCAACACTGTTAGTGTCAAGTGCTTTTTGTTGCAGGGCTGACTGTACTTGTTTGCATGTACATGTCTGGTTTTTAAGAAAAATGCGTCCTGTCCTTACAAACCTGGTGTAACAAGTGAAAATATTGTGAACAACTTGTGAGGTAATTTAAAAGGGCTCTTTTAATTCTAAAGCCTTATAAATCTTGTTGCTTCTTGCATCTGATGATTTTGTTACATGTAGGTTTCTGTGTTATATTTATATATTTTTAGGAGTAAAGAATAGTAAATATCATTATCTTACCTTTCTAATCTAGTATAATATGAATATGATATGACTGAAGTTTGTAAGTTTACGTTTGCATTCAAATATATTGAAAACTCAAAATATAAAGAGTATAGATCACGAAAGCCATCAGAACACGTCATAGACCAGACTTGAACCTGTGTCAGCCAGAACATCTTTAAGGCACTTGAGAGTTTTAAAGTTGAATCAATCATTTAAAGTTGAATTTGAAGTTGAATCATCACTACCTACAATGTACGTCCTGCGATTTATGTTCCGCCACCGAAAAAAAACCCATTCGTTTATTGTCTCTCTTCTAAAATGTCAGATGTGTCATCATTTGAGTAAAGTGGTAAGTTCAGAGTTCCAACCGAAAGTTCTGAAGGACCGTAGTTTTTCAATCAAGTCAAACCTGTTTAGCTTCATGGCTTTCAAAGATTATGTGAACAAGTGAACTCAAGATTTGAAATGACTTCTACAAAGAGAACGCTGATATCTTAAGTCACCTTCAACTTCTATTCCCCGTTTTGAGGCAAGGGCTTCATTTTTTTCTGGGATAGATGCACACGTTTTGTATCTAAATAATGAGCAAGCTGTCAAAAACTATCACTTGTCAGGGGCCACAGTCTGGTGGTCACTTCACTGGATAGACACACACACACACACACACACACACACACACACACACCCACACACA
Source organism: Triplophysa bombifrons (assembly GCA_029783895.1). Taxonomy (NCBI): domain Eukaryota; kingdom Metazoa; phylum Chordata; class Actinopteri; order Cypriniformes; family Nemacheilidae; genus Triplophysa; species Triplophysa bombifrons. The sequence goes on from CM056452.1 coordinate 24,155,640, forward strand.
CACACACACACAAACGCACAGGGAGACCTACAGGGGTTCTAAAGCCTGAAGCATGATTCAGAGGGGCATCAAAGGCTCAAAGCTGTCATGACAATTTAGCTTCATCTCACGATGGGCTAACATCCATTTTCGTCTCTTTCTCCATTTTTTCAGATTACATTCTTTTTGTTAGAAAAAGAGAGAGGAAGTGTTGAGCATGAGAATGGTCCTTTGACAAAACAGGCACTCTTTTCTAGTTGACTCATATGATTTAAAAAGTCCAGTGTTTCATTTTTTTGTATCATATATTGACATAAATGCAATGTAAAATACATAACATACGTGTACAGAGGTGTATAAACACCTTACATAATGAAACGTTATGTTTGCATTACTTTAAAATGAGCTATTTCTGTTTCCATACAACAATACCTGTCAACACTCCCGTTTTTCACACACATCTCCCGACACCCTCCCGTTTTGTCATTTCTCCTGTGAAACTCTCGTATTTCAGTTAAATCTCCGATGAAACTCCCGGACCGACGGGAACCGGAACCCTTAACGGAGTGGCTCTGTGGCTTGAGCCACTGCCCATAGTGGTCACAGGCTGGCACCCTTTGGTAGGCAGAATAGAACGGTAGCTGAAGTGGAGTAGAGAGGATTCACATCCCAGCGAAAAACTTTCTCTTATCAAGTTAAACCGCTAAAGGTCCGCATAATACACTCCACGTTTTCCATTTAATGATGGGTCCTCACAGTCTGTGTCCGCTCACTGAAGATGACAGATCATTTCATGGACAGGTAAATGCAGTAGAGTCTACTAGCTGTTGTTGTTGTTACACTTTCTTTGCTTTGAAATTAAGTGTTGTGTTCTGTAGACAACTCTGCATAAAAAAAGTGATATAGATTTAATTTCTAATATTTCCCATTCTGTGACCATATGCTGTTCTTGAATAATATGCAAAAACTGTTAAATCCATCCATGTAAACAAAAATAAAAACATTCTGCTAACTAATTAACAAAATAAAAACAGCAAACTATGGGACATGTGAAGGGACAAACCGCGTTTATGTCTGACGTTGAGAATTTAAATTAAGATGATACCTCGCAGATAATACCGTACATGGATTCATGGCCCTGTGAGCTGTATTAAACAGTTAAGTTACATTCAAGAATGTGACTTTAAGATTATGTTATTTTAGATATAAAGTAATTAAAAGATTTTAAATGATTTATAACAGAATGTTGTCCTATTTGCCCTGCACAGCCAACCCAGAAAGATGTCCATATTCACACTGTCAAAGTTTGCATCAGCTGTTTAACCCTGAAATAGTTTCTCACACATGCATATATGCACATATGAAGGACACAAATGGCACCCGTTTTATAAGAAACATCCCAAAAACTGAGAAATAGAGCTGTCACATTTGCATTTTGATAGTTACATATTTCACTCAAGGTGACACTTCTTGCCTTGAGATTTCCTCTCCTTTACTCACGTTGAATGTGATTCTTCCCGTTTCAGTCAGCCAGAAGGATCTTTGTAATACGTTAGTTTCGCTCAGGCTCAAATGTCAGCCTTCAGTCTCTGGCTGCATGTTTCAATCAAACACAAATGTCAGGCAGCGTGTTCTCACTTCCGTCCATGCCTTTGGAAGTGAACAGCCAAGTCTGGATCAACCCAAACCCATCTGTTTCCCTCTCACACCATTCTCATGCGCTACAAACATCTCACAAAAGTCTCTCCTCTTTGTAGAGCACCACTCAAAGCCTCAGAGTTGTTTTTATCGGCGCCGTTCGTCTTTTTTCTCCCTTTTCATCTTGCTTTTTTTCTTTTTTGTTAATATCAACACGTCTCTATGCTCTCTCTCCTCAGCTGTCTCTTCAGAGTCCTTCTTGATGTTCAGTGCTTCTTTTGAAGGCATTACAAACAAAATAACAGCGAGTGTGGCTTTTTCTATCTATTTTTATCTTTCTCTTGGAGAATTTCCTGAGGTCTTGTTCAATTGACTTAAAGTTAAGGCGTTTGTATCTTTTCTCTCGCTGACAGACCACAGAGCATATCCCACATGCTTAGAAGTGAGAAACCAAAGTCTTTGTGAACAGCATTAACCTTGCTTTTGTAAAGACATGGGGCTAAAACAAAGAACAACTTCCTTTCCAGAAAATCGTTTTCTTTTCGTTCTTCTGCGCTGTCATGTTTTGCACTGATTACTCATAAGTGATCTTCACGTCTTCCAGGGCCGAGCTTAATTCAGCGAGACAGCTTCAGCACTCTTGTTCTTCTGATCTTCTACAACACAGCGAATGGGTGTAGAACCAAAACAAACACATTCTCGAAGTCTTACTGTATAATATTCAGTTTAATTTGCATTTATTTGTTCTGTTCACTAGTTTAAAAGCAGATAACGTTCACAATATATGAAAAAAATTGTATTTTTGTTTGGGTCAATGTGATGTGTTTCAAGTGAAAGTGGGAGAAAAGTTAGAGGTGGGACTTGATCTTTTTAAAAGATTGATTGAATATCAGATGAAAAACAAATCATTTTTAAGGTGAGTTATTAAAATGGTAGTTCACCCAAAATGAAAATTCTGTCATCCTTTACCCATTCTCTGTCATTTCAACCATTTTAGGTTCTTTCTTGTGCAGAACCCAAAAGATATTTTGAAGTTTGTAACAGCGCCTCTACCCATTCACTTCTATTGTGTGGTCACAAAACCAATGAAAGTCAATAGAAACCATCGCTGGTTGCTTTCACAACATTTTTTTAAATATCTTATTTTGTGTTTTTCTGTAGAAGAAAGAAAGCCATACGGGATTGAAATGACATTGAGGGAGAGTAAATGATGACAGATTTTTTTTATTTCTGGATGGACCGTCCCTCTAAGTTTTGCTGAAAGATTATGGAGAACGCTATTTTTGCGAATTGCATACAATAAGACCAGAAATGAGTATTAAGAAAATAAACACAGCCAATTTTGATTTCACATTCGTTCTATGATCAAATTCCATATTTATCATCAAAACAAGTCGATCCATGATTGGATCCAACTTCTCCCCAGTTTGACAGGGCTCTCACCTCTTTTATAGTAAATACGAACGAAATGGATTTATGAAAATGAGACTCGCTGTTTTCAATTGAATTCCTCTCTGAGTGTCGAAAATGAGGATGTAGATTGTTGTTGTCTCTGAGGATGCCCCTCACGGCCGGAATATGAAATTGGGTAGAGTGGCCCGCACCCGCCCGTCACTGCGCCGCTGCCGGTCATCTATTAGCTTTGATTACTCCTGCCTGGGTTGATGCGCGCCTGCTCGTCGGATAAGCCTGGCAGAATGCTGATGGTCTCCGTGGTGATTTGTTTGCATGGATTAAATGTCATCTTTGGATATATGTTATTACAGTCAGGCACTGGAGACATGGAGTTGCTCGCTTGAATTTTCGTTCTCGCGCGTACACACGGATGCAAACAGACAGACTGGTTAGGAAGCCAGAAAACAGGGGCGAAACACATGAATGCGCACTACACACACACACTTTTTGTGACATATGGTGTCATACTCAGTTTGTGTTTTGGGAGAAACAGTGTCCGCTTCTTGGAAGAAAGCAGACAGACTGGAAACCGAATATTGAGCTGAATTGTTTGGAGACAACAGGTAAATATGTTCACAGTTTTTAAACACTAGCAGAACCAGAATCTTGACATCGATCAGGAGCTCCAAAAAGTCCAAAATGGAAAAAATGAAAATGTACTTATCCTCTTGTCATTTCAAACCTGAATGACTTTCTTTCTTCTGCAGAAAAAAGAAGAAGATATTTTGAAGAATGTTGGTTACCGAAGAATGGTGATACCCATTCCCTTTTGTTGTACATAGACAATTTCATCTCAACAACACAAACAAATATTGTTGTGCATTTTTGTGGTCCCAACTTAACTTCCGGTACACATTTACAAACAATAGACTGCCTGTAGATATTTCTGATAACAAACAAAACCGAGAAGAACCGTTAGTTGGTTATACTTTTCTCTCCAATTTTTTTAATTTAGACTGCGATACCAAGCTCAACCTCTAGATGTCAATGTACCCTACATTTTGTTTAAATGCGACCGAATACAGTACCCATTCAACAAATTGTTTATTTAATACAGTGGTTCTCAACCTTTTCATGGCCGCGCCCCCCTGTAAAACCATTTTAAGAACTGCCCCCCCCATACTGTACATTGAAGATAGATAAGATAATGTATAACATATGTTATAAACTATATGTAAACAAGCAAAAAATACATGTATATGTCGGATTCATCGTAACAGATCCAATTATTAATGTAACAACCCTGCTGATAAAAACAAAAGAAACCATTACAGAAATTAATGGTTACCATTAAAATACTGGGGCAAGGACCCCTTAGATGAGAGATGCATGGAGCAGGGACCCCCTTGTACTAAATGTGTAAACAGAGCTATTTAAATAGAAACAACACTGTTTTTAAATACTTTTCTGGGAATTAGTTTTAACATAGATTGCATAAACATTTTTGATCATATTACGCACCGATTGTGAACAAAACACAGACATATGACTTAGTTTTACTTACCTCATGTGGTTCATGTCCGGCATATTTAGCGTTGGGACCACTAAATCTATCAGTTTCAAACTATCTGCAAATCTATAGTTAAATCCATCGTTTATATAACTTCCTTCACGGAAATGCTTTGAACAAACAGACGACACTTTCGCAAGAGTAACAAGTTGCAGCGGGTCTCTCTTGCCAGTTGGTGTATGGGCGGGCTATTTCTTTCTCCTTGCCATGCTTTTCCAAGTAGAATTGCCCAATAAAAGGAATAGGTTCCTTGTCACGAAACAGGGATCCAGACTTATAAAATCTTTCCGAAACAAGTTGGAGTGCTGGGAGTGTGTACCAAGCACAGAAATATTACGCCATAAGTCCATCTCGTTTTTGGACAAGTTGACCATGTTAAGCATGAGAAGCCTACATGGTGGACATTGTAAAAAAGTCAGAATGCATGAAACACTGTTACATGCCCCCTTCAAAACATATTGTGTTCTGTGGAAGAAGTTAATTTAAACAGAGTTTAAATGACAAAAGGGTGACAGTAAATGATGACAGAATTTTCATTCTGGGGTGAACTATCCCTTTAAACTGAAGCACACTGTGCAATTTCAAATAGCCTTTTACGATTTTTGAATAACAAATTTATTAACTGGCCTATCTAAGCTCAGTTTTTGACATTGAGAATCTGTTCTAAAAATCTAATGTTGATTTCTGAGATATGATACCTGATATTTAGGAGACACAAGCAAACCTTTCAATTCGCCCTCTATTTAATCTCAGTGCTCACTTGCCGAAACAATTGAGACATTAATAAGATCTCATCTGTCATTTTACTGTCTTATGGCCCAGTACCCAGTGAGCGTGACAGCCTCTGTATAATCATTTGAAGATTTCGTACACATGAGCTCATTGACACACTTTACAGTTTCTCCCAAGAGCTCTGCGCCTCCTCTGATGATTTCATACCCAGAATCTTCCTCTTTATCTGTGATTACCCAGCAGATGCTGATTATATTGGTATTTCATTGATTACCTCCTACACCGTCACCATTAGCTGCTGTTCATTTACATGTTGGTTATTATTCCCTTTGCATTACCTTGACTGTGACCTTCATATCTGTGTATGTGCGTATCATCGGCGGGCATCTCGATAATGTGGGTTTTATTGTCCTTCCTCTGTGTCTGCGAGAGCCCCCTCCTCTTCTGTTATTGAATTTTCCAGAAACCTTCCTAAAAAAAGAAAGTGATAATAAGTCTAAAACTCTCCCTCATGGACTGCCTGCATGCCCAAAATAGATTTGTAATACTCTTATTAAATCCCATTGTGTTCGCAAAAACTCGCGCACAAGCACAGCCTCGATAGGATTGGATCTCAGCAAATTCAGACAGTTTTTTGTGAGGATATTCTAACCCGAGGCTGTGATTTACTATTTGGTTGATTCTCAAGAAAGAATGTATATTATTATTGATCGCAGTTTAATGTGACTGATTTAAATAGAGCTTGCTATCAATTTAAAAGTCAAAAAACCTTTTTTAGAATATTAATCAAAAGGGAGAAGCTGGAAAAAAACAGATTCAGTCTCTCCAGAGGAATCATGTGAAAGTCTTCAAGAGAAGGATTAGACCAGAACTAACCTTTAGATCTAACCCTCTTAGGAAGACCAGTTGCCCACTTACTAGAGAGAGAGAGCGAGAGAGAGAGACAGAAAGTAAGGCAGCTCTGGGATCACTGTGGGGCGTGAAGCTTGACGGCCATCTTAACGTCCCCATTCCACGGCATATCAAACCAAACTCTGAAAAATGGTCCATTATCACAGTGTCCCACCACAGCACATCAAAGGCCACTTTCCCTAGTCCCGTCCACAGTTCCCCTCAGCTACGACAGCCATCACTGCTGTCACCCCTATCATGTGGAACTGACACAGAGCAATACTGTTTAGCTTCAGTCGCTGAACATGCTGGGACGGCATCCACACTTTTACATTCAGCAGAGGAGCGGAAGTGATCTATTGAATAGAAAGCACAGAAGTTGCTACTATTTTTTCTTTACGGTACAGTTTACCTAAGAATGAAAATTCTGTCATAATTTACACACCCTCAAAATATCCTAAATCTGTTTACATTTCTTTGTTCTGATAAACACAGAGAAATATATTTTGAAGAATCTTTTTAACCAAACAGTTCTTGATCACCATTGACTACCATAGTAGGTATAGATTCTTTGTTCTGTTGAACACAAAAGTAGATATTTTGAAGAATGTAGGACAGCAAATGGTTCCGGGGCACTTTTGACTGCCATTGTAATTTTTAATGAACCATAATAATCTTGATGACTGAGGTTATTGGAGAACGCAAACCATTCCCTCTGATCTCCATGTTATCCAATTGCTCCCTGCAAGACACAATTAAGATTTTTGCAAGATATTATCTGTGATTTTACTTTCTTATGTTCCAGCATCCAGGGCATTTGTCTTCTCAGACACAAGAGACGTACAGTAATCAAATCGTTCAATTTAACTACCATTTACTTTTGTTGCTGTCTATAAGTATATATATTAATATCGCATGTGTAATTTTACTTCTATGCAAGTATCCAGGGAGCATGAAACCATTTTTCTCAGATCTCTCTCCTCATTTTTATTCCTCCCAGGAAAATTTTAGGAGACATATCTAAGACGATAATGTCGATACAGAACATCATGGGTCGCCAACACTTAACTCTCAAGCTACTAGTAGCACGTGGCCTGATTGGAGGTACCTCGCCAAGAAGTACTTTATTAGAGTGAGCTATAGACAGGTGTCCCATCCCATCCGTTTCAAATAAATGATTTGTTTTGCAATATCGGCCATGAGGTCATTTTAATTATTTCCTTAAATCTATAGTTGATTATGAAAAACTTGCAGTAAATACTGCTCAGCGTTAAGCAAAGTTAGTTGGAGTCCAACGCAAGCTCTAAATGCAGATTAGGTTTCATTTTGTGTGAAAATATGACGGAAGGCATATGCGCCACCTGTTGTCATCCTAAATTTTGAGATTAATTACCTTATGTAGAACTGTTATGGAGAAGATGAAATATAATTTAATAGGCTACATTGTAAGGTTTGTCATTTTATGTTGTACATGTCACATTTCATGTTTTGAGTAATACTTTGAATAATACCATAGAATACCATAACTTTGAATGTTTTTTTTTCAATGTTTATGCAAACAAAAAGTGCATAGTGCTCTTACTTTTGTTGGTTTTGCACAGAAAACGTGGTGAGATGATTTCAGTGTCTTTATCATTTTTGGCACATTTTAACATTAACAGTATTGTAGACCTTTAACATGGATAGCCACTTTCATTTTTAAAAAGTGTCTCTCAAATTAAAAAAAGTTGGAAACCCCTGCAGTACATCAATGAAACATAAAGCACTCAATAAAGTATCTTAAAATGTGAAAGAGCAACCTGTGAGCGATGAATTTTCCTTTATATAGCTTAGTAGCTTATGCATAATGAAAGTACACAGCACACATAAAACGGTGCATCATTTTAAAAAGACTTGTAGATGTACGAGGGAACGAACTCTGCCATCTGTATCTTACTGAGGAAGTGCAGCCTATTACTAGTGGTTACATCATTACACAGGGCCAACGCATGAACATGTGCCCCTGTGCTCATTGAATAAAACGAGGGTGTTTGCTGAATAAAATTCAGCTTCAATTAGAGGAAGCAGGGTTCCTCTTAGACTCTCAGCTGTACAAATATGCAGCAAGAGAAAACCCTGTGAGAGCAAGAGAGAGAGAGAGATTGTGAAAAAGGGAAAAGTGAGAAAACACTTGTAATTGCTCATGAGCTCATGTTCAGAAAAGCGGGTTTGCTTGTACTAGAAATTATTGGGACTTGTTGTTTTGGTTGAAAAGGAAAATCAAGACTGCTGCAAAAACATGTTTCCTGCTGAAACTTGCCCACAATTTATAACATTTCCATATTTACGGCTTTGAAAGACAGAGGGTGCTAGCTGTGTTTGCACGCGTATTACAGTGCTGTTGACCTGATGCGTGTAGCTCCAGATTCACATCCAGTCAGGGTGGAGACACAGCATTGGGTAAACAGAAGCATGTTTTAGTATTCTGGAGGACATGTCCACCCCTGCCATGCTCTCTCTCTTTCTCTCTCTTGCCATCTCTGTAGGGAAGCTAAGCAGTTAGCGGTTAAACAGGCACAAAGACACCCAGCTGGCAGAATGTTCAGACAGCGAGGTGAGAAACGAAAGCGGGAGGGGAGGTGCGTGGCAGGTGAGGATCGGGGTTGTAATTGGAAACAGAGGAACACAGATGAAACCTGGTGATGGAGAAGAAATGGATTTTGTGAATGTAATCTCTTTAATATCTCCGTTGTTTCTTCTAGATAACAATCAGTTGGCGAGCAAATGATGCTCTGCTTTTTTTAATATTTCAGAAGCAAAGCAGACCTGGTCTGAAACTTCTCAGATCTGCGATAAACGTATGTGAACTAGTGTAGCTCAGTTTGTAAGGTCTTCGGTTCAATTTCCTTAAACACACATACAAATAAAATATATAAATGCACTGTAAGTCACTTAGGATACAATTTTGTGCCAAATGTTAAATATTTCTTATCAAATTTGTTTCAAGACCAAATTACCTCAAATAATTCTGCAGTATATTTTGATCACCGAAAATATTAAAAGGTTGTCGGGTCACAGTTTGGCTTTTTGGTTTTATCAGAAACACCAAGGCCAAAGGTGATACTTACATGAAAAATCAGATCTCCATAAAGTCTCCTGAGCTTGTAGGGAGCACCTCCTAGCAATGAAAGCTTCCCTTGATATGAATAGAGAATAAGCAATAGAAAAAAGAAGGAAAGAATAGGCATTAGGCGAGGATCAGAGAGTGTTAAGGAGAATACGCACTAGAGGCTGAAACAGAAGGAAGAAAGAGGGTATTAAGTGTGACTAAGTGTCCGTGAGTGAGAGATGGAGGGAGGAAGTGGGAGAGAGAGGCTGAGGAAACCGGCATGAGATGCTTGTTTGAATGGGAAGGTGGAGGAGAGCTGATTTGAGGGCATAAGGATGGGCTAAGCGCAGCTGAGCTCCTAGAGCCTCGTATCTAAGGCAGAATAGAGGATTCCTGGAGTTTCACTTTAATTCCATTAAGACAGAACCATAAGAGCCAAGATGGAGCCGTCCGCCAGGGAGAACTAAACCTCCTTTAGGCTAAATCTCTCTCTGTCTTTCTGTGTCACATCCACAGGACAGACCAATACAAAACACATATTTATCTGTGGATAAATGTAGAAAATGATGCCAACTGGTCCCTCGGTTTGCTAAACCGAGTGCAAAGCTGTTCGCAGTAATGCTGAAAGCAGAGCAGGCGCGTGTGTAAATTCTTGATTTTTTTTATTTTGTTAGGACTTGTGTAAAGATAGCACAGGATCCCCCAAGTGGTAAAGTGTTCTAAATGTATTTTGGTTGAGCGTTACGATAGCAGCACAAAGGTCATGTGCTTGGTTCCAAGGGAACAAGGAAACTGATAAAATGAAGACATTGAAAGTGTTTGTTTGCCAAATGCATAAATGCGTTACGTAAATGTATGTGTAAACCTATTATCCTTGCACATGGGAAATGTGTTATGCCAATCATTTTTGCCGTAAATGCCATGTGACCAGTCTCTCATTTCACACGTTTTAAGTGCCCTTCAAAATGGTAACTAGGCAAATAATTGAAGAAAAATTGTATACCTGTCTAGTATAACCCATTGTGTTACCTGCATAATGTGTGTGCGTGGACTTGGTTTTTATATGCTGGTGGGGACCTAAACCTTGAAACACACCAACTCATGGGGATAACTGTGGGGACCAAAATTGAGGTCCCCAAGGGCACAAAAGCTTATAAATAGTTCAGAACGATACATTTTTTAATCTAAAAATGCAAAAAGTTTTCAACGATCTTTAAGTTTAGGGGTTGGGTTAGGGTATAGGGGATAAAATATACAGTTTTTACAGTATACAACTCATTACACCTATGAACTGTCCCCATGGAGATACATGTGTGTGTGTGTGTGTGTGTGGGGGGGGTGTGTGCGTGCATGCGTGCGTGCGCGTGTGTAGTATCTGCCATAATTGTAAGGGACTGTGATCAGAGGTAATCTTCACTTCTAGCTACTGTAACTGCTCTGTCAGGTAACAGCCCCCCACTGACTAAACCTCTTTCTTTTCTTTCTCTGCCGTCTGCTATTTTAATCTTCTCTATTGATTAACGCTCCCCTGCTTCACAATTTTTCTACACCTGTATTATTTTTACTGTCACATTCTTTTTGTTGTATGAAGAACTGTCACTCACTTCCTGTCTTTGTGTCACACACACTCTCTTTCCGTCTGTGATGAGTGAAATAATCAGTGGTTGCTTTGGGCATACCCAGAGTTTGACTGGCAGTTTTGTCTGGTCAGCACACAGAGGGCCAGGCTGGAACTAGCACCCGGGGTCTGTGTGCACACTTACAGTCGGTTAACTAGCTAGTTTAAAGAAACTGCTCGGGGTGAGATCAATACATGCATGCATGCCGTATGTAATACACACATCTATATATACACTTTGTTTTTGTGCCATGCCTTCAGCTCTTTACCCTCCTTACTACCCAGAGACTTTTTTCTCTTTATGTGTTTTTTATGTTCTCTCTATGATCCCGTTTAACAGTCTTAGTCCGTATCTGAACTCCTCCGAGAGCCACAGAGCAACAGAGCCATATGATATTCAGAATTAAAAGTAATGTGGAGAATGTAGAATCATGCAGAAGAGAGAAATAAAGATATACTGTTGGATAATAGAGAGGCAAAAAAAAAGAGAGAGAGAAGTAGAAGTGCCTGCTACACTCCAGAATCAACATGTTTTTTAAGCAGGATTTGCGAAATAGGACACAAACTGAATGCTTGATGTCCCCGGAGCCCGGATTTACCAGAATCACAGAGACGGGACGAAAATGGCGTCCAGAATGCACACGGGGGACAGAATATTCCAAGTCGACAAAAACACACGCTCATCCACACACGCGCGTACACATCGGGGACATCATGTTCAAACAACATCAAACACACTTTCCTCCATACATACTAATCATCCATTTCAATGAAAATGAGAGGAGACGCTGCGATAGAGAGCAAGAGATTTGCATAAAACCGTGGAAGCACACAGCGAATTGAAGGATGGGACGGAAATGAGACGGCGTGCCAGAGGAACCGTATTTACATTTAAAGCATTTAGTTTGGCACTTAGCACACCAATGATTACTGTCAGGAGTAGCGTTGATGCATAACCGCCAGGACCTGATTCTAGAAAGGTGCTTGGATTTTTCAGGCCGCAGGTAGCGTCATCCGTCTGGCGCAGATTATCTGCAGACGCCAAAATGATTATACTCTATATGTTTGCTTCAGCTTAAATAGAGACGTCATCGTGATTATTTTACAAATATCATCGACGTGCGAAATGAATCAGACTAAGCAATAAAATATGGAGAAGCCTATAGCTCCATTAGGGAAAGTCATGACGCGTTTAATTCATTCCAGCGTGATACTGCTGGCTCGCTTTCTAGTTGCTTATATATGAGTCTATCCAGTCTACAGTTACCACGGCATAGTGACTAAGTTAATCACACACCAGCAAATGACTCTAATCAGCGACAGCAGGACAAATTGTGCATTCACATTATAGCTCACACTTGTCTGTGCGTTTAATGGCACAGATATATTCTGCTTATCTTCCGCCTCCTCTATGACTGCATTCACTGTAGGGTAAGAGCCTATTCATGCCAGGAATATAATTTGGCTTGATAAATGAGTGGCATTGATTTAAGACTGTAGCAGACTTTATCTTTGCACACTTTTAGTGTTAGATTTCACTGTCTTCAATTTTTCTGTGTCAATGTCACAGCCAAAGTTATGCCAGGCCAATGTTCAAAGCACCTCAAAGCAAAATTATAGTTATCTCTGCATATCAAAAATAAATAAAGAATGAGGAATTTTATCGTATAGGGGCAACAACTTTACATTTTTACACCCTTAAATATAATGATGAACATAATGAACTGTGTGAATCGAGCAACTCAAAATACGTCAGTATTTACTATAGTAAAAGTCATGTGAGAGCTTATTCTATATTTGACATATATTTTATCAACCAAACGAAACATCCTCAGAATATACAGCACATTGCGTTGGGAAAAAATAGGATTTCAGTGCTGGAAAAAAATTCAATGAAATGCTCACGTTTAAATGTGAAACTAAAACGGCCAGTAGGTGACACAACTTTTTCCTATTCACGAAATCTTTCAACAAATAGAGAGGCTCAGAGATGACATATTTTTGTGTGCAAAACCTAGAAGCGAGTTAACATTTTAGGATTTATGGTTCCATTGCTGCAAAGTCCGTGGGTTTTTTTAATGGGTTTTTGGTGAATTGCCTGTTGTATACAAAACCTCTAAAACACACCAATTACAACCTGCTTGTGTTTTTTTTAAAGCCTTATTGGCGGTTCCTAACAAGTTGCTAAAGCAACTTCTTCCTTTGGCAGGGACGTTAGACATCATTGCGCATATAAAACTCACAAATAATCCAACATGGGCACAAATCTCTTCAAAAATCACATTTTTAATCAAGTTTGAAAGAGTTTTCGGAGGTGGTGGTGACGTTGATATCGAGCGTCCTTAAGTGTAGTCTGTTTATAGTTTCATGTTAGCTTTCACGTCATCTCTGATCCTCTCCATTCGTTCAAAACAGACACTGTTTCAAGTGCAAAGCTTTATGAATGACTCACTGAATCTTGAACTCTTCCGAACCGTTTAAAAATCGTTATTTAAGAACGAAACATCGCTGTGTGTTATACAGAGAAGCGCAACAGTTCTGCTTTTATAACGTCATTTTTGACAATATGACAATGCCATTTAATATAAATTGCTTATTGAAGTGTACGCTTTATCGGTAACTCTTGCAATGTTGCTGATATAAGATAAACAGCATTTTTCGTCCCTAAAAGGCACAACAGAGTGGCATCAGTAGTATTTTGAAGCTTTAGCATCGCAATGCTACCAGAGCATCGGTATACATATAATCCTAAGAGACTATTGCTTTAGTGCCATTTTGAATTTGCACGGAAGACTCCTGCTGGCCTGTCTCTAAAACACCAATCTCCAATTTCATCCAACGCTGAGTCAGTAGGTTATATTTGTCATGTGTGAGGGACATTTACTACAGCTTATGGTATAAAATACTTCAGCTTTAAAGCTGCAATCAAAATAGCAACATAACATAGTGGGTTACCCGGAAAGGTAATGTAAGAATGATTTCTATGAAGTATGTTTAAGACGGTTACTATATATGTGGTTTGTTCCATTTTCCTGCTCTCTGACCTCTAAAACAAAGGCTTTTTGTATTCTGGGTTGTAGACTGAGTACATTGAGGACAGAGCTGTCCATTAGTGGCTGTGAATGTTTAGCATCAAGAACTGATTGGTGCGTGTGTTTGGTGTGTGCTCGTGTGTTTAAATGGTCTAGACGGCTTGCCTTAAAAAGGAGCAGGGGGGTTTCTCATAGAAGCATGTGTGTTGTGTGGTCTTTACTGAATGACCAGTGATTCTAAAAGCCCATTCATAAAACCATGTTAAAGTGAAGAGGTGATGAAATGAACGGACTAATTGCGTTGCTGATGAGGAAAAGAAGACAAGAAGCCCTTTCATTGAGGGTAAAGAGTTATATTACCTCCTGTGACATTGTGCTTACAAAAATCAATCTCTCTCCATCTTTTTTCTCTCTCTTTCTCACACCACCATTCACACACGCACTGGTTGTAATTCTGCTCGTTATACTCACGGACATATGCTTTACATCACCGAGAGCCTTTAAAGTAGTGGCCTCGCTGTGGTTTTCATTTCCACATGAGTATTTGAAACCCACCACTAACAAGGCATGGCATGTCTGTTTAGATCAGAAATGTTGCACGATTTAAAACCATCTGTCTTTCATTATTCCAGTCTTAATTATAAACACGGAGTCATTGATGCCGGTCTCAGACCAGCTCGCACTGTCACATATCATCCATCAGCCGTTTCAGAAAATATCACGGATTACAGCGCTAATGCATGATCATCACAAGGACAGTATTTCCGTATGACATTCCAGAGCCCAGTAGCATTCCGAGGTTAACGTGCTACGATCGGATAAGGATCACAGGTCATGTGGGAATCTCTGTCATGATTCATTATATGTAGCACGTGCACTGTGGTCGGGCCTTCGCTTTCATGGGGCCATGTATTAAGGGACAATAGAATTTCCACGAAATGTGGTCTCGGTGTAAAGTGTGTTTGACCTTTGGCTTTATGAGAGTTTTTTCTACATTCCAGAAGGGCAATGAAATTTTAAATAAAGTCGCTTCAAAGAAAAATAGTATGTCAAAATATTTACATTCTTTTTTACACAGCCTAGAATATTGTAGAGACTTAAACATGCAGACATGTTCTTGATTTCACCCAGAAACCCTAGCAACTACACAGCCATATTCTAACATCCCCCCAGTAGCCCTAGCAACCACATAGCCATGTTCTAGATTTCACCCAGAAACCCTAGCAACCACACAGCCGTGTTCTAACTTTCAACCAGAAACCCTAGCAACCACATGACCATATTCTAGCATTTACCTAGGAACCCAGGCAACCACATAGCCGTGTTCTAACTTTCATCCAGAAACTCTAGCAACCAGATAGCAATGTTCATAAATGTAACCCAAAACACCATAGCAACCCCCAAGCCATGTTTTAGCATCCACGCAGAACACCCTGGCAACCACATGGAAATATTCTAGCTTTCGTTCAAATCACAATAGCAACCACATACCAAGAGTTTAGCTTTCACCCAGAACACCCTAGCAACCACATAGCAACTCACTAAAAATAGTCAGAAGAACAAAGTGCGGCCACCTATAACACCCTAGCAACATACTGGTGAGTTTTGCATGGGCAAGCAAAATATTTGCATTTTTGCAATGCACAGACTTTCTCTGTATTTGTTAAAAAAGTGGGGTCATTGATGAAAACCCAAACCAGTAGAGCAACCCCTTGTATTCAAATGTGACATCATACAAAACCTTTTAATGTGACACTGTAGTAGAACTTTACAGTGCATCATTTTTACATCCTGAAACTAAAAAGGAGATCTTCTCTACAAATAATACAACAACCTAAAAGAAACATGAATCAATGATGAAGAGCATTTTTCTGCTAAACGAGCATGTGTCCATGTTGCACATGACTTACATTTATATCCCGTGTCACCTCAATTCTGAAAGATTATTGCAGTGAACGTATACACATGTAACTACTTAAACTATTATGCCAAGCCATTCAGAACACAGTCTGGTGCTTCAGAAATTGTTAATATAATCATTTCCAAAGCCACGGTTGAATGAACGCACTGTGAACCGAAACCCGTTTCCTACAAAGGCACTCTGTGTCTCTGAGTACCTTGTTTTTTCTTCACCAGTGTTCATTGAATAACTGTCTCTGTGTGTCTTAGAGTGGACTTTGGTTCCCCTGTCCTGATGGAGTCAGTCTGTAATTAGTTTAATGGGTTTAATGGGAACCTCCTTGTCTGTAATCAAAGATAAATCGTTTGCAGATTTTTAGCCTAAATACTGATCTCTAATCTGCTGACCTGGAGTGAGTTGTTTATTTGTGTAAGTGTGAAAACTTTTCTGTTAGATGTGACTTCACCAAGGGGGGTTGTCATGTCTTTGTCAAACGTTTCACGTGCTACAAACTTAGTATGTAGCACGTGAAACTTTAGTTACTTGCTAATAGTAACTAAAGTCTAAAGATAGCAATTGAATATATCATATTAAGTTAACATTGGGATAAATAAAACATATATTTCAATAAATGTCATCTACAAAATATCTTCTGTTGTGTTCCACAGGCAAAGGAGTCATATACAGATTTTCAATGACATGAGGCAGAATGAATGATAAGAGAATTAACATTTTTTGGTGAACAATCCATTTAACTAACAAAAGGCATTACCTAAATGACATCATTGTTCAGACGGTGACATCATTTTTACTAAAGCACAAAATCTCAAGTTGTCTATTAGGAATAATGATGAATCCTGTGATGTTTTGATATGTTTTGTTGGTTTGTCTCACCCAAAAACCTTCCATCCTTTTAGTTGAAAATACGCAAATAGGTATTGTAAAATCAACATATACTGGATGGTTAAAGCAGATCAAATTTAACTTTAAATTCACCTCCTTCATAGGCTAACTCTTAATCCTTCACTAAGCAAAGGCATACATTAGCTGTTTATTTCCATCCTTTTAATGAAGTCATGTTTGTTTTCCTAATGCCTTTAAATATTCAAGTTATAATTAATTAGGTTCGAATGTGTTGTGGGTATCTTTAGATGTTACAGAGTTCACGACGTTCTTCATAAATGACCCAGCTGCACAGGCGTCGACGGTTCCCTCAGATACATACATTTGTGGGCGTGAAGATCTGTTGCACTTAGCGGGTTCATCATACATCACCATTAGATGATCCTAAATTGCGGGGATAATGAGCCAACTAAGCAAAATCTAATTTTCTGTGTCACTACAAAAGAGAAACATTTATTGTATTCATTTCTAAGGTAGAGTCCCAGTAAATGACCTTTGAAGATGTTTGTCAATTCACCAGATGTTTCTCTTTTTGCCTGACCTGAGAGTCTTGTTGGATGTGATACATCATGTGTTTGTCGTGTTTGTCATTCTTTGACCCAGCAAGTGCTTTTTACAACACAGACAATTAATTGTATGCATTTGGCTGGCATCTGACAAGATACTGTAAATATCGTTATATACAATTTGTCCATACACAATACATTGCACCTTAAAGCATGTATGCTTTTGTATGAAAAAAATCTGTGACCTTCAGACACAACACTCACTGTTTAGGGATTTGTCGGTGTTAAACTCAATTCATATCCCCTCTCTCTCTTTCTTTATCTTTCCACTCTAGCTTTGCTATCCTATCGATCTCCATGTTTCCTTCTTGTAGCTCAATCAGTGGAAGAGGCATTAGATGCTCTCAAGCTTTCACATGCACTTTGATTGTCACCAAGTGGCTTTTTCATCATAAAAACATCTCAAATTATAGACCGGGTAATGAGCCAACAGACACACGCACAAACGTACGCATGTAACCATCAACCATTGGCTCGACGCCACTTTAGCAATCTTCCTTGCTTTGCGTTCATTTTAATAATAAAGTGTATTTGAATGAGGGATGCTTTTTGCCTGTTGCCAGGCTTCAAGAGGATGAAAGCTATTATGAGAGCTTTTGATAGAAGCTCACCTTCCACAGAGGCGCTCGGTAATGAGCCGTCTTTAGTCCACATAAACACGATATCACCACACAACACTTCCTTGTAAACCCCAGTTGTAAAACCTTAAATGTTGAGTTTTTTATTAACCTCCGTCTTGTAAAGGAGACGTTCAGTCGGTTTCACAATCTGTAAATTTGTTTTAAACTTGAATGATTAAATAAAATAGATTAGCAAAAGCGCAATATGAATATGGTGGTTATCTGCTGGGAAAACAACAATCTTAAATGCAAAATAATACAATGCAACTAAGCGTGTACCATAATTGTTCATAGTTGGGTAGTAAAGTAAATGTAGCATTTTAAAGGAAATGGAATTGACTTTCCATATCCTTTGTTCTCCGTATCACTGAGCTTTGGGCCAATGCAATTGTCACTTGGTAATATGACATATATTAATTCAACATTTAGCCTAGTGTAACTCCATGTAATCTTATTACTACATTGTTATTATTATTACAATTATAAACTGAGGATCATTTCAATATGTACAGTATATGACTTCTTAATAAGTAAAGATTCCTATGAGTTACGTTTGCCAAAACACTGAATATCTAATAATAATCTTTCTTTAAATGTTTCCTTTGAACCCAAGGAGTCAATCTTACCCCTCTTGATAAGTGCAGTACTGTATTTTATCCATATATTTGAAGCCAATGGGTTATGTCACAGCCTTCATCTCTCTTCTCTTTATTGCTCAGGGGAGGTTGTCTGTGAGAGTTTCATGATTGCACAGATTTAATTCACACTCTTGGCACTTCCTCTGGACACTGCCATTGCGGCCTTAAGCAAGCCACTTAACCTCTGTCTGCCGGGGGGACGTGCCATGCCTGCCCCCATCCTCTAATCGGTCAGTTAACATCTCCGATAAAACTCAATACGTGACTCAGAGGCGTCTGTGCAGTGCAGTATGGGAAATAATGATTTAAATTCCCTGGAACTTACTTATATGACACACAAGCCCCAAGAAATGAAGTGCAAACGGTAACTTTGACACAAAACTAAGAGAAATTGATATTTTTTCTAGTGTGTGATTACATTGGATGAAAGCAAATTGTAAGAAAACCAGTACTCCTGGCTCTAAATGTCAACATTTAACATCACATCACCATTGCCCAATTTATAAAGGCCTTTTGAATATATATATTTTTCATTTTAACAACAGTGTGAACCCATCAGAGACGCTGTCAGAATGTGCCTATAATTCAATGAATGTGAGGGGTGATCTGGTACATTATGTTTCATGTCAACTTTAACACTGAATTACAGACTGTAAAACCAAGCAATGCTTTTTTCAGGTTGTGCTTGACAGCTGTGGGGTATGAAGAGAGTAAATAAAACCATCTGGATTTTTTGGCAATGAGTGTTGAGATTTACAAAGTTAGCATGCTGCCTACCTAAACATAAATATGCTGTCCTATTGGCAAATATTTGCGTGCACTGTCTTTTTATGCATGAACTGTGAATAGTTTGTTAGCTTAGAGACTTGTTAACATGCGAGTTAAGGTTCCCTTTATAAAGCATTTGTAAATTTGTTGATTAATGATTAATATGTAATTTACAAAAGCATTATAAAGCAGTTAT
Source organism: Triplophysa bombifrons (assembly GCA_029783895.1). Lineage (NCBI taxonomy): Eukaryota > Metazoa > Chordata > Actinopteri > Cypriniformes > Nemacheilidae > Triplophysa > Triplophysa bombifrons. Next base: position 24,175,174 of record CM056452.1, read on the forward strand.
AATGCAAAAATCCATTTTGAGCCATTTTAAAATTATTGTTATAAATTCTTATCAAATGTATTGATTCATTATTTATTTGCAAAATAGGCTGTCTGACTGGAGAGTGTAGGGTGTTATGTTGGTTTTTCTTGTATATTTCATATCTTATGTCACTTTTCAAACCATGTTGCTTACTTGATCTGATTCAGAATGTCTTATGGTGCCCTACAGAATAAAATTAGATCATGATGCTTATCCAAAGCAGTTTTTTTAAGATAAATGAATCCAACTTTTGGTCACTTTTTAACACTAAATGCACAAAGATAGTCTTAAACTTGTTTGTTTATTGTGTTTTATTGATGATTCAATTATTTCCAATAGTTAATCAAAACCAGAAAATATTTATTTATCATTTATAATAGAAACAGAATGCTTTCTCACAAGGCTACATCTCTGATGTCAAACATACATTTAGAAGTATTTACATCCCATGAAAGTGCACTTAAAAGAAAAGTGGATGCCTGTGAAGTATTCATTCACAACTTCAAACACCTGACTTATTAATGTTAAGAGTTATTAAATGTTAGCAAACCATGATATAGTGGATTCATGTGAACTAAATATGAATGAATTATGAACATTAGTAACCTGTGAAAATGCACCTTTATGTAAGTGATCACCTGTGAACCATTTATTCATGTGTTTTGAACGTTAGTAACCTGTGAAAATGCAACATTAATATATTGGAAGTAATTCAATCATTAATTAAACATGGTAAACAAATTAGTTTACAACATGAGGTAAGCAACATGGTTTGAGAAGTGAATTAAGATATGAAATATACAACAATAAGAAAAAACAACATTATGCCCACTGTCTCCTGTCTGACACGCCTATTTTGCAAACAACATCAAGTTAATAATTTTAGTCAAATAAATAATGAATGAACACATTTATTTGGCATTTGTAACATGTGAGTTAACAAAGGCTCACGATCTGGCAGTTATTTCGTTATAAACCCCCTTTTTATTTATGCAGTAATTACTTGTTTTTAATGCTTTTGTAAACGACTTATTAATCATTAATGAACACATTTATAAATGCATTATGAAGTGAACCTTAATGTAAAGTTTTACAGCTTTTTTATAATTTTGTCTAAGCAGTGAGACATGAAAGCTAGCCTGCTACTGCTACCCTCTACAAAAGTGCCTAACCTAACTTTAAAGGGATAGACCCCCCCCCAAAAAATGAAAATGGTGTCATCATTTACTTTTGCAACTGTATGACTTTCTTTCTTCTACAGAACACAAAAGAAGATATTTTGAAGAATGTTGGTAACTGAACAAAGGCGATACCCATTGACTTGCATTGTTTTTGTGTCCGTATAATAGAAGTGAATAGGGACCGCTGTTGTATGACATAATTTACATTTTTGTGTGAATTCTCCCTTTATAAACCCTGCAAGGTGCACGCCTAAAAAGTTGATAATGAACTAGTGTTTACCATATATTTTGTAACATTTGTTACTATTTCACGTGGTGGCTAATTCGTAAGATGTTATTGGTACGTTTTAATACGCTGACGGTTGGGGGAGGGGCTTCATTATTTTCTACTATTCTAACGTTTTTGCACGATATACATTGTACGAAGTTAGCCACCCCATAACGGATTACGATTTCTGTGGAGATTAAATTGTATATTTGTATGGGATTGTGCATATAATTGCACGACTGGAATAAATTGTGAGTCTTCTCTCACGTTTCCATTCCTCTCAGAATGAACCAGAAATGCCAGCTGCTATTCTTTCATTGTGGTGCAAGCAAGCTGGAGTGGACTGTAGGTGGTGATTGAAGTGATTAGAGAGAACTGCTCAAAGAGGATTTGGTGCACCTCACAAAAGACAATGAAATAAATCAAGCTCTTATGAATATAAATGACTACAGTAATGTGGTAGAGCACAGCAGAAACGCGCAACATCTTAATGCATTAGTTTTACCGTGAAACAAGCAATTGCTTAATGTAATTATGCCAACATAGAAAGCGGAAAATCTTTAACAATAAGACAACTTTTAACTTTTATACAAGTTAATTTTGCAGTGTGTGGAAAGTGAAATTAAATTGCAAATGAGATATTATTTCTCATAGTTTAAATGTGACAATATCTCAATAGTTTTTTATTGCAGAAAAAATGTTAATCTGGTATGTGTATTAAAATTAGTGACTTATATATCTCAGTTAGCCAAGATGATAGTAACCAGAAATAAGTATAAACTCAAAGTAACTTCAAAATAACTAATCGTGATCTCATGAAAACAAGACAGAAAATGATAATTGTGCCCGACCTCGGTTGGCTTCTCTGCGCTATATTTAAGTATACCATGGATGTACAAATATGTTGGATTAAAAAAGGTTAAAGAACTGCTGCTTATTTTCTGTATGTGCAAGACTCCTGGCATCACCAGTTCTCTTGTTAACAACAAACATAAGTGCTAACAAACATGAATGATCATTAGGGCTGCTTATTTATCCATTCTTATTTTAAATCTGCCATTTTCACATCTGTACGAGAGTGACGTGTGAAACACCTTGCTGTTATGAAAGAACAAAATCCGAGTATCATTCCCGACGGGAAGTTGATATGATGTCAGCGTCCAAAAAGACAGTTAGATTGACGTTAATGGATTTTGAAGCCCCCTTGTGACACACACAGTCCATGCTGACCGATGCCTGCAACTGAGTCCTTCATCTGTCCTGTCTTTGAGCAATGCGTCACACGTGTATGGCTGATTCACAGGTCGTCCGCCGAGAGCCCACGTGAGTTTGCTTGTGTGTGCACGACATCGTTCTTGACCTGAACTGTGCGAAGACATCAGGTTCAATTGAAATCACAGTAAGAGGGCTAAAACCCTCTCGCACGTTAATCTCATGTGGTCAAATTACGGGTTTACCACGTTCCTAACTGGCTTTATCAGTTATGCTGGATCTCAGATGCCTGGAGGCACAATATTCTCTTTGTTACTGAAACGTTTGGTCATAATCTATATTGACACATGCACAGATGCTCATCTCAGAGGATGTGCTGGTTCATGTATGAGAGAGATCTTTACAAAACTCTGGTGTGCTTGTAAAATGTGAAACACTCATCACCCAAACCTATAACGCCAATAACTTGACAATTTGCACAGGAGGCGCTGGTGAGCATTCTTCTCTTTGCTATCTTAAACAATTCTGGGCAATGTTTTCCAAAAGCATCGTAAAAACAATCGTACAAATCATCTTATTATCATTTTACTAAATACTTTAGCAAATGTTACTGTTGTATGCAAATAGATGCAAATAGAAACAATATTTTATTTGAAATTTGGGAGACATATTGTTAGTAGTTCACAGAATGAAACAAAAATAATAATTTTACCTAAACACCTATAAATAGCCAATTCAGAAAAGCATATTGAAATTGTCTCTTAAATTTTCCGCGGCTGTATGAGAGTTTTTAGATATTTTAATGCATAAAAGTCTAGGCAAAAAAAAAAAACAGGATTTACTCTGACTGAACTGTTTTTGTGTTTTAATTCTATTTTAAAACCCATTTCTCTGTTATTCTCTGTTTGTAGCCAGCCCAGTATGATGGAGTGTTTTATGCAAATTTAAACATCATCTTAACCATCATCATCTACTACAGAAAGTGTGTGTTTTTATGCGTGTTTCCATTTTGTGCTGTTTTATTCAAGAGATTATTAAGAGACGTGATAAATTCAGGGTGAGAGCAAGTCATGCACGAGTCTAGGAGAGTAATGTTCATTAAAAGCGAAGGAGTGAGACAGGAGATAAAAATGAAAAGAGCATGCACCCACCCCGCCCACACTTGATGAATAAGAAAATACGCATTTATCAGGGGCTTTCAAAATCCAATGAAATATCAATTTAAAGCTTGTTAGACGGATTCCCCTTAGGTGTGTTCAAATTTTCTCCCTCCTTGGCTGAAATCAAATCTTTATGTTGTGAGAAATGGACCTGCGCGTGCCGACAGGGGGCGATCATTGATAGATTTGTTCATATCATTGTTTGCGTGGGTTGCATGAGTACTTTAAACGGAAGTCTAAATTATTGAATGAATGTGCAGGATGTCTGTTTATATTATTGTCACAGACACACACATCTCTTTCTCTTTGTGTGTGTGTGGTTAGCTGTTGTGACAGATCTCTGTAAAAAATTAGGCAGGTTGTACGAGTTGATAAAAGAAGCGGTGAACAACAAAGAAATCATGTTAGAGGTCTTTAATACAGAATCCAATAATCGACACACACACGCCCACACTTTTCAACTTCAATGAAACATATACATGAAATATTAAAATGACACACATAAACACATCCGCACTATTTTCTATTCGTATCAAACAGTACACACAAACACACACACGCGCGCTCACAATCCCACATGTCCCAGATTTCAGGCAGCAGGGTCTTATCATTTTGGGGTTGTTGCAGGCAGCCAGTTGCCATGCTACTGATGAAAGGCTCAGGTATCATCAGAGCTGTGTGTAACTGTGATGTCTGCCTCCTGTTTGAGCCTGTTTGAGCCGGAATGGCCCTGATTACAGCACATAACAGTCTCTCGGAGGAAACTGGTACACGGGAGAATAGCACGACCCCAGACTCTGTCCTTATTTAGTGCTCTCGTGGATGCTAAACAACAGGCAAACCGCAGGTGCGTGGCACCCTTAGTTATTTTAGAAAAGCATGTTTTTTTTCCAGCAGAACAACCAGGGAAACAGCATCAAATCAAACAAACGCCCCAGAGGAAATTTACTTGACAAAGGTTGCATGTGTAGCTCAAGAGACGTAATTGTGGTCTGACATTATTTCTCATGGGACACACAGGTATATGATTTCTATACAGCGAAGGGAATGGGATGATGGAAAGTCGTGTAGATTTGGAAGGACAGTAAGTGCTGAAGAGTAAATGACATTTTTCTGTTATTCAATTTACTGTTTTGAGAGAACTGTCCATTTATCTGTGTGGGGTTGTGAGAGATTGCTCGACCGGCAGTGTGCTTATGATGGACTATTGATATAATATTGTCTACAATGTTAATAGATTGAAGTAGAAAGTAGAAATAGATTATAGAAGTTGAAGTGGTGAAGGTCTAGCTAGCCAAAACAAGGATTTAGACTAAAGTAGAAATAGGAAGACCTCCCTTAAAGGTGAAAGTGGAGTGCATTTCTGTGTTTGTCTCAAGCAAACACACACAAGAGGCTGTGTGAGAGCAAAAACAGTTGAAATAAAGTCAAATGGTCAATTTAGTATTTTCACACTCGACTGACCATGACTGTTTCGATGGGAGGTGCTGGAGTTCTTTCTCTCTCTCTCTCTCTCTCTCTCTCTCTCTCTCTCTCTCAGGGCAACGCAGCCATTTTCATTAAGATGGGAGAACAGCAAAAGCAATTTAATCTGACACATAACAAATAAGATGGCACCATGTGTTGCATGCAGAAACGAGTCTATTCATATAATTGGTGATTTAGAGTAAGAGACAATATCTGTGGTTAGGTTCAGTTTGATTTAGAGACCGAGCTTACAGAACTCGCTGCCATTGGCCAGCCCTGATGACATCACAGAAATAGTACTACCCATAGCAACATCCCACCCAATGAGCATTCAAGTAAAAAAAAAAGATGTTACATTTTTTACCTTCCTTTATAAAGAAAGATTCACACAAAAGTGAAGAAATAAGAGATCTGTGTCTCATACAAAGTCATGAACTGCCATTGGTTGGCCAAATACAAAGCCCCACCCTCATACTGGTAAGGCCATTAATTTAGCTAATGTTGCTATACCTGCAGTTTAAACAAATGGGAGGCACCACAGAGCCACTACGTTTACAGTTTGTAAATGCTGTACCTTAAGTTGTCTTTGCACATTAAGCTGATACAGCAGAAGTATTTTAACATTAAAAAAATAGCATGCAACAGCATTAAAAGATTGCAAAAGTAATTAGGACGAAAAGCTGTGGCTGTGTCTCTATTTGTTTGAATAATAAACTAGATTGGTTGGTATATTAAAAAAAAATCTTATCTCTTCTGATATTCTTTGAAAATGACAAAGAAAGAAACAGCTGTGCTACAATTTGCTTTGCACTGAACAATTTTTTGAGAGTTTTCATTAAATATGGTACCCAGTCTTTTTTAAAAACTAGGCTGAAGTCGTAAAATGGAATTCTGAGATAACAAGCATCAAAGTTTGATTTCAACCATTAATTTCACAAAAAATTCAATGTGTTAAATGCTCTTACTAAGTTAAAGGACCGGTGTAGGAAATGTAGTGCCATCTAGGGGTGATGTTGCAATTGCAGCCAACGGGATCACTCAAGCCCCCCCATTTCAAGCACTACGAAGACTGACACAGAGCTAAGATGTCGTCAAGTTTTTGCTTCTTTGCTGAAGGAGATAACGTCTTAAAGAAACACAGTCTGTAGAGCAGTTTGTCCGTTTAGGGCTACTGTACAACATTATGGCAAATTCTATGCAAGGGGACCCACGGTGTATGTAGATAAAATAACTCATTCTGAGGTAATACAAATCATCATGTAAGGCCCATCATGTAAGGCTTCATCATGTAAGGCCTTTATACACCTCTGAAGACATATTATATTGCATTTCTGTCAAAAGATCCTTCAATTTTTTTATTTTGGACCTTAAATATTAAAGATTTGGAGGATTTATTATATACAAGCTGTCTGCCATGTTTTATGGTCATGAGACCCGTATGCTCTTTGACATATGACATATTAACCACCTACCACATATGTTAGCGAGAATAAAAACATAATTTAGTCACGCGAAAATTTTATTTAATGGCACTTACATTAAACATGAACGTCTGCCTTATGGTTTTTCGCTACATTTATTTGATTTACTTTTGAAATTTGACCGTTGCTCGGCTCCCATGGCATCATGGGATAGATAAGTGTCCATCTGATCAACACGTAATCTCGTCATCCTATTCATGACTCGTGTGTATATATATATATATATATTTACATATACATATATATATTAAATACTTCAATGCATTTTTATATTCCTTAAATGCAAACTCTCTTTAACTTAAATTCACTTGATGTCATTAATCTGTATCTCATCAAAAAAAATCTGCCGAAGTTAACGTAAAAAGTGTGACATCAAGTGCACTTTTTGCACTTAACAGCCTTTTCTTAAATGCCTCTCTACAGGTTTATGGCCTAAAGATATAAAAACGCCAAAGAAATACAAAGCAGATACGTTTAATTTACAGTTTCGTTACTTCTAATGAATCTTAGAGGTGAAACTCATCCAATCGCTGTCATGCATCAATTCTAAACGACTTTTGCAAAATTTTATGGTTTTATATTAGACCGATCTAAATCACACCTTTCTCATAAATTCACAATACACTGTCAGAATAGCCACATTTTGATGTCAACGGAATTCAATTTAGAGAAACATATGCTTTATTACGAAAGACCAAATGATGATTAGAGTTTTATCAAAATCATTATCCTTTGCCTCCCTCGAAAGCCTTTTGATTGGAAACGTTCCTGCCTGGGAAAAAAACCCAAACCTGATATGTGTGGACCAATCAAGTGCTTTCAGAGATACGGCGTGAAAAGGAAGAGAAGAATTGCTTGGTAATGAATTATTGAATGGAGAACAAAATGATTCCTTTGAAGAGAATCAACCCCACAGGGAATAATTCAGAGAGAGAGAAAGAGAAAGGAGAGAGAGGTAGCTACGAAAATAGTTTTTCCCTGCTGAATGGCCCTCTTTTGCTTAAAAGCAAAATCCTCCTTTGTTGCTTTTTGATTTGCATGAAATTGTTTACTACCTTTTTATGTAAGCACGGGGAAATACAAAAGGGGAGAGAGAGGTGTAGTTCATGTGGAAAATAATGAAACTATGGAGAAAAAAAAGATGAGAGAGGTACTCAGCGACTTACGGTAAAAGGAGGGGGGTGTTGTTGAAGTTACGTTCGTGGATGTAAATAGACAGTTCTATTCTGACCATTGCGCCTTGCGGGCTAAGCGCTGTCAACCTCGCTTACAACTGATGTCCGTGAAGCGTGTTTGTGTGTGTGTATGTGTGTGTGTATTTGGGTGTGTGTGTGTGTTTGTGTGAAATGAGCAGCAAGCTTCAACCACCTGCTCCCTCTGGCTGCTCCTGCCACCATCAAATGTGTCACACGGAAACGGATCCCTATGAAATCTTTCCGTTCCTTCAAGAATTCCCTTTCAAAAACGAGACCTTGATGTTTCCCACTGTGACACAAAATCGCTGTTCCCCTTTTTCGCCAGTTGCAGGTTTAGTGGACATTTAGAACCAATTATAGCCTGTTTGTTACTTTAAAACTCTTTGCTTTGTGTCTATACATATGATTCTCTATTTAATCAAGTAATGAGGTATTGTTTTAATTAAGCAACGAGACGCTTTGCTGTGTCTAAATGACAGTGGGAAGCTCAATGTGTGTCCGGTCCGGTCAACCACATTTCTCACAAAATTCAAAAACTACTTTAAATCCATGTCTTCTGTGAATACTTGACAGACAAATAAAAAATAAAAAAGCACTAACCCTCTCTCTTTCTCTCAACAGGTAGTGGTCTAGCTTTTGTTGAAACCAGTAACTTTGTATTAGCACCTATTGTATTGTTGCTCCTCTATGACATAGCACTTATTTCTCCCTAAACTCTTTGTAAGTTGCTTTGGATAAAAGCGTCTGCTAAATGACTAAATGTAAATGTGTGTGCACCACAACCTCAAGTGCCTTTTTGCTTTTATAGACCAAACCTTAGATAAAACTGTAGAGTTTAATCGTTCAAAGTAAAGTATGTTTTTTTTCAATTCCTGAAATGCTTTGAATTTGGTCATTTAAAGGGACAGTTCACCCAAAAATGAAAATTCTGTCTCCATTTACTCACACTCAAGTTGTTCCGAACCTGTATAATGTTATTTGTTCTATTGAACACGAAAACATTTTTTTTTGGAAGAACGTTAGCAATTTTCAGTTGTGGGACATCATTGAGTATCAAATACTATCATGAAATGATTGTATATTTATGTATATAACACAAAATGAGATATGTTGAATAATTTAGGAAAGCAGACTGTTCTGGGGCACCTTTGACTAGCATTTTAATTTCCCTTCTATTTTTAGGAGTGTTCGATAATTATTGTATTTTGTATTTTAGTGCTGTTTGGTGTCACAAGAGGTGCAACGGGTTCTCCTCTATGGGTGCTGTGCAGTGACATGCACTGTTTTGAGTTGTATAGTAATGGCCAATCAGTACTCAGAACCAAAACTATCCATTATATAAATATCTTTAAAATGTAATGACTTGATGCCAGCGCTTATCCTCTCTGGCACTCTCTCTTTATTGATCTGTGTGTAATGTCTATCAAAGGTTGCCGGTGTTACCTGCAGTGGGTAAATAAGCATCCGTGTGCATGAGAGGGAGAGAGCAAGATCAACTTTGCTTACAAATGCATCATTACCCATGTTTTTTTGCTGATCCAAATCGGAACAACAGCTCACATGTGCTGAGCAACATTGTGCATATGAATATATAAGCTTGTTTGTGCTGAATGCGAGTGTGAGAGGCAAAAGTGTGTGTGTTGGTGTGTGTGTAGCTGTGACCGTGTGTGGTTGTTACTCAGCGTGTCTCAGCCAGAAGGCACGGAGAGAGTTAGTGATGCGTCAGGAAAGCATAATCCCGCTATGTGTGTTTTTGCATGAGCCTTTCTTGTTCCCCTATTTCAGCTTTGTTGTTCTTGTTAGCTGTATTACATTTACCTGAACACATTCTAATATGTATGTGTACACTCTAAAAAATGTTGGGTAATTTCAACCTATCGTTGGGTCAAAAAGACAAACTCAACGGCTGGGGTAAATCAACTCAGAATATGATTATATGTGACCCAACAATAGCTAAAACAACACAGCATTTTGAGTTGAAACAACCCATCATGGGATAATTTATAACCCAACAGTTGGGTTTGACCATTTTTGACCCTATGTATACATAAACTGTACATATACATTTACATACTTTGTACATATATACAACTTTGCTGTATTACATTTTACCATAAAAAATGATCCGTTACACACTAAGAATTGCTGGGTTAGAAAATAACCCAACCTTAACCCAGCTGCTGGGTAACTATGGGACAGAACACGCGCTGGGTTATTTTGACCCAAGTGCTGGGTTGAACCATTTGACCCAAAATGCTGGGTTGTTTATTTGACCCAACTAGTGGGTCAGGTTAACTGTGTTTCTGGGTTAACATAACCTAAACATTGGGTTATATGTTGTCTCATTGCCTTGCTACTTTTATATTTACCAATAAAAATAAATAATCTCAAGGGAATGTAAAATTATTATATTTTTTCTGTAATACACTTACACAAAACAAATGCAATTGTACACTCTAAAAAATGCTGGGTTATTTGTTTAACCCAACAGCTGGGTTGAGCCTGTTGGGTCATTTTGTTGGGTTATTTTCTTAGTGTTGGGTCATTTTATGAGTAACCCAAACGCTGGGTTACCAGTCGGGTCCAATTGAGTGACAGTTGAGAGAGTAAACCCCTCCCACTCTTCGACGCCTCAGACAAACTCTACCTTCGCGGGCATTTTGATCCACCTCATCTCGAAAAGCTGTTATTCGGAGAATAAAAGGTACGTTTTACGAGTTTTTAATGTATAAAACTATTACTGTACATCAAAAAAAATTCCGCTGTTCGTATTAGGTTTGAAAGTAACGTTACAATCTAGCTTCGTTAGCTTTGGATAGCTAGTCTGTAACGTTATGCCCACGTTGTTCTAATTTACAGCTTTTTGATAATTTAAACTTCCTTTTTGGTCAACATTTCTGACCCGTGTGAGTCATTTAGTTCAGTAACTTACGCATCTTTATATTAGTAAAAGGTCAACACGAGAGAGCGTGGTGTCAAAAGCAAACACCCTTTTTTTTTTTATAAATACCACTAATGTTCGTGACGGAACGTAGTTTTAAGAGTCTTTTAGAACAGAATCTAGTTGTTAAGAAGTCAAATACGTGATTTATATATAAACATAACGCTTCATTGAGACTTTGTTAAGTTGCTGTCGGAGGTTTGAGCTTCAGGCTGTCAGCAGTTGTGGCACCGCTGAGAGCAGCTCTATCTCGGCCGGTGCTTAGGGAATAACCGCTGGCTCTTATAACGTCAGTGGTTAACCGTGCGATATAATTAATTTTGGGTATATGAAACTAACAATTGTTGGTCTTTTTAGTCTTCTACTTATTCCCGAGTTTGTCGAATTAGTTTAAGTGTTGTGTTAAAGTTTATAATATTATTTTTTTGAGACTGTGTTTCACTTTCTGTACTATATCTCACTCTTCTTCTTTTCCCTCACTGACAGGTTGCAGAATAACAGCAAATATTAATGGATCATTCTATTCAAGAGAAAGTCGACTGGAACTTTGATGTTCTCATAAGAGACTTAAAGGTAAACTTGATTTATTCTTTATATGTTTATTATAATCCATTGTGCTCTGGGTAGGCCAGTTTTCTTAAATTCTTCTCTTGTCTCTTTTTCTCTTTAAAGATTAACAAATTGATAAAGAAACCCTCCTGCTGGACATCCACTTCCAAAATTGCACGCCACACTGTTGTCTACAAACTCCCAGGAAAATAATCCTCTTCAGTAAGACTGCTCCGTGGATGTGTCAGGTTAAGCAGTACTGGAACCGAAAGAACTAACGCTCTTTAAAATGTTTTGTGAGTTTATATGAAGAGGAAAGTTACGGTGTCTCCCTTTTTCACATCCATAACACTTGTTTATTTCTTTTTTTTTTATAGAAAACTTGTGCATAGACTGATATTTTATCATATAAGTGCGGTTCTATCAACAAGGATTTAGTAAAATACTTTTTATAGTGTTTTTATGTCGCATCCATAACGCTGGAAATGCCCTAAAGCATTTTACACGTGCCACTTTGTTAACTGTAGGCCTATATGAGTTTTTGAATTGTTAAGTTGTTGAACTATTTATATTTACTTGTGCCACTTTAATAACCTTGTTAAATGTATATGTTAAAATCCAAACTAATGGAATTTATTGATGTTAATTTTCTTTAAATATGTATAAACATACATTTCATCAAAGTGTTTTATATGCCGTTTTATTGTTCATTGAGCATAACATATTGCATGTTTTTATGAATTCCTTTTGTCTTGCATTTTGATCCTTAATAAAACTTTTGATTCTTACTGATGCCTCAAGTAATTCTCTGTGAAATTATTATTATATTTTTAAACATTTCGGGTTTGTTTTAAACCAGCAATGTAATTTTTAAGCAAAAGTTGATTTAAATAAAACAACCCAGCATGTTGGGTCAAAGATTTAACCCAACTGGCTGGGTTAAAATAACCCAACGCTGGGTTTGTCCATATTTGACCCAACGTTGGGTTACCAAAATAACCCAAATTGGGTTGTTTTAACCCAGCCTTTTTTTAGAGTGTAAATATGCAATTTTATTAATTTATTTCTTTACATTTATTGAATGGGTGCAACTGTCATACATTTCATCCAACACCTTCAGAAACATAAAAACAAGTTTTTGTACATCGGTTTCTTTAAAAACACAAAACTGGGTGAATTAGGCACTGTAGATGCCTATTCTATATGTCAACATTGCAGCATTAGAACACTCAAAAATATATTATTGGCACATGAGAATCAGTCCAAACAGTGTGCCATTAAAACTAAGCCAAACAAAGACTCCAAACAACAGACAATACATGTGACAACTTAAAGCATGTTACAAGTGTCCAGAAAAAACTGTTGTCCTCAAAAACTTCCCACATTAAGACTCATGTCCATCAATACGATAAACTGCATGCTGGAGAAATTCCTAAGTAGGAAGAGACTGCTTAGTTAACATCAAGCACAGAAAAGGACTTGAAACAGATCAACTGAGCAACAAGTCAGTTTCAACGGCATGTCCCGAAACAATGGCGAAGGTCTGGGATGTCGTTGCTGCCTCGTCCCCAAGGCACAAAATGTGCAGATTACATCACTGGTCTCTGCATTTTGCAAGTATTCCATCTTGACAGTCCCCACCTGTTAAATATATGATAGTTAGTCTTAAAACATAACTAACATTTAAGTTAAGTGCATTTAATGAACAAACACAGAGGCCTGATAAAAATGCTAATTTTAGAAGAAAATTTCAAACTTCACTTTTAGTATTTTACTTCATTCACTTCATTCATACTGTATATCATTTACTTCTGAGGATATACATATATCACACAGTGATGGCCAAAATTATTAGAACACTAGTATTTTTACCAGCTGGAAAATGGAATAAAAGTCAGTTATTTCTATCGTTTGCTGTCGTGTGTCAGAAGGAAATTTCTGTTTAATTTTCCAAACATTATTTTTGTCATTAATTGTAATAATCAGAGAGATTAAGAGGCATAGCTTTTAGCTAATGCAGCTAACGGTAACGTTACCTGAGGGAAAAAAAGCGCGAAAATGCTAAATTTTAAATTATTGCTAGTTGATTGGATCCGGCACGTCGCAGACACTTGAAAAAATATCCCCTTAGATTAAGTTTTGTATGAAATTATCTAATTCTGACTAAACATTACAAAGCCATACAGTAGCAAACAGTAACCGAACTCTATGTATTTCTGACCTAAGGCTAGTTCATACATTTCCATGAGGATTTAACGTGAAGGATAAAAACCTTTTAAAGTAAAAATATGCACACGTACACACATATATATAACATAACGATAAAGCGATTGTTAAGGCCTTTTTTGTAAAAAAAATAGCATGCTAAGCTGCTAAATAACTTAACGTTAATCAATCACAGAATAAAACACTTCCTCCGCACAGCGACCGATCAAATACTGCATTAAACAGTAAAATCTGTGTGCACTTACCACAAATTATTAAAAATAATAATATTATCATATTAATTTACTTTATAAAATCAGCTTGCTGTGATGTGCGTTGCCGTCTGACAATGAGACGCGTGAAGGATCCAGAAGGTTCGATGAAGTGGAAAAATGAACAAACCGGTCGGGTCAAAATAACCCAACCCAGCTGTTCAGTGGTGAAAGAACCCCTACAGTCCATTTGACCCAGCATGAGCAACCCAACTGTGTGTTTACAGTACCTCAAACAACCCAAAATTATGACCCAGCACAATTAACCCAAAAATGTGTTTACAGAAATAACCCAGCATTTTTTAGAGTGTATTGTTGCTTAAGAAGTGAATTTCAGTGATGTGTTTAATATCTTATCAAGGCCAAAGTTGTTTTGTTTTTCAATAAGGATGTTGTTCTTGTAATGAAAGCAATAGATGGGTGTTGGCCTTGGCTGGAATGAATGAGGCTCTTGCCCTCTACGCGTGCGTACAATAGTGTATTAGTTGCAGGCAAGATGGCGCAAGGCCAAAGAGAGTCAGTGAGCTGAATGCTTTTGTGTATGTGTGTGTGTACGTGATCTGGGTATGAGGGTGGCATTGCCCGGGTACACTGGGCGATAGTATGGGCACTTCCCGCCTGGCTGATAATTATAGCCTAGATACACACACACACATACACAGATGGCAAGGCCTTATGGTTCCCAGAGGATTTGTCTGGGTAGAATATCTCTCTGTTTCTCTGAGTCTGTCCTTCTGCCACTCTTCCACAGTCTTAGGTGAAGTGTGTGTGTGCATGTCTGGAGGGATTCTGTCATACGGACAGGCGGAAAGTGTAAAGCTTAGACCTGCAGGCATTTTAGGTGCTTGGAAGAGAAGTACCATGGCATTACTGGCCTGGGGAATTCTGTCAGGAGAATTGGGAATTCTGGAATATCTCGAGCTCCTTCAAGGTTATCTCGCAAACTTCACACAGAGGATTATACAAAATGAGGCTGGCTGTGAAAGTCATGTTCATTATCTACTGGTTTTAGTGCAAATGGGTCACTTCCTTTAGCTGTTCAGCTAATATTCATAGGCATAATTCATACATTCCATATATTCTTTAAAGGGAAGGTTCACCCAAAAAGGAAGATTCTGTCATGAATTACTCAACCTCTGGTTGTTCCAAACCTGTATACATGTCTTTGTTCTATTAAACACAAAGAAAGGAAACTGTTAGCAACTGAGATATCGGGGCACCATTGACTATCATAGAAAAAAATGAAATGGTAATCAAAGGTGCCCCAGAACTGTATCTTTTCTAAATTCTTAAAAACATCTAATTTTGTTTTGAACAGAAAAAAAACGACACGAGAATGGTAGTGGTTTCACTGCGGTAGGCAATGGTGCCTCAGAAATCTCTGTTTCTACAGTAACATTCTTCCAAATATCTTCCTTTGTGTTCAACCGAACAAAGGGATGTATAATGGTTTGAAACAACTTGAAGGTAAGTAAATGATGACAGAATTTTCATTTTTGGGCGAACTATCCCTTTAAAGTGTGTCCATGTGAGCTTGAAATAAATTGTGAATTTCATAATAATTTGGGTAACTATGGAAATAGGGAATTAGAGAGCAGTAGTAATTTAGTCCTTCGGCTGATTAAGGGTCAGTTTAATATTTCTTTAATATTTCTTACTTTGTGAGAGCTATTTTAGATTGGAAGGAACTGATCCTTAGCCTGAAATGAGAGCCATTCAGTGGCTCTGCCTTTATAGAAAGGCTCACCTATTTCCTCAGCCAATCGCATCCTCCGATGTGCCGCAGGTCAGGAGGGTGGCGGCCATTAACACCGCCTGCTTTTCCGAGATAAATCCTGCAGCAACCTCCAAATTATGTGGACTGGAACTGTATATTTTTTTTACTTGGCAATATATTTTATTCTTTATAACTCGGTGTGTTTTATTTGACAGTCCCTGCTGACTGATGTGAAAAATTTGTCAAAGCTCTCTTATTCGTATCAAGGAAACATTGGGGAACAAAAGAAGCACATGCTCTAAAGAGCCTTTATTTTCTATCAAACAGACAAATAGTGGAGTTAAAATGCAACAACTCTACGGCTCTGATATCTGAAATTATATTATTCCCATCTGCCATCAATGATTTGCATGCATGTTTCTTTGAAAACAAGAGGCCGATGCTTTTTAAGAAGTTCAGAGTTCAGCCTTCTTATAAGACTGGTTAGACTACCAATTACTCAGACTTTGTTTCCGTAGAAACGTTCAATTATGGGTAATATGCTAATAAGCAGCGTGCAGGCAGCCTCTTGTGTGAGCGGCTTTGTGTTTGCTCTTTTAATCTTCTGCTGCATCAGTCTGTGCTAAATGCGGTTGTGAAACTATAACAGTTCACATAGTAAACACTTCAAACTGTTATTGAACGTGTTAAACTGTCAAGGAATAAAACAAAATTCCATATATTTGGGCTGGGATAAAATGACAAAGTGGTTTACTCTGGGAACAAAAACGGCAAAGCTTATTTTGTCTCACTTACATAGCAAGTTTGAACTGGCTTCTCAGGTTTTCCACCTGAGTAAAGGTGTGTCTCCTGGAGTTTCAGTAGTAAAATTTAGATTTGTTTATTTGTTTGTATAGACGCCTTCAGCTGCAACAACATAAACAATAATCATGTGGCCCAACCTAACTTCTGAGAGCCCTTCTCAAAGAATCAATAACTATTGAGTTGTTTTAATTAAAATGAATACAGTTAATATACAATAAAATATGAAAATAAATGAATACACTGTGCTGTTCTGTGTTTGACCTTTTCTGTGTTTTTCTGCATTTCTTAATAAAGCTGCTTTGGAACAATGCACATTGTGAAAAGCGCTATATAAATAAAATTGAATTGAATATTAATATAAAATTATTTAAAAAAAAAGTATTATAACCAAACACACAACCAAACACAGACAAAAGTCAGGCCAGGCGCATGCGCCCAATGGAACCGTCGATATATTTTGTTTGTTTGTTTGTTATCAAAGGGTTTTATTGTAACTGTGACTACTCTCTTATAAATAAAGTTTCTTAAATGGTGCTTTGTCCACCTGTATGGTTCATAAAGAACCTTTAACATCCACAAAATGTTTCTGTTGCGCAGAACAAACTATTACAAGTATGATGATAGAAATTGTTTTAAGAACATTTGACTAAACCAAAGTCTTTTTAATTTTGGTGGACCTGAGAGGACATTATTCAGTGACACTATTTATAAGCAAGTTTTTGTTTGAATAGTATTTATATGTATACGTAGGAAGTAAGCAATTGAGAGTGTTTGTGAGACTGTGTGTAGACGTGTGTGTAGGTGTGTGTGTGTTATAATAACAACATAAACGAGGTCTGCGTGAACCAAAAGTTCTCTGTCAGTTTGTAAAGAATAAAAACCACATATGCAAGTGTGTGTGCGTATTTGTGTGTGTGTGTGTGTGCGCGCCTGCGTGTGTGTTCAATACATAATGAGTTTGTTTTTAATTGTGGGATGTAATCAAGGTAAAACCAGCTGAGCTAAGAAGATCAATACTTTGCTTAAGTATAAACTTTAATTAATCGCAATTACAGTATGTTTTTTTTTATTTTAGCTCCATATACTTTTTAGTAAGTAAACAAGATGGATTGATTCAAATTTTTTGTCTGTGTGGGTTTGGAAGAACCTCCCTAGACTCTCTCTTTCTTTCTCTCTTTCTGTGTGTGTTCTCCTGGAATCGATAGGTTGATTTAGGATTGTGGACAAAGAGGATTCTCTTGTTTGTCAGCGTGCTGTTGAGTGTGTGTTTGTGAGTGTGTGTATGTCAGCAGGCTGTGTTTTGGTTGGAGGCAGGGACGCACACACACACATTCACTGGCAGGCCCTCAGCAGTTGCCGGCGCTCAATTTGTGTCGGTCACAGACGATGAATAATGCATGCTGGGAAATCTCCACCTCACCTTCCCTCCCTGAGAGAAAGAAAGCGAGAGCAGGAAGGAGGTGCCCCTTGAAGGAAAACAAAATGTCTCTTTGTAGTAAAGAATTGTCTCATCCCTCTATTTGTGGTTGAAACAGGATTTGACCCCTTTCATGTTGCACAGCATATGCAGGCATATTGTGACTTACATTATAATATTTCAAGGTAAGGTTACCCAAAAAAACATTCTTGTATTATTTACAAACCCTGAGGTTGGCAGACAAATATTATAGACAATATTATAATACTATTTGTGAAACTCTTCTGTTTGTGTACATTCAGCACTGGTACGTCAGCACGTGGCAGTAGGTTTTTAATGTCAGTGTCATCTAATTACATTATACATGTCTAGTCATCTAGTACATTATACACTCGTGTGACGTGTCTGACATTTCATATTTAAACCTATGCCCCCATTGACTTCCATTGAATGGACACAAAACCACTGAGACATTTCTCCAAATATATTCTTTTGTGTCCCACAGAAGAAAGTGTCATATACAGGTTTTAATAACATGAAGGTAATAAATAAAGTGAGAACTTTTATTTTTGGGTCAACTGTCCCTTTAAAATTAATGTTTTTTCTTAGACCTGATACCCTTGTGGTCACTGCTCTCGACAAATTAAACAACTCCGACTCTGCTGACCCAAGATTAAACTTTTGCACGGTCCGGTCTGTCCTCCCTGTACTTTCCTGTCAAAACCTATATTCTGTCCCATTAAAAAAAAATGTTTTGCCTGATACTGTATTGCTTCGCTGTGCTCTGACAGCCTTGCTTTAATTATGCGGTTTGTTTCTACTCAAATACAGCAAATTAAACGCTTCTCAAAAGCAGCACAGCACATATCAAAGCTGAACTTCACCTTAATATCACAAAACTGCCAAACCGTTGTGCCTGTGCTGGAGGAAAAAGAAGAGACACAACAGACAGGCGTAGATTTGACGCTCGGAGGAAATAATAATAATAAACAGGTTGCATTAATTCTTTGTTCTCACCACCTGCACTTGTTTTTGCACGTTTGTGTGTGCGCACGCCTTTGTAAAACGTAAATCTTTCTTTTTTCCCCTGTGGCTATCCCATTCCGAATGCAGCTTGCGAAATTATGCTCGGAAACAAACTGTGACAAAACACTCTTACAAAATGTACCCATATCCCATAGAGACTCGCACATCAAACACGCTGGCGCGCACACCCGTTCCCTCGAGAGCGGGTCACTCGTACCTGCGGGTCCCCATACATAAACATTAGACTCTTCAGAATGGCATGAGCAAATTCCTCGTCGCTTTTTACCAAGGTGAACCTCCACCAGGGGATCAGCTCATATCTGTATGGCATTAAGTAAAAACCAGTGAGCGTGCTTTAGCCTTCTATATTTGGCAGTAGGTTACCCATTTTCAACGTGGAAGCGGTTTGAAGTAAGCCGGGTTTGTTTTGAAAAGCACCAGTAGATGAGGACCATTTCAATTTCCGTGTGATATTCCACAGCGTTTTGGTCTATGAAAGCTTAAGATGGGTTCACCTTGCGCTGTTTAATCTCTTTAGCTTCACTCGCGCACAATAAACGGGCTGTTAAATCCATCTGCACGCCTGCTACACAGCTCTTAACACACACTCACAGTAGCAACTAAACATTCTTAACATTATCAAAACGCCTTTACACACACACACACACACACGCATACTCCGACCCTCAGTGGAATATGCTTTTGACGCGTTCTATTCATATCAACACACACTATAACATCCATAAAATCACTCAGACAAGCAGCCCTGCGTTGAGTACCGACTGCATTACCATCACAAAGTGGAACTGTGGAGAGGCCGATCCCAACCCCCCGACTCTCTATTAGTAGGCTTCCCTGTTTTGCCGATGGTTTTCAACGCATGAGTCGAGTGTCTCTGAATGTGAATTCAAGAGGAAATACATTGGTAATTTATGACACTTCAATTCAAACGCATCAAACTACACCTGCGTGTAGGATATGAGAAGTCTATATAGGAGGATACAAATATGACAAAAACATGCTTCCAAATGGCCACATGGGCTGCTTTTGCAAATTTTTTCTCCATGAGAATTTATGAGATCCTAATAAAAGGAGACTCAAACCTGTTGTCTTAAAGGGATAGTTCTGGCGAAAATGAAATGGAAATGATGTCATTATTAACTCTCTTGTCATTTCAAACCTGTGTGGCTTTCTTTCTTTTACAGAAAAAAATAGAATATATTTTAAAGAATGCTGGTGACCGAACAATGGCGGTACCCATTGAGTCGCATTGGTTTTGTGTCCATAAATAAGAAGTGCATGGGACCATTTGGAATGTCATGAGGGCACACTAACAATAATTTTCATTTCTGGATGAACCATCCCTTTAACATTAACTCATTGTTCAGTTTGGTTGTATACTTTATATTTTATTGAACATGCTATATTTACCGAATTACCGAACTGAGTTTTATAACCAATGTAAAATGGGATTAAGCTCTAGGAAAAGCAACAATCTATATTTAGCTATAGTGTGTGACCATGAAAAAGAGGATTTTCAAAGCTCTTTTGAGGTGATCGAGCTATGTGTAGACAGACTCTAATTTTCACCAACCAAATTAAATAAAAGTGGGTCAGAATTGCGGCGCAGGAGGTAGTGCATGTGCTCCGTGATGTAAAACCTGTTGGACACGGGTTCAAAACTGGCCTGAATCCTGTTTCATAAAATAAAATAAAATTATACATGTTTTTAAATATCCATTGTTTAATATTTTGGCGTATATATTCACAAAAAATGAAATGCGCTATTATATAATATACATAACTGTCTTCATAGGTGAATAGAGACGTTTCATAATGAAGTGTTATGTTTTTATTACCTTAGAATGAGCTATTTCTATTACATACACCTCTTACATGGAATTCGCCATGTTGTGTCAGCCACTGTAATCCTTCGAAGGGGAGGTGTGGGATGAGGGATGGTTGCAATTCACAACCTCAGCACTAGGTGCCGCTAGATTTTACTGACTGGTCCTTTAAATATTGTTTATGAAAAGAGCCTTTAGAATTGTGCAACGTTCGCTGAGGAGCAGCAGTATGATATATGCACATATGTGGACCTTGCCAATTATGAGAGAGAATGTGTAGATATTAAACTCTTAAAGCTACAGTAGTAAATACTGTGTTTTGGTCGCACGGAAAATGGTGATGTTAATTAAAATAACACCCGTTGTGCTGCAAGAATGGAATAGTCATTACAATGTGAAAGGAATAATTCACCCCAAAATAAATGGTCATCCTTTATCTATGCAGAAGATTGTTTCAAACCTATATAAGTTTCTTGTTGTGCTTAACTCATAAGAAATGTATTTGCAATGAAACAGTTCTGGGGCACTACCATAGTTTGAAGAAAAACTACTACGGTAGTCATTGGTGCCCCAAAACTGATTGATTTTATCCGTTTTACAAAATATCTTCTCTTGTGTTCAACCGAACAAAACTAAGTATATAGCTTTGGAACACCTTCAGGGTGAGTAAATAAAGACAGATGAACTGGGTGAACTGTTCCTTTAAAGCTAAAAAGGGAAAATCGTATTTAAAGGTTACCACACATTCTTAATACACAGTATATTCCTCTGGCTTCTCCTCCTTCCAGAAAGCACAGCATAGACAGAAACACGGATCCTTAAAATGCCCCGAATGACACGTGAATCAATTGCACAACATTTCTCCCGTCAGAAATGGCTGACATTTTGCTCTCAACCTTTCCTGTCACTTTCGCCCATCTCTCCTTTGTAGTGCGGCAGTTGAGCGAGATGAAAGTGTTGGTTAATGAGCCGCCTCTGCGGGGTGCGTGCTGCAAAATGAAAGAGGGGAGAAAGTCTTATTGTGAAGTTTAAATGTAAGGGCAGCCCCGGATCAGGTATTGTATTTGTACAGGCGCGCCCGCGCTCGGAATAATGAAAGCCTGATGCAACTCGTGGAAACAGCGAGGATGGAGAGAGAGCAAGAGAAGAGATTTTGCTCCTTCGGTAGGATTACGCCATAACAGCATCAGCTTTCTTGAAAAAGCACTGGCTCATCTCGCCCTTTGTGGCATCAGATCTCCTAAAGCCGGCCTGCTTTGTAGTTCCTTATGGTCTTACGTAAAGTTGGAAGTGATTTTGGAATTTCACCTACACACTGAGATCAGTTAAAAGGCTGCTCTTTCATCCCGTAACCCTGCAGTTAGTTGAGCATATTGCAGGAAAAATCCAGGTCAGATCTCAACAACATGTTTATTGCATCACACAGAGTACAGTAGATTTATTTGTGTAAAGCAGGGTTAGTTTATCCCAAAATGAAAATTCTGTCATAATAAATTCACACTTTATGACTTTCTTTCTTTTGCAGAAAACAAAAGAAGATATTTTGAAGAATGTTGGGTAAACTGGACAATGCCGGCACCCATTGACTTGGATTGGCTTTGTATCAACATAATGGAAGTGAATAGGTGCTGTTGTTTGGTTACCAACATTTTACAAAATATTTTCTTTTGTGTTCTGTTGAAAAAAGAAAGTGATATGAGAATATGGTGAGTAAATGATGACAGTATTTTATGGGGGTGGGAAATATCCCTTTAATTTGTAATATTCAGCATTCATTTGGAATGAGTGGGAGTGTTTGTATCATTTTGATTTATATTATTATTCTATCAGTTTTGCTGTAGTGTTATAGCTATTCGGGTGCAAAGTATGCGCATGTAAATCTTTTAGTCTAATTAATAGACTTGCTTTATATGTTTAAGTAATGCTTTTATCTTGGCTATTGATGTACTTGTACGGTCCAACTTAGTATTGAATAGCTCTGTTCCAAAACATAGTGAGTTGCTTATCTTGGCAGCAGTTTTAGGGATCATAAACATGCTTTTGATGCACAAGCTTTTACAAACAGTAAGCAGCAGAATTATTTTGTCAAATACCTCATACCTCAACATTGCATACTCTAAAGCGCAGAAAGGCAATCGCAGGATGGCCTTTGAGAATGAAGTGAGCTGTTCCACAATATGTTCTCTGTACAGCTGCTTTGCAACAATGGAAATTGTGAAGAGCACTACAGACCACCTTGAAAAAGCAACGCCGATCCAGTCCAGAAGTACTTCCTGTTTCACTCTTTTAACACTACACGAATGTTTGAACAAAAAACTAACAGAACATTTATAAACAAATAGAAATGGGAAACAAACATCTTTTAAGATTTAGATATATTGCAAGTCTCTTGCAAAGGGGTCTATAGAAATAAACTTGAAGTTATTCTATTACTGTATATGAATATGAACATAGAAATAAACTTGAATGTATATCATTACTTTTTATCCCTCTTTCTTATCATTTCCATTCAGATTTGTCTTGTTAAGTCATTTATATATATATATATTTTTTCCGGCTTGATATTGGTATCTTCTACACGTTTTACCGCACTTTACCAATTACTGTTACATTGAGTGAGCCATAATACAAAAATACAGAATACTAAACGTATGGTGCACCCAACATTGCAGCTGGTTTTACTTCATCAAACAAGTTTCTCTTTTGAGGTATACACTGACACATTCATTGTATTGTCCAGTCATTTCCCATGGGATGAGGTTGCCCTCAAAGTAGCTTGTTGTAATGGGTGAAATGACCCTTTAAGATATTGCCTGCTTGAAGGCTGAACCTTTCTTTGACTCTGACAATTTATTAGGATTGCATTGAGAAAGGTTTTTTCTTTTACTTTGTGGATGTGCTGGAGGAGGTCCCCGTTCACCTCATCAAAATTCAAACTTTTTGGCTGCCCCGGTCTTAAAACTCCACATGCCAAGCAGCTATTTCACTGTTCCTTTTTATGTGGAATAAGCTTAATAAAAGATAAGCTCTTTATTATTAAATACTGGAGATGGGCATGCTTACCATTTAATGAGATGCACGTTACTGTAATAATCTTTGTTAGCTTTTATTTATGTCTCTTACAAAAACGCTGTCATGTCATGGCACTTTCAAGCATTTTGAAATTTCAACATTATGTTTCTTCAAAAAGCTTGATTTTGCAAGTAATATTGCGCTGAATTATTTTTGTTGGGAAGATGTAAATATGTGCTCAGGTAATGGCTACAAGCTGTTTGCACAACTCATAATTGTAACGCATACTTTATTCCCAGGGATGAATTTAGGGAATCAGACAAATGTCTTAAAATCCCTATCAGAAAATACATTTTGACTGCTGACTGATACTATGCTAATACTGCAGTTATCACCCAGTTTGGAGAACATATTAGGTTGGTTGTGGCAAAATAAAGACATAGTATAGAGCACTCTTTTAGTGTGTGTGTGTGTGTGTGTGTGTGTGTGTGTGTGTGTGTGTGTGTGTGTGTGTGTGTGCGTGTGTATGACAGATGGGTTCCTCAGGCTCCATACCCTTGTGGTCTGGTTCAAACCAATGCCTCAGGCCTTACTTTCAAGTTTTAATTCTTGTAGTCGTCATCATACAATGATAAACACAAAAAAATTCAAACAGATGGAGGAAACACATCAAAAACCATTCAAATGATTTTAATAAGAGAGGTTGAGGGCAATCTTACAGTATTCTGAGATGCATTTAATCATATACTTTCATACACTGTGAATATAAACTTCAATTATACTGAATTTTTCAGATTTTCCACGGATCATGTATTTTCTGAAATACAGTCAAAATATATACAATTACAGAAAAAGACAACAAATTTACAAGAAAACTGGGGAAAACAATGTTATATATATCCTTATATACTAAGATTGTACAGGATTGTGTAATATATACAGTACACTGTAATGGCGCTTTTCCACTGCATGGTACCGTCAGGTTTAGTACGACTCGGCTCCGTTCAGTTCATTCCACTTCGGCTCACTTGGCTTTTCCACAGCAGTTTAGCACGCTTCAAAGCGGGTGGGGATTATAAACGTATTGTCATTGTTGCGCTGCCGTAGTTAACGCGACAAACACACGCACAACACAGGAGTAATGGAGCATATTGATAGCGGATGGCAGAAAAACACAATACCACTAAAATACCAGAGAGTTTGAGAAATTTTGAAGAAAAGAGCAGACAATGATTATTTGGTTTACTCAATGGCGCACGAGGGTAAGCTAAAGTAGCATTTAGCAGTGAGTAAAGGGTCACGATCTCTATTTTACTGTCACAAAGCATAGAACTAAATGCCAATGTAACGTTTTAAAATGCGTATGCATGTGTTGTAAATCCAATGACGCTGGTAATGATTCTCTCTGCCCAATCATTGATCTGTGTATAAACACTTCACATTTTGGTATCGGTACAGTGCACTTGGAACCTCAACCGAGGTGGTACAAAAAAAGTAACAGGTACAAGGTACTGTACCCAGTGGAAAACCTTCCAAAAACCTGCGCCATAAATGTTTTTGTTGTAGTTATGCAGCTAGTTGGCAGTAACTTACTGTAGATTTATATTTATCTAATTTACTGACAACAGTTTGTTCAAAGATAAATTAATATTAAACATTACCAAGAAAAAAAAATATATATTTTTTTAAAAAACAGCCTCATGCAAAGCATTCTGGGATCAAAATCAACATAAACCTTTTTCGTTTTTTTTCTAATTGTGGTTCCCAGAATGCTTTGCAAAAGGCTGTTGTTTTATAGTTTTTTTCTGTACGACTTTTTAATGTTTAATGATCATTTATATTTGAACAAACTGTTGCCAGTAAATTACATAAATGTAAATCTACAGTAAGTTACTGGCAAACTGCTGCCAGACATACTGTAATTTCTAAGAAAATATTTTACAGTGTATTTATAAATATATCCCATTAAAAAAAAAGACTTTCGCCAGTAGTATGATAGAATCAACCTCCAAGATATCCCTAACTACAAAGAATTCAGAGTTCTCGTATTATGACATAAGAAGTCCGTTAGATAAATATGATATTTCCTATAACACAAGATAGTTGCATGAAAACACACACATGCATTTAGGAGCACTTGACATGATAAATTCCGTGCTAAATTAATACAGACAGTTAGACAGTTGAACAAAAGCTGATTCGTTTTCTCTTCTGAGCACAACCTAATCTCACCTTCACAAGAAAATCCTGTTCATATACACACACTCCAGTTGTGTGTTTCTCTAGTACAGGACTGCATTTAGGAACTCGTACAGTACTGTCAATTGTGAAGAAAATACAATATAATGGACAGTGTATTTACTGAATCACAATGGGATCAAATAGTAATCCTACAGGATTCAAATGGCTCTGCTGGATTGATAAACAGAAATTCTGGAAGAAAATATGACTTTGAGTTTAGCCAGTAGAATCGTATTTGATTCAACAGGGTTTCAAGGGTTGGTTTGAAAAAATGATTCTGAATAATGAGTTAAAGGAAGTCTTTAGATACATTTCTGTAAACTTACTAAAATTTTGCATGATTTCTCTAGAGATGACTTTGCAGACAGACCATACTAATGCTTATATCTTATAATCCCATTTTAGGGAATTTTAGGGAAACTGAGAGTTAATCGATTTCAGGACTTCAAGGAATGCTATTCAAAAAAGTACTTCTTTCTACGCATCTCACACTACGACTTGAGACATCAGGATTCATGGTTTATTGTATCCCAAATGGGCTGCAAACCATAAATACGCATAACTTGGAAAATGTCATTGGCCTTTGGTCTGTGAGAGAGTGAACATACTATTGCATGTTGTTTAGAGCAAAGCTATTTATAAATAGAGAGGATCAGGGGCTGACCTGTGGAGTGTCACTTGGGACGAAAAGTTCATGGGAAGCATTTCTTCTTTTATTAATTCTTCAAAACTCTCTGTCATTTCTTCCGCTTTGTAAATCGATTTTGTTTTGTATTAAGTTTTGTTTCTTACCACAGTGTTTTTTAATATCAAGTTCTGTTCATGTTTAGAGTACATTTGAAAGAATATGAATATTTGATGTGTTTTTCAGTAAAGTTAAAGACTTGTTAGTGTTTAATGTTCACTTATATTAAATATTTAGAAGAGTTTGAGATATGTTTCAGCTTCGTGGTTACCATTGTTCAGAAGAGTGCTTAGGGTGTGGGAGGTTACATGTCAAATTTAACGTGTTATGTCACCAGTGACTGTAACTGTGCTGATGCCAGTTATGAGATCAAATATGTAAAATAAAGATAATGAAAGAATTGAGTTTATTTAACATAAAATTTCAGTCAAAATGTAGTCATTTCAATTTAATTCATTTATGTAAATTTGAGCCATAAAAGTAAGAAATATATACTTGTTTTGGTAAGTTAAAAAAAAAATTATACAGTTTAGTTAAGCTTACTAAATTGAATCAAGGCAACGAGTTTGCACAATTGCATTAAGTAAATGCATGCATTGCATTACGTATATACGCGTCAGACTTGCTAATGCTTTCGCATTGCATACATTCTTGTTTATAATATATATGTTTGTATTTTACTGCGATTAAGGGTCATCTATGTTATGTATTCTCCTTGAGAACCCCCCTTAACTCTGGTATAATCACTCTAACATAGAGCGGCTCAGATAGAGATTAATGACAAGAATATGTTTTTCATATGCTGGGATTTTTCATGATGTGAAATGTAGAGATGTTCACATTAACAAGTATCACTCTAAACAAAGCACTGCTGTTGTAATGCAACTAAATGTTCTTTTACTAAATGACCTCTCTCTCGCTCTCTCTCTCTCGCCGTCTCATTTCATGCGTGATTACACTAGTGATGGAGCTTTTGGCTTTTGGCTAATTACACACGGTCAGTCACATCTCATTGAAAAATTTAAACTCATTTTCCCTAAAAGCTCCTTAAAAAGCTTGATGCTGCTGTCGGTTGCATAAAAACGCTTAATCCCATCACTGCTACAAAACCTCTTTAAATCCAGTCTTTAACAAGAGCCTTGAATTCTTTTTTAGAAAGGAACAAATCCTGAATTCTCTGTATGAGTGTTTGTGTGTGTTAGGCTTGAGTTTGAGATTCCCAGCTGTTGCTATATTTCTCTGATCAAATGTGTGACTGAGGGTTCATTGTGTTAGAAGTCCACGTCTTGCCAGTGGTGCGTTTCCTTTCCCAGCCCTGCTTGTGCACGTGTTTGTGAGTGTGTTTGTATACGTACATAGTATAGTTTGAGGACAAAAATGTCCTCAGAAGTGAGCTAAATCTGCCAAAACTTCCCTTTGGGGACGTTTTGTGACATCCTCTGCAACAATTATTCAAAAATAAAGTGGAGGATTCTTTTTAGACAAAACTTTTTTCTTGGGGGGAGGAGTGAAATGGTTGGGTTAGGACTAGTCTGTAGTCATCATAATCTTTGATAAAAACAAAAGTTTGTGCCTTCACTTAATATGGACCTTGATAAACATAAACGTATGAGACTGTGTATGTGTATGTGTGTGTGCATGTGCATGTGTGTCCGTGTGCGTGCGCATGCGTGTTTTTCATTCCCAGGACCAGCTGAGCAGCTGGACCTTCAGTTGTCAAAGCTTAAGGGGTGAACATGATGGGGTTTGTCATCTTTAAAGGCTGTAGAGAGAGAGAGAGAGAGAGAGAGAGAGAGAGAGAGAGAGAGAATACTGTTTGCACACATGTTGAACCTCTCATGTCACTCTCCATTTCAGCCGTCCTCTTCTACACTATTTCATTCTTGCACAGTATTCTTAATTTTGCTTTGTGTGTGTGTGTGTATGCTTCTCTTCAGCATGATTCCCTTTTTTTTTTGTTTTACAACCAAGTACAAAGTTACAACATTGTTTCTCTCTCATTCCTTCTGTCTGTCTCTCTCGGTCTCACTGATCATGTATGCGTGACGAGTTAATAAGTTGCCCTGGCTGTGGTCCAAACTCACAGAATGAACAAGCAGATGTTTGTAATGACTAATAAGCCAAAGCCGGGCCATATCTGGCCATATCTCTCGCTCTCATACACACTCCTTCATTCTCAAGACTTAAAGCACTTGCTGTATAATTCTTGTAACGTAGAGTGTAATGTTTAAAACTCAAACTAATACACCATTCGTATGTTGTCACTGTTGCTTCAACGGGTCACATTTGTAGGGTCTGTGCGTTTTTTCTTGCTTTTAGTAGACAACAAATTTGAGTTATTTTATCGGAAACATTTTTATATTGTGTTTTAAACGAGGCAGTTCCTCTCTATGTATAAACACTGTCCAAACCAACTAAATGAACCTGAGGGTCTATGCAAAGTGTTAATAACCATGAACACAACTGCCATACTAAAAAAATTACCCTTATAACACAATCTTGGGGTGTTTAAAACACACTCATACACACACTTGCTTTAAAAGCAGTCCTAAGCCCCTCTGCTGGGTAAAAAAGTCCAAACCAAATACAAACTAATCCGTTATTACCTTTGGGGTTCTTTGTGAGTTTTAAAATGTCTTCATTTTTCTTGGACCGCAAGGCTTTACCCACAGCTACAGGCGTGCATGCATCAAACCACGCATTGCTCCACATGCGAAACATAAAATATTAATCTAGTCTTCAAGCAAAAAGACTAGTGTCAGGATGTATAGACATATCATAAGTGAAAGAAAACCTTGTGGATTTTGGTACCTTTAAATGTTGAAAATGAAATATGATTGTTGTGTGTTGTGGCTTTAGTATATTTCTGTCAGCATTGAGACCGACTTCATGCTATTTTGCTTCTAGATGTTGACAAAATTCAATTGTATAGTCATTCTCTGCTAGGTAATGCTAGGAAAAATAATAAAGATTCATCTATAACTACTCTTATCTTTCTGTCTTTTCTAATATAAATATTGATGTCAATGCATTTTTTGTACTAGCGCGATGGGAGTATGTGAGTCTATAAAACATTTTGCTGAGATACTAGCAGACCCCGAAACAGCTGCTCAGCTGCAAAATTTCATTTGTCATTGGTAAACATTCCATTCGCTTTCATTAATCCAGGAGGCGTGCAGAATACAATTCAACATTCACAGAAGCGCTTCTCAAACAGTCCGGAAGCAGATCCTGATTTTTCTACAGTCTAGTTTCATTTATTTATTTATTTATTGAGCCGCCACTATTTTGACATGCTCAAGTATGACAGGCTATATAGAAAGTGACTAGTTTTTTAAGAGGTACAAGTTTTCTGTCACATTGATCATTAATGATGGTTATTGGCACACATGAAAGGTATTTTTAATTTTAATAACTTTAATTCAAAATGTTTAAAATGGCCAGATAAACATATAGACTACTTAGCGAGATGTAAACACTGGTCCAAAAACACTTCTGGTTTCATTTTTTTATCTTACACATATAATTCAATCTTAAAGATATTTATTTAACATTTTTATTCTATTTTTATTTTATTATAAATGTTCTGTTTGTTGTTTTCTGTTCAAACGTGTTAAAACTGAAACACAAAGTTTTTCTGGACCAGCAACTTTTTCTGAAGTTGTCTATAGAATAACACAAAACTTTACATTTCTTTCTGATAACAAATTATCAAATATTTTCACGTTTTTGAATTTGAATTTTATTCATTTCAATGAATTTTCTTTAACCTATTTTCATTCCTTTCCATGCACATAGATGTACCTCGGTTTACATTTAAATTTCACACATATTTATAGTTGGCCCAGCCATATTTTATGAAACTTTAAAGTGTAATACAGTACCATGACCTCAAATTTCCAAACATATTTTTACAAAGAGCCTGACCCAGTCTCCCTACTTTCGACATATTTTATTCCTTTAGCTAATCTATCTTTCATATTCATCATTACATATTCATATGGCCATTTACATCACTCATGAATCAAACATGAAGTAGAAACACAGGCATTGATTTAATGTACATGGAGCGAGGGGAGGGGTGCCACTGAGGAAAAAAGATAAGTCATTTTGGCCCTTGGAGTCGACTGAAGCAATTTAAAGTTTCAATTATATTTAACTTATAGGAATCCATCACGGTATTAATGAGAAAAGCTCACCGTGCTGAGTTTGCTTTGCCGGCTGAACAGAAGGAATTTAATGGGGTGAATATGTGCCACATTTTCAAGGTTGTTTCCATATGGATTTGTTTTCCCAATCAAACATCCAGCAATGTTTTTCTCACTTGTTTCCCAACAAATCAAGTATGTGAGTGAATTTTGTGAACAAATTGACTGACTGATTAATCTCGTCCAAGAGAAAACTGTAACACTTTTAGTTTTTTCAATTTTTCTCTTTAAAATACTCAAATAAGACTTTTGTTTACATACAAAAATACAATTACTGTAAACAGCATCGCCCAGATAATTTGATCTTGATGAGAAATGTTTATCGTTTAATGGATTTATGGTTTAATTCATTACTGTCTAAGAGAAACATTTGCGATTTTAAAAAGATCTTCTTTATCTCTTTCTTACTGGCTCATTCAGTCATAAACTCTATTACTCAAACACTCAATTAGGAATTTATTCATCTTCTAGTGCATAATGCTCAAGCATTAAGTGCCGTTCAGTACATGTATACGGAAGTCCCCTATCACTCGTGGAATGTTCTTTAAGAACATTAACATCCTGTTTAAGTGTGACTTTCCACCACTGTTCCCAGAAAACCACCTCACATCTTCCCCCTCTTTTCCCATACATTTTAAGGACCCCTGACTGTGGTTTAGATGGCAGTCTTATTAATGCTGTGGGTGGTTTGGCTGAGGGGTTAAATAATTGCGTTAGTTTCCCAAAGACTGACGGATTGAATCCCATGAACTCCCAACAGTGGTGCACGTAACTGCAGGTGACTTGAGATGGACTATTTTTCTCTGTAATAGAGAAAGTCACTTTGTGTATAAGCGTATGCTAAATTGACCCTTCTCTATCTCAGGGGATTGCACATAGTCACAAACAAAAGTAAGTTGCTACCAAATGCGTAAATGTATTTTTACTCTGAAATTTGTGATGACAATTTTAGAGGGAAAGTAACTTCTGACAGAATTTTGATCGTACATGATTCTTTTAAATATTAGTTCAGTAGAGAAAAGAATAACAGTTCATCAGTGTTTTAATCTTTATTTGTGTTAAACACAACAAACACAGTACGGCTGTTGCTTTATGACTTCATTGCTGAAAACGACTTTCCTTTAAAATGTCACTGCTAATTCTGCGTTCATCACATCACAGGGGTGCAAAGCATATCTTGTCAGCTTGCTCATACTTGTGATATG
This sequence comes from Triplophysa bombifrons, assembly GCA_029783895.1. Lineage (NCBI taxonomy): Eukaryota > Metazoa > Chordata > Actinopteri > Cypriniformes > Nemacheilidae > Triplophysa > Triplophysa bombifrons. The sequence continues at coordinate 24,207,289 of CM056452.1, forward strand.
TAAGTAATATATCAATAAGTTTTATATTCTGCCTCCCCGAACGTTTCTGTCGGTAATTCGTACATTAACTATTCCAACAATATCGTGTCTCGTATCTGCATTGGTATAGTGTGATGGGAACCCTGCTTTTCTCCTTCCTTTAGAATGATATAAAAAGTTATAACTTAGTCATCGTTTATCATTATAGTGTGAACATCCATTAAAGCTGGGTATAGTGTGGATACAGGATCTTTAAAGAGACATTACCTTTCGAAACCCTCAAGTTCATGTAGCTTTCATGGCCGACCTGTAGTTTATAATACTATCTGATAGGCAAAGTCAGCCTCGCATAGCATAAATTAAATTAGCATAATGGTTCTGGTGTGCTGAGATGTTATCTGTCCATGTTGGGTTAATGTTCTTCCATGAAAAGTTGCCCAGGGTTCCGTCTCAGAGTGCTGGTATCCGGGCAGACTAATGGCCTCCAGATGTGCGCAACCATTTTTGAGAAAGAATGAGCGGAGCGGTGTATAAATAAACAAGGCTAACGCCTCACTTCCTGTCACCCTCGAAAGGTCTCTGGGAGAATGGGGAAGAGAGAACAGCATTTTCTCACCTAGTCGTCCTCTTAATGCAGCCGCAGCACATTTGAAGAACACACCGAAGCACCGATCGCACATTTTTCACAGTTTCCCAAATCCAATGAAGGATCAAAACAGATTTATGATAGAGACGGAAATTATCGATTGTTTGCTATGAATAAATCTCGAACAGAAGGAAATAAAGAATTTTCAAGTCGTCGGATTGAATTCAATTAGACGCCGCAAACGTTTGCAGTGAGGCCGAGGTTTTATCGATGGCTTGCAGACCAGAATTACTTTGAAAAGAATATGATCCTTACAGAACTACCGACGGCCGAGGGAATGGAACGACCCATATATCCCCTGCGGACTGGTTCATTTTTTCTGTTAAGATTGAACACATCCTCGGACGGGAAAAGCATAAACTACGCTCTGAAGTGTTCGCATGTCTAACCTACACACTCACTTCAGATGCTTTATGTCCACGTTTGACCTGTAAAGGTCTGGCCTAGAGGGACCCATTGCCTGAATATACTGTTAACTCACGCTGGAAGATAATGTTTGAGAATACTTCCTTCCTTCTTTTCTTTTTTCCTTTCTTCCTTCTTTCTTCATTCCTTTTTTTTCATATAGTTCGTCTCAGCGTTTTGTCTATTTTTCATTGTATCACATCAGTAAATGTTAGAAAGAAGTAGTTAAAGGGATACTTCACCCCAAAATAAAAATTCTGTCATCATTGCCTCGAGTTGTTCCAAATCTGTATAAATGTCTTTGTTCTAATGAACACTGAAAAATATTTGGACGAATGCTTGTAACCGAACAGTTCTTGGCCACCATTGACTAACATGGTAAAATGACAATGGTAGTCAAAAGTGCCCCAGAACTGTTTGCCTTCCTACATTCTTCAAAATATCTTCGGTTTAACAGAACAAAGACATTTTCCACACTATGGTAGTCAATGTTGGCCAAGAACTGTTTGGTTTCAAGCATTCTTATGAATTAAACTCGACCTCCTTACAAATTGTCGAGGTCTATTATGAAAATCCCTTTCTTCTGCCTTTTTATTTTGGGTCCCTAGGAAGGGCCAGAGCATTGACGATTCAGCGGGGACGCATATGAAGGTCGCACAGGTCTTGCTGGTGATAGATTGGATTAATCTAGCCTCTGGCACAGAATGATGTAGAGCGCACACACACTTTCACACTGTAGCCCACACAGTGAAATGGAGGCCCAAGATACACACACACACATGCACGTGATAAACAGCCCTGGAGACGGTGACTTGATGAAATTGGGGAAGTGTCATTTTTAAGAGAGAGGCCATTAATAATAAACATGGGAAATTCTTGGCTGATGCGTTCAAACTTCACCTCTCTCTTTTTCTCAGTTACTCTCTCTCTGTCTCTATATATCTCAGCCCTCCACACCCTGTCATACTACTTGAATTAAAATGAAGTATGTACATTCAAACCATTTTATTTAGTTAGATTTGGTGTTTCATTTGTTAGTTCGTAAGCCTCCGACATCAATCTTAAATCGTATTGCATCATGAAGTCACACATGAAAGGAAATGTGGAACTGCCTTGCATCATGCAAACAAAAACAGTTGTGAAGAAAAACCAAATGAAAAGGCACCCGTTCCTTACACTTCTGTGTTTTTGAACCCAGATTGGCACACCTTGGTTTGGCGGAGAGGTTTTGCTCAGAAAGACAGACAGCCGATGATTTCTGCCATCTGTGTGGGACATCAAAAGAAACTTGTCTGCTGAATTTCCGAGAGACACTGAGCAAAGGAGCTTTAGAAAGCTGCTTGTGGATTTTAATAGGTGTCTCGCTTTTTGTTACACTGTTAGCCAGTGTTTAACGTGATTGTGCGTGACACTTTTTGAGGATAAACGGAGGTCAGAAATTAGTGTCTTTCTGAACCTTGTATCTCCATTTTACATGTTCTTTTGCCATGATTCATATTTACGGTCACACTTTATTTTAAGGTCCAATTCTCGTTATTAATGAATCATTAGCTTTGACTTTTGCCACAGTAAACTACTAATTTAATGCTTATTAATAGTTATTGAAGTAGTTTTTCGGTTTTGGTATTGTATAGGATTAGGGAAGTAGTATATATGCTTTATGAGTCTTAATAAACAGCCAATATGCTAAAAATAGGCATCTAATAAGCAACTTAATAGTGAGTGTTGGTCCTAATTCTAAGGTGTTACCATTTTTATTATTCACCCTTTGTGTTTGTCACTGGGTTTTGCAAATATCTAACCAATAAAAAGTTTTAAAAAGTGCTTATCAACTTTTCCTGAAAAACAGCGAGTTGGGACATCTGAGGTTTCGAAAGCATGACGACAACATATTAGAAATTATTTTATACTACAGGCTTCTACAGATAATTAGAAGGTTTGAAGAATCGAGGGATTAAATGAAATACTAAAATATCTTTTACTAAGCATCTATGTTTTTGTATTGTTTTGTAGAACCTGTAAATGGCACAGTAGGTTACGTCTTGACTTCACAACATCTTGTGAGTGTTTGGCTTCAGATCTATTCAAAATATGGGATGTAAAAGAAAAAGTTATTCACCTTTTAGACTTCAACCTAATCTTGCCGCCGGTTCACCTTCCAGCTACAATGGTTACGCATCTTTTGTGGCGTGTTTCCAGCACTGGTTGTCTTTTGGTTTTCGTCCAAATGAGGCATAAGACCATCTGACAGCTCAGCCTCTTCTCTTTCACCAACACCTCTAACATCTTTTACTACACTTTTTTTTGCTGTCATCTGTTTTTCTCAGCTTGACTGTAAAACGCTCTCTCAGTATCACACGTTCACAGAGAGCTATTTTCTCTGATCTGTGCTAAAACATTTGCATCTCGCTCTCTCTTCCTCTCCCTGGCGCTTTCTGTCTCTCTCGCTCTGTTTTACCTTTCTTCAAGTTCACACACACGCTAAACAAATATGTTTGTCTCGCTGTTTTAGTCGTCCTTTCGACCTGAATCTTCACGGTTTTATTTTAGGCCCACATCTGAGGAGAGAGCCGGGGGCCACGTTTACACCCCAAGTAGACCGCTCTATACAGGTGTACAAAAGGTTTTTGTTTGTGATCTGATTGCTCAGAAAACATTTTGCAAATGCATTTGACTACATTGTCAAATACGTGTTCTGAGGCATCCACTCGGCTCTAAGTATCTACAATATATTTTTTGTTCCACGTTTAAATACATTGTATTATGAAAGTAAAATGGATTTATGCATATATATTTAAACTTTGCCATATCTACATACCTGTTTAAACAAAAAATATGTCACATTATCAGAGACACACACACAAATCCAAGGTCCTATATAGGCACATTATTTTAAGATTCAATAAACATTCAAGTATGTTTCGTGCTGAAAATAGGTCATGCATGCGGATCAATATTCTGAGGCACATTGGTTGGGTTAGTTTAGTTTGATGAACAACAATCTTTACATTCCTGCCCTAAAATCTTTGTGTATTTTTACAACTAAATTCTGTTTTGAACAAAGAGTTCAGTTCTTCTCCTAACTCATTGCTGGAGGAAATTTAGAAATACACAAATGTAAACAAAATATGTTCAAATCCCCTGAGTTCACAGGACTTGAATACTGCAGAGTTACATAATAAAACTTTTTCATGTCTCCAGCCTGACAGCTCACTCATATTTGATTTGGCTATAACTTATTCATAAATTAGCTGTGTTGTTTTGTTAAGGTCTCTCCTGCCGACATATGAGAGATTTTTCTCCGGCTCTCCACTCAGTTTTCATTAAATGGGCGGAGATTTTTTTTCGACTAATGTCCAAGGATGTTGACCTGCGATTTGGAAAAATATCACATATGGGACGTGCTGTCGAGTTTGAACACAGAGCAAATCTTTGCAGAAATACAGTTGTTTTTGGCTCACCTTTCTGTCTATTAAAAAATGCTTTCCTTTTTTTAATTTTCTGTTTTTTTCTAGTCATCTACTCCATGCAATGTGCCTGTCCCACTTTGAGAAGCCTGCAATGATGTCAAACTGACTCAACTCATAAGACTCCCATCACTACCACAAATCCAATTAGATTTACATTACAGAGATGCATTCTCCTTACTTCAGGAATTCAAATTGCAGCGAAATACTGAAGATTGATATCACATTCTGACCGCCTAAATTACAACTGACATTTATGTCCATAAAGAGAAAGCCGCCATCATGACCTCATTAAGGCCAGTGTTTTCTTTCTGTGTATGTGTCGCCGTGACTTTCTCCAAAAATTTACATTAAACTAAAGTGAAGCAAACTACTTGAGCCATTATTGTGGGGAATGCTTATTTGGGCTCTGTAATGCACTGCAGGGACGCATACAGGAGCCGTGCTCTCGAGTTCTCATTGTGATGCATGCCGGCATTCAAAAATATCTTTGGGGAATGGAAGGAAAGTTAAGGTGACACATTTACCCCCCGCCGAGTTTGGAACAGTGTCAACATCTGGGATTATGCAAAGATTTTTCCCGAATCACACAGCCTCGCTCGCTCATCTATGTCAACATTTGCGCTGAAGCGGTTCATTTACATCACTGTGTGGTCAAAAGCAACCTGATGATTGTGTTACAGATGAAGTATAAACATAGCAAACAGGTCACTGCTGGAACACATCAGCATAACACAAACGTTTCTAGTTCTCAGTTGGTGCAAATTGACACACAGAGGTCATGGGACTTCCTGCATGGGCTCCATCCCATCACCCGTTCACCACAGAAACAAGAGGTTAAAAAAGACCTAGAGAAAATGCACACATGGTTTTTGTTTGGCTATATTTAGTAAAACCAGAATTTCCCAGATTTCTTTGAATGGTATGGAAAAATAACCTCAGAAATATCCCCTTTTTTGTTGAAGGAAAACAGTTTTTAAGGGTTTTAAACTGCTGAATTTCGACTTTTTTAATGTCTGCTGTATTAGTTAATGTCAAACAAGGGTATGAAATGAACCCATTTAATACTGCACTCTATTTCACAATTGCTGTTGCTAAAATAGTAACCCCCTGACAGTTCATTTGCACACCCGAAAAGCAACTTATTTTTGCACCATGGAGCCGTAAGACGCAGAGCGCTCTCCATCTCCAAATCTAATTTTGGCTCTGGGCCCCAAATCACACACAAAACATCCAAACCATCATTCATAGACCTGAACAGGCCACCAATGTTTAATCCCCCCTTGAAAGTTGGTATGACCCATCAGTGACCCTAATAAAGAACCTTCAGTTTAGCATTCCGGTCCCCACCACCCGACTGTCCCATCCCAACAAAAGGTGTTGGGCGGAGGGATGATATTTCATGCCTGGACTGGTGCTTTCGGCTACAGCACATTTATATTGAGTCTATTGGGAGGGGAAAGCTAAGCCAAGGGCCCCAGAGTGATAGAGTGGAAGTTTAGTGTGAGGGTATTCCATTCAGACAAAAGCCCATAGCGCTACACATTTGTCTAGTGGCCCCTTTTAATGAGACCTCCCTGACAACCCCAACAATGGCCTGGGCCTCTTCTCACTGGCATACATGGACATTATTTTGATATGCATTCTCCAAAAAATCCAAACATTGGTCCAAAGTGAAAGTGTGTGAAAGAGAGATTGTGAGTGGTGCTGATGCTCTGAAAATTCTTTGTAAGTATAAACCAAATTAACACCGTTCCAGTAAAATTATGTTTTCCCTTGTGTCTTTTTCTGTAATTTAGTCAAATTACAGTTTTTTGAACATTATGAGTGAAAATCTGTAAAAGAATATATATTATAATATATAAACATATATATATATATATTACAATATTTATATAAAAATAATCCCCATTTTTTCCGGCAGCTGGGGCGCTGGAAATAAACTGTAAATTAAAGTTTTTCCTTGTAACATTACATGTTCTTCCAGTTTTCTTATAGATTTGCCATCTTTTACTGTTATTTTATGGTTCATGACCGTATTTCAAAAAACACAATATACTATATAATGAAAAAGAAGATTGTTTTTGCATAATAAGGGAACGATGAATGTTATATAAGGATAAATACAAATATAAGTTCAATTTCACAACCAAATTTTGCCTGATGGGTGATAAAACGTGTGCAAAATGTATTACATTAAAAGAGAGGCCTGATGCATGTAATCAGGACCGGAAAAACATAGAACCTTGGCAACAACTCGGAAGACCTTAGCAACTACATAGCAACTCAATGTTTTTTTAAATGCAGTTACAATCAGAATGGAATAAAAATGCTACGATTTTCTGTAAATTGTTCTTTTCTAAGTGCTTTTAGGAGTTTCAAAAGAACGTCTGAGTTGTGGTCTCCAATATTGGGCTTTGACGCTCATGTTGGTTTTATTCTTGCCTTCCACCTCCATCAGTTAAAATATCAAAAGCTAATTCTGTCAACACTGGTTTTTTAATGAATAGTGCAAAAAAGTGTAAAAAAAGGGATTTGTAACTATTTTACAAGGTAGCTAATATGTAAGAATTCACACAAAGTGTATCAAAAACTTTTACAATTAGTAAAAAAAGGCAAATGAAGCCTCACCCCTAAACCTGACCCAGGGATCCCAAACCTTTCCAATCCAGTACCCAGATCTCAGTGACTAGTTTAATTCTAGGCAGTAGAATTATGGAGAAGAAACATATTCGTTCCCTTCAAGGAGATAGTAGTTTGTTTCTTGTCATTAATGATTATGTATATATTTTTTTGCTTCAGAGGGCTGCATGGTTTTGGCACAAATATATCATATAAAAATATGATCTCCCCTTGATATTGTAATTGTGATCTATGTAACTTTATACTCTATATAACAGTACATGTAACTAAATGAAATACTTGTGATAAAAATCCTAAAGTATAAAACATGTGCTTCATCTGCACTTTAAACCCACCAGTTGTGTATCTGTGAAAGCACAATAAACACATGAACCAGTGAACAAGTATCATTGTTAGCCACTGGAATATTTATTTTTAAAAAGCTCTGCACCACAACATCGAAGTGTCTTTGTGTCGCGAACCACAATTTGGGAACCTCTGAATTGAAATCCAGAATGTGATTGGACGAGGGGTTGTGTGCATGTTTTCTCAGTGAGTCAATCTGCAGAGTGAGTGATAGTAGGGGTAATGATGTGTGGATAAAAGGGAAGATCCTTAACCGAAACCCCATCCAAATGCTCTTCTCCCTCTTGTGCTGTAGCGCATTCAAACCCAACATCATCATCCAAAAAAGAGTGGGTGGGACGCAAATGAAAGGGTGTTGGCAATAGTGTGTCTGTCAAGTACCATGAAAACAGATGTGTTTTTGAGCTGTACACAGGGGAAGAAAGGGGGTGCAACCACTGAATACGATCATTGTTTGTTCTCGCTCTCATACGATGTGCAGTCATTGCAGTTCCAGACAGGAAAGCGTGTTGCATACAAACACAGCAATTCTATCGTATTGTTGGTGCTGGTTGCTAGGGTATTATCATTATTTTTATTGCTTGTATCAAGGGTTTGGTGTTTGTTGTAAGTGATCAAAAAAATCCTGTAAAAGACTGCTGGGGCGCTGGAGATATTCCATTAAATAAAGTTTTCCTGCAAAATTACATGAACCCTGTTTTAATTTGCATCCTTTTCTGCTATTTCAGTAATAAAATGTTGTTTTTAAGACATTATGCATGAAAAATCTGTAAAAATAACAGTAAAATTCTGTAAAATTACCTGCTTTTTACAGTCAACCACTGATTTAAATTAATCAAAACATTTGTATATGTGACCCACCAATGAGTTGAAAAAACCCAACAATTTCAACATGGTGAATGATGAAATGGAACAAAACACATTGAAAATGTGCATTAAATGTACATAAAAAAAAACTCTTATGTCTAGAAAGCAGAAATTCATAGCAAGTACATCATGGTTGTACCTACAATACCAACTCTTTGGACTGCAACATAGCACCCACATAGCAACATGGAAAAAAACACTCAAGAACCACCTAGCAATGACATAGCAAAACCCTACATTGCAAAATTTGCATGGCCAAGAACTTCTTCCACTTCTCCACAAAAATCTAGTTTCGTATTTGTTCTGGAATTATAGCTAGTGACTGTTTTAGTGACAAAGAGGCATCTCATCTCATGCAATATCCTGAAATAAGTCATTACACGCGCACGCATACAAAACCTCATCCATCAAAGCACCAGAGATGTTGTCTGTCTCAGTTGGTGCCGAACGCATGTGTGAAACGGGCTGCTCAATCTCAGCTTTCACACGCGCACACATGCGCGCACGCCCTCCTGTCAGGTCAGTGGATAATTAGCTGGTGCTTTTTGGCAGGGGGTGGAGTGCACCGCAGTGAATGACCAGCCAAACTCTTTTGTCACTTTTTGTGATGTCATACGGGACCCCTCCCCCGGAGCTCCTTTATGACACGGCCACAGGTTCCTTTTCACCCCGCTTGTCCTCATGCATTCATGGGCATCATTCAGCAGGCCCCCTGCTTTTGTGTTGGGGTGAAACACCCAACAACCACCCTGAGCCGCTCGCACTCCCCATATGGCTTTACCAGCAGACCCCCACAAAGACTGAGAGAAAGAGCGAGAGGGGAGCAATGAAAAAGATCTAAAGCTTCGCCATACATGAAATAGCTTTGTTTTAAGTTCTCACAAGCAAAATGAGAGCCAGACAGAGTTTAGTTTGAAAGCAAGACGGTTGTGTGATATCACCACTAAATTGTGTTTAACACACACTAAAATGATTTAAAAAATCATGACAGCATATACACTTCAACTGAAGGGTCCCACTTAAGTCTTGGGTAAATATCTCTCAAGCCCAAAGACGTTAACCGAGGATTATATTTGTGTACACTTATTTGTTTTGGCATGATTCATGAGAAATTGTCTTTCTTATGGATGCATTTCTATTAATTTATCTCAGGAGTTTCTTGAATCAGTGTGAAACCTCTGTTGGCGTTTTTTTTTTTTTTAATTCAATGAGAATTTAGAATTTTAGTGTTTTTGTTTGTTGGTTCAGTGTGAATTAGCCATTAAGGAAGCTAGTTATACCTTTTCTTTGAGAAAATTAACATTCTCATCTAGTAATAGTCGACTTGGATAAAGGTGCATTAAATGCTAACAAAAATATATTATAGTAATATGAATGTAAATACTGTATGTTCTATAAAGAGGCATCCCTTCGCCATTCATTGGGTATTATTGCTTCAGGATTCAACATTTTATTTTACCGAAATCCTACAAAGTTTATCGTGTATTGTATTTCATGCAATGTGTAATGTTGCCATGTTTGAAAGTAAGCAGTCTGCCAAGTTGTAAATCCGAATGTGAAGGAAAAGCAAGGTTGTTGGCTTGGAAAAAAAGGAGTCGACTCTGAATCACGCAAACAAGTCGCTAGTCTCATTCGCGAACAGCCACGGAATATTGTCACTACGCAAACACTGTAGCTGGTGAGACTTATTCGCGGTAGACCAATCACAGCAGACTAGACCATCTGACCAATCAAATCAGACTAGGCAAGCGGAAGGGAGGGGATGAGACGAGACGGATGAATCGCGGAACGAATCAGTCAAGAATAAGGTAAGAATTACTGCGCATTAATACGAAATAATAGTTTTTACACCTTCTATGTACATAAACTTGTTGTTGGACACTCCATAAACCAAAGAAGGAACATAAAAATCCCTAGTTATGTACTCCTTAATATTTCTGTTGGTTGCATTTTGTTCAAACCTTTGTGTTATAAAAAACAGAAACAGCAAGTTCTTCTGGACCAGCGTTGAATCAGCAATGTTTACGTTTACAAAAGTGGTCTATATTACATTCCGATTCATTTCCAAATCTTATGTTGGTCATATTTTGTTCCAACACATGCATAGTGTTAAAAAAATAACAGAACAGCACTGTTTACGTCTTGCGAACTATTGTGTAAAATCAATAAGAATCCATTAAACTCTAATAGAGCCTTTCCAAAATGGTGTTAGTTGCCGCTTCACGCCAACAGGCATGTGTTCTTTCCTCATGGTTGGGCATATGAGTTCATTTGACAGGCATTAAGAGTGTATGCTCACCCTAAGGGTGTGAAACCTGTGCACCAAGCTCCAACAGGTCATTCACACACCAGAGGGCACAAAGACACGCAGCCTTACATGACTCTCCACCCTGACCTATTTCCATCAGCTCTTATCAGATCAAGCTACAAGCACCATGCTACAACTTTCTATACACTGTATATCGCTCCCTCTCTCATTCTGTGTTATTCCTCATTTCCGACTGAGCCGATGGCAGGTAATAGAGAGGTTAGAAAAGGTTTAATCGCTCAAAGAGTGCTGCGGTTATATTTTTCCGTCTTTCTGTCACACTTTTTTTGTCAAAAGTTAAAACCCGGGACATGGATCTGCAAAACAAAAGCCTGGTTAATGAGGGTGGTAAACGCAACACACATGTAGCTGTTGCAGCATTCTCCTGACAGCGCCACAGATGAAAGCAATAGGAAGTAGCTGAGAGACAGCAGAGAGAGAGAGAAATGGAAAACAACATTATCGTGAGATCAAACCCTGATGATGAGAAACGTGTGATGTTTATAAAAAAACGTGGTGCAACAAATTCTGATAGGACAAGTTTCAACACTATGATTAGAACATGGTCAATTATATGTACTGTACCTTTACTGTTTCCATTTGAAAGTTTCATACTGTTTTAAATAGCTATGATATCTCAATGAGACCTAGGCGTATGAATAATTTATTTATATTAATAATGAATATTAACAGGCGTTTATCTACTTAGGCTTATTTGATAGAAGTTTTTCAGAATGTCAAAATGACCAATGCAGATGGATATCTCAAGTCTGGACAGGAATCAACCAAACAAAATATGGAGGCAACATCGTAACTATTTTACGTTGTGGCTAATTTTGGCTAATTCACATGAATTTGTACGATCTCATTCGTACATTTAAGTACGATTTGCTTTCCCGCCAGTGATGTTAGGAGCGTGGTTAGGGGTTGGACTTCAATGTTTCTTTTTAGAATATTCGTGCATTTTTGTACGATTTGCAATGTACAAATCCATACGAAGAAGCCACCTCGTAAAATAGCAACGAACTCCCATGAGATCAGGTTGATGAACCTAATTGCATAAACCTTTGCAACTTAATCTAAACCAAGAACTGTGTGAGTGTTCAAATGTTGTGTATATATGATTATATGTATAGCCAGTCACATTTCATTGTGTTTGTCATAAAATGACAATAAAGAAATCTGATTTAATTGCATAAAAACTGTAGTGCTGGATAAGTAGATGATATCTGTATCCGTTTTTTTTACGTATATATTACTTTTTAAATGTATATGCAGTATATCTTGGCATTTCCACATTTGGCAGACACTTATACAAGAGCTCCAATAGCTCAATTGTAGAAGCATTGCGCTATAAATGCAAAGGTCATGGGTTTAATCCCTGGGGAACACACATACTGATAAAAATGTGTAGCTTGTTGCTTTGGTTAAAAGCACCTGCCAAATGCATAAATGAAATGTTAGCATTGAATCCAAGCCATGTGTATACATGTTACTGGGAATCGATCCCATAACCTTTGCTCTGCTAATGCTATGCTGTACAAATTTGGCCACAGATACACATGAGTGTTTACTGAATGGTAATTTTTTCAACATGTCTGACATATGGCTCAAAAGATTTTGATTTGTATCAAAAGTTGGTTCCATGAACAAAAGGAAACGGGAGTATAGACCAAAAGCAAATAATATAACACCAACCTGTGCAAACCCTGTCACATTGTTAACACTTCTCCACGGAGAACAAATTATTTCTGGTCCTGAGGACTAATTTGCAACTTTGATTTTCCACTAGTTGGGTGAAAAAATATTGGGTCACAGTGCCCTTCTAGGTGTGAATATGGGCTGTCTGTTTCTTTGCATTTCTTCCGCTCGTGTTCTCCCCCCTCATTCACTTTTCATAGTTAATGGAGTATTCATCGCAGCAGGTTTAATTTCACTCTTTCTTTCCTATTTCGCTTTAATTAACGGCGGGTTCCTCTAATCACTCTTTCGCTCAGCACTCCAACAAGCTCGACCGAAAGATCTTTACCCCCCACGGAGGAGGAGAAAAAATGAGAGGAAAAAAGGCGCTATTATCCATCTTTGTCCTGCTTCTCCCTCCTGTCTCCACCCCAGCCTGTGAAAAAGTGTGTGTGTGTGTGGAGGTTCAAAAACCTGGAGGACATCTAACACACCGACAAAAGGAACCGTGAGTCTTGCAGCAGACATGTAATGTGTAATCTCATATCTATTTATCCATCCTAATTCTCTCTATCACTTTTAAATGTGTTATGAATAGAAAGTTTAGTGAAATATATGACTAGTTACACAATAACAAGTGGTGGAAATGGCTAGATTCATTGGGGGATTCTAGTTGGAGACATTTTATATTTTTAGACTACAGATTCAGAAAATCCCTGTATTTATGTATAACATTTGCATAGTGTTTAGATGCTATTTCATGGCTAAAATATGGAAATCCTCTACATTGTGAAGTGGAACTCCATCCCCCACTGAAAAGCATTTCCCAGGACCCAACATTTCCCCCCTTCCCAGCCTTGACTATAAAACTATGTAAAACAATTATTTTGTTGAGAGATATGTGGTTACCACACTCTAGGGTGTGTTAACATCTGTTAGCATGTATGTTCAAGTAAAATCTGTGGAAAGTAAAGCTACAGGCTCTATCATAGCCCAGCATCTCCTTATGCTATCTCTGTAAAATATTTCAGGTAGAGAAAGTTAAGGCATGCTTGTGATGGATGCGCTATCAGCTGTTAGCATCTGGACACGCTAGCAGCCATTTGTCAATCACAGATGTGATGCTAGAAAATAGGGCGGGAGAATGTAGGGTGGGGCTGATAACAGACTCGAGTCTTATCTCCGCCTCTATCTTATCAGCTCCAGCCTTGTGTGTTCCAGACTGATTGGAAACGTACAGTTGAGAAACTGTGATAATAGGGACATTGTGAATAAAAGGAAGAGGAAATATTAGCATCATTAATGCCTTTAGAATATAACTTTTTGCTGTTAAAAGGTATATTAGCATTTGGTGATGGTCACTGTAATGTAAGCAGGGGGTTTCCACAATGACATCCAATTATACATATCCATATCTTTGCCTGTCAGGTGTTGTAACATAGAGGAACTAGACAGGGAAGCGTTCCACGTGCGGTATTAGATTTATTAAACATAAGACAAAGTACAACCTAAAAATAACAAATGAACAAGAAGTAATCCAAGAAAACCAGAAAACAACAGGGACTCCAAAAAAACGACTGACAAATGAAACACTAGGGATATATATACACATGGGATAACTAGCGGGCAAACAAGGAACACCTGACAAAAATGAACACTGAACCAATAATCAAAAATACTATAAAGAACTCAAAATGATATGGGGACACAGACTGAATCGTGACAGATGTGCGGGATATGTATGTAAAATACTGTATGTAAAGGTTTGTTTGAGAAAGTCTTTTGTTTTCATTTCCTTTGTTATTTAACATCCAGTGTGTCAATCTCAGCAGTGCCGGAAAACGGTGCCCGATTAGCAAAGATAATTGATTTAATGATGAATCAATGTTGAATAAGGTATTGATCAGGTATTGATCCTGTCACATTGCTCCTTTCACCACTGTTAATGAGATGAGGAGATATCCACGCCACCCTGGGAAAAGAGACAGACAGCTTATTTTCAGACATCAAAGACCCTTGTTTAACAAAATTGTTGCTTTTGGATCAGGTTTTGCACTGGGTATAGATTCAGAATAAAGAACAACTCACTTAAGTGCATCGCAAAGGCTGCTATGGATTTATGTTCCTCTGCAAGCATTTGAATGTAAATGCTTCACGTTTCCCTGCTTTCCATATTAAGCCACGTCTGTATTAGATATGCTGAGATAATGGTGAAGTATTTCCAATGGAAAGGATGTGAATGGTGATGATTTTATATAAACACGCAAATGATAAATATCTTTTAATTGACTTTGAATTTTTTACATTTTATTTTAAGATGCTGTTTATTTTAAGTGTAATACTTCTAATCATGAACATTATTAGGTCTTCATACATATTACATATTTTTGCAAAGATTGTGTTCCACAGCAGCATCATTTTGAAGATGATGTTGTTTTCATAATATAATGAAATTTCCTGTAGGCTACGCAGTATTGCATCAAAGATTATTTGACCCGCAGGTCATGTTTACGTGTGCTGCACATTTAAAAAAAACTCTCGGCCTTGCTAATACAGCTTTAAAGTCGGATGCAGAGCCTTAGGTAATTGTGTGCAGTTGGCTCCATTAAAGAAGCATCTTGTTCATTATTAGCAATGCAGAGCCTCATCTCATCAACCAATCAAAAGGCAGATGCCCAGGAATTAAACTTTTAAGAATTTTTTTTTCTTTATCATTTGCAACACTGTTGAATTGGTTGGTTCACATTGAAAAAAACATTTAATGAGGTTTTATATCCCTAAACACTTGGGTGAAAGTTATATTTAGTCTATCATACATAAAAGGCTGTGGGGTATAAAAGTACAGTTCAATATGTTATATTGTTTTTTATCTTGGTTTTGATTATTTTAGATGAATCATACTTCGAAAACTTAAGTGAACCAAAAACATTGGTCTGTGAAAATGTGTTGTGCCTGAAAGGTCCAGTTCTCCAAAAATGTATTTTTATCCCTGCTTTACCACTAAAGGGATACTTCACCCAAAAATGAAAATTCTGGCATCCTTAATCACCCTTTAGTCCTTTGAAACGTGTGTGACTTTCTTTCTTTTGCAGAATACAAAAGGAGATATTTTGAAGAATTTTGGTAACCAAACAACAGCAGTGCATATTGACTTGGATTGGTTTTGTGTCCATACAGTAGAAGTGATACAACATTCTTCAAAATATCGTTTTTGTGTTCTGCAGAAAAAGAAAATCAGTCAGGTTTGAAATGACAAAAGGGTGAACCCAATATCACAATATATTAAATATACTGCACTTCAATTTCTTCACAAAAGCACTTTGGGTGTACGGCAATACACAATAAACCAATATAAATGCCTCATTCATTTATTCATTCACAGCCTTATTTTCATTTACTTCAGACTAAATATGCCCTGTCCAAAGTCTATTGTTTTTTCTTTCGACATGTTCTGCACTCACAAAAACAACTCCACCGACCACACGTGGACATGATCTAATGCCATGTTAAGTGTGCAGCAGCTGGATAATGAAGTTTCTCATGTCCCAGGCACCCAGGGGCCACTAAACCAAATTTACCCGAAGGAGCCTCACCCCTCCGCTACCGGGCTGCTCTCCATTCCTTTACCCACAGCCGTAAATCTGGCCTCTAACAAACTTCAAAATACATATACTGCCCGAAACATGTAACTCGGGAGCCCTTCGCTCCCACGAGGGACGCAAAAGAGCGCAGGCCCCCGCTGTTTAACGGCCTCTGCCAAAACGCCTTCGGTTCGCATGTGCTGTGTTGTTTTAAAGCTGAAGTTTTTAGCCTCTCAGGTCTCCCAGGTGGCTAAGGGAAAGTAATAAAAAACAGACTCAGTCTGACAAAATTACAAATCTAAGGGAACCTTGCTTCATTTGTTTAAAGGGCCATTAAAAGCAGAACATTTTTCCAATCATGTAACATGACATTCATCGGAGACATAAACTCAGATGTTTTGCTTTACGCGTTGACACAGCCCTGGGAAAATGTAGCTTTATTTGGAGGTGTTTCATACACGCTGTGGGCTAACTAAGGGGATTGCCTGCTGAAACGTGAGCCGAGAAAGCATGAAGCAATTATGAAAAGGTTTTCAAATATAAAACTGTGTTTTTCTGTACTTATCTTGTCTGCCTGCCAGGGCCTGGCACTGACCCATTCACAACTGCTGCTGAACATGTTGGCTCTAATACCATCTGCATTCTGATACCTTCATTAAAACATTACTGCAACAACTCCATCAACATGTATCCTATTTATGCTTGTCTGATTAGTTTCCATGGTGATCCTAGGTCTGGAAAATGAGCTGTCAATCACGGAGCGCAGTCCAGTCGAATAGGAGGTACGTGTGAGCCAGAGGCTGAGCGGCATGTTCATCATTATTCATACACATATTTTTCTTTTATTATTTATTTTCTTGTTATTAAAGGAATATTTCATTTAAAATGAAATGGATGTCATTATTTACTACCCTTGTGTCATTTGAAATCCGTATGCTACTATTTCTTTCAGCGGAATACAAGAATAAATGTTTTAAGAAGAATTATGGGGCTTGTCATAGGCTGACAGTTGTGATGATGACCAGGGGCTGTCAAGACAAAAACAACAATATAAAACTAGCACAAAGCGACTCAGTTGTGCTTTATATTCCAACTCATGTGAAGCCATAATAGTCATGCAAATATCACTGAAGATGAAAGCATACATGTCCAAAAATGAATCATCTACTTCCAAATTCACCACAGTTTTTTTTAAATCAGATTGGAGACTATACATGTAGACTATAGACATGCACTTTGAAGAATGACAAGTTTTTGTTTCTTACACATACTGTATGTATCACATGGCTTCAGATCTGCCTAAGAAATTGTAAAGAAATCTACAATAACACACACATTTGGAGAAACATTGAAGGTGAGTAAATAATGAGGCCATGTTTGGGGGAACTGTTCCTTTAAATTAACTTGAGAGGGCATGATTTTTGTCCAGTGGCTTTGTGAAACACAGACATGTAGAGTAAAAAAGTCAGCGACATCTTTTTCACTGTCTGTCTTTCATTTGTCTTTCCCTCCTCATCCTCATATTCTTCAGAAGGAGCAACCTCAGCAGACATCAGTGTCAGGGTGATTTGTCCTGGATGATGGTGCTTGAACTAGGCGGAGAGGTTTGTACTCCTCATTGCCTGCGTGTGTGTGCAAAAAATGGCAAAATTACAACATTTTCCTAGAGAAGTATGCTGAAATCCAGCCGAATTAAAAAGTAAATCCTTAGGCTCCTACTTTACATTGTTATCAAAATGTTAAGCAATGTTAAACATGTTTTAGATGTTTATAACCTTTCTATTCAGTTTTCAAACTCACTTATTCTTTGTAGGGTCATGAGAGGGCCTGTCCAAGTATCTTGGGTCACAGAATGAGTGTACCCTGGACATGTCCAATTTTTTTAAACTCCTGACAAATAATCTCAACATTTCAGTTAAGGTTCTGATATTAATATTGCAGCATCCGCAGAACCAAATATGTATTCAAACTCCTGTAAAATTCTGTCTTGTGGCCCCATTAGGATTTTTTAGGTCTGGTTCCAAATTATGAACGAAAGTTAAACAGAAACCGTTTTGTGAATGTTTTGACTAATTGTATAGAGATATGACTGCATCTGTCCATTACCTATGTATTTATACAATATACAATAATGAATATTATCTGCAGGGTAAGCATATCCTCTCCCTGTCGGTATAAGCAGGAGTCTCTTTGCAAAGAGTGTCCCTCGAGTGCACCTGTCATGTCATTTCCACAAATTAGCCTGTACATACACTAACTTGTAGTTTTATAGCAGGGACTGAATTACAATAGTAGGCCAGTGTAAAAAGAACGAGTCTTTGGTCCCCACGCAATAAATTTGTCGCCCTCTCCACGACACGCAACTCAATATGGTGCCCTTATGAGCGCGCACTATATGCATCACGCGAACAAACAGCCTCTTGAGTCTTGTTATCCCGCTTCTTTTCCAATTCAAGCAGTAAAAGTCCATCCCGGCCAGGGGGGAAAGGACAGAGTTTGCTCTTCGGCCCGGTATGAATAACAATGCGCATTGTCAACGACCTTTGTGGCCGGGCGTCTATTGAGAAAGCTATAGACGCGGCCCGCCTTGCAAGAGAAAAGAAGGAGAAGAAAAAGAGAAAGCGCTAATCGAATGAGGGATAATGAGGGACCGGGCGACAGATGCTCGCGTGCCTTTACAACGGCACCGCGCGTTCGTTCACGCGCATTCCGGTGACGCTAAAAGGAAAGTTCGATCGTGAAGTTTGGAAGCCAATGCTCCACCTGCTGCGGCTTTTGTTTGACTGGGAAGGGACAGAACATCAATGGCAATCCATTGCTTGAGTTTATGGCACATGCGAGGGATGCGCCTCTGTCAAGTAGATGGAGACGCAGTGGCTCAGTATGGGGTTGTAAATTTGTTCTGCTACCCAAAATGCAGATGTTACTTTGAGGCTGTGTCTGTTCTTTGCTCGTTCACTTGTTCATGCCATCTGAGCCTTATCAGTTGTGCGAGTTCATTTTTAGACGCCGTGAACAGAGAAAAAATATATAATAATAATACACAAAATAGAATTTAGGCCTATACGAAATAATGTACAGACTGTGTTTCAGAAAGTTGCAGCTGCCTGTGTGTGAGCTAGTTAATGCATTAAAGCCTTCGTTTCATTATGGTATTGTTCACAAGTTTAAATAGGTTATGTCAGATTTTTTTAAGCCAAACCGTGTCTAAGTGCATTAGGCCGGCCGTGCATCTGTTTTTACTTATCACACTTCTTTTAGAGTGTGTGATTTTTCATGCAACACTGCGGGCATTCCAGAAGCCCAGAAATGCTGCAAAGACTTTGACGTCTTTGTTCGGGCAATGTGATTAGAGCAGAGGTAATTGCATTACGGCTCCGGAGCCAAAGAAAGCGTTCGCCCGTATCAAACCTGGTTAAAATCGTCCTGCTAAAATTGGCTTGCTGAAATGCAGACGTTTCGCAAACATGGTGTCTCGTGAAAAGAATAAAACTCCACAAAAGAACACTGTGGGGTCAAACGTGCGCCTTCTGGTAACGCAGAGAAATCCCAGTAATCACTTTCCCAAACAGTCCCCTGTGTCTCCATATAGGACCCTTTTAGTTTGCTAAAGCACACAGAACTCCAGACTTGGGAAAAGAGGAACAGCATTTGTGTCAAATCTGTCGCCAAAGGGCCTTTTATTAATCCAAGCCCAACTTCTGCACGTTTGATATGGTTGGCTACATTTCCACGGGTTAACATATCACCATGGGAATTTGAGTCAGAGTCAGGAAATAGGCCATTTAATGTATTTTATTCATCCGTTTGCCCGTGAGCGTGATAGAGCAATTGAATTGTCCTCGTTTTTACACTTTCAAACTGAACTAATTTCCCTTCAGTTTAAACTGAGAGAGCGTTGTGTTGCCATCCGACCCGGTCCAAGTGACGCTCCAAATTGCGCCCATTCTTCTTCTCCAAGCGCTTACATGGATGTTGGGTTAGGTTAATATATTTGGCAGATATCACACCAAAGACTTGTTAAACATTATTATTCACGTGCGAAGAGCTGTTTGTGCGCGTGAGCAAGTCTATATTCGCTTATTCATCACATCAAGCGATTCGACACAGAGCTTAATCCCCAGTGAGGATGGCAGATGACTAGTCAGAAGCGCGTGAGAACACTCGCACCCAAACCAAAGAAAGCGGGTGACACTAAAGGGATTTAGGAAAGGCACTTAAGCAGATTTGAGGCTTATATTTAACAGCTGATGTAAAGATTACTCCTCCAATAATGCATTATCCAAAACTGATGTTTCGACCTGGCTCGCATACAACCATCATTCCTATGCACACAACATGATCGAATACTGTAGAGGTTTTATTAATAGTATAGCAGCAGTGATTATATTTGAAACAAAGTCACGTTTGTTGTAAGGTGTGTTATAATAGAACTTAATGGTATGCATTTTATGTGTGAAAATATACAGTATATATTGGATAGGTCCCCGTGACCCGAGGTAGTTCGGATAAGCGGTAGAAAATGGATGGATGGATGGATATTGGATAGGTTAAAACAAAATCTAAAAACTACCATTTTGATCGAAAGTTCAGCTATTTCTAAATTATGCTCTCTCATCCTTTGTTGAGGCGCGCTCCAGAGAGAGAGAGAGATAGAGAAAGCGAGAGAGGGGGACGGGGGGAGACCCTAAAGGGCGGAGTTATCCACTTCCTTTCTCCCCTTCATTTAATTGGGAACTATAGTGGCTCTGTGTTGAATGGTCAGTCGCAAAGAGAAGGGGTAGCGCATGATTTGGGAGAAGCGTTTTCTCTTTAGCCCTAGCTCTAAAGGGGATTTTGCTATTTTGGGTTAGTCAGTCAAAGAGTGTCTTCAGACAGCGGGAGACAGATACGCGCACACAGGCTCTCCAGACGGAGGTTGCGCTTTCAGTCTCTTGATACGCGCAACAGATTTCTGCTTAGTGACAGTGGGATAAGTGCTTTTGTTTTTAATGCAAGTGCTTGTTTTAATCTCCGGCACTCCAGATATCTTCATTTTCTAAGACGGCGAAACATTTTTGACGACATTTTTATCTGAATTTGGACCGGATATGTTTTTGAAACGATAACAACGCATGCAAAGGACTGAGACAGCACAACAAAGAGGCGCCAATCATTCTGGGAGTTTATTTCGGTGCCTGCTAGAGATTTTTTTACACCCAGCATGGATAACAGCAAGGGCACAGTGTACTGTGCCACTTTCCTCAAACTTGCTGTGCTTTTGACATTGGCACGTCATGCCTCTGCTAAAACTCTGAAATATCAAGTGTACGAGGAGCAGAAGGTCGGTACAGTCATTACTAGACTTAGAGAAGATGTTGCTGATGTTTTATCGAAACTTCCGAACTCGATACCCTTGCGATTCAGAGCCATGCAGCGCGGCAGCGCATCTCTCCTATCCGTGCGCGACCAGGACGGTGAGATCAGCATCAGGACCAAAATAGACCGCGAGAAACTGTGCGAGAAGAATCTCAACTGCACTATCGAATTTGACGTTCTCACCCTCCCAACGGAACACCTACATCTGTTTCACATCGAAGTGGAGATTTTGGACATTAACGACAATGCGCCACAGTTTGCCCGCTCCGTCATTCCCATAGAGATATCAGAGACAGCCGCTGTGGGCACGCGCATTCCGCTTGACAGCGCCACCGATCCCGACGTCGGGGAGAACTCTTTACACACGTACTCTCTGACCCCGTCTGACTTCTTTAACATTGATATTCTAACCAGAACCGATGGCGCGAAGTATGCAGAGCTTGTGGTGCTTAAAGAGCTAGATAGGGAGGTGCGCGCGAGCTATGAACTCCAACTCACAGCCTCAGACAGGGGCGTTCCCCCCAAATTTGGAACAACGCTGCTTAAAATCAGCATAGCTGACTCGAACGACAACAATCCAGTGTTTGAGAAACCATCTTATGTGATAAACCTGCTTGAAAAATCACCTTTAGGCAGTTTGCTAATTGATTTAAATGCAACTGACCCAGACGAAGGGACAAATGGAAAAATCGTTTATTCTTTTAGCAGCCACGTTTCCCCTAAAATCTTAGAGACGTTTAAAATTAATTCTGATAACGGTCACTTAACGTTGACAAGGAAAGTGGACTTTGAAACAACAAATTCGTATGACATAGATGTTCAAGCTCAGGATATGGGCCCCAACTCAATGCCTGCCCATTGTAAGGTCATAATAAAAGTGGTTGATGTAAATGACAACGAACCTGATATCAGTATTAACCTGATGTCCACAGGCAATGAAGAGATAGCTTACATATCAGAAACTGCTCCTGTAGATACATTTGTGGCTTTGGTGAGGGTTGATGATCTGGACTCTGGGTTGAATGGAGAAGTGGAGTGTCGACTACACGGCCAGGGTCATTTTAAACTCCAGAAGACATATGAGAAGAATTTTATGATCCTCACTAATGTCTCTTTGGACAGAGAGAAGAGGTCAGAGTACAGCTTGACCGTTATAGCAGAAGATAAAGGCTCTCCAAGTCTATCCACCATGAAACACTTCACCGTGCAGGTCCAGGATGAAAATGACAATGCCCCAACATTTGAAAAGGCCAGATATGAGATTTCCAAGCTGGAGAACAACTCTCCAGGAGCTTTTTTGTCTTCAGTCCGGGCCTCAGATCCAGACCTGGGCCCAAATGGCCAAGTAAGCTACTCCATACTTGAAAGTATGGTCCATGGAAGCTCCATCTCCACTTACGTCACCATTGACCCATCCAACGGAGACCTTTATGCATTGCGTACTTTTGATCGCGAAGACGTTAGTCAGATCTCCTTTCTGGTCCAGGCCCAGGATTCCGGAAGTCCTCTGCTTCGCAGCAACGTGACCGTAATGTTAACCGTGTTGGATGAGAATGATAACAAACCGGTCATCATGATGCCACAGCTGTGGAACCACACCGCCGACGTTCCAGTTTCCAAATATGCAGAGGCGGGCGACCTGGTAACTGTCGTCAGGGCGATAGACCGTGATGCTGATGCCAATGGTGACCTCTCCTGTTCCTTCATAGGGGGAAACGATGCAGGTTACTTCAACATTGACGCTAAAACGTGCGAAATTCACACCAACGTCAGCATGCAGGACATTCCAGTGGACCATGTGGAGTTGACCGTGCAGGTAGAGGACCACGGAGCACAACCTATGAGCACAAGGGCCCTGCTGAGACTTTCGCTTTACGAAAATATTGAGAACCACATGAACCCACATCTAACGGGTGGCGGAACAGTAGAGGGCCCTCTGGATATTTCCATGATCATCATCATCTCGCTTGGAGCAATCTGTACCATCTTGCTCATCATCATGGTGGCCTTTGCTCTACGCTGCTCACGGGAAAAGAAAGACACTCGTTCTTACAACTGCAGGGTGGCGGAGTCCACCTATCAACAACACCCGAAAAAGCCCTCAAGGCAGATACATAAAGGCGACATCACCCTGGTTCCCACCATCAATGGGACCCTACCGATACGGGCACACCATCGCTCACCCACATCCTCGCCCGGACCCGAACAGGCCCTCATGGGCAGCCGACAGAGCCAACACAGCCGGCAATCGCTGAACAGCTTGGTCACGATTTCCTCCAATCACATTCCTGAGAACTTCGCCCTGGAACTTACACATGCCACGCCCCCCGTGGAGGTAAAAGATGTTTGCTAACGTTAAACTAAGAACTAAATGTCTATCACATTTTTACATCCATCTGTGTCAACATAACATTCACGTCATCGTGTGGTGTTCTAACACTTTCATTTGTGCGTTTGTGTGTGTGAACGGGTGTTGTGTTCCATCAGTATTTATTTTTATTTATGTCATCTGTTTTTGCTATAGCAAGTCTCACAGCTCCTTTCAATGCTCCATCAGGGTCAGTATCAGCCGCGGCCAAGCTTCAGAGGGAACAAATACTCTCGCAGCTACAGGTAAACTTACAACAAACTAACCCATACTAAGCTCCAAGCTCCAACTCCTTATATGGGCATGATGTGCTCGACATAGTGTAGTGGAGTAGATGGGTAGTGATACTCAACCTGAAGTGCGTTGCTGGTTCGATCGGATTGGATGATAGGTATCCTAAAATGTTTGTGGTAGAATAGGACAGAACTTCCCTGTTGCCGTGGTCACCCATGTTCGCAGATCCTGATTGGACTGCTCCTCACATGAGGTCATAGCTTGCTTTCCGTGCCTTTTTTTTTCGTTCCTCTCATCTGCGTTTTGTTCTGGGATCATGTCATTTTATCCTGTGCATATTGTGGCGACCATTGTTCCATATAATGAGACATTTTTAATCAAGTTGATGATTTAAAAACATGCTGGCATTTGTGCATGATTTTGCCTTTTTGTCATCCATGCCTCTGCTCATGTGAGGCACACATTTTGGGGGTCATTTAGGAATGTGGGATAAATACATAATTCTAGAAAGACAGCACTGAAGAGTCACTGTTTTCAAGACAGTTAAATATATTCATAGTCTGCACCAGTTCAATTTTTTTTTTTTTAACTGGTGCAAAACTAAATGCATGTTCATAGACTGTATGCAATGCATATAGATAATTGTAGTTACATTTTTGTTGAATTGAAACTAAACATGTTGTCTCACTCTAAATCTGTTTGCATGAACGTGATTAAGATATCACCCTAAAAAGTATTTTTAAATGATTTATTCACTGTTACTGATGTTACCATATTTATTCTGAAAATATTTCTCAAACAACACACATTCAAGTACAACTTCTAACTGTAAGGTTTTGTGTCAACGTTCACGCAGGTACGCCCTCCAGGACATGGATAAGTTCAGTTTGAAAGATAGTGGGCGTGGCGACAGTGATGCGGGCGACAGCGACTGCGAGATGGGGCGCGATTCGCCCATCGACCGGTTGCTAGGCGACGGCTTCGGAGACCTCTTCCACAGCGATGGGCACCACCGTCTCCACCCTGGTGAGAAACGATCTCCTGCTGATCTTTATGTTCATGTGCGCCCATGCTGAGCACCTTTTTATCACCGTGAATGATGACATTCATCAGCTTGAGCACATAGCTCATTGACAGTTTATGATGCAATATCTAACACACTGTTTATGATGACTTGGTGCAGTTAATTGCTATGCAAATGGGTGCATCAGGATAGAAATTAAATGACCTGTCTGACATGGTTTTTGGGCTAAATGTCTCACAAATTAGATTTCATAATGTCTCAATTGTTGCTAAAATGCAGCAATGAAATATATTGAGGAGTTTTTTTATTGAAATGTCATGTTTCTGTGATTTTTCTCCTAAAAATCAAATCTAAATAAATTTGTTTTTAGTTTCCGAAAGCTCTCAACATTTCCTGAGATAGAGCAACCTGAGCAATGAACAAATAAGAAAAAGGTGGTAAGAGAAACAAAGAGAAATCAAGAGCGGGAAACAAGAATAGAGAAGGCACGAGAAAGGATTTTGAAAGCGGGTGTGTTGAGGAGGAGCTGAGCTGAGGGGCTCTGAGGAGAGAGAGTTTGTCATTGGGTGACATCCTTTGTTAAGCTAGATTATCATTCATTACTTTCCCGACGTTGCCTCGCACAAATCAGATATGGCTGAGGTTTTAAAAATTAGAGGCACTGGAGAGAGGAAAAGTAGAGAGGGTGAAAGGAGGGGACAGCTGCAACAGGAAAGACAGAAAATTACAATAAACTGCTTTAGTGAGGGAAGAGGTGAAACTCTAATCGATGTTCACAGGTTGCTATAAAAGAGGAAAAGCGGGGCTGAAACAGTGGCCCTCTGAGGAGAGGAGTGTGTGTGTGTGCTTGTGTGTGTTTAACTGCATTGTGAAAGCAATTATTGTGAATTTTCCTCACTTCAGATTTTGAAAGCACATGCTGTCACTCAAAGAAGAGAATGAATACAGGGGAAATAATAGTCCAATCCGCCACACACACGTACACTGTCTCAGGTTGAAGAGAAAAAGCGAGTGATTAAACAGTAACAGCCAAAGGTAGTAGTTACAAAAATGTCATGATTGCAGCCAAACACCACACAATTCAAAGGCTTTTTGCTTAATTTTCATGTGCATTTCGAGTATTAAAGCACAGTCAATCTGCAATTATATGAACCCAGATGAGAATGGCATTGTTCAGAGGTTACTCTTTTACATATACAGAGACTTAATGGAACACAGATTCAGGAGAATGGAATAAAATTGCTCAGATAATATAGACTTTGATGAGAAATCAGGAAGAGGTGAAAAAGGTGACAGCCATACGTTGGGGGGTTGGGGGGATGTACGGGGTTTATTGTCATCTTCTTCTGGCTTTTGGCCTTCACAAGCTTTTTAAGTGCACCACGTGGCACCTATGGATCAGCAGCTAATAACCTGACAATATTTTTGAGGAAAATATGGATTTTGGTCAAGTTTGAGAATTTCATACAAAATTAACACATTTCCCTCGTCTCGCGATCCCAATGCTCCAAATCGTAACTAAACCTGCTAAATTATCTTCATTTGTTTACGTTTTCTGAGGGTTGCACCTTGCTATGCCTTTCATAATACAAACTGGATGTCTGTCCATCAGAAGCAAAGCGCTCACGCGTCTAAGGTTTTGGTTTGAAAACATGCAGGATTGAGAAAATAAGTTATTAAGTGAGTTATGAGTTATTAAGAGAGATAAAGTGGAGGACCTGATTGATGCGAGTTATAAGATCTAAAAATAAAGTCATTAAGTCATTAAAAATGAAAGGAGAAAAGCAGATACAAGCAATACAAAAGCAATCCTCGCAGCTCCTGACGACATATTAATGCATTATGAAGCAAATTGATTGGTCTCTAAAATAATTATTGAATATCATCTGTAAACTAAAGCTTCTGCGACTGAAACTTCAGATGAATATCCATTGCACGGTTTCGCATCCAAGTGCCTTACTCACTTAGAAAGGCAGAACTCTAGAAGTTGAAATCCGAAAGGGAGACTGACAACTAGCTCTCATAACATAGCCGTTTCGATCACACCGATGAACTGAATAATAAATATCAAAGCCATTTTCTCTTTGACCGACACTTAGCGTTCGGCTCTTTTTAGCAATGCTTTTCACTGGCGCAAACATGACGTTCAGAACGTGTGATTCCGGGTTGGCCCAAGGTACAAAAAAACGATGATGCTGAGTCTTTGGCCCAAGGACCAAAAAAAACGACGCTGTTAGCTGTTATCTTGATTCTGGTCATAAATTACCTGTTTGTAATTCAAATCGCGAATTTAACCGAAAAGCGACTAGTTTGCAGGTATGAGAAATAGTTGAGTTAAAATTGCAGAAATTTTGGCAAAATCAATCCCAGAAGTTGGCATTGTTTCGATCTTTTCTGAAACTTGAGACTTATACTTTGTAGAAAGCTCTGAAAACATTCAAAATTTGCTTTCTGTTGTATTTCTTTGTCTGAAAATATATTTTTCTCTCAACAGTCATGAAGTTGTGTACAGAGGAGTGTCGCGTGTTGGGTCACTCTGACCAGTGCTGGATGCCGTCTCAGGCATCCTCAGATTACCGGGTTAACATGTACATCCCAGGAGAGGAGAGCAGGCCTCAGGTCCTAGAGGACGACCAGCAGTCCATCGACTCGGCTAAGAAGAGCTTTTCAACCTTCGGTAAGGACCACGAGGAGGAATGCAGTGGCTCTCTGCTGTCTGAAATGAACAACGTCTTCCAACGTCTTCTGCCGTCTTCTTACACCGAGGTCAGAGATGCCGAAGAATGCACTGCCCTGCCTTCATCCTCCGCCGCCATGGAGATAAGAAAGGGCTTCCTGCCGGGTAAGGCACCTGTGTCTTCCGCGGGCTCCGCCTACCCTCAAGGTGTGGCCGTTTGGGCAGCCAATACTCACTTTCAGAACCCCGGTGGTGCTGTGACGAGCGGACATGGCTCAACCAATCACACGGCATCGCAGGCACATTTAAAATGGCTGCCGGCGATGGAGGAGATTCCTGAAAACTATGAAGAGGATGACTTGGAGAGCGTGCTCAGCCAGCGGCAGGGAAAACGCAACGACACGAGACACGAAGTTGTCAACGCTAGTGAACTGGTTGCCGAAATTAACAAACTACTTCTGGACGTACACCAGAGCTAAACAACAACAATCTCTTAAAGAACATTTCCCTCTCTCTTTCTTACTCGTTCACTTTGTTTTCGTCGAGTGAAATAATCATTTCAAGAAGGAGAGAGGGAGAAAGTTCAGCGCTGTAGCCTTGATCGAGTCGCTTGTGAAAACGTTTGTTGATATTGTTTACTTCAAAATTGGAAGACTTTTTGGTCTTTTTGTACAAACGTGAACACAATGTGATTGTATACCTGCCTTTTCATTTTTACGTTTTTTTACTTCATATTTATATATATGTATATATATGTTTGTACAGAAAGCAATACAAATGTCTATTTTTATATTTCAATGTATGCATGTGTTTAAAATCAAACCAAGATTTGTTTATACACCAGAAAACGGTTCATGTGTGTGTAAGGTTTTTTTGAATTAATACAGATTTTACAGTATATACGAACTATTGTCAGTGGTCTAGTTCTCTGTTATTATTGTGAACACTAAATACTCTCAGTAGTGTAAGAGAGGCGCTCTCTTTCAGTGGTTTATGCATCAGCCATGAGTGACTGTGAATTTTCTCTCGAGACTTTTTGTCAACAAACCTTTCCCTTACGATTTTACAATGATGTTGCATTGAAGACTTTACAAATCTGTTGCATTAAAACATACATTTGAAAATCTCTCTTCTCTTTGTTTCATCTGTTTCACACGGTCTGTTTCACATTCATTATTTATGCTGAAACAAATGCCTATCCATCCTATGTGTAATTAGTTTCACCCTTTATTCGCCATATTATTATTCCCTTGAAAGCATTTTTATTGCCTTAAAAGTTGTTTAAAAATGAACTAGACTGAATTCATCAACTCCTACAGGATGTGTTGAGCCCCATGATTCTCATTACCAACATGAATCACTTTTTTTATGGTCTCCACCACTGCTGCTTTTACTGGGAGCTCCCCCTCTTGAGCAGAGCATGTATTGCAGTTTAAATAAAACGTTTCATGACGTTTACTAGAAGGAGTGCTATTCAAATCCTCGTGCCTTTAACGATCTGATTCATTACTTTATTAACACGCACATTTGATCTAGAAATAATATTTAATTATATGTCTGATGACTTAAACCCACTCACTTAGCTCTCTTTACAGACCTAGAGAGATAATTCTGCAACGATTACTCAACCATAACTCCCTGTCATAAGTTATATCTCTGTGTAATTAGCTCGTAGCGAGATTATGGGTTTACATAAAACCAAAGCATGCCCCCCAAATGTTAGCCGCATCTTATCAGTATGTTCACACATAATATTTACATTTACATTTAGTCATTTACCAGACACTTTTATCCAAAGCGACTTACAGGGAGCAATAAGGTATATGTCATACGGGAGCAATAATACAATAGTGCTAATACAAAGTTACTGGTTTCAATAAAAGCTTGACCACCGGTTGAGAGAAAGAGAGAGGTTATTTTTCTGTCAAGTATTCACAGAAGAGATGGGTTTTAAGTGTTTTTTAATGTATTGAGAGATGTGGTTGACCGGACTGAGTTAGGATGAATGTTCCACTAGGAAAGCTATTTACTTCCCTTTTGAGAAAGCAATACTAGACGCTAGTTTTTAGTAAATATGAATCATTTCAAGTCGAATCTTGGGTGTTTGTATATGTGTATGTGTTTGTGCATGTGGTTAACACCTGTTGGTGTGTATTATTTAACAGCAGGCAGATGTTGAGGATTAGTAGTCTGGACCGTAGCCAGTCGATGTGATCCAGTGTAAATTCATCTACGCTTGTCTGACCACAACATTGAGCAACTGTTTTCCACATACACATCTATCTATCTGTCTGTCTGTCTATCTATCTATCTATCTATCTATCTATCTATCTATCTATCTATCTATCTATCTATCTATCTATCTATCTATCTATCTATCTATCTATCTATCTATCTATCTATCTATCTATCTATCTATCTATCTATCTATATATATATATATATATATATATATATATATATATATATATATATATCTACTGCATTGACCACACAACCTTGATCTCTGGTTCTTTTTCCCATAGCACTGACTATAAATGCAAGGTAGTTAACCCTAATCTGTTCCCTACAATTAGTAAATTGCTTTGCATAAAAGTGTTGGCCACACGGGCGATAACTAATCATAAGGAAAGTGTACAGCAGCCAATGAGCACCATCCTGCTCATCCTGTTCCTGTGTGTAGCAGGTGCTAATTCACTTCAGGCCCAGTCTAATGCTCTTCCTCTCTGCTGAGCATCACATTCAGTGTGAACCTCCTGTCTTCCTGCTGATGATCTGTATGGGTAAACGTAATGACATATAGGACCGTATATTAGGGTCTCATCTATTGAAATATAAATGTTTTTTTACAGTAAACCACTACAGTGGCACTGGATGTCAGCTTTACATTTTACTGTAAATTACAGTTTTTCTCGATTGGTTTGGCTCATTTCTTGAAACCGAGATGACATTCTCAAAATAACATGGACAAATCTCCAAACCACCTTGCAATTGTTCACAACAGAATGTCATTTTTCATTGGTTTTATCAAATTGCAAATTCTTTAGTACATGTCTCAAGTGACTATGTGCTTTTTTTCAAATGATTATTTACAAGTAGCTACAATTAGCACAATGAGCCCACATTTAGCACATT
Source organism: Triplophysa bombifrons (assembly GCA_029783895.1). Lineage (NCBI taxonomy): Eukaryota > Metazoa > Chordata > Actinopteri > Cypriniformes > Nemacheilidae > Triplophysa > Triplophysa bombifrons. The sequence continues at coordinate 24,238,006 of CM056452.1, forward strand.
TTCCAAATAAATAGATCTTGCTGATCTAAACTGATTAGTTGATTTTTCAGTGAAATGGTTACTCTCTCCAAAACATATCAGCATGGTTTCATTGTGTAAGTCATCATATGCACAATTGTCTGTTCAACTGTCAAAATTAGTCAAAGATATAATACCATGAAAGAATTTCTTGGAACATTTGATAAATTTATGACAGTACTTGACAATCAATCAGGTGAAAATAGAACTAACGAAGGAGCAGTTTCCCACATCTCAGATGACCATGAAACAGATTTACAGGGTACCATTTGAGAGAAACTCTGACAGAGTGAAAGAGCTGCGGTACCAGTATGTGCATGTAAGTCAACTACTGGTTGTCTATCATTGTAACACTATTACAGTAAGACATGGTTACCACTTTTTTTTGTTTTGCTTTATCCTTTTTACCTTCAGAATCCAGCTTTGTGTGACTAGAGCATTTTGCCTAGAAATTGTCTTCAGTTTTTCACTCCCTCTTTTTACAGTACTTTAGATCATCCCTGCAGTATCTGTCTCTACTTGACTGATTAGATTTATTTTTATTCTATTGTAGAGAATAATGGCATTAGAAGGCAACGAAACCTCTCACATCCTAGTGTTCGTTGATGAAGCTGGCTTCAACCTGGCCAAAGGTCGAAGGCGTGGCCGTAACATCATTGGCCACCGAGCCACTGTGGATGTCCCAGGCCAGCGAGGAGCAAATATAACAATGTGTGCCGCTATATCAGAAAGAGGTGTGGCCACACACATTCCTAGTTTAGGGCCCTACAATACACAAAAGCTCCTCAATTTTTTGGACCACCTTTATACTGATCTGATCCCGGAAAATGAGAGAGGTGAAGAAGGACCTCAGCTACCACATTATGTCATTGTGTGGGATAATGTGAACTTCCACCGTGGCCCACGCATCAGAACCTGGTTCACCACCCATCCCCGGATGCTAATGGAGTTTCTTCCACCTTACTCTCCTTTCCTAAATCCAATTGAGGAGTTTTTTTCAGCTTGGAGGTGGAGGGTGTATGAGCATCAGGCTCAAGACCAGAGGGCCCTGCTGCATGCAATGGATGCTGCATGTGAGGACATCACAGGGGATCAATGTAGGGGATGGTTGAGACATTCACGTCGTTTCATCCCTAGCTGCATCGCAAGAGAAAATATCCGTTGCGATGTGGATGAGAATTTATGGCCTAACAGAGAGCAGCGCGTCGATGGCCAGGAGGATGAGGATGGTGGCCAGGAAAGAGAGGGTGACAATGGCGACCACTGAAAATATTACTGTACTATAGTTCTGAAACTTTATTTACAGTATGGTAGGCTAGAGTTTTTTTTGTTTTTTGTTTGTGTTTATAACTGTTCACATTTACAGAATCCTGTATATGTTTTCTTTTCACAGTATGTTCTCTAATGTTAACATTTCTTTGTACGAATAAAAATGTTTACAGTTTCCTTGAGTATGAGTCGTTTATTGGAGGCTGATTTTACTGTAAAATCTTTTAGTTTTATTCATAGTGGTATTCTGTTGCTAGACCTGTGCCTCAGTGACAAAACGTCTAAGCATTTTGACTTGCAGTGCTTAAACAATGCCAAAGGTATAATGCATTTTGGGGGCATTGACTATTTATATGAGAAGGATATTTAGTTTTGACACATGGATAAACTGTTTTGGGAGAGATATGAGCTTTTGCAGGGGATCCATGGTGTTGTGCTAAACCATCCAGGTTATTTTGACAAAAGCACTAAATGAATGCACATGTGCCAAGGCAATTGAGAAGGATCTGTGCTATTTTGACTGTACTGACCTTTTATATGGGAAAGGAATCTGCTTTTGAAGCATGGAAGAAGAGTTTGGGGAAAGATATTTGATTTTGCTAGTGAGCTATAATGTTGAGCAGAATGGTAAGACTGTTTGGCCAAATGACCTTATGGTTTTAAAATTGTCATCTCGGTTTCAAGAAATGAGCCAAACCAATCGAGAAAAACTGTAATAAAGGAACTTTTTTAACCAAAAGGGCCGCTCATACACTCGTGTCGTTTGAAATCTGTGTTTCTTTGTAACATAAAATGAAAAGATGGAAGAATGGTTCAATCTAAATTTGGGGTGTGGATGTGGATTTGTAAAATTCTAGAAAGCATATAAATATTATAAAATGTTATATGATAAAAATAGTTCCTTCTTGAAGCTCATTTTCATTGGTGTACATCAGCGTATCCAAATGATGCAAAGAGGAATATTTACATCACTGGGGCTGCCGATCAACAATTCTGAAATTTCATAAAACAAAAATTTGCATTTTCAAAAAGCCTCTTGTCTGGCACTGCAAAACTGGCATCAGATGGACTATTTTTATACTTGTCACAAAAAAGATTGAGGATTTCAGTTGGTTCTTGCAAATGGTGGTCCAAACAGCAGTCATAAACCACAGCCAATAATAATGCTCACCACTGCTAATTAAATCAACAAATAAGTCTGTAATTCTCTCACATTTTTTATAATTAACACTGAAAGTGTGGGGAATCTAGGTCTGTTTTTGCTTCTGTGAATTTATTTTGTGTGTGGGGGTATGTGGATGGTGGAGAATCTTTGTGGTGTTAACACCATTTTGTTTCTCTTTATTATTTTATTCGCACAATTGACAAGACGTCTGTTGCATCTCAGTTATGCCGCTGACAGCCAGCTGAATTATTTAACACAAACGTAACTTTTTTAGTAAGAAACGGTTATATTTCGCTTGACTATCAATCTGCGAGTTCATTTTCAGTCCTAATAAATATAGTGGTAAACCAGGCTTACTGTTCTTAAAGGGCTAGTTTACCTTCAAAATGAAAATTATGTCATTATTTACAAACCCCTAGTCATTTCAAAACTGTATGACTGTCTCTCTTCTGCAGAACACAAAAGAAGATATTTTGAAAAATGTTGGTAACAGAAATCCATTGGTCCCCATTGGCATTGGCATTGGTTTTGTGTCCACAATAGAATTCAGTGGGAACCAACAGTTTTTGGTTTAAGACATTTTTCTAAATATCTTGTATTGTGTTTTGCAGAAGAAAGAAAACCAAATGTTTTAAATAACAACAGGATGAGTAAATGATGACAGAATTTTCATTTTGAATAATTAGAATAGAGAAATAATTAGGTGTAGGATGGATGTTGGAAGAATTGTCACATGGGGATAGGTAGGCGGCTGCTTGTATATGCTCGTGAGATGATTGACAGGAGCAAATTATCAGGAGTCACCCAAACGTATGTTTAAAGCATAATTAAAACTCAGATATTCAAAACATCAACTGTATTATTTTAATAACAGTAACATCAACGTGTCATCGCCTGACCGGGCTCAATAATGTCAAACATTTAACAATTCTTAAAATGTCACAAGCAGCCATTAGCGGACATTAAAATGGCCTTACAACTAATTTAAACAAGGTAGTCTATCCATTATTCATGTCTATTACTGCAGCAAGAACTGTTGTTAGATTAAATTACATTGGTCTATGAGAAACCGTGACCTCGCTGTAAGAATCAGTATTCATAACCTGAGACAATTCCACAATTCAATGAAAAGACAGAGAGAATAAAGGAGCGGCGGAAATATTGCGCGAGAGAGAGGTCACATGTTGTGAGTCTTGAATTGCTGCTATTAATGTTTGGTAATGTGTTTCGTAGGCATGCATAAAAGAGATTAACGCCACATTACCAAATCATATTTACTAAAGCACTATTTGCATAATGGAGTGTGTAATGGAATTTTTACGTGCACTTCAATTTTATAAACGGTAAGTATTGGTGCTTGTCTTTCAGCCTGGGTTTATAGTCACATCACTGTAAGCTGTACAATACAAAAGTTAATTCAGACACATTCAGAGACACCAGTGTCCAGCAGGACAAAAATGTAAATGTTTGCTTTACAATTCAATTCAATTTGTACCTGTTTGGGTTATTGTAAGAAAAAAGAGAGATAGTGAGGTATTTTTCTCTTGTGCAAATAAACAACCACATGGCTATTCTTGCTCTAAAAGAATAATTTTGAAAATATCTTATTTTGTGTTCTGCCAAAGAACGAAAGTCAAGCAGGTTAAGCATAACATGAGGGTGAGAAAAGGATGAACTATCCCTTAAAATAATTAATGCTTTCAAACATTAAAATTCTATATTTGTGAAATGCAAGCACTGAATTGTCTTGTCAGATCACTGCATCTACCCTCAAAACAAACACACAGAGTCAAAATGATGAGGACCCACAATCTGCTGTTACCTTTGCAAGAAGGGACACATCTCTACATCCACAGCTCATTCAATCCAGTCACACACAACTGAGCTTTTAATAAGGTTTTCCTTATTTCACAGAGAAGCTATTTGTCATCATATCTGCCTAATGAATTGACTTCATCCTTTTCTTTTCTCTCCTGCGTTTGATGAATTCACTATGGAAATCGCCACAAGGGCCATCAGGAGGGGGCCCGTTGAGGATAAAACACATATTAGGGACCATATATGTCTATGTGTGCTGACTGAAACAAGGGAAATGAATTTATCAAAACCCTCCAAATATATATAGATTCTCTAGAGATGTGGGTTTGTATCTCTGTTTACAGCTGGTGTTACTGTGACAATTCATCTTGGGCGATCCCATGTGATCCCAAGTGGTCAAATGAGACAGATGTAGGTATGCGTCTGCGGTTCTTTCTTCACATGAATGAATATATCAGTTTTGTGCAAGCATAATTAATGTATTGGCTTTGCCAAATGTTTTCATTCAATCACTTTCTTTCTTCCGCAGCACATAAAAGAAGATATTTTGAAGAGTTATTTACAGTTTATGAATTAATCCAGTTTTCAAGTGGAATGAAGCTTACTTAGATAAAATATGTGAAAGGTGTCAATATTATTAATATCAAAACAGATTACTCAGGCTTTTTTTATCCATTTTTGCAATTCCTAACTTCATCAGCTCGAGTGTGCTATGTGTGACAGATGGGAGGTCATGGCATGTCTGCTGTTGCCAGCAGATGGCGCTCTATTAATGCCACATGGGACTAGAACTGTGTCTCTGATATATAAAACTCACTGTCATTTTTCTATGAGCCTCATTGAAATCAAGTCTATGGTCTATTCAGAAAAACTTTTTTATGTGTGCCATTTTTTCACTTTTTATGTGTTGATTTATGCACAGTCTATTATTATGTAAAGACAATCTAACTCATGAAATATTTTTTACCTTACGATGATATTTTTCCTTTTACAGAGGTGATGGCCATTCTGTCACAGGAGCAATAGGCAAACAAGGAGAACAGAATATGCTGTACACCATTATTTACTACTTATTTGCAACGTGTGTGTCACTGGCATTTTTTATGATGATAAATTAAATATACTACTAATCCTGCAAAAGAAATACGTAAAATACAGAAAATCATTCACATAATAATAGACATTGTGTATTTGTTGGTCATTTAAATGAAGACCTATACTGTCCCGTTTTGTGAAGGCTTTGTTAGTCCATGGGTAGGCTATGTGTTACTCTCTGGGTCTGCCTCTCTCTCTCTCTATCTCTCTCTCTCTTTTCTTTTCTTCTCTATTTCAGCTCATAGAAATACGATTTGCGGGTGTCTAGACAGCAATCAATCATTCAATCTGAAACAAAACTGTAACATCTCACTTCACATATTCAACATCAAATATCTAGAATTCCGAAACCAAGGCTTCTTTTTACATTTTTTTACAGCTTGGTCCATCCACTATAGGGAAAACATATTATAAATACCCAGATGCTTTGTAGAGTTCACTCTGAACCACCACATGAACATGTTAACAGGAAATAGCTATATTTACAAGTGGTCCAATGCAGATTTCTAACTTCTTAAACCATTTAATTGTTCTCATTCAAGCATCTGATCTGTGAAGAGGTGCATTGTGTCTCATGGATGACAGACCTGACCAGACTGCTATAAGCCCTGACATATGTTTGTCCGGACTATTACAGGCGTGTGTGATTGATATGTGAGTCTGTGTTCCCGTGCAAAGCTATGTTTGATAGCTTTATAGAGTTAGAAGCCATGGGTTTATGTTCTGTGCAGTGCAGAAAAATCCATGTAATTTCACATGTTTCTGTATGTGAAGGAGATCAAATGCAGTCGTTACTGAGAAGGGCGTCGGTCATCATGCATCTGTCACATTTATATTTTAAACAGCCCCCATTCAGAAACCAATCACCATTCTTCACTGATCACTGATCTTTATTCTTCTCAATACTTTATAAAATTATCCATTCTTTATAATACATTTTTGTTCTATTGTATTTTACCTTAGCCCATCTTCTGAAATTGCTGGCACCTAGCTATTTTAATAACCAATATTATTCAAAAAAAGTACTTTGTAGCTGTCTTTAACCTTTTGTGTATATGTATGCGTGCAAACTATAATGATTGTGCCATATTGTATGCCAATAAAATTAAAATGTTAGTTTCAGTATTATCCTCTTAAATGTTTAGTTATTGCTTTGAATGTGTTAATGCTTCTAAATCATTAAAAAAAAAATTACATGCGGATCGAGAACCCAGAAGATCGGCTTTTAACATCAAAGTACTGCGAGAGCGATTTTGAAGAATACAGAACCGTCTTCTTTCGAGTCGCTCTCGGGGTACTGTGATACGTCGATCGGCCTGCGTAGCACCGCCGTACCTCAGACCACTCATTATGCACATTGACCAATGAATATTGACGAGGAAAGACTGAGCTTAGAATGGCTTTCAAACTTCACAACACCAAGTTCAATTTTCTTTCTGCACAGAAAGTATGGAGCGACCGACTGTTAAGATGTGTTTGGCTGTGTGTTTTTGTCGCTTAGAGGTCTTTTGCTCATACAGGTCAGGTTCAGAAAATAATCAACTTTAGTCATAATCAAGCATATGCTACTATTTTTGTTAGCAACTTATAAAGTATAAACATATATAGATTTTCAGTAGTTTACATTTAGAGAGGTACAGTTTAGAATTCGTTTCCTGACATTTGTAGTGTTACTGGTGTTCACACACTTGTTTTATCATAAACGTCAGAGTCCGTGTTGACCCCTCAGCCCCCTATCTGCTGTCCAGATGGAGTCATTAATAGAATACCTCCACAGCTGTAAGGTGCTAGCTTGCTCTACTTTTGTGTGAAAAATATAGAGCAAACATGGAAGTAGTACATTTATTCTCTTTGTGTGTCCGACAAAGACCATAGGATTAATAAAGAGTTTGAGGTGTGGTTGTATTCGTCATCAGGTCAGAGGGCAGGACAGGTCCAGTTTTATGGATATGTCCAGTTACAGCATGTCTTTGAATATATGTACCTTTTATGACAATGCCATTCAGAAAGGAGTTTGTGGACTTGTGCTTTTGGAATGGGATCAGTAATTCTAAATAGAAGAGAAACTTGGAATAATGTCAGCTGCTTGCTAGTGTTTAAAATATAATATTTAGCCAAAAGAAGGGCAGTTGAAAAAAGTTTGGCCCCTGTCCTAGTTGGGCAAATAGAAATGGGCAATAGATAAAACATGGAATTAACAAATTATGGTTTACCCTCTCTTGTTTGTAGGACATTTGCCTGTTTCGCGTGTTTATTCTTAAAGGGGTCATATGGCACGAACACGTATTCTCATGTGTCTTTGGTTTGTTATAGGTTGCCCATGCATGTACAAGGCACATAAAATTGCAAAAATGTAAACGGGTTAAATGGCGTGAACAAGTGTTTTTCTGTTTCTTTGGTGTGTGTGGCAGGGGGGGGGGCGTGGTTTAGTGACGTCTGTATCGGCCAGGAGAGACAGGGGAAAGACGGTAAGCAAATGAGCCGATTGCAGATTAAGATCACCTGCATCTCGTTACAGTGATTGGTGAGGAGACAGCTTAAAAAGCTTACACGCCTGTGGACCCGGGAGAGAGAGCTGGGAGACGTTGTCAAGTCCTGTGGGACCAAAGAGTGGAACTTATCCGAAAAGTCAAGTCGTGTGGACTGTCTAAGGAATCTATCACCTGATGTGTGAAGCGCCATTGCGCCATTTTGTTTTGAGAATAAAAGAATCTTACGTCTCCCAGTGAACTGCCGACCCCGTGTCCTTCCTTTTATATATAGATACTTTGAACCTTGTTACAGTGTGTTATAAATTGCCCATTTATGTATAAGACACGTAACATTGCTCAAATTAAAGTGTCGGAACAAAAGATGTATTCTATCTTAAAGCAAATGCGAACCCAGACCTGTAAGTATATTTTCATTCTAAAAGACTTTGTTACAAAATAACATGAGTTGAGTTTGTCGTGTGTTTGTGATCTGCAAATTTAGACACACGTGCAACATGAAAAAAGACAACATAAGTCCTAATAATCAGTAATAATGTTCCAACTAAAGGCAACAAATGTCGTGTTTATAATGTCTTTTGATTTAGTATTTATTTTGGGTTTATTGTCTTTGTTGAGTCAAGATGAGACGTGGTGTAACGCTGGTTGATCAAGAAGGGCAAAAGGGCTTGCGTTATTTATTATGTTACCATTCATGTGTAACAAAACACGCCCACATATCTATGTCAGTCCGTGGTATGAGTTGAGTAAGACCGCCCAAATGTATACGTAAGTAATGTGGGCGTACCTGTCTGTACAATTGCTTTGGAACTTGATGTTCCAAATATGGTAAGAAGCGTTACATTTCCGTCACATTCTCGCAGTATTCGACCAATCATGCGCATTGGTTAACTGGCCAATTTACCACACCTTGCTTTTCAGAGCGATGTGCTTTGTAACAAATCAGCGCGTTTCAGAGAGGCGGATCAAAGAAGAGATACAAACATACATGGTATGAGGAAAATACAGTGATTTTGAACCTTAAATCCGCATTACATCTAAAAAAGAAAACAATATTAATTTTTGCCATGTCATTTGACCCCTTTAACCCCTGAGTATGAAACTTACTACATTTGTCTTGTGCTTTTTGTGCTGCGTCAGGTTGCTTGGCCCTTTTTTGTTGCCATAGAGTTACAGTAAGACATAGATTTACAGAGGGAGTTGATTTCTAGGAAATAGAATACAATATTATGGTAATTCCTAGTGGGGTCTTTTGATCTGGGCCAGTAAGCACACCCACAAACGCCCTAGCAATCATATAACCATCACTTGGAAAACCTTAGCAAACTGAAAGTAACAACATGGCAACCATTCAGAACATCTTACCATCGTTTTGGCATGGTGTATTGTATTGTGTAAAAACGGTTTAGATATTTTCTTAATTGATTTTATGTTTGTTCTGACAATTTTAATACCGGACATTCCTCAAATGACCTTTATAATCGTTTCATGAAAAAAACAGAGTTGACCTTGTCCTGTTGTTTTGTTTGACCTGCCAACCCAGGATAGGTGTTGACCTATCCTGTTTCCTTTTGTTTATACATCAGCGCCTAACATTGACAGTCCTCCACTTTTGCACGATTTGTCTTGCTTTCACCAAACTATATCCGTCTCTTCCACTCTCACGTCTCCCCTATTCCTTTACCTCGCTTGTTTTATTGGCTGGATTCCAGCAGTTGGTCTCATCTGTCTGTTCCTCCGAAAAATCAATGATTGTCAAAGGTGTAGCTGCTGTACAAAGAAGAGCTGAAAAAAACAATGGAGAGCCGAAAAATGTCAGGCTACACCAAAAACAAAAGAAGGCAAAATATGATATTAGTTTTTCGTGTCTGTGATTTGCGTTTTCTTCTGTATCTTCTGCCACCGACTTAAAAATGAGAAAACTTTTGTTCGTTTTTCCTCTTTCGTTTTCTCATCGGTACCCATCTTTTGGTACCCATCTTTCATTTATGATTGTTTTGTTTTTGTATTTTTCATGTTATCGCTCTATTTGCTTATCCTTTCATTTGCCCTTGCTGTCCATGTGGCTGTTATCTCTCCTTTTTCTCAGACTCTCTTGAGGGGAGTTATGCTGATGTCGAGTGTTGTGTGTCTGCATCTGCAGTGTGTGTGTAATGAGAGGGATATCCTCCTGGAGACTCCTGTCTGGCAAGAACCTGAAACAGATCATCACCTTGTGGACCTGAAACCAGCAGAGAGAGAGAGAGAGAGAGAGAGCGTGAGTCAGGGAGAGAGAGCGATAGGAAACAGAATTAGAGACAGCTGTGATCAGAAAAATAACAACTTTTTTGATTAAAAACATCTTAAAATTGTTATGAAAAACTGATCTTATTCATTTTTGGTTTTACACCATTTCAAAGTCCATTTTTACTCACATTTGTTTGCTTAAAAATCTAACAGTATAACATCAAAATACATTTTGCTACTTTTACATGTATTGCTTATCACAGCATGTGGTATAATAGAAGGGTCATGAAAATAGACTTTCTTCCATTAAAATAACATTTAATATACTCTACAGCTATATAATCAATATGACTGACAATTGCTTAGCGGTTCATGCTGTTTAGAGCATCAGAGGGGGAAGTTGTAATTCCCACTGCAAGCCATAACCAGTGGAGCCCCACGTATAGAATGTATGAGCCAGCAAATATAGCAATTTCGTAAACAAGGAGAGCTGGCCCAGACTATAACCTGATGTGATAACCTGCCGCGATATGCCGTCTTCTGTTTCCTATCGCAAATGAAGAACAGTCAGGAACCACACTGTCAGCAAATGTAGTAAACATTGTGTATTAGCATACAATCTTAATAACAGGATGACTCTTTAAATGTACACAGTGGGTTGTTTTTGCATATCCAAGCAGTAAGAGAGAACTTAGTCCATTTTGCATTCTAATAACATCATTTTTCAAATAGAAAGAGTAAGGTCCAGTGATCTGGAGTTGACCTTTCTATAAGCCCCGTCTCTAAATGTTTATTGAGTTATTCTTTAAAGAAAATATTAAGTTAAGAAAAGTGTTTTGGAATTTCACACTTCATTTCTTTTCCTTTATCTTCAAGATTATATTCTTTAGTCATTTTACCTTCAGTCATTAAGTCATTTTGTTAATTGTTCATTTTGTTGTTTAAACTCATCATAGGATGTTTGGACTTTGAAAATTCTGTCATGCAACACTCAATCTCTAGTTGTTGTGAAAGAAAGTGACTTATTTGTCAGGTTTGGTCACTCATTCCAGAAATGTGACCTTTGCAAATAACCCATCCAGACAGTAGAGAACACACGAACAGCAAGTCGCCCAAGGGGGGGCGAGAAGGGGTAAGGTGCCTTGCTCAAGGGAACCTCAGTTGTTACCCACCGGCCCTGAGAATCGAACCGGCAACGTTCTGGTCACACGTCCGACTCTCTAACCATTAGGCCACAACTGCCCTGCCTTGCTATGTTTAATGGTAGTCAAAGGTACGTCAGAACTTTTTGCTTTCATAAATTTCTCATAAATTCCTCAAAATATCCTCTTTTGTATTAAACAGAACAAAAACATTTTTCTTCCAACTATGGAAGTCAGTGATGCCCTAGAAATGTCAGTTGCTAACGTTCTTCCAAATATCTTTGTTTTCATGAAAAGAAATGTGTACAGGTTTGTAACAACATGAGGGTGAATAAATGATGGCAGAATTTTAGGCGAGTCCACTTGTGCTTTTAGAAATCCTATGAAATCTCCGTCTGAGCTTTCTGAAAGTTGGCAAGAAGAGGAGAGGATTTTTTGAAAGGCCGTGTTTTGTACAACACCACCACAAAGTGTGAAAGTAAAGGTAAAATGCTGGTTGAACTCGGAGGGTCAAATAAGGATTTAGACTGGGACAGTTGTCTCATGTTGAGCTGTCTTCTCTTCTTCGGGAGATGTGGTCATTAGCTGGATCCTGGAGCTTATTGTCCAGGCACACACAGAGAAAGGCAGTAGACCGCGAGAGAGATGGGTAATAACTGTCCGTCTGACATATACCAGCATACTTAACACAGACAACACAGTGGGACCGAAGTATTTTTGGCGACATGTGTTCATACAACTGTCATAAGCCGTGTGTGCTTAGTCCATCAGAATCTGTTTCCAGGTGACAGGTGGCAGTCATATAGACTCACTACATCACTTTCCATCATTCTGTGTGTGTGTGTGTGTGTCTCTCTCTCCACCTCCAGATCTTCTTGCTGCGCTCCACCAGTGAGTGAAGACTCTTCGCACAGCTATTATTTTATCAAAGCCTTACTGGCATGAATGCTTGAGATTTGCCAAAACTATAATTATAAATATTATGGGTTTAAATAATGATTTTAATGAAACGGCTTTAGTTAAAAGATATTATATCACCGAATACAATGAGTATAACTATAATGATTCTTCTTCTTAATAAATAGAAATATCCATAATGCATTAAGAGTAAACAAAATATTCATGATTATTTGCTTCCTTGTGAACGTGATATTTAAAGGGAAAGTTCACCCCAAAATGAATTTGTCATGTTTTATCAAACTTGTATGACTTTCATTTTTCTGCAGAACACAAAAGACAATATTTTGAAGAATGATGATGACTAAACCACAATGGTCCCCATTGAGTTCCATCATACGAACACAAGCCACTGAGACATTTCTCAAATATATTTTGTGATCTACAGAAGGAAGAGACAAGTAGTGGTTTTGAAGGACATCAGTGATGACAGAATTTTTTTGGGGGGGGTAAACTATCCCTTTATAAAGCATAAAATTAATTTCCAATTTTATTTTATAACCTTTTTATTACACAGATGTAGTGATGTAGTTCAGTTATCATTATTTCAGAAGTAGGATCGGGACAATCTGCAGGTGAGACTCAAACCTGCATAGTCGGCATGATCGCCACACTTTGCATCTAGATCACTGCTGAACCACAGCTACAACGCTGATATCAAATTTTAAAGCGTCCTCTCTTTTTCCGTTTAACGTTTTTTTCCTTTTCTCTCTTTTCATCTCACCCATTTTCCCAAGTACAGTCTCTCTCCCATGTCCTATTATCAGTGTATGCTAACTGTCTGAGTCATTCACAGAGACTGATTCCAGTTAATAACCATATTGGTGACATTCTGTTTTATTCCTCTTTTCCACTGTCGTTTAATACAGAGCCATCGACTGGGCCCTGACTGAATTTAATCTGTCTCCTGTGCTCAGGCCGAATTTATCACAGCCGTTCAGGTTAGCTATAACCCGTCCCACGTGTGCCTCCTGAGCCACTGTAATAAAAGCAGACAGGTCTTAATAACAGTCCTCTCTCCTCTGCTCACATTCAGCAGTACTTCATCTGAAGATTCCATAAACAGAGAGAGAGAGCAGGAGAGAGAGAGGGAGGCCTTTGTCAAAGGGGTCTGTCTCACTAGATAGCAAAAATAGTAACGTGTTTAAAAATGACTAAACTGATAACACTTCCTATTTAAGTTTATCACGTGACATGTTGAATTTTCACATTTTTGTTGCCAAAGCATTTGTAGGAGAATTGTGCACAGATCAATTTAAGGTTTCATCCAAAACACAGACTACTTTACATACTTATCCTTATTAGACAATAGACCACTCGGCCACACCATTATAATTATTATAATTGTAAATGATAAATTATTATTAAACTGTTACTGTTGTGAATTGGGTTATGGAATAGGGGGACAATTTTGAACAAAGGTTTTTTGTGTCCTTTCATTGCACTTGTGTACTTCATTTCTCTGCTTCTTTTTTTGCACTTTAATTATTATTGCACAGAGTTAATCTTCTGTGCAATTAACTCTGTGCAATAATAATTAAAGTGCAATCTTCAATATCCTTCAGAAAATACACTATATTTTTTATACAACTTTTTTCTGTAAATTATATTTCATCTTGCTGTATATAACGCATACCTTTTACTGAAATAGTCTATTCCATTTTTTTACTTGTACATATTTACATACACACATAACTTTACTCTCTATAGCTTTGCTCTTATGTTTATTGTATTGTATTTCTTAATTTTTTACACCCATAGGCCCTTATTTAAATCATCTGTGTAACTGTTTTTTTTGTATTGTTTGATGGTCTCTGTGTTGTTGCTCATTCTGTGTACTGGATGCTCCTGTGACCAAAACAAATTCCTTGTATGTGCAAACATACTTGGCAATAAAGCTCTTTCTGATTCTGATTCTGATTTTACAGTGCATTATTAAGTAACATTAGACTAATCATAGCAGAACTATTATTTTTGTATAGAAATATATTGCAAAGGCCAACTTTACTCTCTCGACTTCTGCTGTAGTCACACTAGACATTTAGAATGCAAAATTTCTTGTTGGGTTTTTATTTGCTCATCGTTATTTCGGATGTGTGGCACATTTGTTGTTTGTAAGCTGTACTGTACAAAACTGGATTGTGTGACAATGTTATTATTAGCATTTCATCCAACTGGTCATGATGTGGCGTATCGATCTGTTGTTGGTCACACGTCGTCATGTGTAATAATACATAATAAAGACACACGATCACAATAAAGCACATTCAATATGTTTGTCTGTGTGGAATGCGTGCTGTTACACATTCTGTTTTCAATATAACAAGTAAATAAGGGAGTGTATACAGCAGTGCATAGTAAGCACTATTCTCTTTAATGGAGCAATGCCCTAGAGCAGAAGTCAAGGTAGAATGGTGCTTGTCTGCTAGTTAGTTTGTCTCATACTAGTTTGAATGTGCTGCTGGCTGGCCTAAAATGATGTTGGCTTCACTGGCGGTCTGCTCCAATCAAACGGAGGCGAGGGATGATACTCTGCTCTCCATATTCTCATTGTGTTTCTCCTTCGACTTTGTTTGATTTTTCTCTCCAAAAAGATCTCCCTGATGGTGCTTTAAAGCTGTTTGTCTTTTAGTTTCGTAGGAGTTCTCATCAGTATTCATTGGACACTATTAGCTCTCCCTCACAGTTGATGTTTAATACGTAGGTGGGCGGCACACCTGAGACATAAAACCCTCATTATCAAATCTGTGTTGGAGTTACGACTTTATGTTCTCTGTATGTTGAGTCCGCAGAGAGACGGGCGGCTCTTGTTAGTCCCTCAGCACCTGTGGAGATGTGCTAGTTTGCGCGCTGCATTAGCGCTGATTCATTCTGTCTGCACACAGATAATTTAGATGGGGTGTCGGTTTAATTAGGACATCCGCTGTCTGCCTGCCGAACTCTACGCCTAAGACTCAATTCAATAAACCCGCTCAATCGTTTCCCGTCTTGCTGTAATGTGACCGCTTGCGCTCTGCCCATCTAATTGTCCACCAAAGCGAGGGTCCACAAAGCCATTTGGGGTTAAAAGAGCTTCTTAAAGACAGTTCGTAACTCCAAAAAGATCAAAATGGAATTAAAGACAATGGAGTGCTTTTTTATATTATGAGGACAAGATTGAGGACCATTTCGTTGATTAGAGTATAAGAATGGCTCGAGTTACTCTCTTAGGGTGTGTGTATGTGTGTGAGAGAGAGTGTGTGTGTGTGCATACGTACTTTATAGGATTTGTTCTAGTTGGCTTTCAATCCAAGTTGCAAATTAACCTGAAGTCATGATGAACAAACTCGATCGATACGCACAACAAGCCAAAAAAAATGAATAACTGATACTTAACTTATTTATGGATCTATGCTTTAAAGATGACATCACTCCCGGAGACATGATAATGATCTGCAAAGTGGGTGGGGACACACACATGATACATTTTGGCTCATTAATATTACTTATTTGATGTGTCCAATAAAGGGGTAGTTTGCCCAAAAATGAAAATTCTTTCTTGACTTACTCAACCTCATGTTGTTCTAAACATTTTTTGTTTGGTTGAACACAAAGATATTTAGAAAAATGTTAGCAACTGAGATTTCTGAGGCACCATTGACTACAATATTGTATATTCTTCTGTTCTGTTAAAAACAAAATGAGATATTTTGGAGGAAAACAAACAGGTCTTGGTCATACTGTTCCTACTATTGTAGTATATGATGTCCCAGCAATCTAATATTTTTCTAAATATCTTTCTTTCTGTTTAACAGAACAAAGAAATGTATGCGGGTTTGGAAAACTTGAGGTTGAGTAATTCGTGAGCGAATGTTAATGAGTGTCAGGCTGTTCTGATTATAAAAAATGTTAAATATAATGACTAAACCTAATATAAATATAATGATCAACGAAAATGAAATGTAATATATTTTATTATTAATTTAATATAATGATCTTACAAAAGTGAGGGGACAAAATTTCAAGGACAAACAAAAAAACAAGCTTTTCTAGAACGTGTAGAACTGCTGCAATGTGGCTGTACTTTTTTGTGTATTTAATGGAAATTCTGACTATAATCATCTTGTTTGGTCAAAAAAGTCATACATACCTAATGACCTTTCGGGCTATGTTTAGCTGATAGCGCATGCTGATTGGAGGTCATTGAGCTCATAAATACAACATGCCGTGGGTCGCATATGTCCCATCTAATTGTACATTCTTATTCAGCGAGTTTATTAACCACAATAGTTGTAATTGTGGCTTGGGGCATCATGGCGATGATGGACAGCGTCAGCGCAGATGGACCTGGGGAGTCTAGACGGTTGAAGCACAGAGTGGTGTATGCTAATATCATCATGAGTTTACGTCGCTGGTGCAGGCTCTATTCGACTACTTAGGATTCCAAAAAGAGCAAAATATTAGATTGTACAAACAGTCAAATAATGACATGGCCGTTCGGATTTGGACTGGAAGCTCATTTGCAAGTAAAATAAAGGCAGAAAATAATGAATGTGGCTTTCAGAATGCATTTAGTACAAATGGTTTTGTTTTTTGTGAAGTGCCAGAGGCTTGTCATTTCTTTTGCGCTGGAATGATTTTCAGAGTGTGGATCGTTAGCAGAGATTGCGTCTACCAAAAACAACCTGAAACAAAAAAACAAATGTAAAAGACAGGCATGATGTTTTTGGTAGCGCACGGGATGTGTTGTGGTCTTGTTTTTGCGATGCTTACCTTCGATAAAGTCCCGAGGTGTAGGAACTGATGAGATTCCTTGAGACATATGGTCAGCCGTCTTGTTTTTCGTTGTACTGCATTTATCTTCTACAGTTTTGATGTACGCCACAGCAGATTCCTAAGTTCACATTTGGAGACGTCTGACCAGTGCACACACCTGAATCATAAAATAAGCAAGACTTTACAGATCTGAGCTCAGAGAAGGTGGCTGAACCGTGTTATTTATAGCTTAATGGTTTCATTTTATTGGTTGCAAGCAAACCATCTCCCCAATGATCTCTAACTACTTGCTTATGATACTAAGGCTGGAATTATGTCACATGATAGATGGTTTCAAAGCAACACCATAACATTACTGCGCATGCACGCTTTTGTGGCACGGACCTAACTTATGGTACACATCTGCAAAGATGTGTCCTTGTAGACTCTATCTGAAAACAAGCAAAATAAATAACAAGTAAATTACATTAGCTAACAAGTTCAAAGTATGTATAGCAAGTATTATTTGGGGTTACCAGTAGAATAACCGTTACTTGGCTAAACTTAAATGCCTCAGTTATTCGATCAATTCAACATATTTAATAAAATAATATACGAAAAAGTTCAACAAAATGTTTATTTAATATAATATTTATGCAATAAAATATTTTTATCAATACATATTAACATTAATTAAATAAAATGTAAATTATTATTAACCAAGGCCTAGACCGATCAACAAACACAGACCACCAAATTTATCTTCTTAACTTCTTCATTACTTGTTAATTGAGTTTGATCTGTGTTATAGAGCTGTTTAAAGTTAGGACCCATCACCTTTTCCAGTGTCAGACAGTGACCGTCCCTGTAAGGTGATGCGATTTCACCATTATATGTTGGACTTTAATGGGTGAGATGTCCATTCCCTGGGTGTATGTGGAGGTGTTGTGTGAGATTTGTGAGACATGGGGGTTGTGTGGCTTAGTAGTAATAAATATAAAACGTATTTATTATTTTTCTTGTTTTTTTCATGAGTTGAGATTTCTGTATTATCTCCATTTTTCTCCTGTCTGTTATTTTTTCACCTAAGGTCTAACTAGAGAATGTACATTCACCTAAGAACAAGCTACAGTATATTGAAGGGATAGTTCAACCAAAAATGAAAATTCTGTCATCACTTACCCTCAGGTTGTTCCAAACCTGTAAATGCTTTTTTTCTGCTGAACACACCAGAAGATATTTTGGAACAATGTCAGTAACCAAACTTAAAAAAATACTAGTCAATGGGGGATGAGATATGTTCGGTCTGCATTCAAATGAAATCAAATATTCATAATCAAACTTAGATGTTTGTCATCAATTTCTTCCAAAACCAAATAATTGCCATCCGTAGGAATTTTTCAGCAGGATATTATTCAATGCTTGTCTTGATTGCATCCTTTTATTTCTGCTTAATCTATTTACTTGCTTACTTTAGCAGTACAGAAATGGTTCAATTTTAGTACCATATACGCCACCTGTCACGATAATCCAAATGCTCCAGAGATTTCTCCTTCAAATTGAGCTTGGGTTAAATAAATTCCTGTCTGGTGCTTCTCCGTATAGGGTACACTTACCCCTTCAATGTGATTGTGGTACCAGATCCGATCTGGATTCTAGGCATTGCCAGTGAATAAGAGGCTGTGTCGGGAATTCGAAGCTCGGGATTGCACCAGACTCTGGAATCAGATCCACAATTGGTTATGAAGTTGCCAGTTGATGTGTGCTTTTATTTTTCGACTCAATCATTGTCTCTTTAGTATCTCTGCATCGCTCATGTGTAATTACAGCTGGGCCTGACGCTTGTGTACCCCATGTTCCTGCTTTCAAAAATGTAAAATTACAAGCTTTAAATATCTCTAAGATGTCATCCAGTATGACATTATAATAACTTCTCATTGCATTTGTCATTGGCTGGTAATTTAATTCATTCTTATAAAATGACTCGCACTGAAGTGCAGGGAAAAGGTGATTTTCTCTTTATACGGCTATTTGATTCTAAACCACAAGATCTGAAGGGACTTTCTAATAGGCAGTTCCTCTCCTTGGCAGTAGGTGGCAGTAATGTCCCACAATTGAGCTCATACGACCAAACACTTTAGTATGGACTGTACTACATGACCACCGGAGACCCCGCTGTGAAATACATTCAGCGTGTGTAGTGCCGGCCGACCTCTCCCACTCTACCTCTGCTACTTTCTTCCTCTCTGAAAGGATTAATTGTGAATGCACAGACAGTTTCTTAAAGCTAATGATTAAAAGAAACTCCGAGCTCTTCCAATTACGACCCTGCCAAGCATCCATGAGATACTACAGCCCTAATTGGTCCGATCATTAAATCAGGGAAAAAAAGAAGAGGATGGGTGGAGAAAAGGGAGAGGGTGTACGTCGTGAGTCCGCATGCTACTGTAGTGAGGGGAGAACAGGGTAGAGTATCAGAAAGACGAAAGGCAGGTAGCATGAGATTGTTCCCATGGAGACAGGCTGTTTTGTCATCCTATGGGAAGAGAAAAGTCACATTTTTGTTGATTACAATGAAATTTCACTTAAGTAACAGGTAATGTAGTGTATTATAATCCAAAGTATAATTACTGTACACCTGCTGGAAATGATAAGGATGAAAATGTTTTAAATTAACTTTTATCTTTCTGACCAGTGACAAGAACAGTCGCTGATTAAAGCAGAATAAGAAAATGAAAATTCTGTCATTTATTCAGCCTCCAGTCATTTTAAACCTGTACGAGTTTCGTTCTTCTGTAGAACACAAAAGAAGATCATTTGAAGAACGTTAATAACCGAACAACATTGAACCCCATTGACGTCTATTTTATAAACGCCTCACTAAGGCATTTCTCAAAATATCTTGTTTTGTGTCACTCAGAAGAAAGAGTCATACAACAGCAAAAGGTTCACAACAACATAAGTGTGAATAAATTATTTTTATATTTGGCGGAACTGTCCCTTTATGACCCGTTCACAAAAAGGATGATAAATATAAAGCTTTTATAGGTTTTATAAAGTTTTTTTATAGCTTTTAAGATTAAATTTAAGAGAACAGTTGAATACGAAGTACAGTTGGGATCAGTTTTTTCAGAGCATTTTTATTCCTGCTGAATGAAAGACCTTGACAAAATCAAAAAATCCATTCCAGTTTAAAGGGCTTGCAAGCTTTGAATAAACATAACATCGTCGTCCGTAGGTGTGAACACTTATTTAGTTATCGTTTAAAGGGTTTGGTTTGGAATGTTTTACCACAATTACGAGAGGCTTTTTGTACTCACATTCTTCTATTTACCAGAATAAAGACTTTAATCGTACACACACATCTCCTATAAAGTTTAAGATTACTTAGACTATGCTCAGTTTGATCCAGGAAACACTTTTAAGGGATGGTTCATTCAAAAATGAAAATTCTGTCATCATTTACTTCAAACCTGTATGACTTTCTTTCTTCTGCGGAACACAAAAGAAGATATTTTGAAGAAACCACCCATTGACTGGCATTGGTTTTGTATCCATGCAATAGAAGTGAATAGGTAGCGTCATTGTTTGGTTACCGACATTCTTCATAATATCTTATTTTGTGTTCTGCAGAGGAAGAAAGTTTTACAGGTTTGAAATGACAAGAGGGAGAGAGAAATTATGAACTAGCCCATTGAAGAGGAACATCCAAGACCAAATCCATCTTTGATCAACTTAGTTCTGCT
This sequence comes from Triplophysa bombifrons, assembly GCA_029783895.1. NCBI lineage: Eukaryota > Metazoa > Chordata > Actinopteri > Cypriniformes > Nemacheilidae > Triplophysa > Triplophysa bombifrons. The sequence continues at coordinate 24,258,665 of CM056452.1, forward strand.
GTGACTTTGAACTTTTACGTTCACTGAATCAAAACTGGCACTGTTATTTACTGTACCCAGAGAGAAACAACATTGCCACAAACACACAGCGGCGTTAAGCTACGATATAGTGTCACATGGCGTAATAGGCACTCTGCAAATTGTTAGGGATGCTGTCATCTAACAGCTTGTTTATCACGGATGGACTCTCGCAGATAGTAGCTTTCAGTTTTGGGTTTCGCCGTCTCTGAGTGCAAACGCCATTCGCTCTGTTAGACAAAGTGAAATGCTTATGTTTCGTAGCTGTCTGTTTTGTTTGACTGTCGGCGGGTCGCCATGTGTGTCTGCGTGTGTTCGTCGTGGTGCGCTGTTACAACTTGACCTCATGAATCCATTAACGCCTGTGTTATGTACAACGGCCCCTTCATTTCTCTAAAGACCTGCCGCTCAATGGGAAAACAACTCGGGAGGGAGGGGAAATCCTTGTAAAGAAATCCGACCAGATGGGATAAAGACACGCGCACATTTAGTGTGGTTGATCTCTGGAGTGTTCTGAAATATGAGGTGCTTGTCATTGGAAAGCCACTCAGAAAGGTGATACGAGTCACGTGCGTTGCGATGGTTAGCGTGTCACTTGTAGCGCGTGTTGCGGGTTATTAATAGGGGACGCATGTGTTATGTTTATGGTTGATGGGCCTCTCGATTTCCCAGTGCCCATCAGTACTATTGATGAAGCCATTTGCCTGTTTTACTTTGCCTCCCACACACTCGCTGTCTGTAGAGTCTAAACCGCATCCTGTTGCTCTCAACGATGTGAATTAAAGAGTGAAGAATGGTGTTTTTGCTTTGAGGCACGTTTAAAGGGGTAGTTTTCGAATAATGCCACACAAAATATAATTGTGTTTTAGGTCCGTGTGTTATTATGATTTGTAAATTAATCTTTTTTTCATATTCATTTTAGAGTTTGCTCTTATTGAAACAAAATGTTTTATGGATGTCTTCTTTGTAAAACTCTAGACTTAACAGGTTTAAGGTTTAAGCATAAAAACAATATGTGTAATACTGCTTTAAATTGTTTTTGTTTTTTTAAGCAAAACATAAATATCATAATTTTTCCCTGATTTACAGAAAACGCCCACTAAAATGTCATTCAGTGTAACAATCTTGTCAGGCATATTTAGGACAAAAATAAATTTATGACATGTTAAAAGAGTAATTACTTCCACCACAAATGCTAATTAATTGTTATTTTACATTTTGTTAATTTTGCCATTTTCCTAGGTTTTACCCATTTGTCAACAATAAAGTTTTACTAATTTAAAGCACATTAAAATGTAATATGTTCCCTTATTCTTTTATATATTCTAATACGTAAAAGTCGGAATAAGCATGTTGTTTGAATTTGTACATAAAAATTGTGTTACACTGAATAACAATGTTACATTATTTCAACCAAATTTTGACATTTTATTCTACCAAAACTTAGTTTGAACCATAAAGTAGACATTTTACATTTAATGTGCTTTCTATGGACATAAAATCACTTTGGTAAATTTCTTTAAATGGGAACATCTTAATGTCTTTGACCTATGACAGTCCTCTTTAAAGTCTCTTCTTAAAGCTTATTTGATAATATGAATATGGACAGCAATGTCCTACATCACTTAATAGTGTGAATAAAACCTTATTTAAAACAATCTGCCCACCTTTAAAATCACAAAATTGATACTCATCAAAAAGCCAGGGTGTCCATATATTTTTAATGAACACTGCAAATTAGCTATTGTGACAACTCCAGGTGAAGTTGGCCATTGGTTGCAATCTATCGATCTATCTATCTGAAATGATATGCCTATGACCAATGTACAGTTTTCGTCGTTGACACACTAAATAAATGAAAATGAAAGAGGCATAGAGAGAAAGAGAGACAATGTAGAGAGGAGGACAAGGGTCAGGCCATAATTAGTGACTGGAGCTGTGAAGTTGCCATTCCGCATTAGATACTTCAGTATTGATGAAGGGTTGTGTGTATGTGCAGGAGGCGCGCGTGTGTCTCCACAGAGCCGATGTTGGTGCCAGGCTGTATCGATCCGTTCTAACAGTTATCCCATCCTTCTAAACTCAAGCTCGGAACTACTGCAGCAGAGAATTCAATGAAAGGAATCCTTCAGAGACTGCCGGATGGTGAGAGGAAGGGATGGTGTGGAAGAGTGAATGAAAGACGGTTTGATAGGGAGTGTTCACGGTGGAGGGTTTGGACTTCAATGTGCTGAACATCTCAGAGCGTCATTGATCCAGTGTCTTTGTCTGAGACACACAAACACTGAGCATCAAACCATCCAAGATCATACGCTGGCCAACACCGATGGGCTTCCAGGAACCTGAGGGGTTACCTCAGATACTCACAGAAGCTCTTGAACAGTACATAGTGGCTAAAGATGGCAAGCTCTTAAGGTCGGGGTACACTTAATTTTACACTACAGTGGGGTCAGATTGGTGTCGCTGGGTATGTGAGGCACACACTTCCTTTCCAGCATACCTCCCGTCCTGCGGAAAATTCTTCAGCCGTCGGTGTGGGTAAAACAGTTTTTAGCAGCGATGATTTAAGAAAGGGTCAGGCTCTCTGATTGGCTGTTGTGATCTTATGGCCGCTGTGTAATTGGCAGAGGTAAACTTATGGGCACGCTGGCGTGACACTAATATGTCTTGTGGCTGTTGACATTCCTGTCCGAATTTACTGCTGTCACCAAGGTCACACTCCCTCCCTCTCTCATTCTCTGTGTAAGCCTTAGTCCACGTGAGTGATGGCCACTAGTCAGGCTCATAGACCAGGGCAAATTCTCTGTCTGTCAAAGCCTAAAGCGTTTTATAGTGAGCCTTACACAAAGTACTACACGCACACACAGTGTACTGCACTGTATGTGCTTGCTCACGGCCATTGTTCTGACATTCAGCGATATACTAAGGTCTGACATGAATACCAACATGATTATTCAGTCAGCAGATAAATTAATCAAATAATGTTCCTTTTTCAAAGGTGCACTTTGTCATTTTTTATCAAATGTTAGAGTACTTTTCTCCATCCCGGATTAAAGATATAGCTCACCTAAAAATATGCGAAAACATGGCCACATCTTTGTTCCGTGTCAGTCGCCGTAGTGCTTCGAAAGGGAGGAGTGGAGTTAGCGATTGGTTGCAATTTTCAACCTCACCACTATATGATAGCTCACCCAAAAGTAAGCAAAAACATGACGACATCTTTGTTCTATGTCAATCACCTTAGTGTTTCGAGGGAGGGGTGGAGTGAGCCATTGGTTGCAATCCGCAAACTCAACACTAGAAGCCGCTAAATTTCATACACTGGACCTTTCATAATGTATCTATGTTGGCAGATTTTGCCTCATTGACATCAATACAGATTAGATTAACACCATCAATGGATTAAAAAATCCATACACTGTAGCAAGTGAGAAAGAAAGAAATATGAGAATGATGTCGAAGTTTACGTCACTGGATACAGCCCCATCGATCCCGAATCCTGCTCTGAGCCATCGGCTTACTGCTCAGATGTGACAATTTCACGGAGTGTGCACGTGTGCTCACGCACGTGTGCTTGGGGACAGACCAGATATGCATTTGTAGCGATGCAAATCAAATCCTCTCTTCCTTGAATATGGAAGAGTCATGCTCCCTCTCAGAACCCTCAACTGGATTAGCATCATCTTCACTAAAGGGAAGACTCTCTTTGTGTGTTATTGCGCATACCTGCACGTCAAGATTTTCCGGGTCCTCATCATAAATGTATTGTGGAACAGGACACTCGATTTATTGTTATTTAGTAAATTTGTTCAATCATTTATAAATTGGAATCTGTAACTTTAGCCTCTCTACCGCCATCTATGTTTGATACATATAACTACAGGTTTCTACTTGTTATCTGGCCTGAAGTCAAATTGTGTCTGACTGACATTTTCCGCAAATTTGTACCTGACAGGCAGCTGAGATTATAAATCATAATAAGCTTACTGATTCTAATCAGGGTAAGAAGACGATTGTTTATGTGCTTGCTCTATATTTTAAGCGAAAAAATGAAAGTTACTGATTACAGCTTTAATGCGATCAAGAACTAACAAATTAGAAAATAGTTTTTCAATAGCTTCTAGTTAACAGCTTTGAAAGTCTGGGTTGCATCATGGTGCCTTTCCCAGTTTTCGTCTGGGTGTGTGTGCAAGCATAGCAGTCAGTCCTGCAGACTCCGAGGGCTCATTTCTTCAGTCTGGTGAACAGCCCTGGATCAAACATACTCCTTCCATCTCCCCCTGTCTCTCCCTCCGCCATCCCAGCAGAGAACGGCAAGATTTTTTCAATTATTATCAGCTTAACGGGTGATCCTGAAACCAATCAATACAGGTTGAAGAAAACTTTTCACAGTAAATAAGAGTTTCCCTTTTCCCTGTCGCTCTTCGAAGGCAACTAGAGGTGTTTCTGTTTCTCATTTTCTTTCCATTCGTCATGTGTTCCATCATGTTGGTGTTCTATAGCTGGAGATATTTCCACCGAGAGGTGTCGTCTATTATACTACCCCATCTCAGCTAGCCTGCATTTAAACGCCTCGTAATTCAAGGCTAATTCTGCGCACACGAGAGACATGTAACGCCTCCGCTGTTAATAAACTGAGATTTAGTGGCATTTAATGAGATTACCAGCTTGATAAATCAATTAAATTTCAATTAAATTCTAACAGCCTCCTCCGTTCATGTCGTATAATACACCTATATTGTTAAAGGATAGACGGCGGGAGACGAGCGAGGACAGAGTCTTAGATTTAGCCTGGATTATAATAATCAAATACAATATGAAGGGGATTGCATGAACGGCTTATTAAATTAATGAAAAGACAACAGACAAAGGTGATATTAAAATGTGCCAAAGCGTCGATCAAAGAAGTACAAGCTTTCCGAGTCATGACATATTGGGAAGCAAATGCCTGGATGTGATTCACTTTTCTCCTGTATCTTATCCAGGCCGCTGGTGTCCAAATCTCAGTTGCCAGCATCAGTTTAACTTCAGGACAACTAAATAACTGCATTGCAATAAACCTCCTCCACACAGGCAAATGAGGGAGAAAGAAAGAGAGAGCATCGAAGTGTAGAGACGACAGCGTGAGGAAGGGAGGGAGGTATAAATTTAATATTCTGTTGTCATCATAAAATGTCACTGTGGCTTTAGTGTGTCAGAATAGAGCGTCGAGCTGCAGATTTACTCCAGATGTCAAAAGAAACAGCTCTTCATATATCAGACAGTGTCACGCTGCACTCGGGCCTGATGAGTGATCTACTGCTCTCACGCTGGAGCTGCTAGATGGACACATCAGAGGGACGTCAGTTTCCTGTTTAACAGGAAATCATTTCCCCCTCTTTTTTCTTTTCTCCTGAAAACAGGGAGCGCTGCTTTGTCTTTGTTGTCAATTCCCTTTGCGGGCGTATTTTTCACATGGATCAAATGCTAGGGGATTTTTCACGGGCCCTTTCGTCGATTCGCCCTTTTCGCCACTCCAGCGCGTTTTTGTGAGTCATTTCTTTCCTATTTTGTTCCGTCCGGCCATTATTTATTCCCTTTCTCAAGTTTATGCCGCACAATTCACATCTCGTGATCTGTGCATGCTCAGCATTTCATCTCGGATGGAAATACACACGAGCACACGCGCGGGATCTTCAATATTTGCCTGTGTCTACGTGCTCACCGGTCAGGTCATTTTTTAAAGGCAGCGATGTCAACATCTGGTATTGACTTCCATTGTTTGTTTTCCTTGAGGGAGCCTGGTAGGAGGGAACGAGTGTTGAGAGCTCGGGTGCTTGTGAGGTCATTAAAGCATTACTATTACTATTGTTTATTTTTGAGCTATTAGACTTTGGCACATATCTCAGCACAGTTTGTGCTATGAGTGTGAATGACGGCTCGAATCATGCTGCTTATTAAGAAAAGGGTGTGCTATTACTTTTGGTCAGATGATAAGAATTGTGTGGACTTATGTCGACACAGGGCCAGAATATCACAGAAACTTTAGAGTGGCCAATAAGAAATGAAAGAAACAAATCATAACTCTGCATCAAAACCTAGATTAGCAAATATTGGGAAAATCAATTTCTATCGATTTTGCACAGGCCCTTTTGTTGAGAAAACCCAGCCTTCAGCTAGCTGTGTGATATATGTAAACTAAATCTGTTGAAAACGCACATTCCGGAGTGTGTGTTTGGTACATGACCACAGTCCTTAAAATTGTATTAAGGTGCATGTTACACATCATGATTTCCAGAGCTGAGTTTCAAGATTCAGAATTTTACTCCTGTACATTGCACTCCCCTTTCTCTCTCGCCCCGTTTTTGCACTAGAGGTAATGATGCTTATCTTTCGCAGACTCTGTCATCAATAACCTCTTTCCTGAATATGTGTGCGTGCGCATCCATGTGTTCGCGTGATTGTTTGTGTGTATGTGTATATAAGGAATCTTGTTGCACAGTTTCATTAGACGTGAAGCCATCCGAGATTACTCCAGAAGTTTAAGTTGGAAAAGTAGATAAAGGTTTACAGCATCGCCTCACACAGAACAGTTTTAGCCCATAATTGTACACAAAACGGTGCTGGTAATATGCCAGTTATTCAGGTTTACATAAATTGTGTGACCCTCGTGATCTTGGCCCACAGAACTCGATAAAAAGTTCAGCAGAAATAGACTTCTTGCAATAGCAAATCCCCTGTCCATTCATTATTGCTAATTAAATATTTGCACTTCATATTAAAGTTGAATTCGTTAGAATTACCTAATGCATACATGAAATAAAAATGACCAGTATTTTACCAAATTAAAGAATTTCTATTTTTTTTATCATTAAAAATACAATCCTAAATCTGCCAAGAAATTTGCTGATCTTATCTGCACTAACAAAATTTCTTTGAAAATAAAACAGCATGTGAAAAGGGTGATTAGCTATGAGGAATTTTTTCATCCCTTTTACTTTCTGTCTAATGTTAAAGATGAACATCAAAAAATATGTGTTGATATGAAAAGTTAAATGTAGTAATGAGGGTCATAAAGCATCTCAGCGGCTTTTTAACAATCTGAATGACACATAATTTCTGCAATGTTATTGAATATGAATTCATAATGTTTAATATGCTTCATTTTTAAGTTATGATGTTTCAGTTATTTTGGCCTTTAGAACTTTCGGTAACACTTCATTTCAATTCTCACTTTTAACTAGTTGCTATTAGTATGCCTGTTATTTACATATTGGCTGTTTATTCGTACTTATAAAGCACATATTCTGCATGACCATACTCTACATGCCTAATCCTACCCAATACCTAAACCTAACAAATACCTTACCAACTATTAATAATTAACAAAGTAAGAGTTCATTGGGGAAAAAGTCGTAGTTAAGGATTTGTTAATAGCGAGAATGGCCCCCTAAACTGAAGTGTGACCAAGTTTTCTTGTTGAGATAGTGAAGAGATCTTTCGAGTTTGCAAAGGAACAAGAGCTACTCTAACTCAAGTTGCCCGACGCCCTGTTGTGCAATATGTCGACTAGCAGCCCACTTGGATATTGGTGCCAATATTAAGGGTGTATAAGAAAAACAATATTACAGCCTATTTATAAAAAGAGTTATTGCATCATAGTTGTGTCCAATTTTATGTGTGGTTTTTAAAAAGCTTAATGTTGAACCGAGATGCAACCAAGAAGCAACACTTAAACCCAGACCAACAACAGATCAATGATCGTTAAGATGAAACAATATGGTGGTATTATCTTCTCTCTTCAGACAGGGTTAGTATGCATGAAAAGAGGTGTTAAACATGAGTGAGTTTACAAACAGGTGCATATATATGTGTGTGTGGCAGGTTGTCAGGTCTTGTGACATATGGTGTATGTGCACCCAGGTGATGTCAAAGCACCGTGCCACACTCCTACTCGCAGCCCCATCTGATGACCATCTGTACCCCTTCTTCAAAGAAACCCACTCAGTCTCCCCCCTCACCCAGACAAATGAATTATTAACTCTCTCATTCGGTTGACATCCAAGCGATTTGTTTCTTCCTTCCATTAAGAGCTGGAAGGAAAACACTTGGGTGTGTTCCGTTGTTCAACCAAAAACCCTTTTTGTAGAAGGGCACTGAATTAATGTGTGGATTAATGACGTAATGATCATTTTGTTCGGGTTTTTTGAAATCCCAAATGCAGGATGCAGTTAGTTGTGGAGTCAAAAAAGAACCATCACGTTGAGTCCCGAAATAGATTTTTAAAGAGGTTGCATTCAAGCAGTTGCTGTTATATGATAACTATAAAATAAAGAAGGAACCATTGTACCTGATATTTTCACAGTTATCTTCCGTTTGTTTTTGTCTTCTGTTCATAGTTAAAGGGGTCATATGGTGTGAACACGTGTTTTTCTGTGTCTTTGGTGTGTTATAAATTGCCCATGCATGTATTAGACACGTACAATTTACAAAATCTAAGTGTCTGAACACAAGGATTTTAGATTATATCTAAAAGCGAATGCTCACCCAGACCTGCCTGAAACGCCTCATGTAACCACACCCCCACAAATCTACGCTAGTTCGTGCTATGAGTTGACTAAGACCGCCCAAATGTATACGCAAGTAAGGTGGGAGTACCTGTCCGTACAATTGCTTTGGAACCTGATGTTCCAAATATGGTAAGAAGCGTTACATTTCCGTCACACGCTTGCATTATTCGACCATCACTGCGCACTGGTTAACTGGCAAATCATAGCACACCTCGCTTTTCAGAGCGATGAGCATTGTTAAAAATCTGCCTGTTTCAGAGAGGCGGGGCAAAGAGGAGATACAAACATGCACAGTATGTGGAAGATACAGCGTTTTCTTGAGCATACTTTGTGGATTCATTAAACACTTCTTGTGGAATATACTCCTTGTCGTACGGCTCAATACGCTACATCCCGTTACAGATATATACAGTCATTTTACAAAAGTTTTTATTTTACAATCTGTTTCATTCCATCCATTTCAGTGGGATATATTTAAAAAAACACATTCTCCAACGAAAATAATTATAGTTTACAAACCAGCATTTTACATCAGAACAAATCATGCAGTTGTCGCGATGATCACCGTGATGGGTTCTGTTCGGAATGCGCTCATTGCAAATGGAGCTGTTATTGTAGAGCTCAACTGATCTCTCATCATTAAGCAGCCAATTACGTGTGATGATGCCATACATCGTATTTGTAATCACAGCACTCCTGAGTCTCGACACTCGGTGACACGTCCGCATATATTTTAAGATATTCAATTGCCTGTAAAATGTTTCCTTATTCTTTGGAGTGCAGAAGACGTCCCCGGCGTCTGCAGACACCTTGCCATCTGTTGTACTGGTATGTGGTTTCAGCTGTAATTGTGTTTTGAATCGTTTCAGGCAGACTCACTCGGAGACATGCTGTTGTTTCGTCTGAGGATCCAACATGGGTCTAACATCGGATAACAAAATAAATTGATGAAAAATAGAGATTGAGTGTTTTTCGAACTAACCAAAATATAGCCAAAAAACAGGCACAAGCGCCAAAATGACCTTATTTACACACGGTTTGGCCTTGGCCTTCGAAACTCCTTTCATCTGTGTCGGGTATGAATCACATGGAAATACGCACATTTTGAGGTTAACATAAGAATACCTTCAAACAAAGTTGTCAGATGCGAATCAAAGACTCAAAGGGATGAGGTTGGACAAACGTGTTAGATATCGACCCTTTCATCTTCAAAATATATGAACGCATATTCATATTTTGGGATAAACAAAGGTCGCTCGAATGTATTTACACTTTAAAGGGTGTTTGACTCCACAGCTGTAAAAGCAGTGCTGCTGATTTGAGACATGAAATTGAATTATAATTATAATTGAAAACACAGAAATAAGACAAACGTCAGAAGTTGTAAGAACTGTGAACTCTTAACCTTTTTAATGACACATGCAATATGAGGAAAAAGGTCTCATTGTGTTTTTATCAAGGTCACAAGTCTGTGGTGATTGTTGGAGGGGTAACAGCGAATGCAACATGAAGTCACATGACTTTTTTAAGTACATGGTTTTAAGTAGTTTTTGAATGTTTTGAGAGATGTGGTTGACCGGACCGAGTTAGGAAGAATGTTCCTCCAGGAAGGAATTGTGAATGAGAATGAGCGGGAAAGCGATTTACTGCCCTTATGGGAAGGCAATACAAGACGCCGCTGGTTTGCTGAACACAGGGTTCTTGATGGGGTGTAGGAGTGTGAAAGTATGCCGTTGTAGATCCAGTGATAGTCCTGTAGGAATTTATTAGTGACTCGAATCTGATACGGGCTTCAACCGGTAGCCAGTGGAGAGAGATGGAAAGGGTTGTCATTGAAGGGCTAAAACTGAAGGGCTAAAGCAAAATTTAGCACACCAGTCTCACAAAAAAAGACCAAATATGCTTGTTACTGTATTTATTTTGTGTTGTGTTTTTTGCAATGTAACAAACTGGAATAGTTCCAAACAATTTGTTTTAGATAAACTGTATATTCACCTTAGTTATAAAAATATTGTAGTTTAGTGTTAAGGTAGTTTTCTTACTCTACACAAATAAACATTACACACACGGAGTATAAAAAGAGCCAAAGGATTCTATACAAGATATATTAATACACACCTTTTTGAAAACAATTGAGATATGGTGGGGTAGGATTTAAGTAGAGAAAACAACTATATAATATAAGAAAATGTGAAGGCACATATGTTTCATAGATAGGTACACCACTTTTAGGACTTTGAAGGAGTATATCAGGGGAAAGGAGAAAAAATATATAATTTCAAGTGGAGAGTGTATTGCTTGTGTTGTATGAGTAATGATGTACATGTGTAAGTCAATCTATGTTTTTTTTGTATTAGATGTTTCTGGATGATAGAGTCCTAAGAGTGGAATTCATGGTCTTCCATATGCCTTTAATAAAGACTCCAAATATTGGAAGATACTTTCATATTGGCGTAACCACGACTAGCAGGGTTAACTTATGGTGGTTGTGCTGTTTATTAAATCGGTCAGTGCTGTACATCGGCCAGCATGTATCGGCAGGCATCCAAAGCATAGCGTTTCTTTTGTTCGGTAAAGTGATTTATGAAAAATTGTGCTGGTATAGAAGTCCCATCAGTAACAGGTTTCCTCGGGCAAAAATTCGATTTGCAATGCACAGGCTCCGCATGCACGCAAGGATCGCGCGCTTTGTCCTTTGACAGGATGATTAAACGAGTCAATATTTATTATTTTATTAATCTCCTGACAATGGAGCATCATAAACAATGATGCAAGCTTTCGGAAATGAACCTGACGGGGGAACAAAAGAAGCATGAAGAAGAAGGAAGCATAATGAGGAAAGAAAGAGAGGAATGAGCGCCTTCCATTGGGAGGAAAAGCTTAAGTACCTTCTGACGGCATGGCTGTCTCTCCAACTTCAAACGATTTGTTTTATCCATTTCATATTCTGCTCCTCAAACCGCCGGCCACAAGCTGCTTTGATGATGAAACGCAGAGGACATTTATACAACGGATCGGTGCACGCGTGTGTGTATGTCTGATCGGGGATGTTAGAGTCGTATCGGCTATAACAAAGTTCACAGTGTCAGACAAAGGCTGCCATCAACGCCACGGCAACACCTGCGCTGATGAGAGAGAGAGACGGTGCAATAATGTACGAGAGAGAGTCGCCAACAGATTCGTTTGTTCTCCTGCCAACTCGTTCCCCCTACTGCAAACTTGTCAATACAAAAACGAGTGTGGAAAAACAATACAAAATGAGGGGGGCATGGAAATGGAGCACAGCCTCTCCTGGGTCACCATGACACAAAATAAAAATAAAGCCTAAAATAAATCAATTTTAATAAAAATACACGTGCGTTATTTGAAAACGCAGACTTGACGGAGACAGCTTCTTTGCAAAGGATGTCGCTTAGTAAAAGAGAAGAAATGTCAAAATGACGGTAAACACCTGTTTCTGAGACAGATTGTGTCTGTTGAGTACATTTAGTGTTATAGGTATGTCGGCACACCATCTGCTGTATTCTGCCATCAAACGCGATCGATGACTTGTATACCTAATTATACATATTTAACACTTCTGCCATATTGTCCTCAAGTCAGGTATGTCCTTTGGGATTAAATTAGGGTGGGTTTGTTGAGGGGTTTATGTAAACTGCTGACCGTCATTTTTTTCACACTAATTGGAGTTCTTTTTTTTACAAACAGATGTAGCGTTAATGCTTTTTTTTGCATCATGTTGAATACCTCAGCGAAATCACAGTCCAAAATGTTGGTCTACATAAATGTGTATTAAACATCAAATAGCCTATGTTTTGACCAGCTGTGATTTTATTTAGAGCAGCTTTTATTGCAGTTATTGTAGATGTATTGTAGTTTTATTCATATTTTGAATTAATTTTATATACTTACATTTACATTACATTTATGCATGTAGATTTTTTCCTCCTAACCTACTAACACTGCATTGAACGTATACAGTTTTTTAGTATTCGTGTTTTAAAGGAAATAGAGCCAACAACATTTTGCGATACTAATGCAGTTGAGCTACAAAAAAGTTTCAGTTTGAATGTCAATTTGTGTTTTATGTTTAGCAATTTTGTCACATTGTTTTGTCTTTTTTCTATTTATTTATGTGCTATTTTTTATTGTTATGTAAAAAAAAATCTGCCAAATGTTTGTGCCTTACTGTAACTTATTTGGCCTTTATTGCTAATTTTCAAATAATATTAGGCTGGTATTGTATTTTGTTTCAGGAATATTTGATAATTTTTGTTTTAGTAAACTACAATAACCTCACTATTGCAGGGGTGGACGGTACATTTCTGTACTTTATGAGAAAATGTACGTCACTACATTACAAGGCATAAATAAAACTTTTTACCCAACTAAAAATACTTAAGAACTATCTCAAATCTTGTACCTTCATTTGCTCAAGTATATTTACTTTTTGTTCAAGAGTGGGAAAGCATTTTCTAAATTTTTCTTAAATACTGTGTTTAAGAAAGAAAAGTAAAAGTTCTTTAAGAAAGAAAAGTAAGAAAACTTTTGATTTTAAGTAGGCAATACTTGCTCTCATTCCTGTCAATGTTAACTTGTTGCTTTCTACACATTTTCGAAACAGTTAGTTAAAAACTCCCATTAAAAGCAATCAAGTCTTTTTCAAATGAAATATTTCAATATTTTTTTGCCATAACCTCTCACCAGAACCGCTCTTTCTGTCAACAAATTATCGTTGCGTGTGCCGATTGAAACATTGACAGTTGAGTCATCTTCCAGTCTCCCTGAGCCTTTCAAATGTAATCTCTGATGCCCGAGAGCCAGTCAAACCCCATGACGGATGTTCTCTGTCTGGTACGGGAGCAGCTGCTAGTTCTGCGCTCCGAAATGGCTACATATCTTCCTCCCGGACACATCACGCATTTTTGCCCACCACGTGATATAGCACATGTCAAAGCGGCCATCATAAATGCCTCATGCTGGTTTTTGATTGATTTATAAGCGATCATCACACTACTTATAAGTTCTAGGAAAGAGGAATTCTCGCCTACCTCCGACACTAAAATAGTGCAAATAATGTTTCATTTGTCACCTGACTTGCCATAAAAATCCCTGCGTTCCTGATGGAGAGGGAGGGGGTGTCATTTCTGTACTTTATAGTTTTTAGGAGGGAGTCGTTTAAAGAAGTTCAGGGTGTTTGATATTCTGGGTGTATTACAACCCGCAAGTCCAGTTCTTTTTTATTTTTCTCTGTCCTTTACGATTCTTGCCAGTCAGATCAAACAATACGAGCCTTTCGAGATCTTGGGTAAAAGTAAGGGCAGCCCGTGGGACATCAGCGGTGTCGGTGTGTCTGAAGCAAGTCTCGTGATGGGAAATAAATGATTACTGAAACTTGAACAGCAGAATCTTTGTGAAAACCTGTTCGCCTTTGAAGATAAACGCAGCTTTGTATACAGCGTTTGCTATTAGCATCATACATCTGCCAATTAGTGATAGTATGATCCTGAGCGCATTTAAACTAATTCATTTTGCCCTAAAATTAAGCATAAAAGACGTTCTTTAATGTTGTATTCCTTTACCATTTTCCACAGCAAACTTTAAAAAAATTTGTCCAAGAAGTCAAATACCTCCAATTGACCTTTTCTTCCAGTCAATGCCAAACGTTCATAGGAAATCTGGAAAGAACGAGATGCTCCGCAAAGAGGAACACTTCTCATTCTGTCATTTCTTTCCCGAGCGCTCTCGTCTTCCATATGAATGAGCCTGCCTTAGTTAGCCACCTGAGCATCTGCTCAAGACACTCAGGCCTGCTGAATTAATCAACCTTTAGTTCTCCTGAGTGAGCACGGCCGTGTGCGCGCCAGCACCTTATGAAAGAGAATGCAAATGTCTCCTATTATTCACAGCTTTGTGAGACGACTGAGTTTGCAGCAATGTTAATTATTGAAGGACTCGGAGAGATAGAGAGCGCTTGATGGAAGTGTAGGAGGGAAACCGAGTTCATTCATAATGAATTGAAATGTATTTAGGGTCAACGGTGGAAGTAGAAAAAGTTTGCAATTTGCATGGGGTCAAAAATTGCTTTTTAGTTGCGCAATACCGAGCGCTTGTTGATCGAGCTGTTCAGTTTTGGAGGCCACAGCACTCGAGACAAATCGCGGGGCTTTTAATCTTTCATCGCATTGAAAATAAACCGGTATCTTTTCAACTCCTTTAAAAGTAACAAGAGATCTATGATGATGCTGTTTAGAGAGTGATCAAACAAAAGATGCTAAATAGTACAGGAAATCATGTTTGTGGGACAGGATTTAAGTGTCATTCGTTACGCTTCTGCACTTGTCATCCTGTGCTGTTAGCGTGTTTGAAGGCTAGCGCCGCGGGCTCATTTAAATCCTTACAACTCTTTAGACAACTCGGCTGGCCGACTGAACAGTGATGCAACAGAGTTGTGTTTCGCCCAGAAAAGATTCATGGTAAAGGGTTTAATGAGTATACCGTGTAGTGTGTTGCTCAGTGGAAATATAGGAGCCCAAATGTTTGATCCTGGTCCTTTTGAGTTTTGAGTGCGTTTATTATTTATAAAGATTACTTTTAAAACATTAGGTATTTGTTAAAGGAATACTCCACCCAAAAACGAAAATTCTATCATGAACAGTGTTGGGTGTAACTAGTTACTAAGCAATTAGTTACTGTAATTTAATTACCTTTCCCTTGAAAAAGTAAAGTAAGGGATTACTCATATCTTTTCTGCAATTTAATTACAGTTACTTTTGATGTAATTAAACTAAATACTTTGTGAAATATATGCGTGTGCAATAGTGTAATTGACATCAAAATTCAAAGTATTACTTTAAAATCTGTGCTTTAATTTATAATTCTCACATTTGTAATACTTTGGTCAGTTAATAATATTATTTATTTGAATTAATTAAATAAGCTGTTTCATGTCTATCCTTGAACCCCTTAACTAATCAAGGTTGATGTAGGATATAGAAAGTAATTAGTAATGAGTAACTAAAATCTACAGATGATCCAGAATGCTGCGGCAAGAGTTATCTTTAATGAACCGAAGAGAGCACATGTCACTCCTCTATTCATTAAGCTACATTGGCTCCCTATAGTTGCTTGAATCAAATTTAAGACTCTGCTCCTGGCCTACAAGACCACCACTGGTTCGGCACCACCTTATCTTCACTCGCTACTCCAGACATACGTACCTGCCAGATGCCTACGCTCTGCAAACGAACGGCGTCTTGTGGTACCATCCCAAAAAGGTAAAAAATCTCTCTCGCGCACCTTCTCCGGATCTGTTCCACCTATGTGGAACGATCTACCTGCTGCCACAAGATCTGCAGATTCTGTAGCCATCTTTAAGAAACGTCTGAAAACGCATCTATTCCGTCTACATCTGACTGATCTGTTCTGACTCTATTTTCTTCTCTACTCTTTATTAAAAAAAAAAAGAAAAAAGAAAAAAAATGAATGAATGAATGAATGGTTCTGTATACTGTGTTAGGTTATATGAGACCCAATCCTCTTTTTTTTTCGATTGCACTTATGCTTTTGTGATACTTATGCTGTCCCAATTGCTTCCATTGCCTACCCCAAATGTAAGTCGCTTTGGATAAAAGCGTCTGCTAAATGACTAAATGTAAATGTAAATGTAAATACTTTTTGGACAGAGTAATTTGGAGAGTAATATAATAACACTATTGAATATGTAATGAGTAACTAGTAATTAATTACTTTTGCAGAGTAACTTACCCAACAATGATCATGAATTTCCTCCCCCAAGTTGTTCCAATCCGGCATACATTTCTTTGTTCTGTTGAACATAAAGATATTTGGAAAAAGGTTAGCAACTGACATCAGGGACATCATTGATTACCACAGTAGGGAAAATATGAATATATATATATATATATATATATATACAGTGCATCCGTAAAGTATTCACAGCGCTTCAATTGTTCCGCATTTTGTAATGTTACAGCCTTATTCCAAAATGGATTAAATTCATTATTTTATTCAAAATTCTACAAACAATATCCCATTATGACAACGTGAAAGAGGTTTGTTTGAAATCGTAGCAAATTTATAAAAAAAAAGCACATGTACATAAGTATTCACAGTCTTTGCTCAATACTTTGTTGAAGCACCTTTGGAACCAATGCAGCCTCAAATATTTGTGAGTATGATGCTACAAGCTTCACACCTATTTTTGTCCGGTTTCTCCAATTCTTCTTTTCAGGACCTCACAAGCTCCATCAGGTTGGATGGGGAGCGTCAGTGCACAGCCATTGTTAGATCTCTCCTGAGACGTTCAATCGGGTTCAAGTCTAGGCTCTTGCTGGGCCAGTCAAGTGCATTCACAGAGTTGTCCTGTAGCCACTCATTGTTATCTTTGCTGTGTGCTTAAGGTCATTGTCCTGTTGGAAGATGAACCTTTGCCCCAGTCTGAGGTCCAGAGCACTCTGGAGCAGGTTTTCATCGAGAATGACTCTGTACATTGCTGTATTCATTTTTTCCTCGATCCTGACTAGTCTCCCAGTTGATGGTTGTTGTTCTACTGGAAGGTTCTCCTCTCGCCACAGAGACATGCTTGAGCTCTGTCAGATTGACCATTGGGTTCTTGCCTGACTAAGGCCCTTCTCCCCCGATCGTTTAGTTCAGTTTCATTCAGAGTCCTGGTGGTTCCACACTTCCATTTGCACATGTGCATTTTTTTATTTTTAATACATTGGCAATGATTTCAAACAAACTTCTTTCACGTTGTCTTTATGGGGTAATGTTTGTACCATTTTGAGGAACATAATGAATTTAATCCAGTTTGGAATAAGGCTTTAACATAACAAAATGTGGAAGAAGTGAAGCGCTGTGAATACTTTCCGGATGCACTGTATATTAAATGAATAAGCTTTTATTGTGAAATTGAGTCGCCATCCAAATAAAACTGTCAATATCTGCATCATCAGTGCATTAGCACAACAAAAACAACATCAACGATAAAGCTATCATTTTTCTGCGGGCTGCCACCATGCGCTGTTTGAGCATCCTGTGTGAACACTTTTAATATAGAAACTGGAAAAAATATGCAGTTTACACTTTGCTAATGTGTGTGGATTGAAATGTGTATCTTTGCATGTGGATGTCAGCAAGAAGCTAGCGTCTTCCCTGGCAAGTTATTCAAACGCTCAAGCAAAACTTTCAAACTAGGGTTGAGAATATAAATGCATACCAATGCCCACCATTCATCAAAGTTCCACTTGACCTTTCATTGGTCATAATCAGGTGTCCGCTAATCCCTTCTCAAAGCCAAAGGTCCTAGACTCTCTCAACGTTCCACATTAGCATAAACCAGGCCTCTCCAATCTTGCCTAAAACAGGACATTCTTACAAGCATTTAAATGTTAATTAAGACTAATCTGCATGCGATTAATCCACCCAATCTCACGGAGCAGAACTTTTGACAGACAAGAGAGCTACGACCAATGAATAGTGAATTGCGGCAGAGCATGAGGGCCAGACCGTCATGAGGTTCAAAAGTCAAGTGCTTTCTGTCATCAACCGTGCATTTAACCTCTCACATTAACATAGTCTTTCACCCGAACAGTTCCCCCTTCAGACCGAGACTTCTCAGACTAATCCCTCATGCCCCTGAAGGGCCGAGGACTCTTTTGTCCATCCAACTCCACCTGTCTCCAGTGCTCGGAGGTCCTCGTGAGCACACGTCATCAGTGGTCCACTTTTCAGTACGGTTTTACCAAAAGACCGAGGAAAGCCAGTAAAATAATGACAATTTATAAGGAGGCTTTTGTATTTGCGTCCCGGTTTATGGATGGCTGACACAATTAGATCTTTCTTCCTGAAGGCTGCATTTGCTCACACAGCTTATTGGCAACCTGCTGGGCCTTGCGTTTTTGCCATCTTCAATAATTCATGCATTGTAAAGACGACGCTAATTTCATTGTGATGTTAAACTGTTTGACCTACGTCCGACAGCTGTTTTATAACCATTTCAGCCAGATATCATCCCCACAACTGGCTCCCGTCCTTGATATTCTTCCATAACGTTATGGATCTTTGATTGATTTTCCATTCAGAACTATTTCTCGATTTTACAATGCTGACATTTATCAACCGTTTAACGAGAGTTTAACGTCAGTAAACTTGACACAGCTGTATTGAGTATGAATTAATGAGAGCAGCTTTGCAATGACACCAGAGACGTCGGAATCAGCAGGTCATTCATACTCGGTGCTTTTTTATTGATGTTTGTATGTTCGCTGCCAATGTAAAATAGATCAGTCCACTGGGCCCTAGGCCCGCTAAGATTCAGGCTATAGTATTGCTTGATTATGCCAATAGAGTGGTTTTGGCACAAGCATTCATGCCAATAGCGTATAATCTATGGGTTCTCAGCAAAGGCGTCGGAGCATGGACCACAGAGACTGCGATTTCTTGTTTGATTTAGAACACTGCTATTCAAAAGTTGCACCGGAGGGCCTTTGTATTCTCGTGTGTGTGTGTATGTGTATGTGTGTGTTTATGGTGTGAAAAAATAAATTTGTCTTATTCCTTTTTCCTCCTACATATGAACAACACGCTGAAAGAGAAAGGATTACAAAACCCTTCTGAACAAAACAAGTAGTCGTAATGGCGAAGATATGTCATGTATGTAGACAGAGCTTTACTGAGGGCACAAATGAGCAAGGATGGATTATGATCCTGCCGTGCTCTTCGGTGGCCGTCAGGGCTTTAAAAAATAAATGTGTTATAGATACTTTTACCAATAATACTTTCCTATTGTATTTGCGGCATATGATTTTTACAGACTATAAAAAAGCTTTCATTAAAATCAAGGTAAAAATGCTATTTGAGTAGTCATGTGGTTCACAGAGCTTTCAATACTTGTTCTCAATGTTTAAATGGGTTTATGCAGGACAGACAAGCACCTGCGACTCTAATTGCAACAACGTTCAATAAATATTGGCAAAAAATATTCATAGATTAATGCATTGACTACATTTATAGTTGCATTTTGTTTTGTGAGAGACAACATTTATCAGTATGTGTAACTGAGTGGAAAGAATCTGTAATGTAAAATACATTAACATCATGCATAATATGTTTTTCATGCTTTTAAAACATGTATACCATACTTTTAGTAAATACATTTCTTCCTCAAAAATAACCTAATTTTGATGATACATCTGATAAAGTTTACATAGTCTTGCGCATTCTCAGAGCTCGATCTATTGTATGACCTATTTTTCTAGATCATTTTTTTATATGTTAAATGCAGCTGTACATTTCTAAACAGTGAGGAAACAACTGCCTTCACAGTTTATTTGAATCATAAGTTGTTTGAATAAAGGCTATTGTGACATCTTACATGTGGCTTTGAGTTACAAGCAAGCATTTATTCCAATGTCTAGAAAATACCAGCATATACTGTATATCATGTATGGCCATTCATTGGAAAAATACCAAGACTTTAATTCTGTACTGTACACAACCATCAAAAATGATTGAAACTTAGCATACAGTATAGATTGGAGGAATGGTTCTTTTCTGGGCAAAACTCTCCATCCATCCATGCAGCCAGCATGCATAAGAGCAGGGAGTGCAGCGATACGATACCCCCTCATATGGCAAATGGAACAGAACAACCGATGTCATTAGTTCTTAATGTAATTTAAGTGTAGCACATTATGTAAAGTAATTGAGACTTAAGGAAAGGAATAAAAGAAGTCGAGTCCCGGTTGTAAATGTGAGTTGGAGCTGGGGATGGAGGGGGGTAATTTGCTCTTTAGGAACGTGATAAGCTGCTGTTAGCTAAATGAATTTCCAAATGGAAGCTGTGATTGCATCATAGTTCTTTAGGTAAAGGAGCATCAGCTGATGCACGCATGACTCACCTGACCTGCCAGAGCTAATGCTATAAGCTTGATTTTTAGTCAGTATCTCCCAGCCCTAATCTACACACGATTTCTTTTAAATGAGTTTTATATTTAATATTCTTGTGCCCAATTTTAAGATATGGATGTGAGTGTTCTGAAAGTGGTACTTACCTGATTATGGAAAACTATGCTAAAAAATGCTTTATAAAGTTTGAAACCTTATATGGGTATTTAATCCACCAAACAGACTCTGTGAATGTAATGAGATAGTTTTGCATTTAGAATAACTAAGCAGTTAAGAAAACATTTGATATTTACATAATATAATGTTATGTGATTCCATATTTATCTAGATTAATTTTAATTTCACCCAAAAATGTATAGTCTGTCATCATTTACACAGCCTCAGAACTATTCCTTTAATGTTGTATTATATATATTTTAGCACCAACAGTGCAAAATGAATAAGTAGTGAAATAAAATTGTAAGTATTCTATATGTATATATGTACATTTTATTATAACAATCAGTGTTTCCCACAGGATTTTGAGAGACTGGCGCTGATGACGTCACCAACTAATTAGCATATTTGTGACGTCATCTCGTTGTGACACGTGTTTGCGTGTCAGCTGTTACTTAACTGCTGCTAAAACTCTGCTTCATAAATGCGACATCTTCTGCACGTTACAAGAGAGAGAGAGAGAGAGAGAGAGAGAGAGAGAGAGAGAGAGAGAGAGAAACAGGCGCTAATCGCTCGTAACTCTACAATGAATTAAGCTCTTTAAATAGGAAATCAAATTTTTTAATGTGAATCATTAAAGATCTATTCATGGCGGCCAGAATTGATAGCGTGGCAGGCCCCGACAAATAAATCAAAAAGGGAAACAAAAATAATATGTTTTTATTAGAACTATACACATTTTTTGGTTGGTTTTTAAACTATGGTGGAACAAATTAGACTAGGGTGGGCCCCCATAGTCTAATTAATGAATGGGAAACATTGACAATTAAACATAGTTTCATAACTGCACAGCAAGACGTTTTGAGTTCAGTTTCTAGAGAAAAACTGTAACATTAATGCACTTTGAGTCGCTTCGGATAAAAGCCTCTTCCAAGCGCATTTATGTAATTGTATCAATTTTACAGTGCCTCGACAGGGGGTACATTGCGGGTCTCTCAGCTCGAGGACCCTGCTGATCAGAGGCCCCGTCGGCCCAGTCCACAATCTCTCCTCGCTTCTACGATTCACAGCAGTAAAACAGATGAATGGTTTTGGTGAGCCTTTAGAATGGATCAGTATGCAGCGCGCTCAGGCTATCAGAATATCATTCTTACACAACGGCCTCTAATCCTGCAGCAGATGATAGAGATTAGAGCAGAAGCTTGAGTGTGTGTGTGTGTGATGGAGAGCAATACACCCTTCTCTCTTGTCAGGGTTGACCTTTCGACACCTGCTTGACAAGACTGCCTCTTAATAGAATGGCTTTCTGATTACTCGTCCATAGGAGGTGAGTGGGGTCTATAGAGAGTATAAGAGAGAGAGATGGAGGGTGAAAGAGTTTCTGAGATGTTAAAGAAAGTATGGGTAAAAGGGTCGGTGGTAAGTGAAAGATCTTTCTTTCTTTCGTTCGTTCTTCCTTCCTTCATTCTTCCTTTCTTCTTTGTCTTTCATTCTTTCTTCCTTCCATCCTCTCTTTCTTTCTTCCTTCCTACCTTTTTTCCTCCTCCTCCTTCCATCCTTCTTATCCTTTCTTTTTTTCTTAACTTCTTTTTTTCTTTCTTTTGTTCTTCCTTCCTTCTTTTTTCCCTTCTTCTTTGTCTTTCGTTCTTTTTTCCTTCCATCCTCTTTTTCTTCATTCCTTCCTTCTTCTTGTCCTTTTTCTCTCTCTCTCTCTCTTTCTTTCTTTTTTTTCTTCCCTTCTTTTTCTTACTTTCTTTCGTTCTTCCTTCCTTCTTTCTTCCCTTCTTCTTTTGCTTTCTTTCTTTCTTTCTTCCTTTCACCCTTTCTTTCTTCCTTCCTTTTCCTTATCCTTTCTTTCTTTCTTCCCTTCTTTTTCATTCTTTCATTCTTCCTTCCTTCCTTCCTTCTTATTTTTCTTTCTTCCTTACTTCCTTTTTTCCTCCTCCTTCTTTCTTCCCTTCTTCTTTTGCTTTCTTTCTTTCTTCCTTTCATCCTTTCTTTCCTCCTTCCTTTTTCTTATCATTTCTTTCTTTCTTCCCTTCTTTTTCATTCTTTCGTTCTTCCTTCCTTCTTTCTTCCCTTCCTCTTTGTCTTTCTTTCTTTCTTTCTTCCTTCCTTCTTATTTTTCTTTCTTCCTTCCTTCCTTTTTTCCTCCTCCTCCTTCCATCCTTCTTTCTTTCTTTCTTTCTTTCTTTCTTCCTTCCTTCTTTGTTTCTTTCTTCCTTCCTTCTTCTTTCTTTCTTTCTTTCTTTCTTCCTTCCTATCTGTCTGCCTTCCTTTTATTTTTCTTTCTTTCCTTCAAATTCTGCATTCTGATAATTCAAACTGTAATCTTTTTTTTCTGTTACAGTTTTTTATTCCAAACTGATCATATTTTTAACACAGCCAGTATTTCATTTAAAGCTTGCTGTAGTGCATTCATTCTTCTCATTGTCCAGGCACTTGGACAGTGGCCTGTTGGCCATTGAGGTTCCATCCATGGCAACAAGTTTGTATATATTTGTATATAAGGTTCACAGCAGCATCAAGCGCTATCACCCTCTTAAAAATATATATATTTTGGTTAATTGTATTTACAGTGTACTTCCAGTATACATATGGACTATGTGATGCCTCTCAGTTGTTTGACCCGATCATTGTTTATCTCAAAGGCTCCGGGTAAATGTGTTTCATTGACACCTGGCCTGTCTTCAAAACACAGGTTATTGCTGGTAGGCTGATGGATGCCACATTGGCAAATGTGTCATTGATCTCCTCAACTGCCTGTTTTATTTCTGACAGCCGTATATCATTCCTGGCCCTCACCATTTCCACCACTGCCCACTCCTGTTGGTTGGTCAGCACATGACCACAGCTACCAGTATGGATTTTTATGTTTGACGAATGTAAATGCATTACAATTTACTGTAATGGTAAAACATTTTCTATATTTAAGTAATTTATATATCTTTACAAATGCACATTTGCATAACTCTCGGAATCCAAATTATCTATATGGCTCATAAGCCAATGTTAAATACTATAGGTATACCAAATGGTTCAATGATTAACCATTAAGATGAGTTAGATCAAATAATAGACCAATGAGAAAACTGAATGAGAAGACATACAAATGAAAAGTTAGATAGTAACTGGCCTATTGAGGCAGTTCCTGTGAATGAAACAATATAGGTGAAAAACTTATTTTTTGTAGGGAAAACTATGCTTTGTGATTGCAGCATATTTTCATTTGTCTGCAATACACACAATGTTTGAAAAGAATGCACTTTTGAAAATCTGTTGTGATATTAGTCCTAAGAGTTTAGAAAAATGAACAGCTGCTTGTGAAAATGGTACCAAAGTGAATAAACATAACTGCAAATTACTATATTTCTATGTAGGGGCACGCTTCATTCAAATATGTTTACACACTTATGTTGTGTGTTGGTTATTGCATTTTTAATAGGGATGCATCCAGCAACATTTCATTGTTTTTGTGGCGACACTCCTCCCACCCGCATTGTTTCGTAGCCTTCACTTTTAACCGCAGAGGCTCTTGAACCCGTGACACTTGTTTTTCCAACCCCTCCAATTTACCCTGATCCCTCACGACCCGCGTCCCTTTCCTTTTCTCCCTCCTTCCCTAGCCCATCTCTCGTTTTCTTTTTCTCAAGGGCACTGTTTTCCTTTCTCTGTCTCCTCCTGAACAAATATCTACTTTAAATGCCTGTTACAGCATGTCTCTCTCACCCTTCAGATAATCTTACGCTCCCATGACAATTCTCCTCTAGTTTCTCACCTTGAGTTCATCTTCTTTCTCTCCTCTTCTGCCTCTCTCAACTCCAGAAAAGTTGTCGGAGGCGAGAGCGTTTTTCTTATTTTTAAAAATGGTTGAAAATGCTTTTGAAGCAGCAGCCAAGCAATACATAACTCTCGGCTTGACTCCATCTCATCTCTGAAAAGACCTTGATGCACGTGGCAAACAAATACAGCTTTCCAGCATTATATAGTTTTGAGCAGAAATAATCATTAGACGTTTCGTGCTCGGAGGAATCCTGTGTTGTTAATGGTTGTGTACCTTTGGAGGATAGGAAAAATTTCATGGTGATTTTGGAAACCGTTTGGAACTAAATGTAGCATGGATGAAGGATCACTGGAACAGTTTTTTGAGGGGGGGATTTGATAGCAGACGGGCATGTCTGGGTTGCCATGGTTTGTGTTTCGGGACTGCTTCGTTTTGCAGAATGTAAATTTGAATTCGTGTTTATTTGGTGTTTGTCACCAGGCTGACGATTTTGTCTGCTGGGACGCTATAGTGCTTCCATACTAATGATGGTATCTTTTACATTTAATCATTAAAAATTTGATGTGTGATCCTTGGTAAACATACCTATGACCTTGGAGTCGCGAGCGCCATGCCCGACTGTCCGAGCGACTTGAAAGCCGTACAATTTATCTTTCAGAATTATCTTATAAAGCTGGAAAAGGCACCCGTTTTGCAGTCCTCTGCAGTCCTCGATTCAGACATGCACAAAACAAATAGAATTGGAAACATGTCAATACAGCCGCTATTGTGTTAACAGCCAATAACACATCCAGGCGCTTTTTATCTCTCATCTCAGTCCGTGGGGGTAACAAAACTCCTCTATTCTGACTGCATCTCATTTTTTATTTATTTTTCTAGCTCCTCTTGGAGGGGAAAAGTCGTCGCAGATCTGCAAGTGCCTCGCACCGCAGGCTGGGACCAATCAGAGCGCTGTTTTTTTATTGATGTGACATGTCATCCGCCGGGGGCCAATCAGAAACCAGCTCCTTCCCCTCAGAATTGACAACTGTAAAAGGTGTCACACATATTGCTCTAATGAGAAGCCCCGCTACTGCCCGTTTCGTCCTTCAAGCCAGAAGTGTGAAAAGTTAAAATAGAGTGGGAAACAAAGCAGAATCGGCTCATTGCATAATGCAGGGTGCTGTATCGCTAATTGCTTTCAGCCTTTTAAAGCGTAATGTTCAGAGAGGGTGGGATGCTTTTAAGCCCACTGTAAATTCGGCTCCTTTGGGCTTTGGTAGAAATAAAGGGATGGGTCGAGAGAGAGGATTGTGCCGATGATGGAATGGAGAGGAAAACATCAGTCCATCATAAGCAATAATTTCTGTTTGTTGGGACCCCTCAATAGCTGCCCCCATCTCACTCCATAAACCTCTATATAGACTTGAATAAACTAGCTCTTTCTCTCCATCTCTGCAGATTACTTTTTCTCCTTTTTAGTATGGGAGAAACCGCAGGGTCTTTGCAAGGTCAAAAAATAAACTAAACAGCTGGATAAGAGATGCAAAGAACAATCCCACTCGACTAGAACAGCTAGAGCGCGGCTTTAATATGATAGCTTTTTATTTAATTCGATTCGAGTAAGCCCACCCGCACAGTTGTCATATTCCTACAATGCTGCTAGCTGCAGGAGAGGCATGACACGCAAATGCACAGGGTTCATTTTTGACGTGGCTTTTTAGAGTTCAACAGAGTAATGGCCGGACGCTGCAGCTAACTTTAACTTCTCTTGACTCCTTAACATTCCTTAAAGGAATAGTTCACCCTAAAATGTAAATAGATATTTTGAAGACTGTTGGAAACCGAACAACTGTTATTTACATTGATTGTAAAGACACAAAACTAATGCAAATTTATTGGCATCGCAGTTGTTCAGTGACCAACATTCTTCGAAGTATCTTATGTTGTGTTCTGAAGAAGAAAGAAACTCATTTGGGTTTGAAATGACAAGACGGTGAGTAAATGATAACAGAATTTTCTTTTTTGGATGAACTATTACTTTAAACTGTTGTTTTTTTGACGTGACAACAGAAATACTAACAATTTAAATATAACTACAGTCGTGCAAAAAACATACATTTGAGAACATAAGTGCTTAAATTAAGCCCGTTACAAAGCTTTTCCAAAATAAAAATGTATTAAAAGTTTTACTTGCCGTCATGTCATTTTAAATCTGTACAACTTTCTTTTCACTTTAATATCTAGAGGAGTAATCTTAAAGACTTATACTTGTGTTTTTCTGTGCAATTACAATAAATGGAGTCTGAAACTTTCAAGCTTCAAAAGGGACACAAATGTACTATCGAACTATCATAGAAATATAATCCAAGCTTTTTGAAGCCACATAAGAGCCTTGTGTGTGGAACAGACCGAAATTAAAGTCATTATTCAATTCATATGTTCAATATTCTATGGAGTGGCTCAAAAAGATTTTTTATTTTGTAGAGTGAACTACTGTTTTAAGGCTTTATAATGGCATTTGGGACATGGAGAAGGGAGTATCCATCCATCCATCCATTTTCTACCGCTTATCCGAACTACCTCGGGTCACGGGGAGCCTGCGCCTATCTCAGGAGTCATCGGGCATCAAGGCAGGATACACCCTGGATGGAGTGCCAACCCATCGCAGGGCACACACACTCACTCATTCACTCACACACTCACACCCTACGGACAATTTTTCCAGAGATGCCAATTAACCTACCATGCATGTCTTTGGACAAGGGGGAGGAAACCGGAGTACCCGGAGGAAACCCCCGAGGCACGGGGAGAACATGCAAACTCCACACACACAGGTCAGAAGCGGGAAGAAGGGAGTATAAGAGTTGAAATGTCCCCGTTTTGACGTCAGTGTGTTCTTCGATCACACTTCACGCCAAATTAAGCAGCACCAAAACGATAGTTATTGTTTGAATGTTGCAATTAAACAAAAAAATATTTTTTGTTTCTATCAAAAGTAACTAGTTCTTGTCTTTTAGTACGGTGTACAGTGGTTCTAAACAGGGGGTCCGTGGTTCAAAAGGGGGTAAAGAGCAATGTGAGTGCAGGCCAGCGGGGGAGTGGGGACAATCGTGCTCGAGCACAGTTGAGTGCAACTGGAAGATATGTGAGTACTTCCTTATATTTAAAAAGAGACAAAATGAGACAATCATTCAAAAATAAGTAAAAATTAAAAATAAAGATATTTCCTATTATTTTCCATTTTTAAAATGAATAAACATTTTTTCAGCTAATGCCAAGCCCTTAAATATGTTATTGGCCTTTGAATATTGTTGAATACAGTGGGGAGTCTTGGAGTCAAAAAGGTTGAGAACCCCTGGTGTACCTGTCCTATTTGCTCCATGTTTTCATCACTATGAAAAGGAATGTGAGCTTTCAGGAAAAATGGTTCAAAAGCGGTCACTGTCGCGGTACCCTTTTAAAAGGTCATAAATATGTATCATTTAGGTACAGATATGTATATATTTGGTATCAATCAGTAATTTTTCTGCATGGTACCAATCTGAGGTACTTTGTTATTTCAGGGGCCAAGGGGCTTTTTTAAGGTATTTAGTTTGGGTTGAGAGCATTAAAACACTGTCAGTTTGTGCTGTAAAACAACGTTAAAGTTTTTTTAAATTTTACATTATGTAGCTCCACGCTGGTAGCAGAACTTTCCACCATTTTGTATGTCTGGTCCAATGATGTATCTCATTGAGGTCAGGGTTGATCTATCATGATTCTGCTTCTTTTGGTAATGTTTTTCTTAGTCTTGTGGCAGGATCATGAGAGACCCAAGTGTTTTTGTGGAGAGAGACATAGCATTGTTTGTTTTGGCATGCCATGCGCTCTCTGGTCTCGTCTTGAACCCGCCCTCTCGTTTTGTTAAAGGGGTTTGTTTCCCGTCACCTGCCACATGTAGTTATCCCTTGATAGTGTTCCCTTCTTAAGCCCATTCTATTCAATGTCCCGTGGCGGTTCGTCACACCACTACTCATTTAAGTACCCACCTTGATGTCTTGTATTACTCCCTTGTCTGGACCACCTTGTTCCTGTTTTGCTGTGCCCAGTCGTGTTTGTGGACATATTATTTATATATCATGGACCTTGTTTATTTTGCCCCCTTATGGGAAGTTCTATTTTTTTTATTCTTGCTTTGTTTGTTGTGTTTCCCCATCGTGGGTTTTTGTTTTATTAATAAAAGACTTTTTGTTTAACCCTTTCAAGGCCTGCGCTTGGGTTCTGACCACATATCGTGACATGATCGATCTGCTTTGAGTTCACAAGTTGGAAGTCCCGGGTGTTATTTTCAAGTGGGAGGTAGGACAATTCTAAATTCTGGTTTGACTTAAATGTTACATAAATACTTTAGTTAATGACAGGAAGTAGCAACACTAAATAAACACAATAAACTGCTATCACTCACCTTGATGTATTTTGCATCAACAATGCGTCAACACCTGTGTTGCAGTGTGTACGTTTTCTCCGGAGTGACATGTGCAAAATCATCTCCCCTCTTTTTTCTCAAAGCAGATGGGCCTGTCTCACCTTTTGCACCCCTTCCTCATTATCTCATCTCCTCTCACCCTCTGACACTTTTTATTTATTTCAGATCAACTTTAATTTGTGAAGATTAATCATCATCACCCCCATTGTCTGTTTGCCGACTGTCAGCGGTGTCGCTTTGAATCATGTAGCCCCTCCTGCAGGGAACCTTCTTCCTCTTTCATTAGTTTAAATGGGTCTTGTGATAGACGCGCTCGCAGGTCTTGGCTCTCGCTAAATTACATTTCAATATTAGCTCAATCAGTCCCTGGGTAAATATGGCATGGCCCTGCGGGACACGCGGCGGGGGTTGGGGGGCGAGCTTTGAGTCCTGGATGCTATGACAGAACTGAGCAGAACACACACATGAGATGGATAATTGGAAAAGGGTTTTTGCTCAACGGAAATGGTGCCTTTATTAGTACTGAAGTGGATTGCTTTTTTCAATTTAATGTTTCGCTGTTTGTTAACATCACTTCGGTCAAGAGGAAATTTATTAAGACCTGTTTTTCAAATTGACGGTCATGACATGGGGGGGGCAATTGATTGACAGGCAAACTTGAAGCTGTGATATACCGCTAATATTATTGATGTAGACAGTTTTTCATCCAGCAGTCAAAGTAGAGCATTTCTAGGGGCCAGTTTTAAGCAGACAAGATACATATGAATAAGGATCTTTTTAGTTTTGATAAAAATAATTGGAGAGTAGTTTACATAACCCCTTGGGTAAACAGTCTATCGTTCATACTGTTTTTACACCAGCTCTAATTTGGCCCTGTTTCACACATTTCCACTGAAGAAAAGGTGACTCTGGACCAGAAAAATTGGCTGCTCGCCGGGCCTTTAAATCTGCTGGCAAATAACCACTCATCACTAACACAATGATCAAATGCGGGATAAAATCCACTCGTTTAGTTCATAAAACATCATGGTTGGGTTCTTCGTTAGGTAAGACTGCCGTGAATCAACCTCTTTTAATAAAATCAAGAAAGCAGTCTTGACCCGAACAACCAAAGCAACACTTATTCAGTTGCCTGTTGCTATTTTTGTTGTCTTGCAAAGTTACATAATAAAGTAACATGTTGTTTTTGCATACTACTTAGGTGGGAAGTATGCATACTGTATGTATTCCCAATTTTTTATAATACAACTTATGCACCTATTTTCCCTACTATGGCATTAAATGGGGGATGCAATCTGTTTGGTGACTGACATTTTTCCAAATATCTTTCTCTGTGTTCAGTGTAACAAAGAAATTTTGTCAGGCTTGGATCAACCTGACAGAGAGTGACAGAGGACAGAATTTTCATCTTTGGGTACACTATCTCTTTAAGGAGTATTAGACCTGTTCCATTATGATGTCATTAGGGCTATAGTCTCTGATTGGTCTTGTGAATATATTTCTTTGTAATCTGTTTTCATGTTTCTAAATCTGTTGTTAGCCGTGACCTCATTTTGTGATAATCATGGTCCTTGACAACATTGAGCTCAGCCTACAATAAACTTGTAGAAAAAGGCTCTTGTAAGAAAATGCCTTTTTTTTTTAAATAATGTAACAAGCTGATTTATTCTCTGCTTAAGCAAAAGCAGCAATAACTACACCATGTCATAATACGAAAAAAAACACGTTCTTAGGTAAATTATACATTGTCGCTTTCATTGTGACTGGTAAATAACTTGTCGTTTATGTTTAATGATCGAAATTCACGTAACATAGAACTTCAATCGAATCTTTGTGTGGGCGGAGCTGTCAGCTGTGACATCACAAAAATGTAAACCATCGCCAGCTGTGAATTGCTTTCGCGACTGGTTAGTACTCAGTGTTGCACATTATAATTAAAGTCAATTATTTCATGAAATGAATTCTTTCATTTTGAGAAAGACAGAGGGCTTTAAAGTCATGCTGCCTTTGGGTTATTCAGGTTTTAGAAGATTAAACCCCCCGAGAAAATCTAAGCCTGTAAAATGGCCTTTAAATTTAATTGAGGTCACAGCTGCACCATAACAAATGCTTGGCGGTAATAAAGCGGGGCTGTATTAGTGTATTGTTTTATTAATAACTCCGGCTGTAAAATTATATAACTCGAGCAGGACACCGAGCGCTCTGCAATGGAGAAAAACAAAGTTCACAGCAGCCAGCAGATTTCTGGTGAATTATACAAATGAAAGGGACACAAGATTATGTGTGTTTTTAATAGTATTAAAGAGAAAATCCCTGAGTCCATTTTAATAGTCATTTTAAGGATGGGAGCAGTACCTCGAAGATTTTCTTCTAAGTGAATTAGTCTTGTAATGCTTGGTTGTTTGCAGAGAGGTTCTTCATCCCTTTCCAAAGACGCAGATGTGCTTTTTACTGAATCTCTTTGATTTCTCTGAACAATATCTGACCTCAGTCTATATTGGATAAGCAATACAATAGATATTTTACAACATATCATAATATCAAGATGTGTGATTGCTTGTCGGTTTTTGACTTCAGCCATCCTGGTGGCCCGATCTTTTCAGATGTCCGACAAATCTCCATCTTAACTAGACAACCTCCTGCCTACATCTTTTCATTGTGTTGCATTATTTCTAAGCATCTTTTTGTGGGATAAATCTCCTCCTCCTCTATGGGAAAGGAAAAAAGGTTGTGTAGCAACTGCCTGCATATTATATAGATAGATTAGCATAATTTCACACAGATTTCCTCTGGCTCATCCTGTGATCTGCACACAAATCCAGCTATGTGAAGAATTTTCCTCTTCCCTCCCATCTTTACCTCCGCCATCCGGCTTTCTGTCTCACAGTCTGACCTCTGTCTGTCTGTCTAAATGATCCACTGCTTGTCTTTCTCTGAGACAGTCCGACATTTCAGAGGTGAGGTCAAAGTCACAGTGCAGAAAATAGGAGAGGTGTGAATCGATACGTTTAACTCTATGAAAAAGCGTAGGCATTTTAAACAAGTCCTCTTCTTAATTAAATTCTTCTTGCAAAAAAGATTTTTAGGACACATTGTTTCCTAATTCTCTGTAAATATATCTCAACCTGATAAAAAATGCATTCACAAGAAAGTAAAAAAGTGGAATAAGAGATGATATCGTATCATCTTGTTTTAAGAATAAACTCAGATGACAAGGTTTAAAGATGTTTTCTGTTACTCTTGTCACATAAATCAGATGGTATATAAAAATATCTTGCCATCTGATGCCATGAGTAAAAACACATATAAAGTAAACATATCTAAAATGACTTGAAAACAAGCTTGTCTTCAAAGAATGTCTTATAAATTCAAAGTGTATTTTTTCACTTGTTCCGAGTATAAACTTTATTTAATCTAGCGATTGTGTTTTTAACAAAGATACTTAACTATAGGATTTTTATTTTGCAATGTTTCATTACATTCCGTGCAGCTTTGAATTACAGCTGCGACTTGAATGTTAAAAGTTTCACAATAAACAATTTCTGGAATGGTTTAATTTGGCCATGATTTGATTTATCTCAGATTTCAATATCACTCTAAATCTCCTCAACGTTTTTCTCCTCCCCTGAGCCTCTGAGCTCGGCCTGTAGATTCTCTGCTGTCTATTAAATCTGAAGCACTGGAATTTTGAATCAATACAGATTAAGAAAAGAAACTTAACACTGTGGCGCTGACCGATATTCGTCCTCTCCCGCGCTTGCTCTGATATTGCTCGGATCCCGACTAATATCCATAAATCAGAGAAACGTATGAGTCCCGACAGAGCGCCAAAGGAAAATCCTTCCGACTGCAGCTCCCATGGGCTCCCAAGCTAGATTAAAATGGAAATCTCGTTTATACGACTCTTTCTCTCTCTTCTCCTGTGTGTGTGAGCACATGGAGTAATTGCGGACCGCATTGTTCGGCTCAGGTGAGGAGAGGTGCAGTTAAGATGGCCACCCTTGGGGCGGGCCGGGTGACACTATTACAGGCTGAGATTGTGTTCTATTCTCCTGTGGTGGCAGTTCGGCCCACGGGTCTGTTTTGAGCCTGACCCAGGTCCACGCTGGCGGGAAGGCAGGCTGCGCGAGTTAAAAGGAAGATGAGGTTCATTCTCTTACACTTATGATTGGGTGTCACTCCGGTTAATGCCTGGATTCACCTTTTTAACAAAAAAGATTCTTCTGCCAAGAGTGGATGTCTTAAAAAAGTGCTTTTGAGATCCTTGAGATAGAATTTTAGGATCTTACTTAATAATACTTATTGTTAATAATACTTATGAATCATCTGTTTTCAATAGTGTTATGATTTGGAGATCCAAGTTTAATTTCTCACAATGCATTCTGGGATTGCCATATCCATGGCAAATAAAACACAATGTGGACAAAAGTATTGGGCCACTCCCTTAATGAACAGCACGAATGAGCACAAATTTGAATGCTCCAGCATATAATGCGGGGGTCGACATTAACGCTTGTCCTGGACAAGGGAATGTTTTGTATTGGCAAGTGAGAGAGAATTTGACTTGCCTTACCAGACAAGTAACTTAAAAAAAAAATAGTGCTATAAAAAAATTGTTCTGTGCTAAGAATAATAAGAAAATGTGCATTAGACAGAGCTGCATGTTTGTGTGAACTGCGTTTGTCTTGGTTGTGCTTGTTTGTGTGTGACAATAATCACACACCACATAGTCCATATAACTAGATGCGGATGCGGAATCCTGTTATTTAAATATGTCATCCGGTTATGCATGTCTGAGTGAATGAGGTGCACAGATTAACATACTACACCAGTGATGGTCGCGGATTTGTCTGCATCTCCACTGTATGAGGGTAAACACATAAACTTCATTTCCAGAGTTGCTCTGAGAGTTTATTTTACGAGCATTTACTGTTTGATTGAAGCTATTGTCAAACACACTAAAACTCAAGCGTCCTCCATGCGACCTGGTGATGCACTTGTATTAAATTGATAAACTGTTGTAAACATTGTAGTATACTATAGGAAGGTTCAAAAACACCTCAAATATACCTCTATTTTATAGTAAATACACAGAACTTTAGGTAAACATATACATAAGACACAAGAAATTTAGGTAAATTAAAAATTATATCAACCTAATTTATCCATCTGTATGTAACATTAATGTCATTTGTCAGATATCATTCTATTCATGTGATTAACTGCAGTTTTTTAATGATGATAACACATGTTTTAAAGATGTGCTTCAACTGTTTGGCCTGTGCTACAGAACTTTAAACTTCTGTAGCACCATTGCTATTTGCAAAAAAGGTTAATGTACAGCCCTGACATTAATAATAATTACTGCTTACCCTTGTTCTAAAGCAATCATGGATGGTGTTAACACATTTAAGTGGCCGCAGCAGACACTAGGTAAAGCACTTATAAGCAAACTTGACAAATCAGGATCCGAAACTATTACTCTTCAAATTAAATATAATTTTATTCTTCGGACGAGTAATATTTGTACTTGGACAAGTGAATGACAAATGTACCTGTCCAAAGGACAACGACTTGACAATGCTTAATGTAAAGCCCTATATAATGATGATCTAGACAATTGTGCGCGTCCTATTTTATAGAATATACAAATATACAGTTTTTGGGCCCTTTTCTATTCCAACATGACAATAACTCTGTGCTTAAGGTAAGATTCAAAAATAAATTATTAATTCAGTCTAGTGTTAAAGAATTAGATTGGTCTGCATAAGGCCCAGACCTGAACCCAGCTTGAATACCTTTGGTATGACTTGCAGGCTTTGAGCCAAATCATCCAAACCCATAAATACTTTAGTCCATATAGTGTATGTTGCTTCCTTACGAGATGTCTTGTTTTGACCATGTCCCAGTTTATATTTAATGACTTTGAAATTTTAGAATGTCTATACATGGTGTCCTGTTTGGTTAGATTATCAAACGTGTCTTTTTATCTGCAAGTGTTATTTAGGTTCTTATATACTGTACACATATATATATGCAAATCCTTTCAATTCAAGAAAAGTGTCACCTCTCTATGAAGAGGCTTGTAAAAGCATCTAAACAGAATGTCAAGCTAACCGTAGTCATGATTTCACGATACAGTATTTTTAGTGCAGCATGTGACTGGTTGTCATAAACGTGTGCATCTCAATTAAGTTGTAAATGCAAATCTGAAGGTAAGAGAAAAGACAATTAAAACGTAAAAAAAAAGTGGATGTACACGAGTGGCAGCCAAGCTCAGATTATTTTGCGTTTGTAATTGGATGCATTTCTTTATCGTATGCGGAGCAATCCAAGTCAATGTCAAAAATCCATCACACAAAAATGTGTTTTTTACACAGCTTACAGCTAGGTCTTCATTTTTTGGTGAATTTATTTTGTATTGGAAATTGAAGTGTCAATAGAATCATGATCAATCCGAACATCATTAAAAGATAAATGGATATTCTTTGACATGTTTGTGATGTTTGAGATCCTTTCAAATCTCGTTTTGTGTTTTATTATTATTGGTTTAATTTTAGATTCACTAAGCTCCTTTTAGCCCACACAGTGACAACGAAGTCATCATTGTGTTCAGTTGAACAAATTCAATACATCATTATACCTCCAACAAAGGTTGAGCAATTTTCACTGTCAACAACTGTGTTGTTGTTCAGTTAAAAAGATTATGTTGCACAAAATGATCAGTGGTAATTGAAGTTTTGCGGATACGCTCCAGGAAATTTGTAATCCTAGCAACCAAAGCTCCATCTGTATCACACGTTAGTAGCTTGTGTTACCAATGGGGTTCAGCACATTCTACCTTTCAGCTCTGTCTAACTTTCTCCTCATTAAAACCGTCACCTCAGATGCAAACTTGCCCAGATCTGAGACTTGATTCCCAATTCTGTCTTTCATAGAATCTGACCTGGAATTCTGAATCTGTTGCACATTGGCTGCTCTGTGAAGCCCAATGTTTGATCATTTGGGGACTGTTGTCTCTCCGTCTACTAATCTGATCATTTTAAACTTCCAGCTGCCTTTTCGTACCTCTACGGACCCCGTTGTTCTTCTTTTTCTCTCTCTTTAGTGTCGCTAATTGAGAAATGGCTGCTGGTGTCCCCTAGGCAAGCAGACTGAAGCTCCAGAACATTTCATCTTGATTAGGGACACTGAAGAGGCCTTGGGATTGGGGTTGGACAGATCCGATCTACGGTTCTCTCGTTTTGCACTTTTCCTTTAGGATACCTGTCCGTTGATTGCAGATTATTTTTAATGATTTAGATTATAGAAAGAAGCCTTTAATACTGTCCAGCTTCTGTCCAGGCTCTCTTTTCGTTCATTTTATTGGCAGTTGATCAGCTGGGATTCAGAAGAGAAGATCCAGCAAATACCATGTGACCAATCATTGACCAGGTTGAAGGATGTGTGTGAATCAAAACTCGACAGATGATATGTTATGTTCTTCCTATGAAAATCTGCTATCAAAACTTTGGATTCGTTTAACCTGAGATGCGTTTACATGACTTCTTCACCCGTTCGAAAAAAAACACAAAAACCTACATTGTAAATGAAGGGTGCTGAACAAAACATGAGCGCCGATGCTTTAAAGAAAGTCCACCCATCCCTTCGAATCATTCCCATTGTCTCATCCTGAATCTGGCTTCTGCTTTAATGATAACCGCTCTATTCTTTTTTATCCTCTCATCACTCCATCTCCTAGCTGTTCTGTCAAGACTGGGTATTTGAAAAAGATGACAACGCATGCCGAATTCTGAGTGTTTTTGTAGCATTGTGCACGACTGAAGGACTGCTGTGGAGAGGCCTTTTGTGAATGAGTAATGCGTCTGCTCATTTGCACATGTGTTTGCAATTTACGGTCCGTAAACACCTTGTTTTGTCGCAATAAATCAACTAATTAATACCCAATAATCTGCAGCACTTGACACAGAATGTAATTTCGTGATTCATCTACACGCTAATGGAGTAATACAGACACGTTGGCATTTCCGAAGTAATTACCTAAGCAAAATTTAGCTGTAACAGATTTGCCAGCGATCAAGCATTTTAGCACTTCATGTGCGGTACAGCAAAGTACTGAACATCTGGGATTCAAAATCTTATTTTAAACAAAAAGTGAACAGCTAATTTTATGATATAGCAAAGAAAAATACATAAATAACGTTCAAAAATAAAATATAAGTAAGAAGTCAAATAAAAAGAGATTACAAAAATAAAAATAACTTTTATTTTTAAGAATAAATGTCATTTTTTTTACTTTGAGCAAAAGGCAGATCTTTTTCAAGCATTTGCAAATTATTTGAATTCTTTATTCTAAAAATGCTATAAGGACGGTTTATTATTCGCCGCTTGAAACTTTTGGAACCCACAGAATGACACCGTGTCTATACGTGACAGCGGCATATTCTTAATGGGCTTGTCGTGTCATGTTTCTTCCAGTGTGGACAAAATTAAAATTTTAATGGTTTCTAATACGTTCTATTGTCTATTATTGTGTCGTTTCATGTCTGGTGTAGACATGGTGTAAGCTTGTCCAACCTTAACCTTATTCACTTATCTCACAGGAATTCGTAACTAGTTTACGAGGATTCTAATTCAAATGAATTCGTACTAATGCCTAACGCCACTGACACAATGCAAATCGTACTAAAACGCACAAATAAGATCGAACCAACTCATACGAATTAGGCACCTCGTAAACTAAAATTCCTGTGAGATTGTGTTGCCACGTATCACTTTTATGTTGAAATAAAAGTATTCACTATAAACAACATGTTTTTTGGTTTACCTTGAAGACTGCTATCTTGTTGAATCGAGTTCTGCTTCCAAGACCTCATCAAAGTGTCTTATCACACCAAACACAACCCAAGAAAAAATACATAAAGCCAATATAAATCAAAGAGTACTTGATGTCACATGGCCTTGACTGAATGATACTGGGCTTGTATGTATTCGATTTTACTGGGTTGAGTAATTTAGTGCTCTTTCATTTTTAGTATTCTACAGAAATAAGTTGCTTGGTTAGGCTCAATCATTTCAATGCAAGTATACGAGAGCTCCATTATAAAGCTGTTGTGACACTTATAGTGCGTCATTCAAGAGTCACGCATCTCTGTGTATCTCACATTAAAGCAATTCTTTTCATCTACTGTGTATTTTGCTTTTAATATTTTTTGCTAGTTCCTTGAAAGCATCTGAAGCACCATAAACTTAAAAGCACATTGGAAGGAAATGCAGGTTTTGAATGCCCTCCCCACATACTGTAGTTAGGTCCTTTATAATGTGGGTGTTGAAGACACACAAGATGACAGTATGTTTGTTTTTACACATTCTCATTGGCCAAACAAAGGCTTTGACTGCGCTCAATGACCACAGTTTTATATCCCAGTCTATGTGCAGGACACTCTCAGAAACAGGTGCGACACCTCAGGACATAATTTTCACCATATCAGTCAGGTAATAGGGACTATTTTTGTGTGCCGTTCCATTAAATTTGCTTACATTCCTTTTAATTCATTCAGATTATAAATGCGCACTTAATACTCCATAACATCACTTTAAAAGTTAATAGTTTGTGTCTTAGTGCACTTCATGCATTGCAATTAACTTCTGAATCAGCGTTTGGCGCACACACACATGCGTATGGACACACAGACAAAGGCATTCTATTACTGGCCTCGAATCCAGTGAATGAGTAAATAAGCTAAGCTCTTGAATCAACTCCTCTGATAATGACGTCCATGCATTATTCATATAGCTGAATCAGCTCTTCTTTTCTCTCTCTATCTCCCCTGTCGTCCTGTTTTCTCTTTCAGCATCCCTCTATCACTCTCACACATCTACAAACATCTGACGCTCCAGCAGACAAGCCAATGTTTAATATGGCCGTATGAAATATGGTGGAAATCTTGTGAGGAGCTTGTTGCCAAAAAGGGAATCAGCCACGTAATGCATTGGAAAGAATTAAAACAGGCGCATTTACTATAAACTTCACTTGGTATAAACTGTCAACTGTATGTGACCTATACTGTACCAAAGATTATAGACATAAAAAAGATGCAATTGGTAAGCATGTAGAAAAGCGAATCAGCACGGTTTACTACAATTTCGTCAAAATATATTTTTGTGTTCTGCAGAAAGTAAATCATACAGGTTTGAAATGACAAAAGGTTGAGTAAATGATGACAGAATTTTCATTCTTGGGTGAATTATTACTTAAAATATATTTTTGAGTCACTGCTCAAAGTGAATACTTCTGGACACCATGCTAAGGTATGAGCTAACCTATCACCCTCTCGTGTGTTCAGATGTTAAAGGACTGCATTAGCAGCTCAAAAGACATGATCCCGAGGATACGCACATCTTAAAAGTAGCACTGTAAGTTGCTTTGAATGAAAGTATCTACCAAAAGCACGAATGTAAAGTGATTTTTGAACAGGTCCTCATGTATTGGCATTGAGGGGGTTGGTGCTGTGATGCCTCATCCAGAATTCTGTATTTAAACCTCTCTGTCGAGTGCAGCCAGCGCATAGCAGGAGTGCACACCATCTCGTTCCATTCAGTGCAGTGTGGTGTAATTCCGCATTGTAAAGCTGCTAGCGAGAGCAGCATGGAACACAAAGTGTCATCTCGAGCCTTCTGAAGCGAGCGCAATGAGGAATTTATAATTTCATATTGGTGCCACATCAGAGCTGATATCTCCTCTCATCACTGTCAGATTCCTCTCAGAACTCCTCGCAGTCCTCCAGGGGTCATCCTGTGTAATGCAGCGATATTGATTACAGGCTTGTCACATAGCCAAAGGGGGAATGTTTCAACATCGGGCTTTTCTTAAATCTCTGTCTCTGTGCCCGTGCAATCCTCTCGCTGAGTCTCTCCTACTCGGCCCTTTTGTTTCTTTGTCTTGCTCTCAAACACATTCGCTGACACCCAGCAGGAAATTACCTGTGTGCAATGTGGATGTTTGGAACAGGTCACCGAGGGCCATGCTGGAGGCACTGACTGTTTCATCCTCACTTAAAAGTGGAAAATATGTCTCTGTCTCTCTGCAGGCAGCTCTTTTACTGCCATGTTTCGTTTGATGAAAGTCACCACCGTAATGTCTTCAGTGATTTTGGCCGGGTGTTTGTTGGTGTATAAGATCTATGAACTAATTTGTGAGTGTGGATGCGTGTGTGTGTGTGCGTGCGTGTGTGTGTGTGTGTGAGAAAGGTTTTCATGAATGTTTCATATCAGTAGACAATGATGTGTTTAAGGGTTCATGTCCATGTTCTAGTGGCATTACAGGTGGATGAATGACAGTAGGTGAACTTTAAGGGAATAAGTTAAATCCTGAAAAATCTGACATTTTTTACTCACTCTGACATTGTTAACAAACCGTAAAACTTTCTATTTTCTGTGGAAATGTTGAAGGATAATATTGGTAGCTTTCTTTTCCTTGTAGTGATACTTGTGATGTCAAATCGAAAATAAATAAATTAGTTAGGTTATAGAAAAATAAATGTTAGTTAGTTTAGAGAATTTCTGTTTTATAATGTGTGCATGTGCCATGTATATTTACAGTATATGTATATATTATGCACAAACAAACATGTCTTATATAATATAAATAATGTGTAAATGTAAGTGCAAACATTTATTTGACCGCCTTTAATTGATTTGACAGTCTTCTAAAACCCTTTCGACATTTTACACCTGCACGACTTTCTTTCTTCTCCAAAGCACAAAAGAAGATATTCTTATAGAAGAATGTTGGTTACCAAAAAACTTTGGTCTCCATTGACTTCCATTGGTTTTATGTCCATTTAATGGGGGCCAGCAGCTTTCGCTTGCCAACGTTCTTCAAATTTTCTTCTTTTGAGTTTTGCAGAAAGTCTTACAGATTTGAAATGACAACAGGTTGAGTAAATGATGGCAGAATTGTAATTTGGGGTGAACTTTCACTTTAACATTCACATTTTGTGGGATGTACTCAAAGACATATCCGATGAGCTTGGAAACACAATGGCTATTCAGAGGTCTTTCATTTCAGAGGTCATTTGTTCAACAGCGCTCAAAATGATAACGGGAACTGCAAGTATCATCACATTTACTACCGATTGTTATTGGTATCGATTGGTATCAAAAGATTAAAAAAATATAAAAAATCCATAGACCCTTCTGTTTTTTTTAGATTTGCATACTAAAATTAAATACAATATTTTGATTTGGTTATACATTTCCTGTTAATTGTACTCTGTTTAAATGTTTGTGTTAAAAAACTGAAGACAGGAAGTTCTTCTGGACCTGTGTCGGACCAGCGTTGTTTACATCTGCCAAAATGATCTATAAAAAAACTGTACACATGGAACAACATTAATAAGGACATCATTTTTAATTGTTCATCATTCTCTTCTCTTAATAAAAGCCCTTGATATGACTAGAAAACAAACAGGACAGACATATGTTTAGCTAGCTCCCACGTAAATACGTTCTTAATTAACACTGAGAGTCCTGCAGGCCATTGTTTCTTTAAATCATGGCAGAACATGTAACTAGATCCCACTGGTCTTATTGAAAGGGTCCTCCAACAGCCATTCCATTCATAAATGATAATGTGGACTGCCACGCAGGGACTTGTTTTTTTTGCATCAAAGCTTTTTAAAGAAGATTTGCCACTCTGCAGTGGAAGACTAGATAATCTGATCCATTTTAGCACCCTCAACAAGGATTTAAATATCTGGGGTCGTTTTTTTTTCAAGAAAGTTGGAATTTGCAATTAGATGAGGGAGCGGCTCTCTTTTTGTGCATGTGGCCCACTTCAAAGATTGTTGTTTTTTCCCCATTCAAATGATGCATCTCTCCTCGCCTTTCCTCTTCCACAGTCCATACGTTTTCCCAGACACCGAGACCACGGAGCCGTGGGAGAGAAATGGATTACAAATGAGAAATTACCGCTGTGGAATGAGAGGAAAACACATTGCTTAAATTTCCTTGTCTTTCAGGTTTCGAGCGCTTTGTCTCGAACTGAAATGAAAGTATGAAGGTTTTTCCCAACATGAATTTGAATCAGCCCGTCGCCACGCTGTTGACCCTCGATCACAACTCACGGCTCTCCTGTTGTTGAAATGATGATTTCTCAATGCGTATATTAGCATCATATTTTGATGTGCAGAAGAGCCTTCCCTCCCCAACCTCTTTTGTAGACGAGTGTTTAGAAGATGTCAAAGAAAATCGCTTTGTTTCATTGACGTGTACACTCAAAGCGTTATTTAATAGATTATGATTTTTTTGTTTTCTTTGGGTGACATTGTTCACGGATTAATTAAAGTTACGGATTGTCATGTGGACCGCCATGTCACGGCATCTACCGGGTGACGGTTGCTGTTGAAGCCAACACCTATCGTACACGCGCCATCTGCAATCCATATTTGCCTAATCAAACAACATTGGTATCTGTCCTAATAATCAGCACCGCTGCAGAGTCTGCTCGAGCGCGATATCATCACTCTCATATTCCACTCATATCCGAAACGCGCTATCTGCGCTCCGCAGATTACCGTTACAAAATTACCCTACGCTGATGTTCAAAGTGCTTCTCTCTCTCCAGCCTCCAGCAGTTTCGACATCTCGCTCGCTCTGAGTTTCACCGCCAAATCCATCAGTGTGGAATGGGGAGAAAAGAATGTGAGAAGGTGAAGTTTATTGCTTTAAAATTGTGCGCAGGCGCCGGTCATTCCTTTTATGCTGTACCTTTGGCACATTAAAATAAATAAACACAAATAAATTAGATCTGACAATCGATATAAATTTTTTGGGGATTTATCTCATTTTGGATCTAAACTCTTCATATACTGATGTATGTACTTAATCTTAATTTTTTATTTTTATTTTAACAAAAAGTTGCAGATTGTTGCTTTACGCAAAAAGCTTCTGAAGTGGACGTCTACCGAAAATAATTATGAAAAAACTGAAACTTATTACAATTTTAAAACACCCACTCAAATTTCAAAAGAATTGAATTCAATATTTATTAATGTGAAAAAAACTAATACAATTTCTAGCTTTTAAAGCTGTGACATTTAACATATTTGATCAAATTAAGTCATATGAAGTGGGGACATGAAAATGTCCTTCATATTAAAAATGACCTGGAGGTGAAATATAGCCCACCCAGAAGAGACAGCCCCGCACTCCATCACTCAAATAATAAGATATTATTGGATTAAGGTTACGATGTCTTACAACTGGTGCAAAGCAGTTGAAACTGGATGGATGGGTTTATTTTAATCCATTCATCCGCCAAGATATATAAGTGCCGCATAAGCAGCTAAAAGGTTATGTGCGAACTCTCCTTTTTTGCATTAGTTGATTTATTCATTCCTAAGCACGAAGAGATGAATATATAGATAAATAAACAGATAAAAACGGTAAATAGATAAGATGTATCAGATAAATTAAGCTATAACCCACTCTTGATATTTAGAGCGATGTAGATCAGACAATGCTGTGTACAAAGAATCTCTCTCTCTCTCTCTCTCTCTCTTCTCTGATATTGTACTGTAGTGCAAGGAATATGAATTATGCTCACCCTGAGCTGCTACAAGGATTGGTTTATGTGCTCTCCTTGATTTGCATAGGGTGAGGCCACGGTGTCCAAGTAAACCGCACAGACGATGGATGATCCAATCAGTACTACATGGCACAAAAAGATGATAGACAATAAATTTGATTTAAAATAGCTTCATACGACTAGCACAGAATTAAGTACGGCTCCTGTATTATCATAGCCAGTTTTGACATGTTGAAAGAGGCAGAATTGTTTTGTCTCTGTAGTGTGTTGTTGTGGCTAAAGATGCAGCGATGAAACTGAAAATGAACTGTTTTTGAGCGCATCACATTTCTTATAGTTTATTCCCTGTCTATTCCACTGCATTTATAAAAACGACCATTGCAATGGAAAATAAACATAGTAAGTTGTAGATCAGACTCGTAAAATTTCAGGTGCTGTTTGTTCCATTTCCTATTTGTGCTTTTGATGTACTACGTGTACTGTATGTTACTACAGATAGTCACATATAAGATAGCAGTCTTGTGCGCCGCTGTAATATAAAATAACGCCTCCCCACGTACAGACAAACACCCGCTATATATTTCCTATAATCATAATCATTCATATGGGCTGCTGCAGTCATTATGGTTTTATTAAATTGATTTTCATTGAACACACTCAATTTA
This sequence comes from Triplophysa bombifrons, assembly GCA_029783895.1. Taxonomy (NCBI): domain Eukaryota; kingdom Metazoa; phylum Chordata; class Actinopteri; order Cypriniformes; family Nemacheilidae; genus Triplophysa; species Triplophysa bombifrons. The sequence goes on from CM056452.1 coordinate 24,302,805, forward strand.
TCAGACAGGTCAATTGGACCGAGTTGAAATTTCCACAGATGGTTCATGGTTAGAACAGCAGTTATAATACCGCAGGTTGATCCCACAGGGGCCCTGGGATCTGCAGTCGAATGGATAATGTCAGGGGGAAAATGTTCCTGTCTATAGTTGATGCACTATAGAAACCGGAGGTTGATATTTAATTTGTCACAGAAATGACATCAGAATCGAATCGATTTAAAGAGCACGACTGAAATGCAGACTTAAATCTTCGTCTTTTCTTTCTCTCTCAGGTGTTGCAGATGTAGAGGCGACGCTTTCATTTTTGCTTAAATTTCACCATCCTGACATTTGAAAGTATTTACGTGTGGGCGGTAGTGTGAACTTCTCCGAGATGATGCAGAGAGGCAATCAAGATCTCATGGCAGCAAAGTAACGCAAATGAACAAATCAGTTTACCCTGCTTTGACGGATGAATCATTTGTCAAGGGGATATGCAAGAAGCTTTGCAAACGCGGCGTTGCAAAAACAAACATTTTTTCTAATGTAGAACAAATGCTGAGCTCCCTGCTCCTGACCTCCGGAAAACAGCAGAAATACAAGCGCTGTAAGGTTGTGTTCGGTTCAGGCACACGCTCAAAATCAACTGAGAAATCGTAAACACTAATATACACTGTGGTTGTGTAGTCTCATGAGATAATCTATATGATATGCCTTCCACATAAGATGTGTGTGTTAAATGAAACGTAAAGGGGTTCCATGGCACGAATACTGTACGTGTTTTTCCGTGTCTTTGGTGTGTTATAAGTTGCCCATGCATGTATTAGACACGTAAAATTGCAAAAATGTAAGTGTCGGGACAAAATACGCATTCTATCTAAAAGCGATTGATCACCCGGAGCTGTTTTAAACGCCTTGTGTAACCGCAACCCCCACTAATCTGCATTATTGGTGGTATGATTTGTATACGGAAGTAAGTACAATTGCTTTGGAACCTGGATTTCCAAATATGGTAAGAGGCGTAACAGTTCCGTCACACGTTTGCAGTATTCGACCAATTAATACGCACTGGTTAAGTGGCCAATCATAGCACACCTCGCTTTTCAGAGCAACAAGCTTTGTAAAAAAATCAGCGAGTTTCAGAGAGGCGGGGCGAAGAGGAGATACAATGTGTTTGAACCTTAAATTGTCTACATACATTGCGTTACATCTAAAACAAACAATACTTCTGTTTCAGCTGTGTCATATGACCCCTTGTCATCTCTAGTAAATTTGATGCATAAGCTTTTTGACGGCTATGGTTCTGAAATATCGCTGGCAGGAAGGTGCTGCTTTATGTAATATATTTCTTGATAGTGACATGTAATGTTGTTAGTGTGTGTGAAGGTTTGAATGTGGACAGAAAGGTTAGAGGGAAAGTGTATTGCACCTCAGGCCCGCCCTGTATCTCAGTGAGCTACAGAGAGCTTGGAAGTGACACCTATCCTCTTGTCGATGTTTACAGGGATTACAATCTGTGTATGTTCAGGGAGCTCGTGTGTGTTTGTCCAGGGTTTGCTGGTTGATTTAACGTGGGTGGGTGTGCTAGGAAGTGTTTGGTTTCGGGGTCATTCGATGCGTTAGGATTTTAACAACGTGTGTATTTGCGCAGTGTTCCATCAGCGTGGTGTTTTTGCAAACCGTTTGCGTGTTTGTATGTTGACATGCTAATAAGGCTATTCTGTCAAAATTGTCTGGGACTGGAAGTGTGCACGCATGAAGATTTGTGTGTTCTCTATGTGTTTCTGTGAGATTGAGGGGTTAGGAATCACATTAGCTCAGTATGAAAACAATAGAAGGCGATAGAGAAGTGAAAGTGTGTGTGTAACTTCCAATGTGATTTATTTGTAATGAGTGTGGGTGCATGGGTGTACTTTCACACATGTCAGGAAGCTAAATTTAGTTGACAAGGCACACTCACGTGCTCGGATCAGGTGCGAGGAGGTCCGCCAGCCTGATTACAGCCCATCACAGGAAGTTGGCAAGCTGGCCCCCTAGCAACACATCAACGGAAACACCAGACACAGACATGCACACAAACATGAAAGGTCAAACTCTCACCTCTCCATGTTTCACACTCTTTATTCCTATAACTTCCGTTCTCTCTCTCTCTCTCTCTCTCTCTCTCTCTCTCTCTCTCTCTCTCTCTCTCTCTCTCTCTCTCTCTCTCTCTCTCTCTCTCTCTCACACACACACACACACACACACACACATACTCCACTCTGACTCACTCCTACTAAAATCTGACACACAAAAACAAACAACTATGGTGGGCAGGATGCTCCACTATCTGTCCATCTACTATAGCTTGGGCTTATTTACTTGCCTTTAACTGTTGGGTGGATGTTCCGTCACTTATGTACCCTAATTGCACACATACATCTATGTCTATGTGTCTGTACATCTGCAAGATATATTTTTCATTTTTTGCTAATCTGCAATACGTCTCTGAGATGTCTCCTCTCAGATGTCATTTAGACATCTAGAAGACGTCTCTAAGACGTTTGTTATTAAAATATTAGTAAAACTGCCTTTTCTAAGACGTTTATCAGATTTTTTTACACAGCAGATGTTTTCCAGATTAACATAGAGTGTCCTCGGCCGTATTTCATATCACTCCTGTGGCGACTAGCCGATAAAGTTATGTTAAAATA